>OX578143.1:18456907-19178157 GCA_951213105.1 Amaurobius ferox
TATACGCAAAAAATTCATGCTCAACATTTGGACAATTTGGTTCAAACAATTAAAAATCTGGCAAACGAAAGAAACAACTATATTTCAGAAACTGAATTTAGCTACTACTAGCGATTGGCTAAAAAAACGATCTCAATTCCTAAATATCAAATTGCAGAATGAAGAAGAGGATCTAGTCACTCATTCAACTTGTTTAAACCTCCTTTTCCAGAACAAAACTTTTAATCTTATTCCATTTCGAAACATATTGAAAGAACATCAAAATATCCTCCCTATAAGCAACTTGAAAATAAAGACTACTTATCGATATGTCATTCCTTTGGGAAGAAAAGTATTTAACTATAATTTATTATGTCAGCATCTACATCTAGAAAATATAACAGAATGCAAATGCAAAAACAATCCTTGTACCGATCCTATTCTGGGTTTCAACAATTTTCGTCATAATAAAACAATTCCATAATAATTTGAAAATATCAATAATCCCTGAATCAATAATCCCCGAAAATATCAATAATAATAATGTTTAAACCTGAATACCGTAATTGATATTATCCAGACAAAAATGCAATGTCAATGAAATTTATTTTATATACATATCTTTATTATTCAAATCGGAAAAGATTTAATAAAAATCGTATGCAGCATAACACATTGGATTTACATACGTTGCTAAACGACATGATATAATTTGCTTCAAATAAATTGATGGAAATCATATCGTCTGAATAATGCTATCTCCATGTAAGGTTTGGCGAGATTTTCCTCAATTTAGCCATAATTTAAAAATCGCCAAATTTATCGCCAAGTGGGGCTGTAGAACTGATAGTTCCATTTTCCGACAAATTGACGAAACATCACAATACTATCCCCTAACAAAACACAATTAATTTCATTTATTACGCGCAATTTTATCAATTTCGTAAGATTTTTATGGATTTACAAACATTTTTATCAATTTGGTGATATTTTAAAAAAATTCTAAACGTGTTACTAAGTAGGATGGATGGACTGATCGACAAATGCTGAAATAAAACAAATTTAATTTCATTAATTTGCCTCGTATTTATCAATTTGGCGACATTTCCGTCAATTTGACAAAGTTTACGAAAAGTTGACAAGTTAGCGATATTCCGCCAAATTTGTAGCTCTGAATTTGCAAATCTGAAGGATAAAACATCCTGATCCCGTTTGTATATACTAAATGAAAACACTAAAATTGTATTAGAAAATATACCCGTTCTATTCTTTTTCTGTTTCAACAATCGAATAAATGAATTTATTGGGCAAACACAATATATGAGTTTATTAGCTAAACACAATATATAAGCTTAAAAATCCTTTGCCAAATTACATAAAAGTGATATACGCAGTCCGTAATTAATATAATTAAAAGAAAAATCAAACCGTTTTTTTCTAAAATATATTTTTATATCCATTTATTTATTATTCACATAGAAAAAAATAATAATTAAAATTAACTGACAGATTTAATTTAATTGCGTTTCTGAGCAACATGATATAAGATAGAATCTTCCTCATAAACTGTGAAATTAAATAACCATTTTGCTTTCTTTATACTTCTCATTGTTGAGTAAAAGCTTGTGGAAAATAAACCATGGAGATGGATTTCCCATTTAAATTCATGTTTCAAACAATCCATGTTTTCATAAAGTGACTAATTTGCGCAAAAAATCTCTCACCAAACCCAGAGATAAAGTTTTAATTTAATTTCAAACCATTTTCAAACTTTTCTTTTGGATAAACCACGGAGTTGAGAGTAGATCTCCTAGGAAAAAGTTTCGGTTTCCATTAATATCTCGACAACCCCTGGTCTTAGAAACTCGAAACTTGGGCTAAATTTATGGGGGCTATTTCAAGACTATCCACAAAATTTCATTAAATTCGGTTCAGCCGTTCTCCCGTGATGATGAGACAAACGAAAGTTTCGTTTTTTAATAATATCTCGAGAATCACTGGTCGTAGAAACTCAAATCATGGACTAAATTTTAAGTGGAGCTATTTCCAGACTACCCACAAAATTTCATCAAATTCGGTTCAGCCGTTCTCCCGTGATGATAGAACAAACAAACAGACAGACAGATTTTCAATTTCATTTATATAGATGGAAACAAAGAAACGAATATCCATTTGTGTGCAGTTGCAGTTACTGCTTTCATTTGACGAGTAACTGATACCGACCAATGAGCTTATATACATAGAGACACTACTCGTATTCCGTCATGAGCCACCTTTCGCACTGCCGGTGACGTCACAACCAGTTAATTTATTTGTTATTAGCAGCATACCCGTTCTTCGTACGGAGTATACAATATAAAGAAACTTATAATTCACAATCATGTGCAAATTCTGTTAAAATATTAAATTTATTGCTCCTAAATAGAAGTTTAAGAATATCTGTTCTCACTTAGTAAAATTATCTTCAAGGGCAGATCTCGAAGAATAAAACATCCTGGCCCCTTTTGTAAGCAAATATGCAAATAATATGAAATTGAATCAATATATGCAAAATAAAAGCACTAAAATTGTATGGGACCTTTACTACTTATATACTCGAATATTAGAAGATATAACCTATGTTAGTAGATTACATGTATAAATTCAAAATATCAATAAACCCGTAATTGATTCCAATATATGCCAGAATGAAAGCACTAAAATTATATGGGAATATATATATATATATATATATCCCCGTACTACTTATATTGTCGCAGATTAGAAAATATGCCTGTGTGTTAGTAAAAGATTACCCGTATTACAATATGAGTCTAAAAAATATTTTCCAAAATAAAACAGATGACGTAATAAATTGAAAATACCAATAATCCCCGTCATCTTTATACCAGTAGGTCGTAATTGATTCCAATATATGCCAATATACCTGTACTACTTATGTTCTCTTAGATTAGAAGATATTCCCGTGCATTTGTAGAAGATTACTTGTACAATTTTCAACAATTTTCGTCATAATAAAACAATGGCATATTAACTTGAAGATATCAATAATCCCCGAAAATATCAATAATAATAATGTTTAAACCTGAAGACCGTAATTGATATTATCCAGTCAAAAATGCAATGTCAATGAAATTTATTTTATGTACATATCTTTATTATTCAAATCGGAAAAGATTTAACAAAAATCGTATGCCGCATAAACACATTGGATTTACATCCGTTGCTAAACGGCATGGTATCATTTGCTTCAAATGGACTGGTGAAAATCATATCGTCTGAATAATTCTATCTCCATGGAAGGTTTTGGCGACATTTAAAAAATCGCCAAATTTATCGCCAAGTGGGACTGTTGAACTGACAGTCCCATTTTGCGACAAATTGACGAAACATCATTACAATACTATCCCCTTAACAAAACACAATTAATTTCATTTATTATGCGCAATTTTGTCAATTTCATGATATTTTTATGGATTTACAAATGTTTTTATCAATTTGGTGACATTTTAAAAATTCGCTAAATGTGTTACTAAGTAAAACGGTTGGTCTGATAGATAAATGCTAACGAAACATCATTTCAGTACTCTCTTCTAACAAAACAAATTTAATTTCATTGGCTTGCGTCGTTTTTATCAATTTGACAACATTTTCATGAATTTGGCACCGTTTAAGAAATGTTGCCAAGTTAGCGATATTCCGCGAAATTCGTATCTCTGAATTTGCAGATCTGAAGAATAAAACATCCTGATTCCGTTTGTATATATTAAATGAAAACACTAAATTGCATTAGAAGGTATACCCGTTCTACTTTTTTTCTGTTTCAACAATCTGCTAAATGAATTTATTGGGTAAACACAATATATGAGTTTATTAGCTAAACACAATATATAAGCATGAAAACTCTTTGCTAAAGTAAATGAAAGTGATGTACGCAGTCCGCAATTAATATAATTAAAAAAAAAAAATCCAACCGTTCATTTATAAAATATATTTTTACATCCATTTATTTATTATTCAAATAGAAAAAATAATATTAAATATTAACAAACACATGTATTTTAATTGCGTTGCTGAGCAGCATGATATAAGATAGAATCTTCATCATAAAATGCGAAATTAAATAACCATTTTGATTTCTTTATACTTTTCATTGTTGAGTAAATGCTTGTGAAAAATAAACCATGGAGATAGATTTTCCATTTAAATTCATGTTTCAAACAATTCATGTTTTCAGAAAGTGACTAATTAGCGCAAAAAATCTCCCACCAAACTCAAGGATAAAGTTTTAATTCAATTTCAAACGATTTTTAAGCTTTTCGTTTGGATAAACCACGGAGTTAGAAAGTAGAACTCCTAGGAAAAAGTTTCGTTTTTCAATAATATCTCGACAACCCCTGGTCTTAGATACTCGAAACTTGGGCTAAATTTATGGGGGCTATTTCAAGGCTATCCACAAAATTTTAATAAATTCGGTTCAGTCATTCTAAAGCGAGGATGAGACAAACGAAAGTTTCGTTTTTTAATATCTCGAGAACCAATAGTCGTAGAAACTCCATGGACTAAATTTTAAGTGGGGCTATTTCCAGGCTACCCATAGAATTTCAGGGAATTCGGTGCAGCCGTTTTTCCCTGATGGTGGAACAAACAGACAGACAGATTTTCAATTTTATTTATGTAGATTGTGAAAATTAAAATCAAAATCATGAAATTAAAACAAGATATACGAAATAAAAGCTCGTTGGTACCGACCTCCGTTATTTGAAAAGTTACAGTTACAGGTATTTGACTCAGATTGTTACTACCCAGTCTTGATCCCCTATGCGCCGGAATCACTGAAAAGTACCATCTGCACGGTCTCCGAATAATTCGTCTTTTACATGCGTCATTAGTGGAGAGGGTCCAGAGAAAAAAGATCGCAGTGTTTTACAACAGAGGATCGATGGCAGGCTCTTCTTGCTCTGCGACAGCTTGTTCTGACGTGGAACCCGCTCTGATGAAGCTCATGATTCACGGCTGATTAACACTCCGCGTTACCAAAATGACAATAGAAAAATGGATTTTTTTTTTAAATAAATGATAAATATGCTTAGAAGACTTTTTTTTTTATTACAAACGTCGAGATTTTCATTAACTTTATTTTCAATTGGGTGACTTGGCGTGTTTTAATTCACGATCATTTACCAGATATGTAGCCAAACTTTGAGTAATCACACTACGTAAGAAGAGCCTTTATCTCTGTCAGTCTGACCAACTTAGCGACATTGGCCACACAGTTAGCGAAACTTCGCGAAATGTCGCCAAGGAAATGATAATGTAATACTTCTGAAAATGTATTTAAAATTATTTATTTGATAATCCCTGTCGCTTTGTAGGAATTATTAATTTAATATTCTGTATTCGACGTTTCACTGTTCGTGGGATAGGCACTTTTTGTTAATGGGGTGCAAAGTAACTGTGTTTTGTTGGGGGGACGGGGCATACTATACTTTTAGGAGTCCTATAGTAATTGTTAGTATATTGATTAGAATATGTGAGTGGTCAGCGTGTGTTCGGAAATTTTAGGAGCGCAAGACCTACAAATAGGAAGGCTTTTTACACAACTTTGTGCTCCCAATCATGTGATAAGCTTAAAATCTAGTTAAACATTAAATTAAGGGTTAATTATTAGTTTATAAATTCTAACAATTAACCACATAATCAACACTCCCCTCCCCTTCCTTTCATCAACAAAATGTGCCAAAAGTAGGAAAATTTGTATGTTTTAACTGACTATGGTTAAGTGAATAACTTTTCATGTGAAATGCTTCAGGGAAAATGGTTGACATTTTCTCCTTTCAGTTGTGGACGTCAACAAAATGGAAACTCCTAATTCAAATTAAGTGAAGCAATTTCAATGTCATTAGTAATATATTGCTATTGATTTTCTACGTGGGTGTGAATGATTTGGGATGCTTTTGCGGATGTAAATTGATTCCAGTATGTACAAAGAGCTAAATGTGTTGCCTCTCTTATTCGTATTTTTCCACTTTGGATCACGTGACGCCCGGATGCGATGACAGTTGCAGTCAAATAAACATCTGCATGATCTAAATACGATATATTCATTATTTACACGCACCATTATTGGTGGATATAAAAAAAAAATCCAATGAGGGCAGCACCTGACTACCTTTACAGACTCAAATTACTTTTTCCTTTAGCTATATTTATGAATTTTATTTTTCTGCGCAATGTAACACACGAGATGAATACATACTTGAAATTGCATTGAATTTGCAATTTTAAAATAATATACTAGTTCATTTGCCTACTTGACTCATTTCAAAGTGACTTTAAATCGCTAATATTCCAAGGCGTCCTCTTGAGAATGGTGCTTGCTCTAACATAATGGAAATATTTTCATTCGCTTTCTCTTCAAAGATGACACAGAAAAATTAATCATTTTCGTAAGAATTTCTTGCCAAGGGTGTGGGTGAAGACGTTTAAATGAGAGGTAAGGTGCTGGATTTCATTTCTGATATAGACCCTTTTGGAGAAGTAAGTATTCATCCGTTTTATGAAATATTCGGAAAATATATCTTGATCACACTTGGCATCAAATTTGGTGACCTATTTGGCGCAACATATCAAACTTGTGGCTTGAAAGACCTCGCCACGCTAACAATAATTCAGTATCTCTAAAAACTAAATTAAATTTCTTCGATAATTTATGTCGCTTTGTGGGAATTTTTATTTAAAATTCTTGATTCAAAATATAGTGAGTCCGTCGTTATAGTACTAGCTACCGATAGCGATTTATCCCATGCTTGGCCTCTGACTGTGTAGTCTAAAGAATGGTGTGATTTAAAAGGAAAATTCTATCAACCTGTAATCTGGTATTTCCAGTCTTTCTCTGCTTATCTTGTAAGCGAAGCCAGTGAAAGTTGAGAGAATTCAGCTGTGCGATTCATATCTGTAATACATGCTTTATTAATCGTCTTTGGTCCAGACGTTGCAAACTCGATGATGGATTGGAGGTTGTTTGGGTTTTCTAGATACTGGTGAAGAGGAAGTGTTGTAACAGCGAGAATTATTTTCCTCTTTTTTTTCTTTCTCTTCAAAAACAAGAATGCGTATAACAAACAATACGACATTTTTTGTGTGTGTGTGTGCCACAGTCAGAAAACTATCCTATAAAATTTCATGAAATTAGGTAGGAATGATGTCTGGAATAGGAAAAATGGAATTACAACCCCCCCCCCCCCTCCTTCGAAATGCCCCTTAAAAACCCGACAAAACCGAAGTCTAAGAAATTTAATTCATACGTATTTTATGTATAAAGAGATATTTCATCTCATTCTAATTTCCTTAATTTCTGCTCTTTAATTATGCGTGCATCATGAATATATTACATTGTTCAGATGCACATGGTTAGTGTAGAACAGAAATACATATTTCTATTTACAATACATTCTCGGATTGTGTTCTATCTCTGTTGTTAATTTTGCTGTCAGTCAATATATATATATATATATATATATATATATATATATATATATATATATATATATATATATATATATATATATATAGTAAAAAGGTTTGAAGGTCCAATGAATGGAAAGTGAGAAGCTGTAACTCGAAAAACCTAACTATCTAACAGGCTTACAAAATAAAAGTATATATATATATCCTTACTTCTACATTCTCTTGTTTTTACATTACAATATATTTTCATCTTATTTATTTTGCAGCTTTTACTGTAGAATATCACATTTTGCTGCCATTACGCAGTACGGTTTTTATTACTCACTTTGGCAACAGTAAATCACTTCTTTACTCTTTAGCGAATGGCAACATTGGTCTAGTCATATTTTGCTCGTCATGGTTGTAAATTTGAGGTGTATTTTAAGGTATTTATGTTTCCTTTCTATTTTTTCAACCTTTATGCTTGTCATCCTAATAACACATCTTTATAGATAAAAGCTATCTTGTGTTTCAGAAACAAGCATTTTTGTGTTCATTTCTTTTAAATATTAGGACTTGAAAATGGATTTTTTCGAAATGAACTATTCTTAAGCCTAGAGCTCTTCCACGTGCAAGCTTTAATGCTGGATTATTTTGGTATTCCTTTTTTCGATTCCTCTCCTTTGACATTTGTTGATTATCTTTAGCTTTCTGAACTGTAATATGTATTATAATATCCTATCTATATAAATAAAAATGAAAATCTGTCTGTCTGTCTGTCTGTCTGTTTGTCACACCATCACGGGAGAACGGCTGAACCGAATTTGATGAAATTTTGTGGGTAGCCCAGAAATAGCCCCACTTAAAATTATATCCGTGTTTTGAGTTTCTACGACCAGTGGTTCTCGAGATATTAGTAAAAAACGAAATTTTCGTTTGTCTCATCGTCACGGAAAAACGGCTGAACCGAATTTAATGAAATTTGGTGAATAGCCTTGAAATATCCCCCCATAAATTTTGTCCAAGTTTCGAGTTTCTAAGACCTGGGGTTGTCGAGATATTAATGAAAAACGGAACTTTTTCCTAGGAGTTCTACTCCCTAACTCCGTGGTTTATCCAAACGAAAAGCTTGAAAATCGTTTGAAAGTGAATTAAAATTTAATCTCTGAGTTTGATGGGAGATTTTTTGCGTTAATTAGTCACTTTCTGAAAACATGAATTGTTTGAAACATGATTTAAAGGGGAAATCTATCTCCATGGTTCATGGTTTATTTAAAACAAGCTTTTACGGAACAATGAGAAGTATAGAGAAATCAAAATCGTTATTTAATTTCGCAGTTTATGTTATAAGACATGACATATTTAACATGTTATAAGATTCTATCTTATATCATGTTACTCAGAAACGCAATTAAATTAAATCTGCCTGTTAATTTTAATAATTATTTTTTCGATTTGAATAATAAATAAATGGATATAAAAATATATTTTAGAAAAGAACGATTTGATTTTTCTTATAGCATTTTTGACTGGATAATATCAATTACGGTCTTCAGGTTTAAAAATTATTATTATTTATATTTTCGGGGATTATTGATTCAAGGATTATTGATATTTTCAAGTTATTATGCAATTATTTTATTATGACAAAAATTGTTTAAACTCATATATTGTATGTTGTACGAATCTTCTACAAATACACGTGTATATCTTTTAATCTACGAGAATATAAGTAGTACAGGTATTTTGATATATATTGGCATATATTGGAATCAATTACGACCTTCTGGTATAAAGAGTACGGATATTATTGATGTTTTCAATTTATTACGTCATCTCTTTTATTTTGGCAAATATTTTTGAGACGCATATTGTAATACGGGTAATCTTCTACTAACACATTGGCATATTTTCTGATCTGCGACAATATAATTAGTACGGGGTTGCATATATTCATTCAATTCCTATTTTTTCTTCTGTAAATTTGCTTACAAAAGGGGGCAGGATGTTTTATTCTTCAGATCTGATCGTGAAGATAATTTTGCATAGTGAGAACATATATTCTTAAACTTCTCTTTAGGACCAATAAATTTAATATTTTAACAGAATTTGCACATGATTGCGAACTTTAAGTTTCTTTAAATTATACACTCCGTACGAATAACGGGTTAATGTGCTGTTAGTGGTTAATAAATTTTAACATTTTAGGAGGATATATCATGTTGCTCGGCATCGCAATTAAATTAAATGTGTTTGTTAATGTTTTTATTATTTTTTTTCGATTTAAATAATAAATAAATGGATAAATGGGTATAAAAGTATATCTTATGAATGGACGGTTTGATTTTTCTTTTAATTATAATAATTGCTGACTGCGTACATCAATTTCATTTATTTTGGCAAAGAGTTTTCAAGCTTATATCGTATTTAGCTACTAAACTCATATATTGTGTTTAGCCAATAAATTCATATAGCCGATTGTTGAAACAGAAAAAGAGTAGAGCGGGTATATCTTCTAATACAATTGTAGTGTTTTCATTTAGTATATTGAAACGGGATAAGAATATATCATTCAGATCTGCAAATTCAAAGCTACGAATTTGGAGGGATATCGCTAATTTGACAACTTTTCTTAAACTTTGCCAAATTGACGGAAATGTCGCCAAATTGATATAAACGACACACAAACAGCTGCCATAAACCTTCGGGTTGGTCATGTGGCTTGGGTCTTCTACATATCAATGAAATTTTTTTTGTTTTGTTAGAAGAGAGTACTGAAATGATGTTTGGTTAGCATTTATCTGTCAGACCAACCATCCTACTTAGTAATACATTTAGCGAATTTTTAAAATGTCACCAAATTGATAAAAATGTTTTCAAATCTATAAAAATATCTTGAAATTGATAAAATTGCGCTACATAAATGATATTAATTGTTTTTTGTTAGGGGATAGTATTGTGATGATATTTCGTCAATTTGTCGCAAAGTGGAACTTTCAGTTCTACAGTCCCACTTGGCGATGAATTTGGCGATTTTTTAAAATGTCGCTAATTTGACGAAACTGTCGCCAAATGTTCCATAGAAATATAACTATTTAGACGATATTTTTTCTACCAATTTATTTGAAGCAAATGATATCATGTCGCTTAGCAACGGATTTAAATCCAATGTGTTTATGCGGCAGACGATTTTTATTAAATCCTTTCCGATTTGAATAATGAAGATATGTATATAAAATAAATTTCATTGCCATTTCATTTTGGACTGGATAATATCAATTATACTCTTCAGGTTTAAACATTATTATTATTGATATTTTCCGGAATTATTGATTCAGGGATTATTGATATTTTTAAGTTATTACGCCATTGTTTTATTGCGGCAAAAATTGCTGACACACGCATATTGTACGTTGTACGAGTAATCTTCTAGGAATGCACGGGTATATCTTCTAACCTACGAGAATATAAGTAGTACAGGTGTATTGGCATATATTTTGACATATATTGGCATATATATTGGAATCAAGTACAGTCTTCTGGTATGAAGATTAAGGGGATTAATTATATATTCAATTTATTACGACGTCTGTTGTATTTTACCAAAAAACATTTGTGACTCATATTGCAAAACGGGTAATCTTCTACTAATAATCGGACATTATAAGTAGTACGTGTATATCTTCCCATATAATTTTAGCACTTTAATTTTGACATATATTGGAATAAATGACTGTCGTCAGATTTAAAGATTACGGGTTTATTGGTATTTTCAATTTATACATGTAATCTACTAATACAGGTTATATTTTCTAATATTCGCGTATATAATTAGTACGGGTCCCATACAATTTTAACGCTTTTATTTTGCATATATTGATTCAATTCCATATTTTTTTTTTTTTTTTCTTACATAAGGGGTCCAAGATGTTTTATTCTTCAGATATGTCCATGAAGATAATTTTATATAGCGAGAACAGAGATTCTTAAACTTCTTTTTAGGAGCATTATATTAAATATTTTAACAGAATATTTTGATTAAACATGTCATTTAGTATACTATAAGAATTTGGGCATGATTATGAATTTCAAGTTTCTTTATATTATATACTCCGTACGAAGAACGGGTATGCTGCTAGTCTATATAAATAAAAATGAAAATCTGTCTGTCTGTCTGTCTGTCTGTTTGTCACACCATCACGGGAGAACGGCTGAACCGAATTTGATGAAATTTTGTGGGTAGCCCAGAAATAGTCCCACTTAAAATTATATCCGTGTTTTGAGTTTCTACGACCAGTGGTTCTCGAGATATTAGTTAAAAACGAAATTTTCGTTTGTCTCATCATCACGGAAAAACGGCTGAACCGAATTTAATGAAATTTGGTGAATAGCCTTGAAATATCCCCCCATAAATTTTGTCCAAGTTTCGAGTTTCTAAGACCTGGGGTTGTCGAGATATTAATGAAAAACGGAACTTTTTCCTAGGAGTTCTACTCCCTAACTCCGTGGTTTATCCAAACGAAAAGCTTGAAAATCGTTTGAAAGTGAATTAAAATTTAATCTCTGAGTTTGATGGGAGATTTTTTGCGTTAATTAGTCACTTTCTGAAAACATGAATTGTTTGAAACATGATTTAAAGGGGAAATCTATCTTCATGGTTTATTTAAAACAAGCTTTTACGGAACAATGAGAAGTATAGAGAAATCAAAATCGTTATTTAATTTCGCAGTTTATGTTATAAGACATGACATATTTAACATGTTATAAGATTCTATCTTATATCATGTTACTCAGAAACGCAATTAAATTAAATCTGTCTGTTAATTTTAATAATTATTTTTTCGATTTGAATAATAAATAAATGGATATAAAAATATATTTTAGAAAAGAACGATTTGATTTTTCTTATAGCATTTTTGACTGGATAATATCAATTACGGTCTTCAGGTTTAAAAATTATTATTATTTATATTTTCGGGGATTATTGATTCAAGGATTATTGATATTTTCAAGTTATTATGCAATTATTTTATTATGACAAAAATTGTTTAAACTCATATATTGTATGTTGTACGAATCTTCTACAAATACACGTGTATATCTTTTAATCTACGAGAATATAAGTAGTACAGGTATATTGACATATGTTTTGATATATATTGGCATATATTGGAATCAATTACGACCTTCTGGTATAAAGAGTACGGATATTATTGATGTTTTCAATTTATTACGTCATCTCTTTTATTTTGGCAAATATTTTTGAGACGCATATTGTAATACGGGTAATCTTCTACTAACACATTGGTATATTTTCTGATCTGCGACAATATAATTAGTACGGGGTTGCATATATTCATTCAATTCCTATTTTTTCTTCTGTAAATTTGCTTACAAAAGGGGGCAGGATGTTTTATTCTTCAGATCTGATCGTGAAGATAATTTTGCATAGTGAGAACATATATTCTTAAACTTCTCTTTAGGAGCAATAAATTTAATATTTTAACAGAATTTGTACATGATTGCGAACTTTAAGTTTCTTTAAATTATACACTCCGTACGAATAACGGGTGTGCTGTTAGTGGTTAATAAATTTTAACATTTTAGGAGGATATATCATGTTGCTCGGCATCGCAATTAAATTAAATGTGTTTGTTAATGTTTTTATTATTTTTTTTCGATTTAAATAATAAATAAATGGATAAATGGATATAAAAGTATATCTTATGAATGGACGGTTTGATTTTTCTTTTAATTATATTAATTGCTGTCTGCGTACATCAATTTCATTTATTTTGGCAAAGAGTTTTCAAGCTTATATCGTATTTAGCTACTAAACTCATATATTGTGTTTAGCCAATAAATTCATATAGCCGATTGTTGAAACAGAAAAAGAGTAGAGCGGGTATATCTTCCCAAACAGCTGCCATACACAAACAGCTGCCATAAACCTTCGGGTTGGTCGTGTGGCTTGGGTCTTCTACATATCAATGAAATTTTTTTTTGTTTTGTTAGAAGAGAGTACTGAAATGATGTTTGGTTAGCATTTCTCTGTCAGACCAACCATCCTACTTAGTAATACATTTAGCGAATTTTTAAGATGTCACCAAATTGATAAAAATGTTTTCAAATCTATAAAAATATCTTGAAATTGATAAATTGCGCTACATAAATGATATTAATTGTTTTTTGTTAGGGGATAGTATTGTGATGATATTTCGTCAATTTGTCGCAAAGTGGAACTGTCAGTTCTACAGTCCCACTTGGCGATAAATTTGGCGATTTTTTAAAATGTCGCTAATTTGACGAAACTGTCGCCAAATGTTCCATAGAAATATAACTATTTAGACGATATTTTTTCTACCAATTTATTTGAAGCAAATGATATCATGTCGCTTAGCAACGGATTTAAATCCAATGTGTTTATGCGGCAGACGATTTTTATTAAATCCTTTCCGATTTGAATAATGAAGATATGTATATAAAATAAATTTCATTGCCATTTCATTTTGGACTGGATAATATCATTTATACTCTTCAGGTTTAAACATTATTATTATTGATATTTTCCGGAATTATTGATTCAGGGATTATTGATATTTTTAAGTTATTACGCCATTGTTTTATTGCGGCAAAAATTGCTGACACACGCATATTGTACGTTGTACGAGTAATCTTCTAGGAATGCACGGGTATATCTTCTAACCTACGAGAATATAAGTAGTACAGGTATATTGGCATATATTTTGACATATATTGGCATATATATTGGAATCAAGTACAGTCTTCTGGTATGAAGATTAAGGGGATTAATTATATATTCAATTTATTACGTCGTCTGTTGTATTTTACCAAAAAACATTTGTGACTTAATTGCAAAACGGGTAATCTTCTACTAATAATCGGACATTATAAGTAGTACGTGTACTTCCCATATAATTTTAGCACTTTAATGTTGACATATATTGGAATAAATGACTGTCTTCAGATTTAAAGATTACGGGTTTATTGGTATTTTCAATTTATACATGTAATCTACTAATACAGGTTATATTTTCTAATATTCGCGTATATAATTAGTACGGGTCCCATACAATTTTAACGCTTTTATTTTGCATATATTGATTCAATTCCATATTTTTTTTATATTTGCTTACATAAGGGGTCCAAGATGTTTTATTCTTCAGATATGTCCATGAAGATAATTTTATATAGCGAGAACAGAGATTCTTAAACTTCTTTTTAGGAGCATTATATTAAATATTTTAACAGAATATTTTGATTAAACATGTCATTTAGTATACTATAAGAATTTGGGCATGATTATGAATTTCAAGTTTCTTTATATTATATACTCCGTACGAAGAACGGGTATGCTGCTAGTTAACAATAAAAGTTAATATATATTAAATCCTTATTATTAAAATTCTCATATTAGTACATTAATGTTAAAATAGTAATAATATTGGCGTTGAAAGTTATATATTTATGAAATTAACCTTTAGATCCTTTTCTGCATTTTAAATTTTAATTGCATTCTTAATTATTTGTGTGTGAGAGAGCGAGATTAGAATTACATCTATTCATTGCACTAATTGCAGTATATAAATAAGATAAAATTAATAAGTTAACTAATATATTTGAAAAAGAACTAGAAGAGACATAGTATAGAACCCAAAACTAAACAAAAGAATCCAATTGATTACTGGATAAAAAGTCAACGGAATGCAAATCAGCAAAAATTAGACGAAGTAAACAGAAAAACAATCTGTATGAATAAAACTAATTAAAAAACGAGAATGAATAAAGAAATAACAATGGGTTGAAGGTAATGGAATTATAAAATCAACATGAGGTGTATACAAAACATACATTCCAATTGTTTTTTCATTGTATAACCTTGTTACTTTGAACAAAAATGTTATTTTTAGAGGTGTAGAATAGCGTGCTGGAATATTTGACACATTGCATGCATCATGTATGCTATGCTTAAATGAATATCTGAAGATACTTTAATAATTATAAAAAAAAAATTCTTTGGGTTTTTTACTTTTCGTATTTGATTTCAAACAATGTGAATTTAGAATTAAACTAATTTCTTCATATAGCCACTTTTCCTTTGGGAAAATCTGTGTTAAAGATGATATAATGAATAAAATTTTTTTTTTGTGAAAATAGAAGAGTGCGGCAGCAAAGACGACTCTGCTCCTGCCAAAAGACATCTGAGCAAAAATGCTTGGAACCTGTACCCGAATTATAAGATGGGAGCAAAAGCTAGCTTTTGCTCTATGCTTATAATGTTGGTCTCCTTTGTGGCAATGGGGCGTTGCCAGACCCGAACTTGAGACCTAGTGCTTACAAAACCGACATTATACGATTAGAGCAAAAGCTAGCTTCTGCTCCCATCTTATAATTCGGGTACAGGTTCCAAGCATCTTTGCTGAGATGTCTTTTGGCAGGAGCAGAGTCGTATTTGCTGCCGCACACTCCCCTACCTGATGAGGAGCCCGGGTCGAAATTCGGCGAGGAGGGGGGCCATTCCAGAAAACCCCCGCGTGTCGCCATCCGAGACTCAGTTGAGGGGCTGAAAAGTCGGGAGGCGTGTTGCCTCGGGTGTGACGTTTGTCGTGGTCAACCAGGAAGGGAGTGGCAAGGCCTCTGACTCCGTGTGGTTTCTACCATTTCGTGTTGAGAGGTCAGATCGTTGGCGTGAGAAGATTGCGTGTTTCAAACGTCCAGTCATCATTGTGGCGGAAAGGAAATTGCCAGGCCCGAACCAGAGACCTGGTGCTTACAAGACAGACATTATAAGCATAGAGCAAAAGCTAGCTTCTGCTCCCATCTTATAATTCGGGTACACGTTCCAAGCATCTTTGCTCAGAAGTCTTTTGGCAGCAGCAGATTCGTCTTTGCTGCCGCAAGAGCAACCGCGGGGTGTTGTTTCATCCGGTTTCATTTTTCTTTGCTACAACACATTTATTCAAGAATGAATATGCATATTATGTTGCTACGAAAATCAGTACTGCTTCTGACATCAGTATTAACATTTTGCTTACGAGTGGGGCAGCGTCCATCCGAAACGAAGAACCTCTTAAAAAGACAGGTATTTGACATACCCTATCCCAAACAGTTCGATCCCCCTTTACAGGCATTGGCGTCCATGGACCCAATGCCTGTAAAGGGGGATAACCCTTTTTATGCATAGGTATGTCAAATTTTGCCCTACACTACCCTGTTAAGGAAATAGAAAATTTCAAATGCACTTCGAGGTTTGCGATCAAATTTTAAAAATTCTATCTAGTTCCGTTAGCCAAGCCAAGACGCTTCGTTACGGGCTTCCATGGGACCGAAGGTCCCTTACGCCCACATCAGAATATGAAAATGTCCACTGTAGGTGAATTTTGTTGAATGTAAAATAGCAATATGCACTCCTCATTGTAGTTGGGTGCTTTGGAAGGTCCAGTGGCAACTTGGATGGTAGTGTTGCCTTCATCTTGGAGTGGCTGTCGCTGAAAGACTGTGTACTGAGCTGCTGTGGCTGTAAGAGAGGGGGAGGGCGGGGCCAAGGGCAGGTGACCAATAGAAAATGCTCGCTGGAGAATTCTAAGTTTAGTAAGTTTATATAATTTAGGTTTAGTATAGAATAATTCAAGTTATGCTAAAATTTTTAGTAGCAAGTATAAATAAATAACTTATAGTTAAGTATTAAGTATTAACTTTAGTTTAAGGTTAAGTTGCAAGGGATATTAAAGTACAGGTTGTGATAATTACGATTTACAATATTTACAATTTCCGTCGCTCTACGAGAACCGGTATTTTCAGCATGGTATGGCCGTTGGCTTAATAACGATCAACACAGCTGTTCTTCGTACGATACAATAATACGGCTTTTTCTAAATGCTTCTTAAAAATTAATAACGAAAGTGTCATTCAACAATCCACCCTTGCCGGGATTCGAACCCGGGACCTTTGGATTAGAAGTCCAACGCGCTATCCACTGCGCTACAAGGGCTGTCTAGTTCCGTTAGCAACAAAAAAAAAAAAAAAAAAAAAAAAAAAAAAAAAAAAAAAAAAAAAAAATCTTAAAAATCCATTCATATTTGTGGCAGCTACCATGTATACAAGAAATCGACCACGGACGGACATCACTCTAAAAATAGTCAAAGAAAACTCTTATGACTCTAAATGGGTCACTCTAAAAATAGTTCAGAAGGTCGTAAAACATATATTGGCATCGAAATCTCGAAATTGAAAATTTTGGTAGAAAACAATACTTTCTCTATATACTATGTTCTATATATAGTATGAGAAAGTAAAAACCAGTAACATAAATCCCACTAAAATGAAGCAATTATATTCATTTCCTATTTATTTTATTTTTTTTTTACATCAAAATATGCATATTTTAAAGCTATTTCATGTTTACTTTCTCTCATCGGAGAATTGAAGATTCACGCGATTCTAGTTTTTGGCATAAATACAGAGACACATCATCGGATTTTAATAGTACTTTTTTTATTTAATTTCTGAATTTTCTATAAATTTTAAAGTGGGTCCTTAAAATTTTCGATTTTAAAATCAACCGCGCATCAGAAAGTGGGCGGGAAACAAGTTCAGTTTCTTGACATCACAATCTTCAAGACTCGAAAATTTAATTAGATGAGCAAACTAAAAACAAATTATTGATCAAAACCTGGATTTCTTACTCAACATTTTTGTTGCTTACTGCTTATATCTATTTTTTTATAGTTTGCTTATTTTCACTCGAAATATCTTCTAAAGTGAAACAAAAACTTGCTCAGACTATTCTATTTTTCTCGAAAAAAATAATTTAAAATATATATATATATATGTGTGTGTGTGTGTGTGTGATGGCTGTTGAGATAGTCCAGAGAAGAGACTTTTCAGGTTACAAAAATCTACTTTATTAGATGACACTCACTCGTAAAACATAATTTGTTACATAGAACCGAGCTATCTCCATCGGCGACCAGCTCGCAAGAAATCTCAAGGCAGTCTGCGTTGGTCCACACAAGTTACAGTTATGGAGGAGGAGATGACGACATGGGAAACATGCTGACTTCGCGTTATGCTTCAAAAATGCGATGGAGATGCAGTTTCTTATGAGAAAGTTTACGCCAAGGTTAAGATTAGTGACCATATATGGTATGGTAGAGGAAAGGAGGAAGTACTCCCAGACTTTGTTAATATATTAGTAGCGTGGGATAGAATTTAATATGGTTGCAATACGTGCGTGACATGAAATAGGAATTTGGAATAATAATTATGAAGGAAAAGGGCGCGTTATTGGGGAAAGCTTAAAAATTTCTGTATCATATATATAATATGTGTGTGTATTCTTTTGAAAATGTACATGATGTTGCCAAGGATTTGCCAAGAATTAATCGAATTCATTCATTCAATTTTTCAAAAGGCGTAGACGCGCCCTGCTGATAATATAATACCGTATTAAAAAATCTAAAGTGAACAGCACATGACTTTCCTGCAGACTCAAATTTTTACTTTCCTTATATACATAATGTATAAGGAAAGTATTGTGACAGGGTCGAAAATTCGAATTCGAGTTTTCGACGGGAGAGCACGTTTCAAGCATCCCTGGTCACGAATCGAACGTTTTTGAGGTGATGTCTGTGTGTGTGTGTGTCAGTGAGTCTGTGGAGACGATAACTGACGAACAAATGGACCGATTCGAACGAAATTTGGTACAAATATCACAATCTGTGCATACTAGAAGTCTATAGTTTTTAAACGTAATCGAATGTTCAGAACCCTCCCTAAATTGTCGAGTGAAATTCTGAAAAAATCATCAAAAAATCAAAACCTTTAATATAGTTACGCAAATAGCCATTTCTAATGTAATTTTTCCTTAGAAAACGATTGACATAAACTTTAGAACGCTAGCATGAACCGTTCTCGAGATATTGCACATTTTTTAAATAAATTTATCAAAAATTCCCATAAATTAAAAAATATATATTAACTGTTGAGAAACATGTTCACTTTTCATATGTAATATCATGCGATAAATTGAGTGACATCATTCTCGTGGATCTAACTCGTTCCATTCATGAGAAAAGATATTCTGAGTAATACTTTTGTATTTGAACGCCAAAAGTTATTTATCTGCTATAAGAATAACTTATTTCTCTGTCCATAACGCTTGGCGAGATTTTGGCGCCGAATTTGAAGGAATGTCGCCAACTTGGCGACTTTTTTAAATGTTGCCAAATGAACAGAAATCTCGCCAAATGGATAAAAATGACGCTAAATCAGTGAAAATGACGACTAACTGACGAAAATTCAATTTCTTGAAAAGAATATAAATAGCTACTATAAGAAAAACCTAAATTGAGTTTAATTGCGCTAAATAACACGCATAATTAATTGAAATTATAAACTGAATTTATAATTTTAATTATGTTTTCGTTCTCATTTGGTAACTGGACTTATCCTCAAAACCGTAGCAAAAATGCGAAAAAACTTAAATATCTTGAGAACGACTAGTGCTAGAGTAATGAGGTTAGATTTATTCTTTTGATCGTCAAAAATTACATGTAAAACAAGTATTTAAGGGGACAGTGGACGTTGAAATGAGCAAAAATCGACAAAAAATGTTTTTAATATATAACATTATTTTACACATTTAACATTTGCTTACGGGTGGGACAGCGTCCATCCCAAACGAAGAACCTCCCAAAAAGACAGGTATTTAACATACCCTGTCCCAAACAGTTCGATCCCCCTTTGCAGGCATTGGCGCCCATGGAAATCGCCGACAGAAACATTGCACATGCTGCAGCAGGCTTCCAGTATTCATGGATTGTGAATTTTGTACCAAATTCTATTGGAATCGCTCCATTCGTTCGTGAGATATCATCCCCACAGACTCACTAACACACACACAGACATCAATGTAAAAATGTTCGATTCGTGATCAGGGATGCTTGAAATTTGCTCTCCCGTCGAAATCTCAAATTCGAATTTTCGACCCCGTCACAATACTTTCCTTATACATTATGTATATAAGGAAAGTAATAAAATAACATAATCTGAAATCACTTTGAATCTATCACGCATAATTGACTTTCACATTCTAACAATAACAGACGGCAATTTAACGCAAATTATTGATTTTTTATTTATTCTTTTTTTTTTTTAAAGCAGCGTCATCGATCGTCGAAAAGGAACATTTGCTGGTTTATCACAGCTGAAAACTTAACGAGTTTCATCCGATATTTGAAGCTTTAAAACTATAAAGTTAGAAAGAAGGGGATAAAAAGTCTTATGGATGAAACGCTTGTAAATGCCATAATTCTTTGAGAGTTATATCTAGGTGTCGCTAGTGTTAGTAAAGTAGCTGTTATTGTTAGTTTACACAACAAATAACGTAGTATTTAGTATATGTGTTTTTGATTATTTTAAAATTAAGGAATCCCTAATTATGAGTATAATTAGCAGTATTTTTTCATAGTTGTAGAATAGAGTATAGAATATATGAAGATAAAAATAAATTGAAAGGCAAAATAATTTTGAATACGTAAGAACATTCTTTATTGTTTCAGTTCTACTTTACATTGCGCTAATAAATTATTTTTACAAAATTGACAGTTTAAATGAATATTTTAGATCTTTCCTCATAGAAATATAAATCGTCATCGAAATATAAATCGTCTGGCTCTCTATGTAAAAGCAATGAATATTTCATTCATTTCACTTTTATTCCAGATTCCAAAACTAAATAATTTTCCGTGAAAAAAAAATTCAGCAATTCTTATACAACTCATCTTACAATCACCGTTTACATTCTGCACCTATTAAAATTAGGCTTCGTTATAGAAATTATTCAAGTTTAAGGATCATTTAAACTCAAAAGTATTATAATTGCGTTGGCACAGAATATAGATGGACAGAAAATACGCAAAAATAAAACGATTTTAGGACGGATGCAACACTAAATATGAATTTAAAGGTACTTTAAAAATCATGATTTGTACACTAGGAAAAAAAGATGGATGCCGTATTTTATTTTGAAGTGGGTCACGTAATCTCTTCATATAATATGGATGTTATTATTTTAATTTTTATTTAGAAAACTACCGAACATATTTTGCTGAATTTTTTTTATATATATTTCATGGGATAATTTGAATATTTCCTAAAATTTTCGAAGCAATTTTGAAATTTTATCTTCGCTTAAAAAATGTGGGAAAAATTAGGTCCCGTAGGGTTCAATGTATTTCACTTTCTCAACCCGGGTTCAATACAAAACTAATTAAGTGATATTATTCATTTACTTTCCCATATGTCCCACAGACCGTCTCAATAACATACTAAAATTTCATTTTGTTAAAGTCATTTTTACAGCAGTTATCGTGCGAACGGACAGACAGACAGAATGAGCAAAGTTATAAACACTTTTCAACTATGTTGGAAAGTTTTAAAAATACAACAAGAAAGATCCATCATGCATAACGCATTGATTATGAAACACTTTCCAACTGCAATGCAATTTTATTTAAACATCTTTAAAATGCGATACATTCATAGGTAATATTTTTTAAATTATCACATACAATAATGTATTTTATTTAAAACATAAAACCATGGAGGTAAAAGTAATTTAACTCTATGCTTAAAACTTCATCGAAAAAGTCTGTTATAAAATCGTCTGCTTCTCTATGTCAAATCAATGAATGTTTCATTCATATCAGCTACATTGCAGACTCCAGAGTTAAATAATTTCGCATTAAAGAAATTCAGCCATTCTTATACAACTTATCCTACATCTTAATGTGTTTACATTCTCCATAAGTGCAAAATAGGCTTCCTTATAGAAATAATCAATGTTTGATGATCATTTAAACTCAAATATATTTCAATTGCCTTGTTTATGAAGATGCACAGAAATTAAGCAAAAATAAAGCGGTTTTAAAACAAATACAACACTAAATATAAATTAAAAAAACTTTAAAATCTCGATTTTGACAGAAGATGGATGCCATATTTTATTTTGATGTGGGTCGCGTAATCTCTTCATATAATATGGGTGTAATTATTATTTTAATTTTTATTTAAAAACTACCAAATATATTTTGCTGAAATTTTTTTCAGATTTTTTATGGGATAATTTGAATATTTCCTAAAGCTTTCGAAGCAATTTGTGAATTTTAAATTCGCTTAAAAAATGTTTGAAAAATTAGGTACCTCATACCGTTCAATGTATTTCATTTTTTCAACCCAGGTTCAATTCAAAACTAATTGGGTGATATTATTCTTTTATATTCACATAGGTCCAACAGACCCTCTGAACAACATACTCAAATTTCATTTTGATGAAGTAAGTTTTACGGCAGTTATCCTGCGAACGGACAGACAGAATGAGCAAAGTCATAAACACTTTTCAACTGTTGTAAAGTGTTAAAAATGAGCAATGGTTGCAGAGTGTTTTACAGTGTTTATACATAATACAATATCTAGATAACCTATTGTGATGGGTCTGTTGGCATAAACGTGGCCACATACAGCGATATTCCGTGTTCATGCGGAGTACGATCACGTTAAACATGTGGGTCCGTAAGTCCTTCCGAGAGGTTGGTGGTAGGGGAAGGAGGGTACGGTCCCTGTGGATGCCTCCCCCACTGGGTTCCGGTCTAAATTGGGTGGCACTTCCCGGCCGTCCAAACAGTTACCTTACACCTTTCTGGTAGGTCGGACGGTCTGGGTCTCAACAACAACATACAGCGATATTGTCGAAGAATCGGAACGACCAGTCTCAGAAAGATTTTAGTGCTCCAATGACGCCGATGGATTACAGCGCATCTGATACCCAGAAAAATGAGAAGGGATACATAAAATTTTAAAGCATCCACCCTGTGGGACACGCAAAGGTTTTTTGAAATATTTACGGATGGGATCAACAGATAAAGAAATCTAAAAACTTTAAAATACTGGATGTATAACTGCACCTTTTCCAATTGTATTATTTAAAGGTTTATTTTGCAATATTTTTATCGTTAAAAATATCGTATTGCAGAAAGATTTGGGTGTTAAAAGAAACTTGTTGCAGAAGGCAAAATAATTTTCTGCGAAATGATGATGATGATGAGGTCTTGAATTTTCGACGAATTTGCACATGAGCTTTGAACTCGAATCGAACGCTTTCGATGTGATGTCTGTGTGCATGTAAGTCTGTGGATACGATGCATTTGGTAGGTTTATTGCCATCTATGAATATCCAGACCCGTATTGCTGAGGTCGAACATTTAGAAGTCCCCAAATTTTCGAATGATATTTTGAAAATATGAAAGTAATTAATTACAGTCAATCGTGTCAAATAAATTGTCGTTTTTGACATATTGTTTTATGATAAAACAAGTAACACTCATTTTAGATCGCTGGCAGGAACCTGTTTTCTAGGTACTACTTCAGCAGGTGCAGTGTTTCTGTCAGCAATTTCCATGGACGCCAATGCCTGCAAAGTGGGGGTCGAACTGTTTACGATAGGGTATGTCAAATACCTATCTTTTGGGGAGGTTCTTTGTTTGGATTGACGCTGTTCCACCCGTAAGCATTGAGCAAGTAAGGTTGAATGCATTTTCTTCGAAACGAAATTTTCAAAGGTTTTACATTTTTAAAATGCTCCATGCATCTTAATTTTTGTCTGAGATGCATGAAATTTGGCAAGAAAACACCTTTCATACTTTTTAATGAAACTGGGTATGCATTTTATAATTTGACTTTATTAAGGTAATTAAAAGTGAATAAGAACCTAATTAAATGATGAAAATTAAGTTTTAATGCAGAAAAATGTTTTAAGAAATTTAACTTTCTAAAGGAGTTAAAAATGAATACCCAAATTTGTTCATTATGTGTTTTTGAGTGATCATAATGTAAAATTAATCATATATGTGAACAAATGGCACGCAAGGAGCATTTTCAAATGTTCGTTAAAAAAATTAAATTAAAAAAAAAATACAAAATTATAACAAAATTGAAAACAAATTAATGGTATTTTATATAATAATGTTAAGAGGAATATTTATACAAACTTTCATGTTTCTAAGTCAATAAATAGATAAAAAAAATTTCAACGTCCACCGTCCCCTTAAAGACTTTTGTATTTGTACTAGAAAAGTGACAAAAAGAAAGATATAAGCGAAAACATGTAGCTCAGAATTTCAGTGATTTACGCAGCAGGATTTCAACGTCTTCGCATTACGTTAAAAAAAATCTAATGTGGGCAGCACATGACTTTCCTTATATAATGCAATGAATTTACTACTTTTACAGTAAAAATAATAGTTTATTCTTACAGTAGATACTTAGTAGATATTCTTTCCAAGATATTGAATTTTCTTTAATTAGTCGTCATTTTCATCGATTTAGCGTCATTTTTATCCATTTGACGAGATTTTCGTTAACTTGGCAACATTTAAAAAAGTCGCCAAGTTGGCGACATTCCGCAAAATTCGTTGCCAAAATCTCGCCAAACGTTATAGATGGAGAAATAAGTTTCTCTTAAAGCAGATAATTGACTATTGGCGTTCAAATACAAATGTATTACTCAAAGTACCTTTTCTTATAAATGGAACGAGCTAGATCCACGAGAATGATGTCACCCAATTTATCGCATGATATTACATATGAAAAGTGAACATGTTTCTCAACAGTTAATATATTTTTTTTAATTTATGGGATTTTTTTATAAATTTATTTGAAAAATGTGCAATATCTCGAGAACGGTTCATGCTAGCGTTCTAAAGTTTATGTCAATCGTTTTCTAAGGAAAAATTACAAAAGAAATGTTTATTTGCGTAACTTTATTAAAGGTTTTGATTTTTTGATGATTTTTTCAAAATTTCACTCGAAAATTTAGGGAGGTTCTAAATATTCGATTGCGTTTAAAAACAATAGGCTTCCAGTATTCACGGATTGTGATATTTATACCAAATTTCATTTGAAGCGCTCCATTCGTTCGTGAGATATCGTCTCCACAGACTCACTGACACACACACATACTTTCACACACACAGACATCACTTCAAAAATGTTCGATTCGTGATCAGGGATGCTTGAAACGTTCTCTCCCGTCAAAAACTCGAATTCGAATTTTCGACCCCGTCACAATACTTTCCTTATACATTATGTATATAAGGAAAGTAAAAAAATGTTTTTCGTGATCAGGAATGCTTGAAACGTGCTCTCCCGTCGAAAACTCGAATTCGAATTTTCGACCCCGTCACAATACTTTCGTTATACATTATGTATATAAGGAAAGTGAAAAAATGTTTTTCCTATCTTATTTTGTCTTTTGTCCTAAATTGATGATACTATTTTCCATTTTAGGTAAGTCTTGTGTGTTTCTTCTGTCTTGCTGAAAGTACTAATATCCCATCCGGCACTTAAAACTTATGACAGTAGCCGATCTGGTGAGAAAGAGTTGTCAACTTTTATCGAACTTCTTTATTTAAACAGATTGTAAACCGACAAAGTAAGATGTTAAAGTTCTACAAT
This sequence comes from Amaurobius ferox, assembly GCA_951213105.1. Classification (NCBI taxonomy): domain Eukaryota; kingdom Metazoa; phylum Arthropoda; class Arachnida; order Araneae; family Amaurobiidae; genus Amaurobius; species Amaurobius ferox. The sequence continues at coordinate 18,482,870 of OX578143.1, forward strand.
ATTATACATTTATTGGATCGGAATTGTATCTATATACTGTTTGGTTATTTTTAAATTGCATTTTATTCATAAGATTGGGGACAATACATTGTGCTATATGTTTTAAAAAGTTGTGGATTGCACATTAAAATAGGACTAATGGGGCGAGGTTTTTTTTTATTATTATTATTATTTAAACATTTAAAATAATATTTTGTTCATATTATAAAATTAGACTGTTTCTAAAAGTGATTCTGTCAATAAAAGATTTCACACAATTATTAAAATTTCTATACATTTACATTGTATAAAAGTTTGAGTTTGAGGGGATTTTGAAAACCTTTCTTCTTTTTAATTTTTCAAACTTTTCGAAAGATTTTTTTATACTATTGATATGTTTATTATCTACATCGGATTTCTAATGTGTATTAGCATAATAGTTTAGGAAAACAAAAATTGGCACGACGATTAAAGTGTGAATATTTTCTAAAGGACTGAAATAGGTGGCTATTAAGAGAAAGAAAATGACTGATAATGTTGTTAGTTCTATCCCTATTTTAAACTACAGGTAAGTTTTTGTTTAATAGGTTTTTCCAGTTTATTTTGAGTCCTCCCCACCATTAGGATAGTTATACCTCACATAGTAGAGTCAGCTACTTGCTGCTTTATCTTCTTTGGTCTAAAAATACTAAGAAATAGATAGCATATTAGTATATAATAAAAGGGGCTTTATCTCTAGTTCTAATCTGATATAAAAGTAGGGATTATATCAAGTATTTAATTTTAATTGTTTTATTTCGCTTAACTAAACAATGCTTTAAGTGCATCTTTATTTTAAATAGAAGTTATCTCTAATCACTTTTATATCTTAATTATGTCAACTTATAAATATGGACTAGATATATCTCATTTCGATGGGGATATAGATTGGCAGCAACTAACACCTGATAAAAGTGGTAAAAGCTTCATCATTCACAAAGCAACAGAGGGTGATACCTACCAAGATCCCAAGTTTGTGCAAAATTGGCAAGCTATGTCTGCAGCAGGATTTCAGTGTGGCGCATATCATTATTTAAGGTTTGGTACTTGTACACCCGAAGCACAGATGGAAAATTTCTTAACCCAACTAAATAAAGTTGGTGCAGCAACGTCTAACAGCATTATAGTATTAGATATAGAAAAAGAAGAGGGAACAATTGATCTAGTGGCCAGCGTAACAGAAGCCTGTGTTGCCTATCTTACTACCGTAAACATAATTCCCTACATATATACTACCCAAAGTTTCTGGAACGAGCATGTACCTCATACTCCGAAAATCGTCCAGGAATGTCCGCTCTGGATTGCTAAATGGGGGGATAAAGCTCCTTCACTTAAAGAATTGCCAAATGGTTGGAATGAATGGGAAATATGGCAATATACTAACAAAGGTCTTGTCCCAGGTATTACAGGAAATGTAGACCTAAATCAGATGGCTGTTTACCCCTCTAAGAAGAAATAATCCGAAAGCAGATCAGATATAGGTGGCTAGTGTTACTGGGTCATCTATAGCTGCATTATAAAATTTTATCATCTAAACAAATCAAACAAATTAGGTTATCCACTCTATTTTTGAGAAGACAGCTATAACCATAGCAACGCAACGTACAGTACATGTAGCCATCTTAGTCTAATTAAACGGACAAGATGATCTAATGTATTGTATGTTGCCTAATAGATCGTGGATAAAAGTAACCACGCAATAAATTTTGGCAAGAGTCAGCCGTATAGATAACCATAACTATGAAGGGATATAGCCAGTTAACCTTGAAATGAAAGAGAGAGAAAAAAAATAATAATCTTGAGCATTCTAAGTACCCGTTTAGAAAAATGAAAATGGTATATATATATTTTATTTTAAAATTTATAAATTTTGAACTTTTAAAAATGGTTATATAAATTAAATAAAATATTTTTAAAAATTAAAAATGTAGAGGTTCGGAGAAATGATATTTAGGGAAACGGATACAAAATAGTAATAATAGTTTGCATATTTAAATTTTTACGTACTATAAGAAGTGCTCGTCTCCCTGCCTGTATGTCTGTATGTCCCACTCGGCGAAATATTGCTAACTTTGTAATTTTTTTTTTTTTTTTTGAAGATGTCGTTTAGAGTGACGAAATTTTAATATTTCTTTGATAATTCCTGTCTCTTTATGGGAATTTGTGCCCCTTCGCGCGTACTTTTGATTCAAAATATAGTTTTTCACTGTTTCGGGGGAGGGGGGGGGGGACAGGTACGTTTTGTTTAGGGGTGTAAGGGATCGTAAATTAATTTGTTCTTGCTAGAGGGTGGTATAGTTATTATGTTTCGATATGGGGCCTAATACTGTATAAGAAAAGCACCCTCCCTCCTCGTTTGCATAACTTTGTATCGAACGCTCATAAGGCAATATTAAATACATTGAGCTGGAGTTTAGCTCAACGTTATGATACCGGCCTACCACGCTTTGGCCCCGGGATCTAAGCCCGGCACTGCCAAGTTTGTGATCTCACCTTCTCGCTGCATTGGTGACCTGGGACGAGCACGTAGCATCCTTCGCTCTTTTATTTCTAACTATTCCAACCTTCTGAAAATTATATATGCATTATAAAAAATGTACTTTATGTACTTCCCCTGAGATGGCGCCAGGAGACAATTGAACGAAGGATTCATTCTCTGGAGCACATTCTTCATCGGCCACCTGATTGGCAAAAAGCCTCCTCACGGCCTCATGACTCCTTCCCTTCAACTTACAGCTCGCACACCTTATCTGTAACGTAGAAAACAACTTCGTTCGGTAATCGACAACTCACTTGGAAGGGGGAATACTGTGGCGAACGCTCATAAGGCAGTATTAAATGTTTTGAGCTGAAGACGTCTTTAACTCAACGGTATGATACTGACCTACCATGCTTCCCTGCAATGCCAGGTTAGTGATCTCAGCTTCTCGCTACAACTTTATGCAGTTCAGCACCTGACGACCTTAGCATCTTGTGGTAGAAAATCAAATCAATCATCTTGTAATAAGACAAAAATCAAATGCTTAAAAAATCATCATCGAAACTAAAAGGATACAAAATCAAAATCCCAGAATGCCCTCAGACTTTATCATGCTAATCTCTTTCTGGTAGCCCCCTTTTAATAATCTTCGGAAGGAGAACTTGTTTCTTTGTTCCCCCTACATGTTACTTCTTAACAAGTCTTTATCGCGTCATCGGCCTTAACAACGTTTTAAGGCAGAGAGAGTGGAAAATAATGGACCATTAAAAATAATAAATGCTTTCGCCGGTATTTCGCTTCATGATTTCGAGCACGTGCATCGGGGCGGTGACCTTTTGCTGGAAGCTGGACAGTCTTTCACATATCCCCCCCCCCCCTTTGTGCCCTTTTTAGACTGTGGACGGGGGCTTACCGAGAGGATGTGAACTTGCATTCCCTTTAATTTTCTTAAACTACTTTAAATGACTGTTGTACTGGACGCAAATTTTAAATGCATCTGTAGTAACTAACTCATGACGATTTTATTTTAGTTTTTAGTTTATTAAATTTTTGAAGGCACACAAGATATAACTTTATTAAGTGTTAGTATTTAGGTCTGTCCATCAAAAGCGGGAACTAACACACTTAAAAAATTAAGTTGCAACTTTATCTTAAGTTCTATTCTATTGTAAAATATGTATATCTCTCTTAGGTGATGTCTGTGTATGTGTGTGTGTGTGTCAGTGAGTCTGTAGAGACGATATCTCGCGAACAAATGGAGCGATTCGAATGAAATTTGGTACAAAAATTATAATCCATGAATACTGGAAGCCTATTGTTCTTAAACACAATCGAATGTTCAGAACTCCCCACACCCCCCTATCTAAATTTTTGAGTGAAATTTAGAAAAACTCGTCAAAACATCAAAACCTTTAATAAAGTTACGCAAATAGACATTTTTTATGTAATGTTCCTTAGAAAACGATTGACATAAACTTTAGAGCGCTAGCAAGAACCGTTCTCTAGATATTGCCCAGTTTTCAAATAAATTTATAAAAAAATCCCATAAATTTAAAAAAAATATATTAACTGTTGAGAAATATGTTCACTTTTCATATGTAATATCGTGCGATAAATTGGGTGACATCATTCTCGTGGATCTAGCTCGTTCCATTCACGAGAAAAGATACTTTGAGTAATACTTTTATATTTGAACGGCGATCTGCTATAAGAGTAACTTATTTCTCCATCCATAACGCTTGGCGAGATTTTGGCGACGAGTTTGGCGGAATGTCGCCAACTTGGCGAGTTTTTTAAATGCTGCCAAATAACAAAAATCTAGCCAAATGGATAAAAATGACGCTAAATCAATGAAAATGACGACTATTTGACGAAATATCAATATCTTAGAAAGAATATAAGTATCCACTATAAGAATAACCTATTTTCTTTCACTGTATAAGTAGTAAATTCATTTCATTATACACTCTATAACAAAAAAATCGACGCACCAAGAAGGAGTTGTCCGATTGTGATAAAAATTGGTGAATGGGAAGAACATACGTAGAAAAAGAAACGATTAAAATTTCCGAACAATTTAATGATTTAGAGTTTGACCATATACAAAGGGAGGAAGTCAATAAGGTGTTGGTCCACCTCTGGCCTGGAAGCAAGATGTCACCCGGCGTGGCATAGACTGATAAAGTTCACAGATGGTGTCCTACGGAATGTCTTGCCAAATTGTCTCCAACTGTCGGGCTAAATCGTCAACATTCCGGGATGGTTGCAATCGCCTTCCCATTACTTCCCAAATGTTCTCTATGGGAGAGAAATCAGGAGACTAGCTGGCCAAGGAAGTGTTGGACAAGCATGAAGACAATTCATAACAACACGTGTCGTGTGCGGCCGGACATTATCTTGTTGAAAAGTAAGTCCGGGGTGTCGCAAAAGGAACGGTAACACAACCGGTCGTAGAATGTTGTCTACGTACAGCTGTGCTCTCAGTGTTCCATAAATGACTACCAAAGGGGTCCGGCTATCAAAGGAGGTGGCACCCCAGACCATACCCACCTGCAGATATACACCTGCTGAATGCGCATTCCGATACGCTGGAGCTCCCACTATTTATTCATTGGACACCAGATTTTATTCATTTGCATGTTCGCTCAAAATGTCTTTGCATGCGAAATTTCATTACAATTGGACAACTCCTTCTTGGTACTTCGATTTTTTTGTTATAGAGTATATAAGGAAAGTCATGTGCTGCCCATATCAGATTTTTTTATAATATAGTACACAATTAATATAGCCAATCACCAGCTATTTAATAACTCATTCAAACTCAACACGCGGTAGATAGCAAGTGCAATAAAACATGAAGACAATTGATTGGTTTTACAATTTCAATCGTCATATGCAGTGCTTTACATTTGATCGTAAACCTTAGTAATGATGGAATTGTAAAACTAAACTATTAAATCTCCCCAAGCACGTTTGTTTAAAATGATAAAATTGGTAACACCGGCATAAAATTAGAATAAATTTAATTTTGTGTATATTTTGGGGGCCCGAAATTGCAGGGGCCCTGGTCAAATGCCCCGTATGCCTAAGCCACAATTTGAATCTGGTTCGCAGGCATTTTACGACAGAATAGAATATAAATGGTTTGGATCTGCATATTTATAGTGTATTCGGAAAACAATTGATTTACCGTCAGAAAATTGCCCAAAATGATTTAAAATATTGATATTATATACTGTTATATATTAATTATACTATTAATGTCATATACTATACAATCAGATTGTAATTATACTTTACAATCTGGCTTCCTGCGCTTCACATGATTTTTCACGAAAAACATTTTTTGGCGCAGATATAAATATTTTATCTGATGATGTAAAACTAGTAGTCGGGCACATTGGAGCGATACAATACTTATAACTATTCGGAAGTTTGGGGCGGAAGAAACAATTATAATTATCGGAACTTTCCGAATGTAACCAAACTTATGCACCAATTCTTTAAGACGGGAGCCGCGGACGAACCTTATTGTGACGTCACATTCCGTGCACGCCAAAATGGACCGTTTTCCCGCCACAGTCAGAAAGGCGAACTTTGACTGCTAATAAAACATGAAATACAGCTCGGAGAATAAAAATTTTTATACTTTTGTCCGTTTTAAAACATTTCGAATCGAATAAAAAAATAAAATAAAGAGGCCGGATTTGTCCATTGAAATAATTAACAAGAAAGATCAATCATGCATAAGGAATTGATTATGAAACACTTTCCAACTGCAATTTTATTTAAACATCTCTAAAATACGATACATTCAGCGTTGATATATTTTAAATTATCACAGCACTACGATCATTTATTATATTTGAAAACTGAAAAATTCATCGAGAAAAATGAACTTTATTCAAATGACGTTATTGAAATATAAATCGCTTGGCTCTCTATGTAAGAGACGTAAATATTTCATACATTTACATACACTTTTATTCCTTTCTTTCATCACAATACTACAATAATTGATTTTACTTAAAAACTGAGGACCATGGAGGTAAAAGTAATATAACTCTATGCTTAAAACTTCATCGGAAAAGTCTGCTATAAAATCGTCTGTTTCTCTGTGTAAAATCAATGAATGTTTCATTCATATCAACTATATTGCAGACTCCAGTGCTAAATAATTTTGAGTTAATGAAATTCAGCAAGTCTTATACAAGTCATCTTACAGCAGCTTGATTTGTTTGCCTTCTCCATAAGTGAAAATTAAGCATATTTGTAGAAATAATCAAAGTTTGATGTGCTAAATAATTTTGAGTTAATAAAATTCAGCAAGTCTTATACAAGTCATCTTACAGCAGCTTGATTTGTTTGCCTTCTCCATAAGTGAAAATTAAGCATATTTGTAGAAATAATCAAAGTTTGATGATCATTTAAACTCAAATATATTGTAATTGTTTTGTTTCAGAATATAGTTGCACAGAAATTAAGCACAAATAAAACGGTTTTAGGACGGATACAACACTAAATATAAATTAAAAAGAACTTTAAAAATCACGATTTTGACACAAGATGGATGCCATATTTTATTTTGAAGTGGGTTACGTTATCTCTTCATATAATATGGGTGTCATTATTATTTTAATTTTTATTTAAAAACTACCGAATATATTTTGCTGATTTTTTTTTTTTTTTTTTCATATTTTGTATGGGATAATTTAAATATTTCCTAAAACTTTCGAAGCAATTGGTGAATTTTAAATTCGCTTACAAAATGTTTTAAAAATCAAGTCCCATAGGGTTCAATGTATATCATTTTTTCAACCCGGGTTCAATCCAAAACTAATTGGGTGATATTATTCATTTTTATAAAGTCATTTTTACGGCAGTTATCGTGCTAACGGACAGACAGACAGAATTACCAAAGTCATAAATGCTTTTCAACTATGTTGTAAAGTGTTAATAAAATTGAAAATCTGTCTGTATGTTTGTCTCATCGTCACGTGAGACCAGCTGCGCCGAATTTCATGAAATTTTGATGGTATCCCTGGAATAGCCCCACTTAAAATTTAGAGTTTCAGGGACCAGGGATTGTCTAGATATTAATTAATTAAAAACGCACAATTAAACCTTCCATAGACATAGCATTATGCAAACGATATTTTGACCGTTAATTTATTTGAAGGAAATGATATCTTGTCGCTTAGCAACGGATTTGTGCTTATGCAGCAGACAATTTTTATTCAATCTTTTCAGATTTAAATAAATAAATGTGTATAAAATAAATTTTACGGAAATTGTATTTTTGACTGGATTATGTCAATTACGGCCATCAAGTTTAAAGATTACGAGGATTATTGAAATTTTCAATTTATTACGTCATCTGTTTTATTTTGGCAAAAGTTGTTAAAACTCATATATTGTAGTACGAGTAATCTTCCGCTAATATACTGGTATATCATCTAATCTATGAGAATATAAGTAGGACGGGTATATAAGTAGTACCCATGCAATTTTATCGCTTTCATTTTGAAAATCATCTTCACAAGCTTGTCTAATAGTCACTTTTGATTTCAAATAATCACTTCAGACATCTTTTTCTCATTTTTGCTATACAGAACTTTTCAATAAATGATTCATCTCAGATATATATAATACAAGTAAATTAAAATTCTTCAATTATATATATATATATATATATATATATATATATATATATATATATAATTTTACACATGCATTATTTATCTTTGATTGGTTAACTCATTTTTGAGAATTCACCCATTCTTATCACCTCACTTACCACTTGGCCTGAGTCTAATACTGTTTACTATTTTCGAATGACTATTTTCCACTTGTCCTGAGTCCTATACTGATTACTATTTTTGAAAGTCTCCATACATATTATGTATTGTTCAAATGTATTCATTCCGGTGCCCACTCGCATTGACGAAGTGAGGTGAAATGCTCAGTCACTAGTTTGTCTTACACGTGGTGCATTGCTTGTGAGTTCATATTTCTGTTCGAGGAGGTATTATTTTTCAGATTTGTAATTCAATTGATTTATTTTTCTCCTTCCACTAGCCAGTAGACAGTTCCAATGGTGTCTATAGTTAAATACTATCGCCATTGTCAGAAACTGGCTATTCTATCGGTTTTAATTCGAATTGTATGGCTGTCCTGGTGAGAATGCAATTTCGAATTAACCGCCATTTTTTGTGTAGTTTCAATTGATTGTTCTCTATGTCTTAATCTCTTATCTTGAGCTAATTATTATTGCCTTTTCTCATTTTTGCCGTGTTTTCTTTTCCCTTTTTTTATTTTTATATTTATATACTTTTAATTGTGATTTTTGTATCCTAATATTCTTCTCATACCCCTTTCCATTGTAGTGATATGTTACCTTCTATCTTTATCCTTAGTCTTGGTCTATAGTTATTCATTTGTAACAGATATGCTAGAGATGGGTTTTTTTGTACATACAGTAGTTTATGCATAATTTTCGATTAAAATCTTTCAATTTTTATTTATATATATATATATATATATAACTCGATTCAATTGTTTAGAAATATTATACTTAATCAGCTCTTTAGAATTTATGGATTGTCTGATAAAAAATTTCATGCTATGCATATTAATAAACTTGAAATTACTAGCAAATTATATAAATATCCAGCTTATTTAGTACATAGTATAGTTAAAAAGTTTGAAATGGTAGATTATACTTAAATTCTCTCCTTAGTAACTTATTTTGCCTGACATCCACTTTCTCTTGAATAAGCATTACCCTGTATTTACATGTTCTTATTGTTGAATATTACTTTTTATCGTATTTTCGCATTACTGTTATTTCTTTCTCACAATTGGCAACAGCAGTTTTCAACTTTTTATTTTTTGAGATTGGCAACATTGATCTCTTTATTCTAGACTTCAATGTATCAGACGTATGCAGTGTTTTTTCATGTATTCTTGTTTCCTATTATTTTTCAATCTTTATGTATGTTGCCCAGGTTATCTAAGTTTATAGATATAATCTATCACTGATATCAGAAACATGCATTTTGTGAAATACCTGGACTTGATAGAGTTTTATCGAAATGAACAATTCCTTATTAGGCCTAGGGCTTGTCCACGTCTAAAGCTTTCATGCTTGGATTTTATTTGATATTATTTTATCGATTCATTTCCATTGATGTATTTTGATGGTCTTCAGATTGATGACTAGAGGTTTGCATTTATATTTTCCACTTGATTCATGATTCTCTGTTTGATACTTTTATTTGTAAGGCATTTTGTAATGTTGGAGTTTTTTTAGTTTAAAATTCTCACTATTCTTTCATTGGAGTTTTAAACTTTTATTATATATATATATATATAGTTCATTTTTATTTTTTTGCATGGTGGCCGTGTTTTAACTTATTTGGTTATTTTATTGTTTTAATGTTTTGTCATTAATTACTTAGTATTAGTTATTAATACATTATCCTAATACATATATGTATATATATACACAAACAGGCAACTACTCTTAGCCCCTAAAAGAAATTCTTGTGTACGCCATTGAGAAAACCATCTAAACCTGAATTGATTAAGTAAATATACCCATTGATACCATTGAATTGAATACCCATTGTTTCTTTTTTATTATCATTATTATTTTTTATTTCATCCCTTCTCTCCCACGTGCCGTATCAGCGTTTATCACTGCTTTCAGAAGACATTTTCCTTTGCTATACCCTCTTTATTTTTTGCCTTGTATAACATGGAGCTGGGGGAAACCTAGTAGTTTTTTTTTTTCTGAACTTCCGTGTTATCGTAAGTAAATGGGATAAATGGGGATGGGGGGGGGGGGGGGGGAGGATGAAATGTCTGGGTTGAGTGCAGGGGGGGAAGAGCAGCGTGTACTCTGCTGCTCAAGGTTATGGAAGGTATGAATATTATTGAATCATTTTTCGGAAGCTAAGATAATTTTCCCGTCTAATTCCATCTCCTAATTCAATTTTTGAATTGGACTTTCTTGAAAGTTCCTCGGTCAAACTCCCCTATTAACGATAATTGTCCTTTCTTATCTCTCGCTTGGAAATGCCTGGTTCAATTTTTTCAGCATCGTTTGCTTCCTTCTCCTTTTCTCGGTAATTTTCCGCGTGTTTTCTGAGTTTTTTGTTAATTTCCAAAGTATTTATTGAAGAAGCTAGCTCTGGTGATCTACACAATCCGTTTGTTTCGTTATTTTTCTGTTCTACATATTTTTCGTATTTGCAGTGGTCTACTCCTGAAGAAAAGTAATGGTGTAGCTCTGTACTAACGGTATAAAACAGAGGCAATCGATATAATTCAGATTATTTTTAAATATCTATCGATATGAATAAAAATTAAAATTAAAAGAGACTGGACTCCACAATTGTTTGTAACGTCCGTCATTATGCTTGTCCTCACATTTTCTGGATCTACTTTCATCTGCAATTTTTAGGTTTAATAACAATATCGTACTAATAAGATAGATCCCTCCTAACTATCACTTTGTGGACCCAAAAATTTTATCTGCGTTTGTGAAAAAGGCTTTGTAACACCTAAAACAGATTGAATTTTAGTTATAATCAAAATTATTGTACTGAACCCTCTTTCACAATCTACTGTACTAATCTATCTATTGTTCTTTTTGTGGCAAGTAGTTGAATCTATTGTTGTTTTTAATGGCAGTAGATAGATAGTTCAATAGGTAGCGTATAGCTGGATTATCAACGAAATTTATGAAATCCATTCTACAAGTGTGAAAAAAAATGGAATGTTAAACTTCTTACAAAATTCATGTAGAAATACTTCCTTTCCTAGCAAGGCGATTCTTTCTTGACCATTTGCTAGGATCAATCACATCAGTTTGATCCATTAATTTCCACATGCTCTTTATTAATATTTTCTGGGTCATTCATTTCAATGTTTGGAAATCTATCGATAAACACACGATAGTTTGGGTGATATTACACGTGTAATAAACTACTTTACAAATTGGTGGAGCTTAGCCCCGTCTTGGTGAAATTTGAATCGGGGTCGTTTATCGTAAAGACGAAACGTAGAGATTTTAAATTTGTAATAAATTACATTGTTTTATGGAAATCATGTTTACAAAAGAATGTGTTCAGAATGTGTTCCTTTTTATACCCTTGTTAAGTATTGATATTGATGTACAGTATCTGCTTCAATGATTTTTGGATATGCTTTTCAACACTCTATATCATATATATAGTAGATATACGACTCGTAAAGATATTGGATTTTTTTAATTTAAATTAAATAGTTTTTTGCGGTAAAATTTATCCTAATATTTTGTGACTTCTTGTAACTTCTTTTCACTTCGATTTCTTGATACTTTTGTATTCCTTTCTATAGCAATATATCGGCTACCGGGAGTGGGGGTCACAACCCCCCCCCCGGCTAATTTTTGGTACATTGCTTCCATATCCATTCACTTCCTTTATGGTATGTTATATGTATATATGTATGTGTGTTACTTTTTTTTAAAAAAAAACAACATAATTAAATTGTCGGATGATCTATTTTTCGCAATATAAATTTTTGGATGTATGTTGTGCTGCTGTATTTATTGTTCAGATGAGGCCATTTTATGAAAGTTCGCTTGGGGCCTTAGAAAACCTCTTGACGCTAGTGCCCCTGAGAGTGGTTCTAATTTTGATATTTTCGTACACTGAACTATATAGAAAATGTCTGAAAAAACAAAAGACGAACCACCCACAAGGACAGACGTTATTTACGCAGAACCATTTTTGCTCTGTCGGACTGGAGCGACTGCAATTTTTTTTTTTTTTTTTTTCAATGTTTTGTACTCCACCAGCACCCTTATCCTGGAGTTCTAAGCCCGAAGTTTTATCAGTTTGTAGTTTATTATTGGTTTATCCCCGCTTTGTGTGTCGCGCGGGGAAGTCTATTCGAGTATGCGCCTAGAGTGAGTGAGCTTTAAAAACGAGGTATCTATCGATTGGAAACAGCAGGGGGACCAGCTTGGCGATGAATAGCGCTGAAAAGTTTTCGAAGCTCTAAAAAACACGTTTTATAGTAGATGCCGTTTCAGGATCAGGTTAGTCACATTTTCAAGAAATGTATTATCGCTTTTTATCGTAAACGAACATTTTTATACTTTCCCTTCTATGCATAGTATATTGTAAAAGGAAAAATATTGTGATGGGGTTAAAAATCTGACTTTCGGATTCTGATTGATTTACGCGTTCCTAATATTCCTGAGACTTAATCATATTTTTTTTTACACTTATGTTTGTGTGTCTGTGTATTAGCCACTACTTAAATGTAAAAAAAAAACCTCAAACCAGATCTCCAATTTAAAAAATCTGATGTTGGCAGCACATGACTTTCCCTGCAGACTCAAATTAATATTTTCTTTATTTCTCTAATAATTCATTAGATGGAGTTTAATTGCACAAAATAACACTAAATTTGCATTTTTTTTATTCAATTTTTGTTTTTATTTGGTAATTGGACATTTTTCCGAAAACGCCGTAATAAAAATGCAAGAAATCTTAAATATCTTGAGAACGGTTAGTCCTAAAGTATAATGGATTGTATCATATTCATTTCCTCGTCAAAAATTGCGTATAAAACAAGAATTTAATTCATACATTTGATCACATACGTATTTTTTTTATTATTTTGGCGATTTTTGCGGGCTATTTCGTAAAAAAAGGCAGGTTGGTCTTTTCCGAATCGTACCAAAATCTAATCAGCACCAGAGTATCCCACAAGTAATTTATATACCAAATATTGTGAAATTTGGTCAATTAGTATTTTAGCTAGGGTGGATACATGAAATTTTTGCGAACCATTTCGTCAAAAAAGGTGAGTTTTTCTTTTCCGAATCGTACCAAATTCTAATCAGCACCAGAGTATCCAAAAAGCAACTTATCTACCAAATTTTGTTAAATTTGGTAAGTTAGTATTTTAGCTAGAGTGGATAAATGAAATTTTTACGGACCATTTCGCAAAAACAGGCGGGTTCTGTTTTTACAAATCGTACCAAAAACTAATCAGCACCAGGGCCACATCCAAGTGACTTACCTACCAAATTTTATGAAATTCGGTCCATTAGTTTTTGAGTTAGAGTGGATACATACATTGCACAAACACACAGACAGACATCACGCTAAAAATATTTTTTTCGTATTTTAGAGGTCTCGAAACGTGTAGATCCGTCGAAAACTCGAGTTGCTATTTTCGACATGATTCCAATACTTTTTTCCCTATACATTAAAATGTATTGCAGAGAAAGTAAAAACGACGTATGGGGCGGGGCCTGACATTTAATCATCCTTTTTTTTCTTCTTTATATTAATTAACATGTCTTGTTTTATCATAAACTAAGGTAGTACAAGATAGTGATAAATTGGGATATTCAATAATGCCAGATAATAAAAAGTTATTTTACAGAATTATAACAATGATACTTTATATTTTTCAAAAGTTAAAAGACTTCAAATCTAGTTATAGACGTAAAATGGCAAATAACTCAAAATTTGCACTTACATTTTAGATACTATCCAAAATCCTGGTAGTTTTAAACATTAAATATCCGAACTACTTGGAAGTATTATACTTCATGCTTGCTACTTGAAAAAAATATGAACAGCACGTTAAGTATAACTGATTCCTAGTGGAATTGCTGTATCCTGCATGGAAATATTAATCGATATCGGGGTTATGTATAAAGCGACACCTTTGAAGATTTTAATCCTTTTATCACCATGAAAATTAAAAATATTAGTGTCATATAGCGTTTATGCTAATTTTATCACATATGTTCCAGAAAATTTTATAAAAGATTGCTCTAAGCACAAAAAACAATACATTATAAATCTATTCATATTTTTACTTTCCCTGCAATACATGGTAATGTATAGGGAAAATATTGGAATCATGTCGAAAATTGCAACTCGAGTTTTCGACGGATCTACACGTTTCAAGACCTCTAGAATACGAAAAAACCATTTTTAGCGTGACGTCTGTGTATGTGTCTGTCTGTCTGTGCAGATTTTGTATCCACTAGTTCACAAAATTTGGTAGGTAAGTCACTTGTGAGAGAGTCTGGTGCTGATTTGTTTTGGGTACGATTTGAAATAAAAGAACCCGCCTTTTTTTGCGAAATGGCCTGCAAAAGCTTGTATCTACTCTAACTGAAAAACTACTGGACCGAATTTCACAAAATTCGGTAGATGAGTCACTTGTGGGTTACCCTGGTGCTGATTAGATTTTGGTACGATTCGGGGAAAAATAACCTGCCTTTTTTTGCAAAATGGGTCGCAAAAATCGTCAAAATCTAAACTAAAGAACTAGGTATACTCAAATATATCCATTAAATGCTCGTTTAATACGTAATTTTTAACGACGAAAATAATAAGATCAACCCCATTACACTAGGATTAGCCGTTCTCGAGATATTTTAGTTTTCCGTATTTTCTCTACGCCACCTTTGAAAATAAGTCCGGTTACCGAATGAGAACGAAAATTGAATTAAAAGTGAAATAAATTTAATTAAAATTAAGAGAACGTTAATATAAGTCTGCAGGGAAAGTCATGTGCTGCCCACATCAGATTTTTTTTTCTCATAATCCAGGCCGTCCGACTCACACGAAAAAAGACTCCACTCAGGAGGTTGAATGAGTTATCGTTTATTGAAATTTAGATCGTTATACTTGAGAAAATATAATTTCAAAAACAAACAATTTAACATAAATAGGAATAATACATTAATAGAATTTAGAAATGTAAATTATCAATTCAAATGTAATTAGATAAAAAAAAACTATTCCGAGAAGCATAATGAACATAAAGTAACATATTGAGAATTCCAAAACAGGTATATACAACTAAAGTTAGGTAGCAAATATACAAGGTAGGATCAAAAAGTTCGGAGACTGTGCTGATATCTCCAACCCTGATTGGAGGAGAGGGGAACTATTTTACCGTGGCGTAGAGGTACATGTGACGTGAGATGTGAAAAAAAAGAAGCAGGTCCGCGGTGCAGGGTTTTTCCAGACAAGCAGCAGGTGCAATGTTTCTGTTCCCCAAACGTTGACAGAATTTGATATTCGAACTTTGTTCTTCAAACGCCATTTCCATTTTGAACGAACACGAATTACTACAGTTCACTGATACGCATTGTCTGGAAAAACACCTGCTTTTTCCTTTTCACATCTCGCGTCACATGTGCCTCTACATCACGGTAAAATAGTTCCAGTCTCCTCCAATCAGGGTTGGAGATATCAGCACAGTCTCCGAACTTTTTCATCCTTCTTTGTATAGAGCATGTTATGTAAAAATCAGCGTAAAGTGAAAATAATGGCAACAATGTTAAAAATAATCAGAGATAAAATTATGTAGGTAGGTAAAAATGAAAAAAAAAAAGCTGAATAATAGGATAGAGACATATGTAGATATTAACTAAATTTTACGTTATTTGGTCAAAGATTTCACCCTCCTCAAGTATAAAATCCTTTATATAATTTATGGAATTTTAAATATTCATAGTATTTTTAAACCAAATTACGTTATTTTCATCAGTAGATTTCACTAGGTGATATTTTTTAGTATGAGTGCATTAAAAAAATGTAGTGTTCCACATCTCCTATATTATTACATAAGCGTTTGATTCGTTATTTGAGAGTTAGAAGCAAATGGGCAGGTTTTGCAATTTTTATTCTTACATTTATTGAAGTTATAATTTTTAGCTGGGCAATTATTATATCCAAAACTATCCATGGCACAATGTTGGTAAATTGATATCAATCTAAAAAATTCTCAACATGAATCGTAAATACCGGGCAATATCTGTCAAATTATATAATAATATGTATAAATATAATTGCCAGTCTCTAAAACGTATAAGATGTGTAGTTCATAATAGTATAAGTATATTTATTAGTATGACAATATTACATAGAGAGTAAATATATGAAATAAAATAATTGCTTATTGATAAATCTATATAAACAAATAAGTCCATGTAATACCTAATAATAATATTAGTAAGGAGGATATTACAAGATAAAATGAAAAGATTTAACTATATAGTTACAATCAATTCTAAACTAGATTAAATAAAACACAAGGTATTATAAAATACATAAAGTGTAATTCTTTGATTCACATAGGATCATATCCAATTATGTAATAATAAATAGTTTGTACTGAAAAGTACAGTTTATAAAATTAAAAAAGGTTTCAATATTTCATCAGTACTAAAATCCCATAAGTAATTTCCCAGTCATAAAATCAAAAAAATTAATAAAATAGTAAGAAGAAATAACAATAGAAGGCAGCACTAGAATTTGTAGCTTCTGATATTACTTTACTAATGGTTAAAGAATAATTGAGTACATATAATTATAACAAGTAAAATTAACCAAATCAACAATCAGAAAGGAAGAGAACTATTTATAATACGTATAGCATATTTATAATTATTAACCTAGGCAAATAAAAGAACAGAATAAAATTGGAAAATGAGCCACAGAAATCGTCAATTAACATTGGACGAAAGTAGATTTAAAAGTAATACGTAATAATAATCATTATAATAAATTACAATACTAAATTTAGCGCTAATGCAGCAAAAATGCAGCATAAATATGAATAGATTGCAAATAGAATGTTTCTTTAATACGAAACATACAAAAGGACTTAAGATAGTGTGCAGAAATGAATAGTTAGGAATACTAAACTTATTAGAGTAAGAATGAATGAATGTCAATGTAATATATATTCCAATTAACACCATTATTGAAACACGTAAAAGTCAAAGAACGTTGATAAGGAGGTATAAATTATAGAGCCATTGTGAACAATAGAGCTTTGAGGTGGGATATTCTGATTACAGAATGAATTAATGCATTTCTTTCAAGAAATTTATCATGTAATACTTTTAGATCGAGGATTTTAAGATAGATAGTAAAAAATGCATTATTCGGTGAAGTCCTGTAACATGAAGAGGTTTTTAATTAGAATAAGTGTAATGGTCTCAATAGAGTGATACTAAAATGTCAAGTGAGTTAAGTTTCATTTAATTTAAAAGTCGGGTTTTAACTTACTAGTATTTGTTTCTAATATCCTACGATTAATCCCGTAAGTAGCAATGAGGAATTTGCACACGTGGGGGAAATGCTCAATTTTATATTTTCCTGGTAATTTTAGGTTTAAGATTTTCAAATATGTCACTTTAAATGTCAAAATGATTTTGAATAAATTAAAAATTAAAGTTTAAATAAGTGAAAAATGACGCAATGTCATGTGATCTTGAAACGCTACGTGATTGGCTCTGACGTCACTGTTCATGAAGTATCAGTATTTACGTTTTGAAAACAACGCTAGATCAATTCGCTCCTTCGCATTCATAGTTTAGAAATCATTTTTTGAGCCGTAAATTTTATAATCTTTTGTAATTTTACCGTATATTTTAATTGTATAACCCATCCATTTCATTTTGTTTAAGATGTCGATTTTTCCGGGATTTATCAAAGGAGAATCCGATAATCTTCCTAAAATTGATGCTATATGTATGTTTTCGTTTTTGGGAAAGAATCCCAATTTTATTGGAGCCGAAATGCGAGGATTTAAAACTAAGAGGTATGTATGATCTTCATTAATATTGACAAATAAATCTAAAACTAATGCAAATGCATGAATAATTCTTTTACATTTAAAACTTTAATTTTGATTGCACTTGGAAATAGTCGCACACTACAATGTCCTATTCTGCTTTTAAGCTGATAATTGACTTTTTATAGTAGTTTATATTGTAGTTTGAAATTATGTAAAGACAAATAAAGCATGCCTGAAATACTCAAGAAATTTAAATACAATACAAACTAGAAAAAAACAAATTTGAATTACATAGTCTGATTTGTAATATAACACTAATATATATACGGCAAATGCTAGGGAATATCAATAACCTGTTTCCAATCAAAACAAAGTAACTGTTGTCAGATATTTAGTACTTATGAATAATAATTTTATAGATGTTTTAAGACTGGCAGTAGCAGTCAGATAAGGGTGTGCTGCCTATGTCTACAATGTCCTATTCTGCTTTTAAGCTGATAATTGACTTTTTATAGTAGTTTATATTGTAGTTTGAAATTATGTAAAGACAAATAAAGCATGCCTGAAATACTCAAGAAATTTAAATACAATACAAACTAGAAAAAAACAAATTTGAATTACATAGTCTGATTTGTAATATAACACTAATATATATACGGCAAATGCTAGGGAATATCAATAACCTGTTTCCAATCAAAACAAAGTAACTGTTGTCAGATATTTAGTACTTATGAATAATAATTTTATAGATGTTTTAAGACTGGCAGTAGCAGTCAGATAAGGGTGTGCTGCCTATGTCTACAATGTCCTATTCTGCTTTTAAGCTGATAATTGACTTTTTATAGTAGTTTATATTGTAGTTTGAAATTATGTAAAGACAAATAAAGCATGCCTGAAATACTCAAGAAATTTAAATACAATACAAACTAGAAAAAAACAAATTTGAATTACATAGTCTGATTTGTAATATAACACTAATATATATACGGCAAATGCTAGGGAATATCAATACCCTGGTACCAATCAAAACAAAGTAACTGTTGTCAGATATTTAGTACTTATGAATAATAATTTTATAGATGTTTTAAGACTGGCAGTAGCAGTCAGATAAGGGTGTGCTGCCTATGTCTACAATGTCCTATTCTGCTTTTAAGCTGATAATTGACTTTTTATAGTAGTTTATATTGTAGTTTGAAATTATGTAAAGACAAATAAAGCATGCCTGAAATACTCAAGAAATTTAAATACAATACAAACTAGAAAAAAACAACAGGACAGGGGTGTGTTGTACCAGGCTCATGTTTCTAGTGAGGTCCCCCAAAGTGTAAATACACTGTAATGTGGCCTCGTTATACCATATATATATTTTTTCGAATCATTATGCTTGTTGTCCATATAACACAAGTTTATAGATAAAAATCTATCTTGCGTTTCAGAAACAAGCATTTTTGTGTTCATTTCAAAGGGATATATGGACTTGAAAATAATTTTTTCGAAATGAACTAATCTTAAGCTCTTCCATGTGCAAGCTTTTTTGCTTGATATTTTTTGTTTCCTATTTTCATTCTTCACCTTAATTTGTTGATTATCTTTGTATTTATAACCTGAATTACGCTTTATAATTTCCTCTTTATGGTTGTATTTCTTTCATTTTTTTGTATTTTGTAGAAAATTTTAGGATAGTGTATTATGAGTTACTACTTACATTCTACCATTGGATTTACAATTTTATATCAGTAGTATATGTATATCAGATAAATATTGATAACATATATCTTTATTTCACAAATGAGGGTTGCACAACTTATGATCACAACTTATTTGTTACACAATGACAGCCATTTATTATTATAAATTACTATATAATGTTAACATTTCTATTTATACAATTGATATCAAAAAGAAATAATTACAAATTAATGTGCCATTGTTTATTTCAATAAAATGATTGATTAAGGTTTGATTCTATGTTTTTAAAACTTATTATTTTGAGATACAAGCTAGAGTATGTTTTATTGTTCAATCCCTAACTTGACCACAAAATTCTTTAATTTTAAATTACTATTTACACAGGATTATTTATAGTTTATTATTGATACAAGCAAGATCGTATCCAGGATTTGATTTGCGGGAGTTAAACCCACATTTCATATCTTGATGGATCTTTATCTTTTCAATGTTAACTTTTTCATTTTGGGGAGTTTGAACCCCCGAAAAAAACCCTTGGTTACGGC
This sequence comes from Amaurobius ferox, assembly GCA_951213105.1. Classification (NCBI taxonomy): domain Eukaryota; kingdom Metazoa; phylum Arthropoda; class Arachnida; order Araneae; family Amaurobiidae; genus Amaurobius; species Amaurobius ferox. The sequence continues at coordinate 18,503,219 of OX578143.1, forward strand.
CATAAATCCAAGTAAATAATATTTAAACAGAAGCAAATGTTTACTTACCGAAAAATGATCTTCACAACACCAAAGAGATGTTTTATTCGATAATTTCGGATTTTTCTGTCCGTCCCTTCTCATTGCTTTAGTCCATGCTTTTCGTTTAACTGGATCTTTTGGAACATTAAAAAACAGCTTATCAACTGAATTAACCGTTGTATTTGTGCAGCAAGGTACTAAACAGTACTTGTAGCTCGGTTTTAGAATCTCACTCATTATAAAAATATGATAAATAAAATATTTTATAGGAGAATCAAGTGCGCAGCTCTCGGAATCCACAGTAAACAGTGTATTGCGCTCTTTGTTTACATGGATAGTGACGTCACAAGAGCGGCCATTACAGAAACAGCGTTTTCGCGCCGGATTGCTAAGTGCGAGTTTAAACATTTTTATATTAATTATCTAAATTCAAAAATTAAAAAAAAAAATATACTATCATTCATGATTTTTTCTCTACTACACGATAAAAAAAAAAAAAAAAAAAAAACGTGAAAATTCCTCATTGCAAGATCGTCTGTGAGCGCTTGAAAATAATCATTATTGTTTAGGGATGGAATTGAAATATAAGTTCCGGATTACCGTAAAAAGAACAACAGGTCATTGTGTGGCTCCTTCAGAAATAAATTTAGAAATATCACAATCGTAATCTCAAGATCTCAAGGGATACTATTTGAAGCACATAGCAAACTCGAAGGGTTTGCTTTAATCTCCGATCAAGTTAAAAATATTTGGAAAATCATGGAAAAGTGAAGTTAACATGATAGGAATCCAATGGGATTGTAGCGGTGCATCTTGGACAAAATTAGGACAAGTTCCAATGACTTCATAACGTGTCGTATAATTTGGAATAAGGAGAAGAAAATTTCTCCTAAGAAATAAAGGAATGTTTTGGAATATGGGTGTGTTCCGTGGAACACTGCCTTGAGTCAAGAGTTGAAGTCTGGCGAGGAAAGGGAATCGTAATCAATATAACTAACAGGCCGTTTATCTAAGTATGAAAAAATAAAAACATTTCAAGAAAGAAGGAATCTTAAAATTGTTGAAAACAAAAACTAAGCAATTCTAATTCAAACTGTCGAAAGCAGATTTGATATCTATTGCTGTAAGGAAACAATAATTATTAATATTATAAATTTCAATATTGTTAACAAGGTTGCAGATTGCAACTTCGCAGCTGCATAATTTATGGAAGCCATTTTGATTATCATGTTATATGGTATTTTGGGGTAACCAGTAATTAAATCTTTGATTTAAACTCTAAAGAGCCTTGCTGTCCCAACCGGGAATCGAACCCTGGATCTCCGAACTTGCCAGCCGACGTTCTACCGTTGAGCTATTGGGACGAAATTACAAGTTCCTATTTTTGAAGTGGACTCTGCAAAACTACAGAGGGTGTTCACACATTTTTGTAACGATTTTGACTTTCTCCATGAATTAAATTTAAATGAAAATAAAAACCTGACTGGCATCTAGTGGGAATAAGGTTTAATTATCGTCTGCATCACTAAAAATATTCTTTACTTTAAAATGTTTCTGGAAAATAAACAATGGATCGAAGGCTATATTTTTGCGTTTTACGAAGAGAAATACTCTTATTCGATTATTAAAAAAAGATGCGAAAAGCATGGTTTTAATATTTCTTCACGTAAAATAAGTGACATAATTAATACAAAAAGGAAAGAAACGTCAAAGCTTACATTTGACTAGGAAAATGGTAAAAAATGCATACCCAACAAAGGTACGTACACTTCTTATTATATCTAAAGTCGCATCTCATGTTTAAAAAAAAAAAATCTAATCCCCAAAGAACTATCACAAAATATTAAACATCTCTATAGGAACTGTAAACAAAATTATAAAATCTGATTTAAAGCTAATCAAAACAAAAAAAACAATACATGTTTTTCGCAGCGTAAGACTATATGCAGATTGTTGTATGAAAATTATTCGGCAGGAGAAAATTGGAAATATGTAGTTACAATTGATGAGGCTTGGATATGTTTATCTGATTGCAATAGAAAAAGATCGATTTACTACCGAAAAAGATCTAAAATGTTGGTTCAAAGAAAACGAGGAAGGTTTTGCTAAGGGTTTTATGGTTATTGCTGGATTCTCTTATAACGGAAAACTTAAAATAAGGAAAGTAGAAAAAAATGTCAAATTTAACTCAGATTACTATCAGAAATATGTTTTAATACCTGTTTTCAAAAAAGACTTTAGGATATGATTTAGAATAAATCTTTCCAGATTTTATAGTCAATGAGATTTAATCCTGGGACTTTACCCCCCTTTTGACAATTGAACACCAAATTTATTTCTTAGATCATGCGGTCTATCACTAATAGGATCGTGATCATTACTCTACCCAAACAATCTTCACTGTGTTAAGTTCCATCAGGATAAGGCTACCAGCCATACCTCTAAATCTACTGCTATATTTTTTGAACAAATGAGAAATGAAACCGGAATTGAGGCTATTCCATTTAAATGCATCCCACTCAAGTCCCCCGACATGTCTCCTATGGATTACTGTGCATTTGGACTTTTAAAATGAGTTCTTTATAAGCGGCATCCCAAAACATTGGATGGATTCTGGAACAAAATCAACCTTGATATTTTAAGAAAAACTCTTTTATCTTGGAAATCAAGATGTAATATGATAGTTCAACAAAAGGGCTATCAGATTGAACATATTAGAAAATAAAATTCTTATCTTTGTTTATATATATTTTTTTCAAAATCGTTACAAAAATGTGTGAACACCCTCTATATCTCCCAAATTTTTCCAAGGCTGGGAAGTAAACAGATTGATATATATGAGGAACTTTACGCAGGATCTTTGCCTATCTTGTGAAAAACAGTAATTTTAGCACTCCTTGGACATTAAAGGAAAATATTTATGGAAAATAGTGGAGTTGATTTAGAATAATTCTTTCCAGATTTTATAGCCAATGAGATTTAATCCTGGGACTTTACCCCCCTTTTGACAATTGAACACCAAATTTATTTCTGAGATCATGCGGTCTATCACTAATAGGATCGTGATCAAATGGAAATGAAAATGAACTCGATATCATCCCCAAAACAAGGATTCATGAATTAATCGATTTTTTCTTTATAGTCGAAATTTAAATTATCGTCAAATTGTAGATTAATTTTCTGATTCTTAATTGTTTTATTAAAAGCAAAATTTGAAGTTTAAACCGAATTTATCTTAGAAATTTATACAGAAATATTTTCAGAGATTAGTTTTAGCCTCATTAATAACAAGTTTGTATTTGACTCACTTTTATTTATTTATTTATTTAAGAATTTTAACATTCAATTTCTATGTTCGTGGCATTACTTTAAATCAAATTTTTTTAACACGCCTGGAAAGAACTGTTATAAAGTTACGAGAAGTGTTTAGTTTACTATTCCACCAAGCCCCATATTAATAGTTTTTTGTTTCTGTTGTTCCTTCAAAGAGCGGAAAGCAAAAACATTTACAAAATCAATAAAAGCAACAACAAAAAAATAAAATAAAATAAAAATACCTGAATGATCAATACCCTTACTGTTCTCTAGCAAGAAATCTAATAAATTACAGTTATTTTAATATTTGAAAGAAATTGGTTCAACCCATACATAGTATTAAGATTAAAAAAAAAAAAACTTCTGAAGTTCCAGTTTCATAAGAACATAATAGTGATCGCTACAAGATTCAATATCAAGAACATCCCATTTCTTGACATAATCAGTGATATCAAAATTATAAAAGGTTAAATCATAATAACCTGTACCAGAATGAGAATTAAATGTAGGTCCAGCTTTTACTATATTGCAAATAGATGGGTTATCCTCAAGACAAAATTATACGACCCTCCTACCTCTAATATCCTCAATCCTCTAACCTCCATATCTCAGACCTGGAAATGAAATCACACATGAAAAGATAGTAAACGTTAGAAAAATTTATAGAGTTAAAGTCATCAGAAAAAATGTTAGCATCGTCATGGGGAGGGAAATAAGAAGAAGCGATAATTAATTTTAGGTCATGAAACAAATAGTAATGATTGCAATTTTAATTTAGAAAAGAATTGATTAAATCTAAAAGGAGAATCAAGGATTTTGTCCTGATTACGATCTGGCTCTTGTTGGACATAAAAAGTCCAAACAATATTCTACAGCAATTTGAAAAGCATGATTATGTGCTGCTAGTGAGCGATTGATATTAATTTGAATTCTTTTTAAAACCATAAAGAAGAAGATAAGAATAAACAGGAAACATTGGAAAGCTAAACTATGAAAAATAAATTCAATCCAATTCAATATATTTAACATCAGTAAATTTTTAACCTTCTGAAGTTCATTCTTAAACCTCATATTTAATTTTATCAAATACAACATCTTCTATATTAAATTTTGCAGCTCTGTCAGTAGCATCGCAACAGTTAATACATTTAAGTATTTAATAAATTTGAAAAGTTTGTTGGTTTGAGATCAAAGAATAAAAATTACTGATTTAGATTAAAATTAATGGCTAGAAAATGGCTAATTCACAACTGTCAATGGCTAGATTTATGGCTAAGTTCCTTGACGTGTATTTCAATGGTCTCTAAAACTAGTTATATCCAACCATAAAATGGCTAAATTTGCGACCCTGCACAAAACTCCTCAAAACAAGAATTTTAGAATTTTTCTGGCAGAAATATTATCACTTTAAATACATACACAATAGGGGGTGTTTTGAGCCCCGCCCACTGTTAATAAAATTATAAGCTCACGGGAAGCGATCCATTCTAAGCGCATAGAATGTATGAGAAAGTCGAGTGGAGACTCGCTTTCCAGATATTTTTGTTATTAGTTCGACCTAATTTATTAAAATGTTATTTTGGATATTGCCTATTTTTAATACACCTTCCGTGTTTCATTATAGCTATTTGACTAATTTCATAAAGCTCAAACAAGTTTCCTTATTTAAGTTTTATGGGGTTCTTTTTCCTTATTTAAGTTTTATGGGGTTTATAGTTCAAGGTCCTGCACTAAAAATCCGTCCCGTCAAAATATGTAGATTTAGCCCTATATATTTATTATTCAACTGTATAGAAGTGTCTACTATTCTATTGTCTTTTTAGATGTACATGCCGCGAAAGACAAATTGACAGAAACTGAAGTTATTTTGGCGCCATGCCAGAAATGAAATACCATGTGCAAAGAAAGACAATTCTGTCTGATTTTTATCTTTCTCTCGTAGCTTTGTTTTTTCTCACATTCATTGAACATCAAAACATATTTCCAGTTACCCTTATTACGAGATGTTACAAAAATATTTTGAATTTTAGTATTCCATCACGTTCTGTTCAAGACCCAGTTAGGTCTGCATTCTTTAACGGTTTTCAAAATTTGGAGCTTCCACGAAAATCGTCTGCACCCGATGTTTCCGAGTTTTATATCCGCTGACGATCCATTTCTTGTACAACCCCTTGACTGAACATATAAGGTTCCTACGGATGTCCGCTTTTCAATAACTTTGTAGGAAAAGTCCATGAATGTTGTACACGTTGTCAGTGTTTCTTTCAGAACTTTTTGACCGAGTGGGAGGGGGGAGCGAATGGAACTTTAAGGGGCAAATTTTCTATTTGCTATATATAAATATATAATTGTACATATGAAATTTTAACTACTAACTACTATATTTACATATATAGAAGTAACTACTATATATATACTCATTTCCAAAAGTTAGACATAATTCATAAAATGCGAAAAATTCTGAGGTCAGAACTATTATAAAATGGCCTCGAGCGGCATGGCCAGTTGAGGCAGAATTTCGCAATTGGTGTGATACAGATTTTTGTTAGCAATCAAAAAGGACGAAAGATGTCACAGAGATTCCAACTGGACATGTTTTTGAAGGGACGAATTATTGGAATGCTGGAATCCGGTCGAACCCAAACCGAAGCGTCTCGAATTCTGAATGTGCCTCAGTGTGTGATCTCCAGACTGTGGCAGAGATTCCAAACCACTGGAGATGTTATACCCGACGATCAGTACCAGCTTCGCCAAAGGTAACAACCGCTCGGCAAGACCGATATTTCGTGATAACTGCGCGACGTCAGAGGAACCGTTCTGCCAGACAACCGGATTCAGCCCTGACAGCCGCCACAGGCGTCACTGTTTCGAGACAAACTGTTTACAAGGGACTCAGACACGTTGGTCTCTATGCCCCAGACGACCAGCAGTTTGCATCCCCTTGGCCTGCTGCACAAAAACGCGCGCGTTTACAGAGGAGTTTGGAGCATTGGCAGTGGAGTAGACAACAGTGGGGCAATGTCATGTTCAGTGACGAGTCCAGATTTAGCCTGCACACTGGTTCTCGTCGTACCACGATCTGGAGAGAACGTGGAACGCGTTTTCACCCGGGAAACATCACGGAAAGACATGGTTTTCCTTTTGGGGGAGTCATGGTCTGAGCAGGCATCATGATGGACGACCGCACAGTCCACATTTTTGACACGGGTTCGATTACCGGTCAAAGATACAGAGGAGAAGTCTTTGAGCCTACCGTTCGATTGTTTCGAGGTGCTGTTGGTCCTGATTTCATATTCATGGATTATAACGCATCTCCTCGCCGTGAGATCTTGGTCGACGACTTCCTTCAAACTGAAGATATCCAGCACATGCAGTGGCCTGCCAACTCTCCTGAACTGAATTAAATAGAGCATGTGTGGGATATGCTCGGGAGACATCTTACAACACTCCGCTACCCACCAAACTCCATTCCGGGATTAAAAACTGCTCTCCGTGAGGCTTGGAATTCTTTGAGCACACAACTCATCCAAACCTGCGTCGAAAGTATGAAAAATCGTTGTGCAGCATGGTGGCTACCCGAGGTTCCCACACACCGTATTAAACTGCAGCATCACATTGTTTTAATCATTCTGTTTCACTGAGTTTGACACTCCTATTGGGACCTTTTTTCTTTTAACCCTTATCTTTGGATAATAAAAGTCGTTATTATCCTTGTTTTGCATTGTTTTCTTAATTATTATCCTTGTTTTGCATTGTTTTCTGTATGGCCTTCCATTCCAATGTAGATCTCGTGAAATTTTCACATAACCAGAAACTGTGCTTAACGTTTGGACATATATATATTAGAAAAATGTAATAATAAGAATAATCAATTCAAGTAATCGTGAAATGTGAATATCACCATGGAAGCAAAACCACGGCCATAATGCCGATAATGGAAAAGAACAGATTCCCAAATTCGAAGATTAACCAGCATTAAATTCATCTTCAGGTCTGAGTATTTAATTCTAATTAACCCAAACAAATGCCTGTTTCAGATTGGACAATAGTACATTACTATAAATGCCCAAACTCAGTCTACAGGCACCAAAAGATGAAAAACTGAAGATAAGAAAAATTGGGAAATCTAGTATTACCATGAGGCAGAAACCCTTCTTCTCTCACCACGTGTAAGTGCAATCAACCGCAACAGTACGAAAAATATCTAGAAGCACCGTAATGAACATGACGGAATACAGCCTAAGAGGCAGAACAAACGTTACATATATATGTATATATATATATGTGTGTGTGTGTGGTAATTACCATTGCACCTGTTCTATTCCATATCTGTAGCATCGAAAAAAGCAAAACTTTTTACCATTATACCTTGATTTACCTGATTTAAGATTAAAAAAAAAACTCTTCAATAAAACGAGATTTGACAAAAAAAAAAAAAAAAATCAAAGTTATAGAATAAAGTGTTTTTCAAGCTTTTTTGCTTACGGAACCATTTTTGCAATTAACACTTGACAACATAGTTGAAAAGAATTTATGACTTTGTTCATTCTGCCTGTCTGTCTGTTAGCACGATAATTGCCGTAAAAATGACTTTATCAAAATGAAATTTCAGTATACTGTTCAGACGGTCTGTGGGACTTATGAAAATATAAATGAATAATATCACCCAATTAGTTTTGAACTCTACCCGGGTTGAAAAAATGAAATACATTGAGCCCTATGGGATCTAATTTTTCAAACATTTTTTAAGCAGATTTAAAATTCATAAATTGCTTCGAAAGTTTTAGGAAATATTCAAATTATCCCATAAAAAAATATGAAAACAGTTTCAACAAAATATATTCGGTAGTTTTTTTTTAAATAAAAATTAAAATAATAAGGATACCCATATCATATGAAGAGATCACGTGATCCACTTCAAAATAAAATATGGCATCTATCTTGTCAAAATTGTCATTTTTAAAGTTATTCTTAATTCATATTTAGTGTTGTATCAATCCTAAAGCCGTTTTATTTTTGCTTAATTTCTGTGCATCTATATTCTGAAACAACGCAGTTACAATATATTTGAGTTTAAATGATCAATGCCATCCATCTTGTGTCAAAATCGTGATTTTTAAAGTTCTTTTTTTATATTTATTGTTATATGCGTCCTAAAACCGCTTTATTTTTGCTTAATTTCTGTGCATCTACATTCTGAAATAACGCAATTACTATATATATGGATTTAAATCATCATTAAACTTTGATTATTTCTAAAACGAAGCTTAATTTTCACTTATGGAGAATGTAAACACATAAAGATGTAGGATGAGTTGTATACGAATTGCGGAATTTCTTTAACACAAAATTATTTAGATCTTTTGAGTCTGAAATATAGCTAATATAAATGAAACATTCATTGACTTTACATAGAGAACAGACGATTTTATAGCAAACTTTTTCGATGAAGTTTTAAGCATAAAGTTAAATTGCTTGTACCTCCATGGTTTTAAGTTTTTAAATAAAATAAATTATTGTAGTATTGTGATGAATGAAAGGAATGGAATAAAAGTGTATGTATGAAATATTTACAGCTTTTACATAGAGAGCCAGGCGATTTATATTTCAGTGACGTCAGTTGAATAAAGTTCACAATTTTCGATAAAGTTCAGTTTTCAAATGTAATAAATTATTGTATTGTTGTGATAATTTTAAACATATTACCACTGAATGTATCGCATTTTAGAGATGTTTAAACCAGGCGACTTATATTTCAATGATGTCATTTGAATAAAGTTCATTTTTTTTTTCGATGAAGTTTTAAGCTTTCAAATATAATAAATTAATGTAGTATTGGGATCATTTTAAAATCTGATGTGGGCAGCACATGCCTTTCCTTATATAATGCAATGAATTTACTACTTTTACAGTAAAAAAAAAAATAGATTATTTTAATAGTAGATATTTATATTCTTTTCAAGATATTGAATTTTCGTCAATGAGTCGTCATTTTCATTGATTTAGCGTCATTTTCATCCACTTGGTGAGATTTTCGGTAATTTAGCAACATTTAAAAATGTCAAGTTGGCGACATTCCTCCAAATTCGTCGCCAAAATCCCGCCAAGCGTTATGGATGGAGAAATCAGTTATTCTTACAGCAGATAAATGGCTATTGGCGCTCAAATACAAAAGTGTTACTCAAAGTATATTTTTTCATGAATGGAACGAGCTAGATCCACGAGAATGATGTCACCCAATTTATCGCATGGAATTACATATGAAAAGTGAACATGTTTCTTAATAGGAAATATATTTTTTTTTATTTTATATGACTTTTTGATAATTTTTTTGAAAAATGTGCAATATCTCGAGAACGGTTCATGTTAGCGTTCTAAAATTTATGTCAATCGTTTTCTAATGAAAAATTACATAAGAAATGTCTATTTCCGTAACTTTATTAGAGGTTTTGATTTTTTGACGATTTTTTTTCAAAATTTCACTCGAAAATTTAGGGAGGGGGTTCTGAACATTCGATTGCGTATAAAAACAATAGGCTTTCAGTGTTTATGGATTGTAAGTTTTGTGCCAAATTTCGTTCGAATCGGTCCATTCGTTCGTCTGTTATCGTCTCCACAGACTGACTGACACACACACACACACACAGACATCACTTCAAAAATGTTTGATTCGTGATCAGGGATGCTTGAAACGTGCTCTCCCGTCGAAAACTCGAATTCGAATTTTCGACCCCGTCACAATACTTTCCTTATACATTATGTATATAAGGAAAGTAAAAATATTACCGCTGAATGTATCGCATTTTAGAGATGTTTAAATAAAATTGCATTGCAGTTGGAAAGTGTTTCATAATCAATGCTGTGTGCATGATTGATCTTTCTTGTTTAATTTGATGGCGGAACCCCAGAATGAGAAAAAGGCTACTGTGGTCCAAGTCATGCATTCAAATTATAAACGCTTCTTGATTTTTTAAGAAAATTTGCGCTTAACAATCACGTCATAGAACCCTCTTGGAATACTGTTGAGGAACACACTTTGGAAAACGCTGGTCTAATGAGCAGGAATCACCACTCAAACTGTTACACAATGCATTTCTTTAACACATTAGGGTTATTGGTGAATGGCTCACTTATTCAGAAATGCTAAAATAAACAATATTTATATGCACAAGAACCTAATGTACTACAACAGCCTGTTCAAAATGCCTTCCGTCTGGAACAATATGCGCATTTGAACTCAAGAAAGAAAAAAATCTGATGTGACATAAATTTACTACTTTTACAGTAAAAAAAATAGGTTTTTCTTATAGTAGATACTAATATTCTTTCCAAGATATTGAATTTTCGACAATTAGTCGTCATTTTCATTGATTTAGCGTCATTTTTATCCATTTGGCAAGATTTTCGTTAATTTGGCAACATTTCAAAAAGTCGCCAAGTTGGCGACATTCCGCCAAATTCGTCGCCAAAATCTCGTCAAGCGTTATGCACTAAAAAATAAGTTATTCTTACAGCAGATAAATGACTATTGGCGGTCAAATGCAAAAGTATTATTCAAAGTATCTTTTTTCATGAATGGAACGAGCTAGATCCACGAGAATGATGTCACCCAATTTATCGCATGGTATTACATATGAAAAGTGAAGATGTTTCTCAATAGGAAATATTTTTTTTTATTTGATATGACTTTTTGATAATTTTTTTTAAATGTGCAATATCTCGAGAACGGTTCATGTTAGCTTTCTAAAATTTATGTCAATCGTTTTCTAATGAAAAATTACATAAGAAATGTCTATTTGCATAACTTTATTAGAGGTTTTGATTTTTTGACGATTTTTTCAAAATTTCATTCGAAAATTTGGGGGGGTTCTGAACATTCGATTGCGTATAAAAACAATAGGCTTCCAGTGTTTACGGATTGTGATTTTTGTACCAAATTTGGTTCGAATCGGTCCATTCGTTCGTCAGTTATCGTCTCCACAGGCTCACTGACACACACACACTCACACATACTTTCACACACACGCAGACATCACTTCAAAAATGTTTGATTCGTAATCAGGGATGCTTGAAACGTGCTTTCCCGTCGAAAACTCGAATTCGAATTTTCGACTCCGTCACAATACTTTCCTTATACATTATGTATATAAGGAAAGTAATAACTACGTACATTGACAATTATTTCAGGTGTCATCCAGATGATACTACTTTTAGACAAGTATTTATTGATATCGATTCCTATTAATTAAATAATCCTTTACAACTCTTTAATTGAAAATTTTCATTTATATAGCTGTTGAATTGTTATCCTAACTTTTTTAATTTTCCTCTAGGGGGCTCTGCAATTCCATCTGTTCAGTCGGGCATGGTCATTTTTCAATAGATAGACTTAGCATGTACACTCATCGATCTTTCCTTACAAAGTTGTTGGAGTGCTGAAAGATTTTCTGAAGGAGCCCTATATACAGTGATAACCCCAATCAATTACGTTTTTCGATTTAACGAATATTGTAATAGTTATAATTTCATTTCGCTATAAATAACAACTCGCTTTAAAAATTTGTGACTCACATATTGCGAATTTAACAAATTTTAGGGAATAAAATATATGCAATTAGATCTTTTCACTTTAAAATTTTATTAAAACAGATACAAGAAACGTAAATGTTTAAAAAAAATTATAAAATATGTATACAAATATAGATAACTGACACAAAATCCCTTGCTACAAACTGCCTTGATAATACTAGGCAGTGGTTGGAAAACTACATTATTATTATAGTGATCTACAACTACATTATGGCAAATGTAGTTAACTACAACTACTTTTTTTTAAAAAAGTAGTGACTACAAACTACTTTTAAAATGTAGTCACTACATAACTACTACGAATTTTGCCACAGCTTCAATTTACACAAAAAGTTGAAGATGAGTATACTGTAGTAATTTAACATACTTATTCTGAAAACAGTATAATAAAATAAAAGTATAAACTGTAAAATCAAAGATAACCAAAAATAGGTTTAAAAGTCCTTTAATAAAATCTCCTTTCCTCGACGTACAAAAATTACACGGCCAAAGCGCTTTCGGGCATCACAATCTCCTTCATCAATGGCGAAGCCAGGCATCACAATGTCCTTCATCAATGGCGAAGCCACTGATGAAGGATATTGTGATGCCCGAAAGCGCTTTGGCCGTGTAATTTTTGTATGTCGAGGAAAGGAGATTTTATTAAAGGACTTTTAAACCTATTTTTGGTTGTCTTTGATTTTAAGTTTAATTAAAGTTGGCGTGTATCCATTTTATTTATTAAAAGTGTAAAATAAAATAAAAGTAAAAACTATTTATTTAAAAATATGTTTGTTCATTTTTAGTAGAATTTGCATCTCAAAATTGCAATCAGAGAAGCAGGATCTTTTGGGAAATAACACATCTGAATATATCCCTATAAAAAATCAACTTCATGAGGCAATGGCCTTCCTAACCCTGCAGCATCCCTGCAGCCATTCATTGTACATCGTTGCGCAGAACAATAAATTTCGTACAAATGAAGAAAGGGTGGGTGATCACATGATATGTAGAATGGCACCTTGTTTGTTTACTAAAGTAACGTTAAAAGCAGCGTCCAAACTCGATACAAACTAGTGATTTATTGTATCGTGTTACTCGCTACACTGCTTATTTTTAAAAGTAGCGCTTTACACTACAAACTACGAGAAAAGTAGTGACTACTGTAGTTTCGATACTTGTAGCCCGCTACTTCCAAACACTGATACTAGGTGTCAAACGGTCAATATAGGCATAGGCACTCTTCATCGGAAACGGCTTCTACTTAAACTATTGCCAAAGCTGCAAGCCCATTTTGAAATATCGTATAGAAATACATACTTTTCCTGATTTAAAAAAAAAAAAAATCTGATGTGGGCAGCACATGACTTTCCTTATATAATGCAATGGATTTACTACTTTTATAGTAAAAAAAATAGATTATTTTTATAGTAGATATTTATATTTCTTCCTAAATATTGAATTTTCGTCAATGAGTCGTCATTTTCATTGATTTAGCTTCCTTTTTATCCATTTGGCGAGTTTTTCGTTAATTTAGCAACATTTAAAAAAGTCACCAAGATAGCGACATTCCACCAAATTCGTCGCCAAAATTTCACCAAGCGTTATGAACGGAGAAATAAGTTATTCTTACAGCAGATAAATGACTATTGGCGTTCAAATACAAAAGTATTACTCAAAGTATCGTTTTTCATGAATGGAACGAGCTAGATCCACGAGAATGATGTTACCCAATTTATCGTATGGTATTACATATGAAAAGTGAACATGTTTCTCAATAGGAAATATTTTTTTTTTATTTTAAATGATTTTTTAATAATTTTTTTGAAAAATGTGCAATATCTCGAGAACGGTTCATGCTAGCTTTCTAAACTTTATGTCAATCGTTTTCTAATGAAAAATTACATAAGAAATACCTATTTGCGTAACTTTATTAGAGGTTTTGAACTTTTGACAATTTCTGCAAAATTTCACTCGAAAATTTAGGGGGGGGGGGGGGGGGGGGGGGTTCAGAACATTCGATTGCGTATAAAAACAACAGGCTTCCAGTGTTTACGGATTGTAATTTTTGTCCCAAATTTCGTTCGAATCGGTCCATTCGTTCGTCAGTTATCGTCTCCACAGACTCACTGACACACACACACACTCACACAGACAGACATCCCTTCAAAAATGTTCAATTCCTGATCAGGGATGCTTGAAACGTGGTCTCCCGTCGAAAACTCGAATTCGAATTTTCGACCCTGTCACAATACTTTCTTTATAAAACGTTATGTATATAAGGAAAGTAAAATTGGTGAGCTATGTATCGAAAGCAAGATTAGTGACAAAAGTTCGCATCATTCACCCAAAAAATGAATAAATAAAATTAAATGAATAAATAAAATTAAATGAATAAATAAAATTAAATGGAATTTAAATTTATACTTAGACCGCAGTGCTATTGAAGGACATTATCAATTAAAAAAACAAACACTTGTCTACTATTGCTAAAATTTTTTCGTGTATATTCCAAAGTTTGCAGCGTATCTTCCTCACAGAGGGAAGAAGATTGAGATTTTTGTTAAAACTACTGTCAGAAAAAGTACATTAGTTCTTTATACGATTCATATTGAAAATAAAATCCAATTCTGTAACACCTCCCATTCGGTTATAGCCCTCTCGTTCCTGAATTCGGAATACTAATATGATCCCAACGATCTCTTCATATACGCATTACGAAACGCTGAGTAATTTTACAGAGTTACTTCTTCTAGTACAGTAGTGTTTACAGTTACACAGTAATTTTACACTTTTAAGTGTCCTTACGATTTCTTTATTACTAAAGAAAAGTTAATTTCGATTGTAATAAAGCGTTTCTTTTTTCATAATAAAACATTAATTTCGTTTAATAATAAAGCATTAATTTTATTTAATAATACAAGATAGGATCAAAAAGTTCAGAGACTGTGCTGATATCTCCAACCCTGATTGGAGGAGAGGGGAACTATTTTTCCGTGGCATAGAGGCATATGTGACGCGAGATGTGAAAAGGAAGAAGCAGGTCCGCAGTGCAGGGTTTTTCCAGACAATGCGAGTCAGTGAACGGTAGTTGTTCGCGTTCGTCGAAAACGGAAATGGGCAGAAGGTGCAATGCTTCTGTTGGCGATTTCCCCAAATGCTGGCAGAATTTGATATTCGCACGTTGTTCTTCAAACCTTATTTACGTTTTCGACGAACGCGGAAGACTACAGTTCACTGACACGCATTGTGTGGAAAAACACCTGCTTCTTCCTTTTCACATCTTGCGTCACATGTGCTTCTACGACACGGTAAAATAGTTCCCCTCTCCTCCAATCAGGGACATATCAGCACAGTCTCCGAACTTTTTGATCCTAACTTGTAAAGCGTTAATTATTACTTTCCTTATATACATAATGTATAAGGAAAGTATTGTGACGGGGTCGAAAATTCGAATTCGAGTTTTCGACGGGAGAGCACGTTTCAAGCATCCCTGATCACGAATCAAACATTTTTGAAGTGATGTCTGTGTGTGTGTGTGAAAGTATGTGTATGTGTCAGTGAGTCTGTGGAGACGATAACTGACGAACGAATGGACCGATTCGAACGAAATTTGGTACAAAAATCACAATCCGTAAACACTGGAAGCCTATTGTTTTTATACGCAATCGAATGTTCAGAACCCCCCTAAATTTTTGAGTGAAATTTTGAAAAAATCGTCAAAAAATCAAAACCGCTAATAAAATTACGCAGATAGACATTTCTTATGTAATTTTTCATTAGAAAGCGATTGAAATAAATTTTAGAACGCTAACATGAACCGTTCTCGAGATATTGCAGATTTAAAAAAAAATTATCAAAAAGTTATATAAAATACAAAAAAAACTTCCTATTGAGAAACATGTTCACTTTTCATATGTAATACCACGCGATACATTTGGTGACATCATTCTCGTGGATTTAGCTCGTTCCATTCATGAAAAAAGATACTTTGAGTAATACTTTTGTATTTGAACGCCAATAGTCATTTATCTGCTGTAAGAATAACTTATTTCTCCGTCCATACCGCTTGGCGAGATTTTGGCGACGAATTTGGCGGAATGTCGCCAACTTGGCGACATTTTAAATTGTTGCCAAATTAACAAACATCTCGCCAAATGGATAAAAATGACGCTAAATCAATGAAAATGACGACTAATTGAAGAAAATTCAATATCTTGGAACGAATATAAGTATCTACTATAAAAATAACATTTTTTTTACTGTAAAAGGAGTATATACATTGCATTATATAAGGAAAGTCATGTGGTGCCCACATCAGATTTTTTTTTTTTGTAATAAAACTTAATTTCATGTTTGTAGTAAAGGTTCGGAAAGTTTTCATTTCCTAAAAGTTTTCTATTAGGAAATGCCAAGCTCTCTAAACCAAAAATCCTCTTAATAAGATATTTTCTTGAGTCGTGGTAATTCTATCTATCATGTGTATTTTATGAACTGCAGGGCCGCCTGTGGCGGAATTGTTTGCTTTCTTGCTTTCAGGATCATTGGTGACGCTTTTGAATCCCGAATTTAGGCGTGAATGTATGCACATCTCCTCAAATCTATTTAAAACTATAGTTCCCAGCATATGTACCAACTTAAAAAATATTTGGGGATACCGGAAATTTTAAATCAAATGACCCATGCATTTTTCAAAGGATTTAAGTCTAATTTAAATTTTATTCAATCAGATTATCGGATAGAATAAAACGTCTGAAATGCTAAAATGGAACAAATTGTAGTCAAGAACAGCGAAAAAGATTTTTTTACCGTAAATAATTACTTTTCTCTTTATTTTGCTTTTGTAAGTGCAACATTATTGTATACAATACACAGATACTGTGTCAATTTTCAACGCAATTATCTTTATGAAAATAGCAAAAAATGTAAAATGTATTTTCAGGTATTTTACTAATGTTAAAAATGTCAACACGTTTCTCTTTAAATCATTTCAGTTAAAATATTGTATTCAGAATACTGTGGGAGCTGGGTCAGTACAAACAGCACCTACTGACTCCACCACCCACAACTTGTGAACTTAATTTCAAAATGCCCAAGAGACATGAATTTAACATGTTTACCATCAAAAATGTATCAGCAATAACACCAGGTTCAAGATTTAAAGGAGTTCCCAGTTTAGGAGAATTAATCCTAAATGATGTACAATGAGTAAAGTAAAATATGCAGACACAAATAAACAGGCTCATTTTAACACAAACTTAAATATTGATTTATTTTTAGATTTTTCAAAGAATTCAACATTTGCATTTTAACTTTCAATTATAAATAAAACTTCAGAGCTTCACTTATTAGACACATTCAACAATGCTCTGGTAAAAATATATATGTTGCATAACAAGTATTCAATTTTCTTTATAATTATACGATCTTAAATCTTTCCAAATTTAACTTTAAATATTTTAATATGAGCCATTTTTGTTATTAAATTTAATTTCATCATGCCAGTGCCACTTCGGAAACATTGTTTCCGGAAAAAGAAAATTTACCTTGATACAAGATTAACAAATTTTTGGAGCTCCGTTTCGCATCAAAATATCACGGGTTTTTAGCTGGTAATTCAAAAAGTTCACAGGGCGAAACCAACGTAGATTCCAAAATCTTTATAACCCGAACCTCCGTACACAAGGCCTCGAATTGAAACAAGCCGCCCAGCTACATCTCAAACTCCAGAGTCGTCGTCGGAATAATTCCTGGAATAAAAAAATTATAATTTAGAATAGATTTGCATCAGGATTATTAATGAAAGGTTCCAGGCTCCTCTTCTTCAGCTCCAGATGAACGGCAAGCCATTTTGGCCAAAGCCTTTTGTCTAAAATTTAGACAAAACCTTCGATGCGACCTTTCAGTCGAAATGTTCCAGCACCAAGAGCGAAAAAAGGGTCCTCTGAGCCCACGCAAGTTCTCTTTCGCAAAAATGCGCCTCTTCCTGATTGGACGGCGCGCTCACATAGCAACTACACATCCAAAACGTCACGCTCCACGGCCCGACACTAAGTCTAGACAAACCAACGCTTTCTCGACGAAATGCGCTTTTTAATGTAATTTCAATGGAAACAAGTGTTAGTAAAACACTGTACTGGCACGAACGGAGAGAAGGATGTTTCTCTCGCAGAAAATACAAAAAGGCTCATGGCGCAGAATTGCGACATGACAGCTCTCCCCTTCCGGGAGGCAAAAATTTTCAGAACACAGTGAGGAAAATTTTTCTCTCACTCAAAAACACAAAAACACAAAATTTACAAGGAGTTTTAGGAACCTGTAAGTGTAAAATAATTTAATACAAAATTTTGGGCGAGAAAAGTGCGATCGTTCACCTCTCTCAAAAGCAACAACACTGTAGATCTGAATGACTGGCCAAGCCACTCATCACCACAGGAAAAGTCCAAAAGAAAACCAAAAGGATGACAAGGCGTCACCACATCTTAAAGGAACCTTTACAAAAATTCACATTTATTACACTAAAATTCAAAAGAAAATTTGTCAAGGCAATTTGCCTGACAACACACTATCTCAATCATCTACATTGAGATCAACCAGATGATATGAAAAATAAAATATGATATGATATGAATTTACAAAACTTAACAATATAAACAATTCAAAAATTTAACATTTGTCACTTTCAAACACACAAGTGACACAAAACAATTATCTTTAATTTTCATCAAAAGGTTAAATATTTTGAAAATTAATTTCTAAATTAAATTTGTCATATTCAGGAAATGAGATTCTTCACTCATTCAAAATTGTCTCATTTTTTTGAGAACAAAGTCACTTCAATATTTCCATTTTTCAATTTCAATTTTTCATTTCAAAACTTTCATTAAAATCTTAACTTTCACATTAAATTACTTTCAAATTCAACATATTAACTTTAAATTACATTTATCTTCAATTTTTCAACCTTTCATCATTTATTCAACAATTTTAACATTAACTTTAATTCAACTTATTTTGTCATTAAAACAATTCAGAATTTTCTTATTCTGACACACTTTCATAATTTACTTTAAATTATTCATTTATATTTACATTATTTAATTTATCTTAAAATTTTCATTTACTTTATTTTTAACAACTTTCACTCTGAAATAACTCAACAAGTGACAACTTCATGTCACAAAAGAAAAATTTACATTTACATACATTTGTTTACTGAGAGAGAGAGAAGAGGAGAAAATTTTCTCCTGAAATTCACGTCAGTTATGTAAAAGAGCAGGAACACATCTAAAGAGCAAACTCGGCGGGGACTAACGAGTTGCCAACAGAAAAGGGAGTGTAGAAAAAAAAAAAATACTCGCGTGCAGGAAGCGATTGCAGCAGAAACAGGACGCCAGGACACGCCTCAGAAGCACGGATATCATCAAACATTTTTGGGCAGCTTGCGCTGATCCCAACATCATCATCATCTTCTTCATCATCATCATCCTCATAGCTTCACCAGTTTCCCACCTGGCCAAACACAACCCTCCTAGGTAGGCTCGGAGCAAGTTGTCGTCCAGGACTCCAGTCCTGCCACAAAAGTTCGGACAATTAATTTGCTAAGCTGCATCTTCATCTGTGATCCAATGTGAATATGTCCATGTTTGCGTCCACCAGCCAGCTTTCAGAAAAAGGGGTTGCAGCATAAAAATATGATGTCTAACTGAAATTTGTGTAGATGTTTGAAAACTGCTGGTCAAAAAAAAACAACAATGTGAAATGGAATTTCAAGAGAACAGAATTTCAACAACACATCAGCCAAAAATTTCACCTCTCTCAGCAACAAAGTTTCAAAAACTTTTTCCAAAAGAGATCATTTACTTTTGATCTTCAAAACTTTTAATTTCATTAAATTTTCAAATTCAAACTTTTCATTTTCACTTTCAAATTACTTAAATTATTTCAATTACTTTATATACTTCATATTTACTTTCAATTTTATTTTAATAAATCATTTACTTTTCATTATTTATTTATATATTTTTTTCTTCAATATTCAAAATTTTCCTCCTTTTTACTTAGGGGAACAACAAATTTACCAACACCATTTTAATTATTTTCATTAATGAACTTAAACAAATAATCAAACATTCTTTTACATTACAACACATCAATATAATCAAAGTCAATCAAGACAGGACTCTCGAAAAAATTTTAAAGTCCAAGGAGAGTCAGTTAACAAAATTACTAATTAACAAAATTACTTATTATTTAAATTATAATATAAATATTCATAAATTATAGTTCACAAAATCAATTACTTATTTACTTTTTTAACTTAATGCAAGATTTCCAATAAATTTTAAAATCACAACAATTTTTTCATAAATTCTATTTTAAAAGACAATATTGAAATATAACTTAAACAAGTATAAACTTTAACTTAAAATGAAATCTTTTCTTGCAAAATTTAATTTCTGTAAAATTGTGAACTCAACCAAAATTTAATATTGTGAAAATCTTTGACTCCTAAGATTATAGGGTGTACGTGTATTTCTGTTTGTCATGTAATACTGATTTTGGTGTGGTGTATAACTATTTCTAAAGTTATTGTTGTAAATGATTCTTCCATTTCCTCTATTATCAAAGTTATTTGAATTATTTCTCTGAACATATTGTTGTCTTTGATTTGTACGACAATTTGATCTAGTATGAACAGCATTTTCATTTACCCTTTTATTTGGCAAATTAAATCTTACTCGTTTCACAGTTTTTTTGTTTTGAGATTTATCTCCAGATCTTGTTAAACAAGATTTTAGTTTCACAGAGTCTTTCTCAGCGGTGATCACAGGAGTAAGTTTATTTGTCTTAGAGTTCAATTTTTGACTTTCATGAGTTTGTTTTGAAAATCTTTGCAATTCCTCTCTTCTTGGAGGTAAAAGAGTCAGTCTGTTCACATGAACCAGTTGTTCATTTTTGGGATTCATTACATGTCTGATTAAGAAATTCACTGCAGATGTTTGTTTTATCACTTTAAAAGGACCTTTATTAAAAGAGCTCAGTTTTCTTGACTGGCCTTGAGGTAAAAAGGGAGTGTAAAGATACACTAAATCACCAACTTTAATATTGGGCATCTTCGCTTTCTTATGCTGTTGTAAAATTTGTGAATTTTCAGCTTTTTCTAAGTTACTTTTTACTACATCATATGTTCTTTTAAGTCTGAATCTCATGTCTTCTCCATAATCATATGTTGATTCATATGTCGGAGGTTTAAATCCAGTGATCAAAGTATTTGGAACTGTTAAATCTCTACCATAGAGTAAATACGCAGGCGATTCACCCGTAGAAGCATGTATGGCATTTCTATGTGCTAATAAAGCAAAATGTATCAGATTGTCCCAATTATCTTTATCGTTATATGCAATATTTTTCAAGGATCTGATCAAAGTACCATTTAATCTTTCAACACAACCGTCTACAGATGGCATGTAGGCAGTAGTAGTATTCTTTATTATTCCTAATTTCTTATAAAAACATCTTGCTGTTCTAGAAACAAAATTCGTCCCTTGATCCGAGACGATGAATTTAGGTATACCATGCTGAGCCATGTAGTGCTCTAAGCAACTTAAAATGTCTTCAGTTTTTATTGAAGCTAAGGGATATGCTTCAGGCCATCTTGTAAAATAGTCAGTTATGACTAATATGAATTTATTTCCAGATCTTGATATAGGTAATGGTCCGACACAATCCATGGCGATACGCTCAAATGGATATGTGGACTTTGAAAACCTTTGTATGGGTGCTTTGTTATTTCTAAAGCCACGATTTACCACACAAATTTCACATGATGATACATAATTATGGGTTTGGGAATACATTCCCTGCCAAAAGTATTTTCTACTAACAGAAGCTAAAGTTCTTCTAAATCCACAATGAGCATAAGTGGGGCAGTCATGATGTAACCACAAAATTTCAGACACAAGTTCTTGCGGAACAACAACTCTTTCTTGTTCTTGATGTCTACGCTTTGGGTGTTTGTGAGTACACCATAGAATATCATCTTTTCTAAAAAATACCAAAGTTTGTGGGTAAGGTTTTATATTTTTATCTAAGAGATCTATAATTTTATTGCACCTTGGGTCAGATTTCTGAGCATTCTTAATTCTTATGAGCAAGGTAGGACAAGTAAATGTCTGTTCCAATTGACCAATTTGTATGTTATTTTCATTTTGCATTTCACTTTCATTATTATTAACAGCACAAATTTCATTTTCTTCATTTGTATTTGCTGGATTCAAATTGATTTCTGATTCTTTTCTATTGCTACTATTAGTATTGTTTACATTATTAGAACTTTGAGAATTTTGATTTACACTTGGAAAATTTTGATTAACATTTTGATTTATAACTTTATATTGTGACACGAATCTTTGTGGAATATTGTTAATAGTATTTGTACATTCATCTACATTTCTTGACATATAATCAGCAACAACATTTGCTTTTCCTGGTTTATGTACTATTTGATAATCAAATTGTGATAAGGATGCAATCCATCTAGCCAATCTAGATGTAGGATCTTTTAATTTAAATACGAATGTTAGTGACTTCTGGTCACAAAAAATTGTGAAAGGTTTTCCAATTAAATAATGTTTATAATAGTTAGTAGCCCAAACAACAGCTAATGCTTCTCTTTCGACAACACTGTATTTACATTCTGCTTCACTAAGCTTTCTGCTTGCGTAAGATATTGGATGCAAAATTTTATTCTCATCTTCTTGAGACAAATAGCTACCTAAAGAGTGATTTGATGCGTCTGTATGTAAAATAAATGGTTTTCTAAAATCTGGAAGGGTCAAAATTGGTTTTGACAAAAGTTTTCCCTTTAAAATTTCAAAAGATTTTTGAGCTTCATTAGTCCAAATAAATTTCTTTTTGCTTTCATTATTCTTAGTTTTCAATAATTCTGTTAATGGCAAAGTCAGTTCTGCATAGTCTTTTATGAATTTTCTATAGAATCCAGTGAGTCCAAGAAATTGTCTCACATTCTTAATTGATTTAGGAATTTTGAATTTCTCTACAACTTCCAAATTATGAGTATCAGGTTGTACTTTTCCATTTGATACCAAAAATCCAAGATACTTAATTGTTTTTCTGAAAAAATGGCATTTGCTTGGTTTCAATTTAAGACCATGTTTACTTAATCTTACAAAAATCTCTTCTAGTTTTTCCAAATGTTCTTCGAATGTTCTTGAAGCAACTATAATATCATCTATGTAAATTCCAGATATGCCAGCCAGCACCAGAGACATAAGTCTCTGAAAGGATGCAGGCGCATTCTTAAGACCAAATGGGGTTCTGGTCCATTCAAAGTGGCCATCAGGTGTTGAAAAAGAAGTCTTCGGATAATCATCAGGATGTAAACACAATTGGTAAAATCCACTGGTTAGGTCCAGGGTAGAAAAATACAAGGCTCCAGACAAGTTATCGATTAATTCCGATATATTTGGAATCGGAAAGTTCTCAACAATAGTGATCTTATTGAGCTTTCGAAAATCCGCTACCAAACGGTAACTTCCATCAGGTTTCTTAACAAAAAGCACTGGAGTATTGTAAGGTGATGTACTGCGCTGAATGATTTTTGCATCAAGGAGTTCGTTTACCTGGCGTGAAAGTTCTTTCTGTAAATTGTGTGGAATGCGGTATGGCTTCTGTCTAACAGGTATGTTAGATTCAAGATTAATTTCGTGCAAAATAGTGTCACATCCAGACAATTCTTTCATATTTTTAGCAAAGACATGTTTATATTTACTTAGTAATTTTAAAAGCAAAGATTTTTGTGTACAGTTCATATGTTTAAGATCAAAATCTCCTCCCCATGCATCAAATGTTTCATTTTCTTCAATACAGTTTTCAATATCAACTCTATTATTTATGTCAATTTCAGATTCATGGATGTTTTCGAAAGTTCCCAATTTCATTCCTTTGTTAATGTAAACAATTTTTTCAGATGGGTTTGCAACTTTAGCATACAAAAAGTCATTTTCAGGAATTTTGTGGATACTTCTGGCTACAAAAATTTTGTTTGCAGAAAATTCTTTATTATTGATAGGTTCAAGCAAAATTGTCGTGTCTTTTTCAATTTTGTAATTTCTTTTTAATTTAATAAAAGTTTCCGAAAATGGTTTTAGAACACATTTGTTGAAAGCTTTGGCAATCCCTATTGCCTGATTTTGTTGTGAACTTCCTTCATCATGTTTATCACAATCTGTCTGAGATATTTCATTGTTACTGGTATTGTCTTTTGTCAAAAATCTGTCTGTATATACATTGTCATTCATCTGTCTTTCATATAAATCATTTTCGCATTCATAATTTGACCTTTCATTTCCATTTGCATCAAAATCTCTAAAATCAACGTCTCTAAATTCATTGTGAAAATTGTTTTGTTCAAATAAATATCCATTATTACATCTATTTTCATAATTTCTTGAAAAATTTGTGTCTTTGAATCTATAATCTACATCATTTGTAAAATTGTAATTTCTTCTGTCAAAATCATGGCTTATTGCATAACTCTCGTCTGGTTTAAATTGTACATAATCAGAAATCACAGTAAAGCTTTGTGATTCGGTAAATTCAGTAAAGGGAATACTACAGTACAAAAAATTTACACGTTTATGTCTATAAGTAATTGTCACTTGTTTCTCATGTAAAAATGTACTTCCTAAAATCATGTTGTACCTTCCTGGGGCAGGTGTATTTAAAATGCAGCATTCAATCACATCTCTTTCATTTCCAATGATCATGGGAAAAGAAGCTTTTCTCTCAACCAAAATGTTCTGACTTCCGATTCCTCTTAGAATAGTGGATGTATGTTTTAATTGTACTTTTCTCGGGTTGATTTTGTGTAAAGCATCACTATAGATAATGTTTATAGAACTTCCAGTGTCGATTAAGGCATTTAGTGTGACATCTTCAACAAAAACTTGAATAATAGGAAAATTGTTTTGGCAAGGAGTCTCGCTTTCAGTCATGTAACTAACTTCAGAATTTCGTCTATTAACTAATGGAGATTGAAAATTTTGTCTTCTGAAATTCTGTCTTCCGAATTGTCTTCTATTACCAAATCTACTATTAAAGTATCTGTTATTTCTTCTATATCCAAAATTATTGAAGTTTTGTGATTTATAATTATCAAAGGAATTTCTAAAATTTGAAAAATATCTTCTGTGGAAAATTGAATTTCTATATGAACTGTTACGAAAAGGTCTTCTAAAGAATAAGGAATTTTTTCTTGGAGAATAATTTTGATATGGACTTTTAACGTACCACTCTTCTTCCTGTGAGGCAACTGGAATTCTTCTTTGACTGAAACGGTTTCTACTTTCAGATCTTTTGGATGGTGTAGAAGTTCTGAAAGATGTTGATGGTTTATGTTTCTTCTTTACTGGAATATCTTCCCAATCTTCCTCTTCCAATTCATTTTCATTGTATCTGCTTGTAGAGGGCGTATCCAAGAAGGAATCTTCAAAACTGGAATTGCTCTTTTCCAGATCTTCTCTTATTTCATTCAGTCTTTTCTTCCTTTTCTCTGAATTTTCACTAAATTTTCTTCTTAATTTCTCAAATTCTTTCTTCTTTAAATTTAATTCATTCTTCAACTCTTCAATTTCCTGTTTAGTGTCTTTTTCAATTCTCACTGTATTTATGTCCTCTGTCATTTCTTCCAGCTCTTCATTCTGTACTTCTTCTTCCAGAATGGCTATTTCTTTCGCAGCTTCAAATGACTGTGGATTTGCAGATAAGACGGCTTTTCTAAAAAGGCTTTTTAACCCCTTTTTAAAAGAGTTGAGCAAAATAGCAGTTCTCAAGGAATCTTCATTATCAGACACAACATCTTGCGGAAAGGCAATATACGATTCAGCCTCTATTCGATTTGCATAATCACGAACACTTTCCCCTGTCATTTGTTTACAGTTTACCAGGGAAGCGACATTTTTGGCAATATTTTCTTTTTTCATAAAATTGTCCTTGAGTGTATTCACTAATTCTGAAAAATTCGTGCTTTGGTTTAGCTTCGGGATAGATTTAATCAGTCTTTCTGCACGACCAGATAATTTCAACTTCAGAACGAAAATTCTGTCTTTATTAGACCACTCGGCATGTTCAGCAACCAGAAGAAATTTCTCCAAAAATTCGTGAAAAGATTCATTTGCATTGCCAGCAAAACTTGGAATGGATCCAAGGAACTGTGATCCAATTCCGACCTTCACTTTATTAGAGTCTCTGACAGCGGAAGCTGATCTGCCAGAATTTGGAGAAAGTCGTGGCGGAGACACCGAAGGCACACGGTTTCGTGAACCAGGTTGTGCAGAGGAGTCCCTACTCCTGCTTGCTCTCGTATTTTTAGATTTAGGCATTTTTTGCACAAGGTTTTTCACCAAATAGATTCAAATTTATCACGAAACACAGTTTATTGTGGAAAAATGATTTCACTTTCACCAATATGTGATCAACAAGAGAATCTGACTTGATCCATTGAGTAACACAGTTCTTGTGAAGAGCAAGTCAGAAACACAATATTTGTGAAGTTGCCAGAACTTTTGCAACCAGCAAAATAATTTGTATGTGAAGATAATGTCAGAAAACACCCACTGAATTTTTGTGTGATAATGCAGTGTCCAGCCAGGTGATAGTAGGAAAAACAACAATATTGTATGTGAATGTGCCAACAACTCTGATTTTTATAAACTATCAGTAAGCCCAAGACACTGATGACTGTGGCCACTGATTATGATATTTGTATGTGATAAATGCCAGTAATTCTGATATACAATCAGTGTATGTGAATCTGTCAACTCAAGCTTGTATTGATAATACAGTGTCGAGTCAAGTTAGTGTTGGACGACTAATCACCTCTGTCAACATAGGTGAGCAACCAATTGTATGTGAAACATGTCAAAGAAAAAAAATTTTCCCTTTTCTTTTTAATATATTTGCATTAGCACAGCAACAAGAGACCAATATGTGTGCACTTAAGTTAATGTATGTGTTCTTGAAATTTTTAAATTTACTTTTTCCACATAAAATTTTGTGTGTATGACATATGAATTTGAGAAATATATGCAACAAATATTTTTCAATTACACATATAATCAGGTGCATATGGGCTTCTGTGCTTTTTGCACTTTCAACTTTATGACACATAAACAAAAATTTTCATGCCCATTAAACTCAAATATTTTGCACCACAAAATAATTTTCCACTTACTTCGATATGTTATTACTGCAATATATAATTACAATAAAAAAATTTGCACTTTTTCATAAATTTATACTTCACTCACTGTAATACTCTGGGAAGGGATACGGCACCAATTTGTGGGAGCTGGGTCAGTACAAACAGCACCTACTGACTCCACCACCCACAACTTGTGAACTTAATTTCAAAATGCCCAAGAGACATGAATTTAACATGTTTACCATCAAAAATGTATCAGCAATAACACCAGGTTCAAGATTTAAAGGAGTTCCCAGTTTAGGAGAATTAATCCTAAATGATGTACAATGAGTAAAGTAAAATATGCAGACACAAATAAACAGGCTCATTTTAACACAAACTTAAATATTGATTTATTTTTAGATTTTTCAAAGAATTCAACATTTGCATTTTAACTTTCAATTATAAATAAAACTTCAGAGCTTCACTTATTAGACACATTCAACAATGCTCTGGTAAAAATATATATGTTGCATAACAAGTATTCAATTTTCTTTATAATTATACGATCTTAAATCTTTCCAAATTTAACTTTAAATATTTTAATATGAGCCATTTTTGTTATTAAATTTAATTTCATCATGCCAGTGCCACTTCGGAAACATTGTTTCCGGAAAAAGAAAATTTACCTTGATACAAGATTAACAAATTTTTGGAGCTCCGTTTCGCATCAAAATATCACGGGTTTTTAGCTGGTAATTCAAAAAGTTCACAGGGCGAAACCAACGTAGATTCCAAAATCTTTATAACCCGAACCTCCGTACACAAGGCCTCGAATTGAAACAAGCCGCCCAGCTACATCTCAAACTCCAGAGTCGTCGTCGGAATAATTCCTGGAATAAAAAAATTATAATTTAGAATAGATTTGCATCAGGATTATTAATGAAAGGTTCCAGGCTCCTCTTCTTCAGCTCCAGATGAACGGCAAGCCATTTTGGCCAAAGCCTTTTGTCTAAAATTTAGACAAAACCTTCGATGCGACCTTTCAGTCGAAATGTTCCAGCACCAAGAGCGAAAAAAGGGTCCTCTGAGCCCACGCAAGTTCTCTTTCGCAAAAATGCGCCTCTTCCTGATTGGACGGCGCGCTCACATAGCAACTACACATCCAAAACGTCACGCTCCACGGCCCGACACTAAGTCTAGACAAACCAACGCTTTCTCGACGAAATGCGCTTTTTAATGTAATTTCAATGGAAACAAGTGTTAGTAAAACACTGTACTGGCACGAACGGAGAGAAGGATGTTTCTCTCGCAGAAAATACAAAAAGGCTCATGGCGCAGAATTGCGACATGACAATACGACAAACAGTCTAACGGGTAAATTTCTATACACACGACTTTATATATAGTAAACAGGGAATTAATGAATTAATAACAAAAATAACACTAATTAAGAATTAATAACAAAAAACAAAAGTTCATTATATACGTATGCGTACATTTTCTCCTCCAAATACTCACTCAAACATTAGGGGTTCGAGGAACCCACAACAAAATTATTGGGGGTTCAAAAGGTGTCTCGAACCCACGAAGTCGACGCTACTGGTTCCCAGCCAAAGTAACTTTCGCTTGTGAAAAGGAAACATCGAACAAAGATTCTTTATTTTACAAAAGACTTTCTTCATCCTACAAATTAACAGTTTTATCGGCCATACGCTAAACATTTTTAGGGACACCCATGACATCATACATTTTATCTAGTACTGATGTCATATAGTGCAGTGACATCACGAATATTTTATTATAAAGTAGAAAACGTACACGACGTTGCCCGAGATTTAATCCTGAAATTAATTGCGTTTAATCATTCAAGTTTTGAAACTGCGTAGTAGCTACCCGCCCGCCTTTTTATAATCAGAGATAAATTTAACTACTGTGCAAAACGCACATCAAATAATCTTTTAGTTTCAACGCATATAGTCTCGCACAATTTGCCACGCATGAGCAAAAACGTCTACTGCTCCCCATAGCCGCCAACTGGAGAACGGAATCGAAAATATTGATGTTTATGCTGTAGGTCGAAAGTTAACAGAAAATCAGAAAATAGAGTAATTATTATTTTATTTATTTATTTATTTATTTTTATTATTAGAACACTCTTAATTTTGTCAATCTGCAGAATTCTGTACCTCTGTACCAAATTTCCCCCTCTGTCCGACACTTCCGCTAGAAACGACACACGCAGAGAAAAACACCTTTTATCATGCAAGATTGTGGGACTGGGTCTTAGAATTTTATTGTGGGTGAAGTTAACATTTCATTGTTAAACCCTGCATTGTTAGTGATTCAAGGTAACTACTTCTACTAGAAAAATTCTAAAATCTTTGGTTTAAGGGAGTTTTTGCTTATTAGTCATCTTCGTCTGCTTCGTAATGACTGCGAAACCATAATCACGGATGCTTAACCAGCTGAGCACTTTCTTCTTACCTGTATGTTGCGTCTCCTATCATACGGCAGAAGTCGCTTTACAGTAATGACCTAAATCTAGAGATTCGTAAGAAGACAAAAAGATCAAAATTTTTCATAAAAAACAGTGGATTAGAACAAGAATAAAAAATTTTAAAATCAATAGTTCGTTAATAATATTCAAAAGAAGCATACACTGCATACATGCAGAAAATATTTATATGCAAAAGAATGTATTGTTCAGTTTGGTAAACAAAGCAGCTGTAAGTTCGAACCCTATTTCTAAGGTCAGGGTTGCCCCCCTATGATATTATGCTTGATTTTTTTTCTTTCTATGGCAGACGACTGCTCCAGAAACTCCCCCATTCTTTTTGTAAGCACCTGTAAACCTACCACCTGGTAAAGTCCGAAAAAAATGTATGTCTCCCTCTTGTTCAAAAGCGTTACAATGGGGGGAATTCATGGACTATGCAGTGATTTTTTTTTTCCTTTTACTTTCCCTACCATATGAAAAGAGAAAGCAATGTGGTGTAGTCAAAAATTCGACACACATTTTGATAGTGCAACACGTTTTGAGCACATCTGAGTATCAAAGAACAATGTATCTTCTCTTAGTATAAGTACACTCTTTCATTATTTGTATGTAGACTTAAATGAAGAGTGTATATATTAAATTGTATGTAACTTAAGAGGAGACAGTGGACGTTGAAATTTTTTTTCATTTATTTATTGACTTAGAAACATGAAAATTTGTATAAATATTCCTCTTAACATTATAAAATACCATTACTTTTTTTTCAATTTTGTTATAATCTTGTATTTTTTTTTAATTTAATTTTTTTTAACGAAAATTTGAAAATGCTCCTTGCCTGTCATTTATTCACATTTTTGATTAATTTTAAATTACGATCACTCAAAAACACATTATGAACAAATTTGAGTATTCATTTTTAAATCCCTTAGAAAGTTTTTTTAAAAATATTTTTCTGCATTAAAATTTAATTTTCATCATTTAATTAAGTTCTTATTTACTTTTAATTACCTTAATAAAGTCAAATTATAAAATGCATACCCAGTTTCATTAAAAAGTATGAAAAATGTCTTCTTGCCAAATTTCATGCATCTCAAACAAAAATTAAGACGCATGGAGCATTTTGAAAATGTAAAACGTTTGAAAATTCCGTTACGAGAAAAAATGCATTTAACCTTTTGTTTACGGGTGGGACAGCGTCCATCCCAAATGAAGAACCTCCCAAAAAGACAGGTCAGCAGGTGCAATGTTTCAGTCGGCGATTTCTATGGACGCCAATGCCAGCAAAGAGGGATCGAACTGTTTGGGATAGGGTATGTCAAATACCTGTCTTTTTGGGAGGTTCTTCGTTTGGGATGGACGCTATCCCACCCGTAAGCAGAAGGTTAAATGTGTAAAATAATGTTACATATTAAAAAAAAAAAACTTTTTTTAGTCGATTTTTGCTCATTTCAACGTCCACCGTCCCTTTGAATGAATGAAGGATGTATGTATTAAATTGTATGTACCTTAAACGTATGACAGAGAACGACATACCAAATTTAAACAGCTGCTTCAGCTGAGTTATTCCCCGAAACAAGCATATTTTTATGAGCGGGTCCAAGTTATCAGGTTTTAACTATTTACATAACAGTACCTAATTATTAGTTTACATTTTCTTGTTTGCGTTTTAATGACCGCGACTTCTATTATATTGCATCACAAAAGCTATGTCCCGTCTGCTCATTAGTTAATGGATATTGATATTGGCCTTCTATTTTGTGAGAAAGCTCATCTTTTAATTCACGCATCATCTGCTTCAGAAGTTTACCTTAACACCGAACCGAAGACCATTGTTATTAGATGCTTTTAAGGAGAATGCAATGCGGGTTTTCTTTTTAGACAGGAATGACTTTTATGGTCGGTGTATGCGGCTGAAACACCTTGGACAGTTTTATCTCCACGCCTAATAGCTATAAATGTAAACACTTTATACTTGTTTTGTCAGGAATAAGGTGTCATTTATGAATATATAAAAATAACTTCAACTATCTTTTTTCACTCAAGATAACTTTGAAACTATTGAAAATATATACAAATATTAAACGACAGAAATATATATGAGGAAATTTAGTTTCGAAATCTGTATTTATTTTTTTAAAAAGCTGATATAGTTTTCGAGTAATCGTCTTGTCAAATTGAAAGAGTATGAAAATGTTGCGTTTATCAAATTTATATTGCTTATATTTTAAAGGCTAAGAGCGATAGTTATAAACAATAAGCAGAAATTTGTAGTTCTTTGAAAGCTCTATAAGTGTATATAATCAGATTTGGGGGCTAGTTCTTTTTTTTTTTTCGATATTACAAAAGTTGAGTTTTATTTTACAAACTGGTTTTCACGTAAAACCATTTCGGCCCCATCAGATTGGAACCACCGTCAATTTTTTTTTTTTTACTTTCCCCACATACATAGTATAATGTATAAAAAAAAAAGCGAGATTTTGGCGAGTTTACACGTTTTGGATACCCTCGAGGGGATATGTGTGTACGTGCCACATGACCAAATGTTCGAAAAATTCTCACATTTTGGAATGAAGTGTGTTTTGAAAATTTTATATATATATAAAAAAAAAAAAATTCGGGAAATTCAATTAATAGAGAAATCATTTTATGCCTAATTTTTTATTAGAAAACGAGTTACGCTGATTTTAACCTTTTGCTTACGGGTGGGACAGCGTCCATCCCAAACGAAGAACCTCTCAAAAAGACAGGTATTTGACATACCCTATCCCAAACAGTTCGATCCCCCTTTGCAGACATTGACGTCTTTATGTTAAAAATACTTAAGTTTACTTAACCTTTTGCTTTCGAGTGGGACAGTGTCCCCCTTTGCAGGCGTTGGCGTCCGGGCGCCAATGCCTGCAAAGGGGGATCGAACTGTTTGGGATAGGGTATGTCAAATACCTGTCTTTTTGAGAGGTTCTTCGTTTGAGATGGACGCTGTCCCACCTGTAAGCAAAAGGTTAAAGCATTGTACCTTTGTACCTCTAGCATTGTACCTTTCTCGTACATGTTTCTTGAATGAATTTGTTAAAAAATGCATACACGAGTTCATACAGTATTAAATATCTTAGAAGAAGTTTACTTTCTATATGCAATAATATGCGCCAGATCTACTAACATCATTCTCTCAAATCTAGCAGAGGGTTCGCCAAAGTGGTCGATATCGACCCCCATGGGTCGATCGATAGGTCTATCCAAGGAGTCGATATATGACAGTGATTTCTTCGGGGATAAATGGCTGAGGAGTCAGAAGGGGGTCAATAAATGTTTGGCGCATGCTATGCGTTGTGTATGTATTATATATTTTTATCTTTGAAACAACATTTTGTATATGTTTAAATAAATTATTTTTATTCAAATCAATCGCCTTTGAAAATCAATGGTCTCATAAAAAGGAAACCTCGAACAATGTGGAATTTTTAAGGTGAGTTTTTTCGAAATATTCACCAGAGCACCAAATTTCAATTCTCTATTTCACATTTAGAGTGAAAATTTTCAATTTATTCACTCAATTGAACATTTCGGTGGTGCCACCCCTAAAATACCAAATAAAACAGCACAAGAATTTTCTTTCTTTTTTCCGTTGTAGGACCTATCTTGTTAGTTTTATCTTATAGCGAAGTAGTGCGTTTTTCTATCATTTCACATTTCGAACGTTTTGGAGTGAAATGTTCATTAGAGGGAAAACACACCCTCTAATGAACATTTTTAAAAGTTCAATTTTTTCTTGGTGGCATTTTAGAACGATTGGCCTGTTAACCAAATTTTAAGTCTCAGTCTCACTTGAAAGAAGACGTTTCTTATTTATTTGGCAAATTGAGCATTTATGATACAATATCCTGAAGTCAGCAAATATTGGAAAACCGAAATTGACCTCCCTATCAAATGATATATCTTTGCGCTAATTTATAGGCCTCTATCTCATCTCATAGAGCTAACTCATTTAACTATCATTTCACATATCGAACGTTTTAGTGTAGAGCCCCCCCCCCCCCTCCCCATTGAAATGAGCATTTATGAAAAATTCAATTTTTTCCAAAGATTTTATCGAACAATTATCCATATATCAAATTTCAAGCCTCTATTTCTCAATTCCCATTTCGAAAGTTTTCACTTGGGATACTTTTAAATCAACTTTTTAAAAAAATTTTATTTTCCTCTGAAGTTTTATTGATTGGTGCGCTAAATTGAATATCTCTCTTTCTCTCTTACTATTAAAAAAAATAATAATAATAAAAAATAAAAACGTTTAGGATTTTCTCTGCAAATCGAACATTTTAGTGTGTTTTTATCGAACGTTATAGTGTGTAGAAAAATTAATCCGTGTATCAAATTTCAAGCCTCTATTTCTCAATTCACATTTCAAATATTTTGACATGGGACACATCTTTAAATAAGCTTTTTATGCAAAATTTGATATTTCATTGAAGTTTTATCGATTGAAGCACAGAATTTAAAATCTCTATTTTAAGAAGACGTTCTCATTTTTTCAGCAAATCGGAACATTTTAGCGTATATTTCGAACTTTCTTTTCTTGCACTAAATTTAAAATCTATCTCACCACGAAGTATGTTTTTCTGTTATTTTACATTTCAAACATTTAGGTATTGAGCACTCCCGCCCCCCCCCCTCATCCTCTGATCATTTTTTTTAATGGTTTTCCGAGGGGTGTTATAGAACGATTGACCCATATACCAAATTTTAAGTCTTCATCTCACTTAAGGATGAGCGTCAGTAAATTTTCTGCCCTATCCGCGCTTTGTTAACTTTCGCGGCACACATATTTCGCCGAAATTCCGCTCAAACAGTTACGAAATATTTTCTGAAAGATAAAATGCAATGCTTAGATTATATTAAAACTAAATTTAATGCCCCAAAAAACATAGAATATATTTTATATTTTAATCCAAAATATTTTTGGTGCTGCCATCTGTTGTAATTTAATTCATACCGATTATTTACCTTATCAAACCTTATCAAATTTATTTTTTAATGAACATTTTTAAATATCTATTCCTTCTAATACAGTGTTAAATACAACAACAGATCATATATAATAATGCCACAATCACGGAAAGGTAATTTATCATTCTATAAATTTGATAAGGTATCTGAATGTACATTACTGAGGACTGCAGTTTTGTCTGCAAGTTCCTTTGTCTTAAAATCCAAATTCAATTACGTTTCCGTGATTATGGCATTATATATGATCTATTGTTGTATTTAATAGCGTATTAGAAGGAATAGACATTTAAAAATGTTCATTAAAAAATAAAAATATTCGGTATGAATTAAATTACGACAACAGATGGCAGCACCAAAAATATTTTAAATTAAAATAAAACATATTTTCTATGTTTTATTGGGTATTAAATTTAGTTTTAATATAATCTAAGCGTAGCATTTTATCTATAAAAAAATATTTCGCAACTGTTTGAGCAGAATTTCGGCGAAATATGTGTGCAGCGAAAGTTAACAAAGAGCGGATAGGGCAGAAAATTTACTGACGCTCACCCTTAAAAGAAGGCTTTTACCTTTTATTCGGAAATTCGAACATTTTGGCGTGCGTTTTTCATAAATTAGCAAATATCGGAAAACTGAAATTGTGCACTCTCTTCCTTTCAAATTATCTATCCTCACGTCAAATTTAAAATCTCTATCATATCATGAAGTATGTTTATTTATCATTTCACCTTTCGAACGTTTTGGTGTGTACCAACCACCCTTTCTACTAAAATTTTTTGAAACATTCGTTATTTTCTCGAGGTTTTTATCGAACGATTGACCCGTGTAATAAATGTCAAGCCTCTGTATCACTTAAAAGACGATGTTTCTCAATTTTTTCGCAAATCGAACATTTTCGGGTACAGTACCCCTAAGGTAACAAATATTGGAAAGCTAAAACTACCTACTCGATAACCAATACATTAAATGTGAAGTGTCTATTATCTCATCGCGAAGTATGCTTTGCTCATTTCAAGCATTTTGGTATGGAACCCCCCCCCCCCCCCCCGTCTGTAGAGCATTTTTGAAAAATTCGATTTTTACAGGGGTAGGAGGAGGTTATCGAACGATTAACCCGTATTCATACTAGGACTAATATCCGTCATTGCCGGGTATTTAAGATCCAAACCTCTGTATAAACGGTCGTTGCATAAATATAGTAATACATATAACACTACTCAATTAAATGAATAAAAGCTAGTACAGTAAAAATTAAAAGGGCATTGTTGACGAATTTTTATTTGCCAAGTATCAAGTTCCCTGGTTGACGCTAATTAGACACATCCTTCTCATTAGAGTCCGAAAGTTTCAATAAAAATCTCGGCGGTGGCTCCAGTTCGATGGAGCTGAAATGAGATGGTTTTTGCATAAATAACGTTTTGTAATATCGGGAAGGGGGCTCGATTCAAAATGTGATTGTTTTTTGTAATTATGATAAATCTACTACTTATTTTTCATAGCTATCACTTTTAGTTTTTATGATATAAGCATTACAAACTTGAAAAACGTAAAATTTTCATGCTCCTTCAACTTGACAAGACGATTGCTCAAAAACTATATAAGAGCTTTTATTAAAAATAAATATAGATTTTAATACTAAATTTTCTAGTACACATTTTTGTCGTTTATTATTTATATCTATCTTTTATAGTTTACTATATATTTCGAGTGAAAATTAGAAACATTATAAAAAACACTCGTTCGGAGAGCTACTTAAAAAAAAAAAAGTTTAAAATCTTAAAATATTGAAATTATTATTATATATTCATAATCTGGACTCTATTTCTGACACAATAAGAAAAATTATTTACATTTTTATCCATTGGGTATAAACGCCAAAGTGTTTACATTTTTCGACAAAGAAAACCTAACCATAGATGTTATTCACATAAAAACAATATCTTAAATTTTGTATTTATTATTTATTATTATAATCTATTATCATTATTATTTTTTTTCATAGTTTTTCTGTCAAAATTCTTTTACGTTTAATTGTATGCTAACTGGTCAGAAAACCAAGATTAAGGTAAGTTTATTATTATAATAACAATCATCATTATTGTGATACCTAATACTATTAGTTAAAATATCAATTTATTCCCATTCATTTAATGAGGTTTGAAGAAACACGGGGCCGATGAACTGAAGAGTTTAAAGACCCCTGATCTAGCACGTTGCATTCCTGGGAAAAGGTGCGTTTTGTAACAGTTTTGCATTTTAACCTAAAGAAAAGTTCGCCAAATTTCATTTATTTCACGTTACATCTCAATAGCATTTTGATGTGGATTTTACACATGAATTTAAATTCAAGTCATTTTACTTGCGCCAATAAAGTCGCCAAATGCGCCAAATTTCGACTAACGTGATCTAAGCGCATTGCTAATAACATCATATCGCCCTCCCCCCCCCCCTTTTTTTTTTTACTTTTCTTATATACATAATGTATAAGGAAAGTATTGAGACGGGGTCGAAAATTCGAATTCGAGTTTTCGGCGGGAGAGCACGTTTCAAGCATCCCTGATCTCGAATCGAACATTTTTGAGGTGATGTCTGTGTGTGTGTGTCAGTGAGTTTGTGGAGACGATAATTGACGAACGAATGGACCGATTCGAATGAAATTTGGCACAAAAATCACAATCCGTGAATACTCGAAGCCTATTGTTTTAAAACGCAATCGAATGTTCAGACCCCCCCCCCTAAATTTTCAAGTGAAATTTTGAAAAAATCATCAAAAAGTCAAAACAGCTAATAAAGTTACGCAACTAGGCATTTCTTATGTAATTTTTCATTAGAAAACGATTAACATAAATTTTAGAACGCTAACATGAACCGTTCTCAAGATATTGCACATTTTTCAAAAAAATTATATAAAATAAAAAAAGTATATTTTCTATTGAGAAAAATGTTCACTTTTCATATGTAATATCATGCAATAAATTTGGTGAGATCATTTTCGTGGATTCTTGCTCGTTCCATTCATGAAGAAAGATACTTTGAGTAATACTTTTGTATTTGAACGCCAATAGTCATTTATCTGCTATAAGAATAAATTATTTTTCTGTCCATAACGTTTGGCGAAGAATTTGGCGGAATGTCGCCAACTTGGCGACTTTTTAAATGTTACCAAATTAACAAAAATCTCGCCAAATGTATAAAAATGACGCTAAATCAATGAAAATAACGACTGTTTGATTAAAGTTCAATATCTTGGGAAAATATAAGTATCTACTATAAGAATAATCTATTTTGTTTTTATTGTAAAAGTAGTAAATACATTGCATTATATAAGGAAAGTCATGTGCTGCCCACATCAGATTTTTTTTTCTAATACGCACATTTTTCGACTAGTGTGATCTGAGTGCATTGCTAATAACATCATATCCTTTTTTTTTTTCTCTAATACACACATTTAGCGACTTTGCGTGCTTTGATTCAAAGGTTACGATAGAAACAGCTCGCTTTTCCGTATGATTAAAAAAAACCTTTCTATTGCAGTTTTTAATAGTGTAATTTTTATTTTGAATTTAAGGAATGGATTTGAACATAATCATCGTTGTTAATACAGTAAATGTTTGGTTTTTCATTATTCGAAAACGTCTAACACACAGACTAAATTTCTTAGCAGACGATTTCAATTTCTCGTCTATCTATCTATTATCGATATTAAATGTGTTTGAAATACAGGTAAATTTAAACACGTCGAAATAATTTTGCATAACGTCGCCAAAAAAAGCGCCTAATTTCAATTTGTGGTTACTCAACGCGAAAAATATCATGTCTTGAATTTAGTACATGGTTATCTGACTGCTAAAAGTCACGGGCTGCCGCCAACCTATTTTTTGCTTTCCCTACAGCATATTGAGCATTCTATAAAGGAAACCAAAAAGAATAATTTGCGAACTGGATATTTTTTTTTTAATTTTGATATTGATTAAGATACAAGTAGAGCGAAAAAAATACGGAATATAAATGCTCGAATGAGAAAATCAAGTGGAATGAATCTCAAACTACAGATATTTTTTCTTCCAAGATCATTGTCATTGTGTTTTAGTAGTTGATATATCTACATCATTCAACTGATTGAGATTAACTGACTAAGGGATGGATGAATGAATTACACAGCCCAAACTGAGGTAGAAACTTGATTTCTTTTAATTTTTATTTAAAAAACTATCGAATATATTTTGCTGAAATTTTTTTCATCATTTTTATGGGATAATTTGAATATTTTCTAAAACTTTCGAAGCAATTTGTGAATTTTAAATTTGCTTGAAAAATTAGGTCCCATAGGGTTCAATGTATTTCATTTTTTCAACCCGTGTTCACGCCAAAACTAATTAGGTGACATTATTCATTTATATTCCCATAGGTCCCACAGACCGTCTGAATAACATACTAAAATTCCATTTTGATAAAGTCATTTTTACGGCAGTTATCGTGCGAACGGACAGACAGAATGAACAAAGTCATAAACATTTTTCAACTATGTTGTAAAGTGTTAAAAATTGCTTCAACAAAAGATTCCGCGATTTATACATTTTTCTAACAAAATTCCAAACTTATATATTTCCCATTATTTATAGGCCAAATCTCACGTATATGTAAAGTTTCAAAGTGGCACCTTGTGACTTCAGTAATAGGTGAAGCAGATTCAGTGATGGGATTTCCCCTATCCCTCGACAACGAACATCGTCAAAACACAACACGCTACTGGCACAAGTGTTGTCAAATATTATCTAAAAATAGCCAAATGAGTCTGAAAAATTGGCCAAATAATAATAATAACCCATTCAGTCGATAACTTTAAGTGAAGCTGCGCTTATCCTGTTGTTGATGTTGTTGAGACCCAGACCGTCCGACTCGTCCTGAGGACTTGAGCATCTATTTGGACGGCCGGGAGAGGAGTTGGCAGGCGTCCGGCCGATGTCCGGGTGTCCACAACAACCAACACCAAATTTATTGAATCTTTAAAAAATTTTTACAGGAGTGGTTACAAGGATATAAGCTAATAACATAGTTTTGCTAATATGAAAATATATCTGAAGACTTGATTACATTTATACTCTTGTAGACTTGAATACATTTTGTTGACTTATTTACATTATTGAAGACTTGATAGTATATTTACAAATGACATAATGATCTGAGATAATATAAGTATTATGATAGTAGTTGAAAACATTTTGAAGTTGACTATATATTATAAAATGGGGTGCAACCTACCAGAAAGGTGTAAGGCAACTGTATGGACGGCCGGGAAGTGCCACCCAATTTCGACCGGAACCCAGTGGGGGAGACATCCACAGGGACCGTACCCTCTTTCCCCTACCACCAACCTCTCGGAAGGACTTACGGACCCACATGTTTAACGTGATCGTACTCCGCGTGAACACGGCGGCAGTTTTGGCAGTGGCTGGAATCGAACCCGGGCCTACCGAGTGCAACTCCAGCGCGCTAACCATCCTGTGTCACCTCAGACTCATGAGGATAATATAAATTTTAGATAATATTTGACAACACTTGTGCCAGTAGCGTGATGTGTTTTGACGACGTTTGTTGTCGAGGAGGAGGGGAAATCCCGCCACTGAATCTGCTTCACCCATTCGTGAAGTCACGAGCCGCCACTTTGAAACTTTATATATGCGTGGGATTTGGCCTATAAATAATGGGAAATATATAAGTTTGGAATTTTGTTAGAAAAATGGATAAATCGCGGAATCTTTTGTTCGAGCAATTTTTAACACTTTACAATATAGTTGAAAAGTGTTTATGACTTTGTTCATTCTGTTTGTCTGTCTGTCCGTTCGCACGATAACTGCCGTAAAAATGACTTTACCAAAATGAAATGTTAGTATGTTGTTGAGGGGGTCTGTGAGACATATGGGAATGTAATCACCCAATTAGTTTTGGATTGAACCCGGGTTGAAAAAGTGAAATACATTGAACCCTATGGGACCTAATTTTAAAACATTTTTTAAGCGAATTTAAAATTCACAAATTGCTTCGAACGTTTTAGGAAATATTCAAATTATCCCATAAAAAAATATAAAAAAATTTCAACAAAATATATTCTGTAGTTTTTTAAATGAAAATTAAAATAATAATTACCCCCCATATTATATGAAGAGATCACGTAACCCACTTCAAAATAAAATATGGCATCCATCTTGTGTCAAAATCGTGATTTTTAAGTTTTTTGTTATTTATATTTAGTTTTGTATCTGCCCTAAAACCGCTTTATTTTTGCTTAATTTCTGTGCATCTATATTCTGAAACAAGGCAATTACAATATATTTCAACTTAAATGATCATCAAACTTTGATTATTTCTATAACGAAGCCTAATTTTAACCTATGCAGAATGTAAACACACCAAGCTGTAAGATGAGTTGTATAAGAATTGTTGAATTTTTTAACGCAAAATTATTTAGCTCTGGAGTTTGGAATAAAGCTGATATGAATGAAATATTCATTGATTTTACATAGAGAAGCAAACAATTTTATAGCAGACTTTTTGGATGAAGTTTTAAGCATAGAGTTAAAGTACATTTACTTCCATGGTTTTTAGTTTTACAGTAAAATAAATTACTGTATTATGATGAATGAAAGGAATGGAATAAAAGTATATGAATGAAATATTTACTGCTTTTACATAGAGAGCCAGGCGATTTATATTTTAATGACGTCATTTGAATAAAGTTTATTTTTTTATGAAATTTTAAGTTTTCAAATATAATAAATTATCGTAGTAGTGTGATAATTTTCGAAATATTACCGCTGAATGTATCGCATTTTAAAGATGTTTAAATAAAATTGCATTTCAGTTGGAAAGTGTTTCATAATAATCAATGCTTTATGCATGATTGGTCTTTCTTGTTCAACTATAACTCGAAAAAGGATAGCTAGACACACATAATCGTTTTCATACCATCTTACAAAAAAAAAAAAAATATTCTAAATTTTCTGAATTATCTGTATTGGTGTACCCACAACCATTTTTGAGATATTTTAATGTGTAGTTACAGAAGACGGTTCTTATTTATTGTATTTTGTCAATAATTTATTTATAGTATTTTAATCCATTGTGGTAACTAGGGTAACCTAACAAAGTTATTACTTTTCAAATACCGAAATCGTTATGGTGGCAATTCTTCAAATCAAATGGTTGAAAAAAAAATGCTATAATTTAAGTGATTTTTAGCTTAAATTGTCTGAAAACGTTGAAAATAAGGCGATAGTGATCGGAGATAAAAATATTGTTTAACATACCACAATTCTCTTACTAACAACTAACTCTCTTACTTACAACAGAACTATAAAATGGACGCCATTTTTATGCTTAAATGTGAAACAGTTTTCAGCATTTTGAGCTTTTATGAAATTTGTGTATGTTACTAATATGA
Source organism: Amaurobius ferox (assembly GCA_951213105.1). Classification (NCBI taxonomy): domain Eukaryota; kingdom Metazoa; phylum Arthropoda; class Arachnida; order Araneae; family Amaurobiidae; genus Amaurobius; species Amaurobius ferox. The sequence goes on from OX578143.1 coordinate 18,545,273, forward strand.
CTGGAATGAATCATAGCAACGGGAACATATATTATACCAAGTCAATTCAACATATATAAGCCATCACTTTTGTGTTGAAATTCTTATTAACCAGCTGTTTAACATTTGAATAGTATGATATGTCATTGATTGTTGCAGTGATTGACATTTTAAAATAAATTTATGTAATTTCATTCATTTCACTATTTTACTTCACTTTAAGCACTCTAAATTCGAAATGAGCGAGAAAGTCACTCTATGGGAGAGTGACAGGTCCAAAAGCCGGTAATCACTCTTTTAGAGTGAATTTTGTAGTCATTTCACTCTTAAAAAGGGTGCATATTTCACCTAAAAGAAAAAGTGAAATATTTCACTCCTTTTTCAAGAGTGATTTGCAGTCGATCTTCATATCACGCCTTTACTGAGTGAAGTATCTATCCCACTCTTTATATATGTTCAGTGGACGCAAAATTTATTTCGTGAGTCCAATGATCGCCACCAGTTCGTCAACCCTGTTTTAGGCGATCACAACGACACTAAATGCAAAAGCATCGACGGGAAAGTTATTGATTTTTACAGCGACAAAGCACTATTAGCGCCCTCTATTATTGGACAGTTGCAATATCTGCCTTTATGTACACGCGTTTCATCGCCGAAATCTCGCCCATTTATTTCCTTTCATATCAATAAGACGAGTAAAAACGTTTTATACAGAAGACCGCACGCGAAGTAGAAAATTACAAAGCAGTTAAAAGGACGTACATATTTAAAAATATTCAATAATAATTTAATAAGGATATATAATAATTTTTAAAGAATATTTAAAAATTTGAAGAGGGGAAAATAATACCCGCTTTGCCAACACATGACAACACAAATCAGAACTTTCTTATAACTAAATTTCACTGATAATAAACAAGGGTTTGTGCTCTCTGTGGAAAGGCAAACTTTCATCTCGGGAAGGGCAAGCGATAACTACTAAACAGTTTCCGGGATTGCACAAAGCATTCACTTATTTGGTAATAGGGAACTTATTTAATTCCTTATGACTTTTACTTTAGATTGAAAAACGTACAATATATCAAAAAAAAAATTATTATTATTATATCCCTTTAAATTATTCCCTATTACATATATCTTATCTAGTAGCTTTCTCTGAAAATTGGATGCATTTATTTATTATATATGATCACGTAAAAGAAATTTAAACTTTAGTTTTTTAATAGCCTACTTATCACTCAAGAGTTTTTATTTAGTCGAGCTCTGATAATCTTGTTATTGATAAATATGCAGTTCTTCGTAGCCAGAAAAGTTCTTCATAGCCATCTTTAGCCAGAAAAGTATTCATTGTGCACATTTTTTACTTTAAAAGTTAGCTTATATAGCATCTGAAACCTATTAGACTAATTGATTGATACTTTAGTTTTGTTGATGAAGTTAATTCATATAGCTCTGAAAGCGGTTTCTCTTTCTGTGTTATATTCTTTCTTTAACCACTGTTAGTCTTATAGTAGTTTGATCAAATTAACTTTCGAAACCTTTTGTTATATTTTTCCTAATTACTGTTTCGTTCCCCTGTAATTTTTTATCTTTTTTTCTTTACAATGTTTTTTTTTTCTTCTCCCTCTAAATTCACTCATTTTTTTACCAATAATTTAACGGTTCATATTTTTTTTCTCGCCGATGCTTAAGATTTTATCGCTTTGGGTGTTCTAGCTATGCTTGAATTTCTCTTTACCTACTTTCTTCTTCTTCTTCTTCGACTGTCCGACCTACCAGAAGGGTATAAGGTATATATTTGGACGGGCGGGAAGTGCCACCCAATATAGACCGGAACCCAGTGGGGGGGGGGGCATCTATTGGGACCGTACCCTTCTTCCCCTACCACCAACCTCTCGGAAGGACTTACGGACCCACATGCTTAACGTGATCGTACTCCGCGTAAACACGGCGACAGTTTTGGCAACAGAGTGAATCGAACCCGGGCCTACCGAGTGCAATTCCCGCGCGCTAACCACTGGGCTGTCGCGCCCTCTTTACCTACCTTGTCGTAGTTCGTTCTTGGCAGTTATTTAGAGAGCATACGTATAAGAGTGTTCTTTTAGTTTGAGGAATGAGGCTGAAACCGCCATCGAAATAACTGTAGTCATCTAACTGACATATGCCTGATTTTTTCAAGGAAGTATTGCAAGTTATAGGTGTATATTAATTATACTTGACATGACAAACTTCGATTTTCAGGGGTCTGTAACTCATCTTCCAAGGAAGCTAAAGACGGTTCTTTTTCTTCTGTAAAACCGCCTCCAAAGCTGATAAAAACAGTAAAACAGAAATATTACAGTTAGTGCGTTAACACTCAAGAAAAAAATACTTTGAAATTGTACTTTTTACAAGGTCACTTTACTATAAACTTAACGTGTAAACTCATGGACTTTTCCTAGCAAAGTTATTGGGATCATTTAGGACTTTTCTAGAAACCTTATATATTTGTTCACATAGTAGAAACCAACACAACCAAATATTAGTATAAAACAACAAAATTATTTTTTTAATTTCGATTTAGTTTGAGTTTTTCTATTTTTATACACATTTGAAGGATAATGTTTCGTACGAGCAAAGATTTAATTAGCCAAACAAAGTAGAAGCAAGAAGACAGTTGTGTACGCAGTTGAAAAAGCACACGAAGCTACCTCCAAGGTTGGTGGATACCATAGAACAAGGGACGGACCTTCGACCAGAGATATAGGACACCTATATTTCACCTCGATGGGACGGACACCCCAACGAGCGTATTACGCCTGCGTAATAGGCGGCACGAAAGAACTGGCTAGGCAAGCTCATCAAGCGAAGCTAGTTTCGGGGTTGGCGAGCAGAGGACGGAGCCCCTTAGTGATACAAATGGAACTAAATACTACGGGATATGAATGTATATGAAAAAGTAGAGTTGAAGGTGCTTCAGATATTTTTCTCTTTTGCTTCCAAACAATATATTGCCGAATCCACACTGTTGCTTCCCCATTAATAACTAAAAATTTCACATGGCCATTACTTCCCTTTTGCAAATAATTGACGATCTGGTGAATTTGAGCTCACAGAAAGAGCGATTCTTGGGTTAATTGTCCTGATGCGTCCTTTCGATAATGATCGAAATGCTGTTATAGAATGATTATCCGGTGAATTGGATTTTCGAGGAATGGGAGAAGTCTTGATAATTGCCTCGTTATTCAGGATTGACTATCTGTTGCAATTTATTAATGGGTAAATGCATGTTAGCTGCAAAGTAATTGCCCCTCCCCCTTGAGGAAAAGTCAGTCAGCGTAACTGGTTCACCTGTCGTGCATTCTTACGCCATATGTTTTTCGGTTACGAAATACAATTTAAAAATTAGCTGCAATGTGTCTCAACTCGCACTATCTCGCACCAGAATCCATTTTTAAGCAGATTGTGATTGTATATATATATATATATATTTATATTACATATAAAGTTTATGAAAAAGGTTTTATCGAATTCATCGAAAAAGTTTTGAAACAAAAGAGATATTGTGAAAAAATGATAAAAACTGTATTTTGGGTGTACGAAGAAAATTTCTGAAGAAAATTTGGATTCTATGGAGTAAATGGCCTATAATGGAGGAAAACACGGACAATAAAATATATAGAGAGGCTAATATATCTTATATCTACAACTACTTTAAAGTTAGAGGTGAGTTTTTAAAAATCAAAATGGAAGAGACAAGGATAAAGTAAATAGAAAGAAGGAATACTGTATTATAACATATCAAAACAAGAAATTTGACTATATCCCTATGCAACGTATTTTTAATGAATGTCAAACTTATTTGCCAATTAAAATCAAACATAAGAGTGGCCACCTCCTATAGATACCAAAAAACGAATGGAAGAAGAGTATTTAACTACAACAAATTTGGTAAAGACATATACAATAACAAAATAGAGGAGTGCCAGTGTCAAGCAAGTGAATACAAAGACAATATATACGGCCATGTAATTAGTGGCGGTATGGGTTTTTTAAAAAAATGGAAATTGGAGGAATATTTCAAAATGGGAACGAAATATAGAGAACAGAATTTCCGTAATATTGACATTGTCTTTAGAAATGAAATGGACAAATTTATATATAAAATGGCACTTAATAACAGCATACCTGTGGAGGTATTTAAAGAATGGCGACATGTTATATTGTTCAAATTTAATCTACAGTATAGCCAAATTAATCCAGACAAAATACCAAGTAAAAGTAGAACTATAGATCATCATAGCCTCAAGGATCTGCAGAAGAGTTATATTATAACATATTTAGACAAGGCCAATACCAATTATGCATTTACATGTCGTATTTTATACTTCAAACTCATCGACAAACATTATCGGAATAGCGATATGTACTTGAAATTGAACCTCCCGAAAATAGCTATTGACAATAAGATTAAGGCCTTATATAAACGAATAGGTATACGGATGGAGGCATTTCGATACCCTTACATAGTAATGATACCAAAGTTGCATAAAACCCCAGTGAAATTTCGACCCGTAACAGTAGGCTTCAAAACTTACCTTACTAGGGCAAATGAAATGCTGTTACAGATTTTACAGCCAATAATTAAAAAGATAAAAAAAGATGGGAAATTGCATCATTAACAACAGTCAAGAAGTCGTAAAGGTTTTAAATGAACATCAAGATAAATTATATTTTAACTCGTATGATTTTAAAGATTTATTTAATTGTGTCAACTTAAAGGTCCTATACGAATTTTTATTACAACTATTTGAAGAATTCGAATTGCATTCATTAATGGATCGCTGTAAATTCAAAGCAATGCTAAACTTGGTTATATATGAAAACATTATGTACAACGGAACCGAGTTTTATCAACAAAAATCAGGCATCCCCATGGGGGGAGGTAGCTCATCAGCATTGGCAGACTTGTATTTATATAAATATGAAAGTATTTCACATCTGAATAACGAAATTATCTTTTTTCGTTACGTAGATGATTTGTTAATTGCAACAACGGATCCAAAGTACAACTTCGATATCAGCGTATACCCAGAAAACTTGGAATTGATAAAAACAGATTTGGAAGATAATGGAAGCATTATTTTCTTAGATTTGAACATTTCCTACAATAAAGAAAACAAACTTGAGATCGACATATATGATAAGCGTACTACCTTCAGGTTTAATATCAACAACTTGATGCAATGGGATTCCAATATACATAAACAAATTTTTCGAAATATTATTAGAAATGGCATGTTGAGACATCTACGAATTATTAATAACGAGGAAAAAAGCGGGACATGGCATTCATTAAGATGGCAATCGAGAAAGGATATCCACGTCTTTTCCTGAAAAGACAAGTAGGCTTTGCATGTAAATATCAAGAGAGATCTCATTTGAACGAGATATTGGGTATTCTTGAATAACTCACAATGAAGTTGGCAACGCAAACTTACTGGAAAAAACCGTATAAGAGCAATAGACCATAACTGTATCTACTCGCCTGGCAGTGTAGAGAGGTTGAAGTTGACTTTGAAGAGGCTGATCATTTGAGAGGTATTGTAAAGGTTGATGGTGTACGTGAGATGTATTATTTTAATGTATTTAATATTGATTGAAGTTGCGAAAGAGATAAAAAAAAAAATATGGTATTGGTGATTTATATGTTTTTAAATTTATAATACCGCTTTTATTGTATATATGTTTTTAATGTTTTATATGTGACGTGAAAGTATATTTAAATGGTTTTTTAGAATTGTTGATTAAATTTATTAAATAATTTTCGAGTGACGGGGATTTGACTTTTCACTTCGAGATTTTATACTTTGATAATTTGAAATTTAATACTTTTGACTTTTGGATCTTTCATGTTCTTTATTCGTGGTCACAGTGAGGTTAACTACGGATGCGTGCAGACTTCCGAGAGTAGTGTCGCGACCGCGCAGCCGGCTGGTAACCGGGACTTAAATGAGGTCACAATCCCTCATTGGCCATTTTATTGCACCTAGCCCGTATGTTTTCCTTTCGTTCTTGTTTTCATCTTGATCGTAAGGTTTTCAGGATTATTGCCTTTTGAGTTTATATATATATATATATAATTCCTTTCATAGTATCATATAATACTATTCATAGTATCTTATATTAGCCAGACATCTCCATTCTCTTGTATTTTAATTTTTTTTTTTTTTACATTCTCTTCTACTTCAGCATTACTATTATTTGCCCCTCCTTTTAGTAGCTCTTTTTGTATATTAATACTTTTTCTTAACATTTCGCTTAACTGTTTTTCAATTCTTATGAATGGCAACAGTAAATGGTTTTTTATTTTTTCTTTACGAATGGCAACACTGGTCTCTTCTATCAGTGTTCCCGGTTTCGACTCGATTGTACATACGCTGTGCTTTTTCCAGGTATTCATTTTTTCTTTTTTATTCCTTCTTTATGTATGTCGTTGGATTTTCAAACTACTATTATATATATATATATATATATATATATATATATATATATATATATATATATATATATATATATATATAATTCATTTAGTTTTTCAGCATTCTCAATTTAGTTTCTCTGACTTTCCCAAGGCTGGATTTGCAGTCGTGGAATTTTATGCTACAAATAAGACCTCTGTCAAAAAATGTCACAAAATTTAATTGAAATTGAAATAGAATAACTCATAAACTAAATCAAAATTTAAAAAAGAGCTCCGTCTTGCAAACATTCAACAAAGTGGGTGCATACCTGTAAACATGGCCGCCCACAAGGAAAGGCAAGGGGGCCACTTGCCTTCCCCTGGAAGTTCAAGGTTACAAAGGCGGGCATCAAGCTAGTCATTGTTGTATGTCTTATCCTTCAGTGTGCCCCCCCCCCCCCCCACACACACACACACACCTGGCAAAAGGTCTATGGACGCCCATGCCAACCAAAATTCATAGTCCTGCTATTACTTATCTATCCAGCAGGACGCGATCTGGCAGCTCATATACTCTTCCTTTGACTAAATATCTCTTATAAAGTAAAGTTTAAATCGAAAAACTGTCTATTTCAGCGTATTCCCCTGACAATCATCTACAAATGTACCAATTTTTGTAAAATGCTCATATTTTTGTGCGCTATAGTTTTTGCGGTACGAGACAGAGAAATTCGAGAAATTGAACATGTGTCAAACAGGGGCCACGTCAGCCACTTTTTAATAGAGATTATGAGTTAAATTAATTACAGAATTTATTATATAAATCTAAAATACTGTATACTATCTGGAGAATCTGGCAAAAAATCAGGAAATTTCACAAGCCTGCAGTGGCAACAGGAAAACTTGCCTGCAGCTATGCAGTCTCTATTTCAGGCAGTTTACCCGTAGTTCAGTGTCTAGAAGGAAGTTAGTTCTAGACACTGTACCCTTAGACTAAAAGGCAGGCCTGCTTCTCGCTTTGTCCGCAACACATCCAGTTTCTCAATCCTTTAAGAGTGAGCGTCAGTAAATTTTTTGCCCTATCCGCGCTTTGTAACTTTCGCGGCACACATATTTCGCCGAAATTCTGCTCAAACAGCTACGAAATATTTTCTGAAAGATAAAATGCAATGCTTAGATTATATTAAAACTAAATTTAATGCCCCCAAAAACATAGAATATATTTTATATTTTAATCCAAAATATTTTTGGTGCTGCCATCTGTTGTCGTAATTTAATTCATACCGATTATTTTTATTTTTTAATGAACATTTTTAAATATCTATTCCTTCTAATACAGTGTTAAATACAACAACAGATCATATATAATAATGCCACAATCACGGAAAGGTAATTTATCATTCTATAAATTTGATAAGGTATATGAATGTACATCACTGAGGACTGCAGTTTTGTCTGCAAGTTCCTTTGTCTTCAAATCCAAGTTCAATTACGTTTCCGTGATTATGGCATTATATATGATCTGTTGTTGTATTTATTAGCGTATTAGAAGGAATAGACATTTAAAAATGTTCATTAAAAAATAAAAATAGTCTATGAATTAAATTACGACAACAGATGGCAGCACCAAAAATATTTTAAATTAAAATAAAACATATTTTCTATGTTTTATTGGGTATTAAATTTAGTTTTAATATAATCTAAGCGTAGCATTTTATCTATAAAAAAATATTTTGCAACTGTTTGAGCAGAATTTCGGCGAAATATGTGTGCCGCGAAAGTTAACAAAGCACGGATAGGGCAGAAAATTTACTGACGCTCACCCTTAAGCTCCTTTTTGTGTCAAACTCTAGGCCGTTCATAGTGGGTTCAACTTTAGGCCCTTTTTGAAAACCATTCAAAAACTTTCACATAAATTTTTGAGAGATCTCGGGAAAGTCTCAAATGCTACAATCGATAGCCTGACGGTCTATGTCCCAAGGCTCCGTAAGTACTCCAAGCGGCCGAGGTCGCTCCTACGTAGGGTTCTTACGTGCCAATCGCGGGTGCACCTCAAAACCTGTAGCATCTTTGTGCTACCCCATCCCGACTAGTTATATATATTTTTCTTAACCAGTCTTCGACTTCGAGGTGAACCTTATCCTTAACATTCGGATAACAGACGAGACTTGCCTACCCCAACTAATCACCGATCAAGGAACCCATAATCCTTTCCCCTCTTCTCTTCACCGTATTTATTTAATTATTTTAATTTTACGGCAAACATAATTTAAAAAAAAAAAAAAAAAAAAAAAAAAAAAAACACTCTAATAAGCACTGCATTAGAAATTTTCTAATGCACTAAATTTTCTCTACTTTCAAAAATTTATTTTTCTATCCGTACTTAATTTCCGCATTAGGTAAAAAGCTGAGATTTTCCCAGCCCAGGGACTCCAAAAACTGAATTCCTTGATCTTTATTGTTGCTGAATTGTTAGAGGTTTTAGAGCCATGGGTATTTCTTCTGAAACTCTTTAATAACACTCTCATAATAATAGGTAGATAAATATATTGATCTAAAGTAAAAGTAAGATTGGATGTGCAATTATTTTTGGATCATCATTTCCTTTTTCTTGACCCAGACCGTCCGAACTACCTGAAGGTGCAAGGTATCTGTTTGGACGGCCGGGACAGTACCACCCAATTTAGACCGCAACCCAGTAAAGGCGACAACCACAGAGATCGTACCCTTCTTCTCCTACCACCAACCTCTCGGAAGGACTTTCGAAACCACATATGTAACGTGCCCGTACTCCGCGTGAACATGGAGACAATTTGGGCAGAGCCGGGAATCGAACTTGTTTTTCTATCATCCTGTATTTCCTTTAACAATGATCATTCCCGAAACTGATATAATAGTCAGTACAGAAACTAATAAAAATTCGTTCTGGGCGTTAAACGCATTAAAACTTAACGCAGATGATAAGTTGCGTCCAATTCGTCAGCTTGACTGGCCTGTTGCCAACTTTGTTTCAATTAAAGTGTCCGCCTACGTTCAAAGGGCCACATTTCAATTACTTCAGGGTAAAAAAAATTCTGTTTCTAAAACAGTTTTCATTTCTTTTGTACGTCAATTAGAAATAAAGTTATAGACAGTCATTTTAAAAGATATATCTTCGTATATATAGCTCGTTTTTAGATCTTTTCCTATTACTTATGCTATCGTGCAATATTTATCAACTATGTGAATTTTAGACTGTTTTTATCAAGAGGAATTTTCTTTTTACAGCTCCAAATAACTTTGATTGTGTTTCTCTCAAAGCTTTGTTTTCCACGTAAACTTTTCAACGTTCTCATGATATCACAACTATGATAGTTAATTAATCAAGGCATTGACATGAAATTGTTTCAAATGTTATTGATAATGAAATGAATTAAAAGTTGTGATGTGGGTGAAATACTTTTCGTGCACAGTTGTTTGAAAAAGAAAACGACATGCAAAAATTAGAAGAATATTCATGTTAGCACATATTGCCTGTAATTTTCTTCAAATTTAACAGTTCTCATTTTATTTCATTTTGATAATCATTGTCATTTATGTATACCTTGTGTCCAAAGGAAATTAAGATCGTTTGCGTTACAATTTTGTGTAGAATATTAGCTGTTTGGGTTGAATTTACTCGAAATTACCCAATTCATCAAAATGTTTAATACGTATGACTAAATTTTCAGGCATTTTCATGTTTTTATTTCACAATTTACTGAAACAGTAAAAACAACTCAAAGTAAATTTTTTTCAAAAAAAAAAAAAAAAAAAAAAAAATCTGGTCCTAACGTAGGCGGACACCGAAAATATTTAAAAGAATAACATAAAAACACAAAAGCTGATAAAAAGAAACATTTTTACTTTCCCTGCAATACATGGTAATGTATAGGGAAAGTATTGGGATCATGCCGAAAATCGCAACCCGAGTTTTCGTCGGATCTACGCATTACGAGACCTCTGGAATACGAAAAAACTATTTTTAGCGTGACGTCTGTGTGTGTGTGTGTGTGTCTGTCTATCTGTGCAGATTTTGTATCCACTCAAACTAAAAAACTGACCGAATTTCCTAAAATTTGGTAGGTAAGTAAGTCACTTGTGGACGAATCCGGTGCTGATTAGTTTTGGGTACAATTTGGGATAAAAGAACCCGCCTTTTTTGCGAAATGGTCCGCGAAAGCCTGTATCCACTCTAGCTGAAAAACTAATGGACCGAATTTCACAAAATTGGGTAGATAAGTCGTTTGTGGGTCACCCTGGTGCTGATTAGATTTTGGTATGATTTGGAAAAAAATAACCTGTCTTGTTTTGCAAAATCACCCGCAAAAATCATCAAAATCTAAAATAAAAAATTACGTATGCCCAAATATATCCATTAAATGCTTGTTTTATACGTAATTTTTAACGATGAAAAGAATAAGACCAACCCCATTACACTAGGACTAGCCGTTCTCAAGATATTTTAGGTTTTTCGTATTTTCTTTACGCCATCTTTGAAGATAAGTCCAGTTACCAAATGAGAACGAAAATTGAATTAAAAGTGAATGAAATTTAATTAAAATAAAAAGAACGTGAATATAAGTTTGCAGGGAAAGTCATGTGCTGCCCACATCAGATTTTTACTTTCCCTGCAATACATGATAATGTATAGGGAAAGTAAATCATGCCGAAAATCGCAACTCGAGTCTTCGACGGATCTACACGTTTCAAGACCTCTAGAATACGAAAAAAACTATTTTTAGCGTGACGTTTGTGTGTGTGTGTGTGTGTGTGTGTGTGTGTCAGTCTGTTTGTCTGTCTGTCTGTGTCTGTGTGTCTGTCTGTGCAATGTATGTATGTACTCTATCTAAAAAACTAATGCACTAAATTTCATAAAATTAGGTATGTAAGTCACTTGTGGGTGACCTTGGTGCTGATTAGTTTTGGGTCTGTCTGTCTGTGCAGATTTTGTATCCACTCAAACTACAAAACTAATTGACCGAATTTCATAAAATTTGGTAGATAAGTAAGTCACTTGTGGACGAATCCGGTGCTGATTAGTTTTTGGTACAATTCGGGATAAAAGAGCCCGCCTTTTCTGCGAAATGGCCCGCAAAAATTGTCTGTATCCACTCTAGCTGAAAAACTAATAGATCAAATTTTACAAAATTTGGTAGATAAGTAACTTGTTACCCTAGTGCTGATTAGATTTTGGTGCAATTCGAAAAAAAAAAAAAACCAGAATTTTTTTTTTCTTTTTGCGAAATGGTCCGCAAAAATCGCCAAAACCTGAAATAAACAAGAAAGATCAATCATGCATAAAGCATTGATTATGAAACACTTTCCAACTTCAATGCAATTTCATTTAAACATCACTAAAATGCGATACATTCCTCGGTAATATTTTAAAAATTATCACAATACTACATTGATTTATTATATTTGAAAACTAAAAAGTTCATCGAAAAAAATGAACTTCATTCAAATGACGTCAATTAAATATAAATTGCATGGCTGCTCGGTAATGTTTTTAACATTATAATAATAATACAATAATTTATTATATTTGAAAACTTCATCAAAAACAACTGAAATTATTCAAATGACGCCATCGAAATATAACACACCTGGCTCTCTCTATAAAAGCAGCATTTCATTCATAACATTTTCCCATTCATTTCATTCATCACAATACTATAATAATTTATTTTATTTAAAAACTTAAGACCATGGAGGAACAAGTAATTAAACTCTATGCTTAAAACTGCATCGAGAAAAATCGTCCTTCCCTCTGTAAAATCAATGAATATTTCATTCATATCAGCTATGCAGACTCCATGACCTAAATAATTTTGCGTTAAAGAAATATAGCAATTCTTATACAACTCATTCTACATATTTTGCTGTTTACATTTTACATAAGTGAAGAATAGGCTTCGTTGTAGACATAATCAAATTTGGATGATCATTTAAACTCAAATATATTGTAATTGCGTTGTTTCAGTATGTAGATGCACAGAATTTAAGCAAAAATAAAGCGGTTTTAGGACAGATACAGCACTCAATATGAATTGAAAAGAACTTTAAAAAAATCACGATTTTGAGACAAGATGTATTCTATATTTCATTTTGAAGTGGGTCACGTGATCGCTTCATATAAGAGGTGTAATTATTATTTTAATTTTTATTTAAAAAACTACTGAATATATTTTGCTGAATTTTTTTTTATATATTTTATGGGATAATTTGAATATTACCTAAAATTTTCGAAGCAATTTGTGAATTTTAAATCCGCTTTAAAAATGTTTGAAAAATTAGGTCCCGTAGAGTTCAATGTATTTCGTTTTTTCAACCCGGGTTCAATCCAAAACTAATTAGGTGATATTATTCATTTATATTCCCGTAGGTCCCACAGACCGTCTGAACAACATACTAAAATTTCATTTGGATTAAGTCATTTTTACGGCAGTTATCGTGCTAACGGACAGACAGACAGAATGAACAAAGTCATAAACACTTTTCAACTTTGTTGTAAAGTGTTAAAAACTACGTATGCTCAAATATATCAATTAAATGCATGTTTATACGTAATTTTTAAAGCTCAAAAGAATAAGACCAACCCCATTACACTAGGACTAGCCGTTCTCGAGATATTTAATTTTTCCGCATTATCGCTACACCACTTTTGAAAATAAGCCCAGCTAGTAAATGAGAACGAAAATTGAATTAAAAGTGCAAATTTAGTGTTATTTTGTGCAATTAAACTCGATTTAATGAATTATTAAAGAAATCAAGAATAAGCGAATTTGAGTCTGCAGAGAAAGGCATGTGCTGCCCACATCAGATTTTTACTTTCCCTGTAATACATGGTATGTATAGGGGAAAATATTGCATTGGAATCATGTCGAACATAGCAAATCGAGTTTTCGACGGATCTACACGTTTTGGGACCTGTAGAACTAAAAAAAAACTATTTTTAGCGTGACGTATGTGTGTGTGTCTATCAGTCTGTGGAATGTATGTATCCAAAACTAATCGAATAAATAACTAAAAAACTAATCGAACTATCGATAACTAAAAAACTAATCGAGTTTCATAAAATTTGGTAGAAAAGTCACTTGTGGATAACTCTACTTGTGGTGCTGATTAGATTTTGGTGCGATTCGGGACCAAAAAACCGGCCCTTTCTTCCTAAATAGCCCCCAAAAATCACATGTATCCACTCTAGCTAAAAGAACTAATTGACCAAATTTCACAAAATTTGGTAGATAAGTAAGTCACTTGGTTACCCTAGTGCTGATTAGATTTTGGTACGATTCAGGAAAACAGAACCTGCATTTTTTATCCAAAATGGCCCGCAAAACTCATCAAAATCTAAAATAAAAGACTCCGTATGATCAAATGTATCAATTAAATGCTTGTTTTATACTTAATTTTTAACGATAAGACGAATAAGACCAACCTCATTATTCTAAGCTTAGCCGTTTTCGAGTTTTTTTCCCCCCGCATCTTTGTGACGCCCCCTTTGAAAATACGTCCAGATACCAAATGAAAACGAAAATTGAATTAAAAGTGTTAATTCAGTGTAATTTCAAATAAGTATGCTTGTTATTTTGTGCAATAAAACTAAATTTAAGGAATTATTAAAGAAATAAAAGAAAATGAATTTAAGTCTGTAGCGAAAGTCATGTGCTGCCTACATCAATTTTTTTTTCTCTCTGATTGTGATGCAAATAGACCTAAACCATAAGCAGTGTCAATGTTTGATAAAGTCGCGTGGAAATTCTCACTCTATATGTTTTCTGTATTGATTCTTAACTCAACATTTGTTATGATAGGAAATCTGTCGAACCCATGTCCCATTTGGCTAAGTGTATTTTTCTCACTAATGCCTAAAAAGCTACTCAACCTAATGACGACTACTTTCCGGGGACAAATGACGACGTTAAGTTACATTCGGCTGGCGGAAGGAATGATTCTTGAGTTAATTGTTCTGATTCATTTGTTCGATAATGATCGAAATGCTTTTCGAAAAGGATTTACTCCGTGGATTGGGATCTTGAAAAGCGGGAACAGAACGCAACTCCACCGGGATATATTGAATTGAGTGATAAGTCGGAAATGTTATCGATCGATTAAATATCTGCCAGGTTTTATTTAAATATTTAATAATACCAGAAATATTTAATAATATCAGATTAATTTCCATCATCCTACTGTTGTTTATCGTACCCATTTAAATCATTACACTTTTAAAATTAAAGACTCGACAGAACTTCAAATCGTAGGCATCCGCTGAACATTCGAACCCTTGCAATTATGATTTTCCAAATAATGTTTCACAGTTTTCTTTTCGGCCTCTCTACAAGCTTCTCTTTCCCTCCTCCCCACCCCCTGACGTTGCGGGGTTTGGCGGTATGGTGGTTCATCCCTTGGTTAGAAAGACCGCCTGCCCATAAATCGAAACAAAACCACGATCGAAGCTTCGACAATAAAATGTTGCATGTATTTAAAATTGAAGTCCACAGAGCAAAACAGTTTCAAAACAAAACAAGAAATGTGTTCGTCAAACATAAATAGTTGTCCGACGAAGACCTTCGCGCAAATAAATGTTCAATGTAAGTGTTTTGAAGATCTGCGCATCTTGACTACTAGATTTTTTTGTGTGTGTGTGAAACTTTTGTTTTGTTTGTTGGTCATGTCCACATCATCGAACATATTCGAGAAACAGTTTGTTTCGAACATTTTGTTTCAACCTGTGGACCATACGCCCTAAGAATCAGAAATTCAGCTGTCCTTAGGAAGCAGGAAGTTTTCATACAAAAAAAATTAACTTTTTTTTCCGTCAATGCTTTGAGCTCTCGGATTTGATTGAATTGAATTAAAATTATCAGGACTACTTTGACCGAAATTTAAAGTAAACTCTAAACTATTACGGGCCTGTGTGCATACAATATATTATTGGGAAATATATATTATTGGGAATTCATATTATATGTGCGAAAATATATTATTGGGAAAGCAATTTTACTAAAAAAGTTATTTTTAAACTTTTTGAAATGATTATTTTTTCTCTCGAGACTCTTTCAGCTTCACCCCCCCCCCCCTTCCACATCTCTCACATTCCAAGGTTTTTGTCGTATGGTGTTTCCGCCCCTGAGCCATAGGCGCCCATAGAACTTTTCCCATGAGGGACAAACCACTGACGTCAGTGGGACAAACTTAAGGATAAGATGTACAACATCGACTAGCTGGATGCCCACCTTCGTGATCTTGAACATCCAGGGAAGGGAAAGTGTCCCCTCTCGCTCTCCCCTATGGGCGCCCATGCCATGAACTCTGGCTATGTATTGTCGATTGCCAACTTAAGGAATTTTGTTTGAATCATGGAGGTTTTTTTTTTTTTTAATAAATGCTCATAAATTGAGAAACTGCCTGTATTGTATAAATCCTGGCGGGAGAAAAGTTTCGCTTTAGCAATTTGTCTCTTTTCGCCAAACTGGCAGTCTTCCTTTCGCCAAACCAACGTAGAGGCAAGTGGCGGGAAGTGATCCATTCAGAGTTGACGCTGCTTTGTGATTGGATTCGAAAGCGGGAGGAATGCCCATCTCCAACCAATTAAAGGAATGCGGTTTTATTTTTTATTTTATTTTTATTTTTTTATAATTGTGTGGTTTTTTTATGTTTGTCTCTCTGGCAGCTCTTCCTGATTCATTTTCAAAGTGAACGGGGATTGTCTTGTATGTTCCTAAATAGGGACTATTGTGAGCAAACTATACTTCGGGCAAGGCGAACTTGAATACCCTGTGAGAGCTACTATATAAAATATCACTAGACGTTCTAACAGGAAAGTTGCTGGTTTTATTTTAATTCAGAGCACATTTTCTATCGAAATATCTAAATGGTATTTGATTATTTCTTTGTAGGAAATCGTCCATGAAGAATCACCAAACAACAGTTGCCCATTTGTTATTCACAAGGTAGAATACATTTTCATGATGTGATTTAAAATAATTTGGATATTGCTATAAAACACCACCAACCCCACACCCGTTCCGTTAAATCACCTCACTATTTTGCATATTTTTTTCATTCAGGTGTCAAATGCAGCTCTCAAGTACAAAAAAAAGCTGATGTAAGCAGCACCTGACTTTCCCTACAAATTCAAATTCTTTTTTTTTATTTTTTATTTCATAATTGAGTTTAATTGCAGGAAATAACATAGATACTTTTCTGATATTTTATCCATTTTGCAGTTTTAATGCATGTTCGTTTCATTTGGAAACTTATATAATGTCTTTAGCGCTTCAAACATATCTTGAGAACGATTCATCCTAGAGCCATGTGGGATCGTCTTATTCGCTGTGTTGTCAAACATTACATGACGAACAAGTACTTAATTAGTATATCTCAGCAATTTTACTAATTTATTTCACGTTTTTATAATCCTTGCGAGTCATTTAGCAAAAAAGGGTCGGTTACATTTTTCCGAATCAGATCAAAATCTAGTGCATATCAGAATAACCCACAAGGGACGTAACTACTAAATTCTTTAAACATTTTTTTCACTACAGTGTAAACGTCTTCATATCCCCAATTTAAAAAAACTTAAATATCTCGGGAATAGTCCGTTTTAGAGTAATGGGGTTGGTCTTATTCTATTCGTCGTCAAAAGTTACGTATAAAACATGCATTTAATGGATGTAGTATTTTTAATTAAGATCTTGACGATTTTTCGGGCCATTTCACAAAAAAGTTCTTTTATACCGAATACTACCAAAATCTGACCAGCACCGAGGTAACCCACAAACAACTTATCTACCAAATTTTTGTGAAATTTGGTCTATTAGTTTCTTAGTTAACGTGGACACACATAATTTTTATAGGCCATTTCGCAAAAAAAAAAAAAAAAGAGCAGGTTCTTTTATTCCGGATGATACTAACTTGTAATCAGCAGCAGAGTAAGCCACGAGTGACTTATCTATCAAATTTTGTGAAATTTGGCCAATTAGTTTTTTAGCTAAAGTGGATACATACAATTTTTGCAGGCCATTTAGCAAAAACAAACAGGGTTTTTTTTCCGAATCGTACCAAAATCTAATCAGCACCAGGGTCTCCCCCAAGTGACTTACTTACCTGCCGAATTTTATGAAATTCGGTCGATTAGTTTTTGAGTTAAGAGTGAATACATACGAGTACATTGTACAAACAGACACACCCACACACACACAGTCGCCACGCTAAAAATGTTTTTTTCGTGTTCTAGCTATCCCAAAACGTGTAGATCCGTTGAAAACTCGAGTTGCGATTTTCAACATGAGCCCTATACTTTACCATGTATTACAGTAAGGTGACCAATCGTCCTCCTTTAGGGAGGACAGTCCTTCTTTTGTAGGTTCTGTCCTTCCTCGAAAAGTGTCCTCCTACCTGTCCTCCTTTTCGATATTTTAAAACTAATTTGTTAATCTCTGTATTCAGAGATGCCGCGCCGAACTGTTACGCGTCATATGACGGTACAGTTCGGAAAGACGCAATTATGAAACGCATGCGCAGTGCATAAGAGAACTTCACGTGTCTCGCACCATTGCACACTTCACTTTGTTTACTTTATATTATACTTCGTGTTTAATTCTAACGGAAATACGAAATTATTTCAATTCTTTTTCAATTGGTAACGATTTTTGGACAAGTGAGAAATCAAGATTGAATGTTGATACTCTAGCTGCAGCACTTACGGTGAAATTCAATATGAAGGATATTTCTTGCTCCGAAATTTCCAATATATTGTTACTGTTAGAAAATGATATATTGACTAAAAATATTCATTCAATGGGAAAATACTCGTTTAAGTAAATAATTAAAAAGGATGTAAGCATAATTAGTGTATTTTTGTTTGAATTAATAAAATGTTTCATTTATTTACGTTGTACTTTTTTCTTAAATTTTTTCGTCCTCCTTTTCATTGTAAAAAAATTGGTCACCTTAATTACAGGGAAAATAAAAGGTTGCCAACCCTAAAGACTATTTAAAGGCCGTAATAAAGGACCAAAGAATGTTCAAAGTACAGTCAGTTCCACTTACTCGGGTAACAGATATTCGCATACCGCGCTTATATGGATAGAGTATTGGAAATAAAAACGAACCCCGTAAGGTTCATCTTTGACAACAACCCGATGTGTCGCATAGCAATCCCTGGTTAATAGCATAATAACTAAGACACCAATTTCCTTGTCATGAATTTAAGTTTGTGTTGCAAGACATTGGAGAGGAAGCGATGAATCGCCAAACTTGGCATCCTCCATTTTTTCCTGTGGAGTTCAAAAGGTAGCATGATAAATAGAAGAAACTTATTACTTTCCTTATATACATAATGTATAAGGAAAGTATTGTGACGGGGTCGAAAATTCGAATTCGAGTTTTCGACGGGAGAGCACGTTTCAAGCATCCCTGATCACGAATCAAACATTTTTTAAGTGATGTCTGTGTGTGTGTGTGTGTGAAAGTATGTGTGTGTGTGTGTCAGTGAGTCTGTGGAGACGATAACTGACGAACGAATGGACCAATTCGAACCAAATTTGGTACAAAAATCACAATTCGTAAACACTGGATTCGTAAACACTGGCCTATTGTTTTTATACGCAATCGAATGTTCGAAACCCCCCTAAATTTTCGAATGAAATTTTGAAAAAATCGTCAAAAAATCAAAACCACTAATAAATTTACGCAAATAGACATTCCTTATGTAATTTTTCATCAGAAAACGATTGACATAAATTTTAAAACTCTAATATGAACCGTTCTCGAGATATTGCACGTTTTTCAAAAAAATTATCAAAAAGTCATATAAAATAAAAAAAAATATATTTCCTATTGAGAAACATGTTCACTTTTCATATGTAATACCATGCGATAAATTGGGTGATATCATTCTCGTGGATCTAGCTCGTTCCATTCATGAAAAAAGATACTTTGAGTAATACTTTTGTATTTGAACGCCAATAGTTATTTATCTGCTGTAAGAATAACTTATTTCTTCGTCCATAACGCTTGGCGATATTTTGGCGACGAATTTGACGAAATCTCACCAACTTGGCGACTTTTTGAAATGTTGCCAAATTAACGAAAATCTCGCCAAATGGATGAAAATGACGCTAAATCAATGAAAATGAAAAATCAATTGTCGAAAATTCAATATCTTGGAAAGAATATTAGTATCTACTATAAGAAAAACTTATTTTTTTTACTGTAAAAGTATTAATTCATTACATTATATAAGGAAAGCCATGTGTTGCCCACATCAGATTTTTGTGTATATACAGTCGAACCTGCCTTAAATGGAATTACAGGGGACCGGAAGAATTTTCCGTCTGGAAAAGGTTTCCGTTTCATGAAGGTCATTTCAGGAAAAGCGAAGTTTAAAGGTCTAGCTGGAAATGCAGATAGCCCATATATCTAATCGCTCACATGTAGTACATCAGAGTTTAAAAATTCTGAAAAGTTTATTTAGATGCACTTAATTAATACAATATTATACCATAAATGCTAATTTAATTATTTTAAATATGTATATACGTACATTTTTGCATATTGTGATCACGGGAGTATATGTAAATTAAAATAGTTACCCCATGTCCTTAACTGTTAGCTTATTACATGCCTTAAAACCTAAATGAGTTGACTTAATAAAAGGTAAAATATTACTGCTTATCATGAATTAAAAAAATAAATTTAAAGAAAACACAATAATCCAGCATGGTTTCTTGGTACATGTGTCTTACTAGTGATGCAACTTTCAGTCAAAAATCGCGCATTGATTAATATTTCTAGCATTTCATAATCTCCCTGATTAACTGAAAATTCTTGAAGTTCTGAAACAGCTGTCAGAAAATCGTCTTATAAATTAATAGAAAGCTCTGTGAAAAATGTTTTCTTGAAGAAAAATGGTTAAAATAGGTGGAGGATTTTTCCATTCTCTGTCCATTACAATTGCTTTTATTAACAAAATACTTTATATTGGCCGTTCGTTTCCGCGTTGTGCAGGTTCCGTTTCACACAGGGGAATATAACAAATTTCCAATATTTTTGGACGGGACTAAAAATATTTTTCTCATATTACAGTTTTTCGTTTCCTGAAGGTTCCGTTTCAAACAGGTTTGATTGTAGTAATACATTACTATTTATTTCGTGTTTTGGTATAATTATTTTATACTCATTATCTTTATAGTATATAATCAAGAGGGGTATTAATAATATTAATCTATGTACCCGCTTATTCGCATACAATAGAGTAGAACCAAGTGTATGCAATTAAGCGGAACCGACTGTATCTTGAAAATTCGAATTAACAGTGACGATGCAAAGAATTAATCAGAAGACTCAAACCCACAATGCGTAATTATCCAGTACACTTCCCATTTTAGTTAGAATCTTGGTTTTGATCGCATTTGATCCGTCTCTTTTCCTTAGGACAACGAAAAAACCTAATATTTTGAAAAAAATCGAATTGCAGACGACTTTGCGAAAGAATAATTAAAAAATTCAGAACATTTTGCTTAATTATCGAGCACTTCCACTGTAGCTAGAATTCTTGTTTTGGTCTCGCTTGATTCTTTTCCGCTTCCAAATCATCGGAAAAATCTAACGTTTCGAAGATTCTAAATTCAGAGGGGAGGGGGGGGGGGCATTAAGCATATATCGGAATAATTTTGTACTTCCACACTATTAATTAGAATCTAGGTTTTGATTCATTTCCATCCGTCTCAATTTCCAGACCAATGAAAAATTCGAATTTAAGAGTGGCGATACGAATAGAATTTTCAAAAACTTACGTCACTATGCCCCTTAGAAGTAATATAAACGCAATTTTATATTCTTTTACTGCCAATCGGGAAAATTAAGCAATTAAATCATTTTGTGGATATATTGTACCATTCTACTTGAAGATTTAGTAGAATTTATTAATTTGTTCATGAGAAAACAGTGTTTTGAAATAAACGGTGTTAAAACTCCGAGTTAAAGCATCAAAACAATACTTTAATATTTCATTTCTTATACTATTCTATAAAATAATCTTTTTTTTTCAATTCCAGATTTTGACGTAAATGTTTCGAATTTTAATATTTGCATAGCATTATTTCCAGCAATGATTATTCCTGAAACAAGTATATATAGTTATACGAGTGGGGAGGAAAATTGATAATTTGTGAACAACTTAGGATGTTAATGGTATAAAAATAGCTTTTATTAACACAGATGATGCATTCATTGGCGTCACTAAACTGTTGCCAACTTTAAAAAATAAATTTTTAAGGATTTTTTTTTAAATGTTATAAGTTATTCTTTAAAAATGTTAAATTTTTAAGTTAAAAAATTTAAATACGACACAAATGTTTTTCATTCTAATACATAATGATCGTGCAAAACATTATGGAATATGACTATAAGAAAGTCGAGTGGAGACTCACACTACAGATATTTTTAAATATCTCAGGATATAATGAATGTACGATGGAATGAAAATATAATAAATTAATTGGTATTGACCTTCTTAGAATTTATTAGATTACAAAATTATGTTGAAAATAAAAATTATGTTATTTCAAAATTTTAATACTGTCCACTTAAAAGAATAAGTATTTAAAAGTTAATTTTAAACTAATATTTAAAATAATATTTAAAAGTATTCTGTCCTAATAAAAAGATAAGCTATAAAGATGCCATAATTTTAAGCTAGCATATCTATAAACCTCGCAAATTATTTCATCTATTTTGGACTTCTCAAGACAATAATAAAACTCGGACAAAAGAAAGAAAAACTGTATACTTTGTTATAGAAAGAAAATCTGTAAACTTTGTTATAGAAACACTTATAACAAAGCCCCCCCCCCCCCCCCCGGCCACACTTTTGAGGGCACTTAACCTGCCAGTAGTTTTTTTGTTTCAATGTCTTCCAGTATTTTTATGAAGTGTTAATCTTCACTTCTTGATGTTTCACTGAAGAGTTCTGGGAAAAGTAACACTTTGTCATTTGAAATTTGTAAAATAACTAGATTTGCATCCGGGTATTTATGAAGCAAAACTGTGATACCTAGTTCTTACTAGAGAAATTTAGTTTTTACCAACAGTAGTAAGAGCTTTCAATATTTGTTGGTTTTTACTGTCACATACTGGAACCACCTAAAACAAATTTCTTGATTAGAGTAATTTTTCCCCCTTAGTTTTAATTTAGTTTAGTGTAAATTTAAATGCCCCACCCCCCTCCTTTTCAACTCGTGGCACACCTTAGATTGAAGTGAACAAACAACAAATCATGTGACGAAAGCACAGATGACCTATAAAAAACACAGTAGAATCTTTTTCATCGATCTAGATCTCTAAACAAGCGCCATCTGTTGGCTTTTGCGAACACTATATTGTTCAGAAACGATGCTGAAATTACGAGTCTCCATTGTTTGAGATCTAGTTACGCTTCGTTTATAAACGACAAAATTAAATGCATATTTTCGTTGAAGAACAAATTAAAATATTAAATAATAGATTCATTTTTCTTTCTTGCCAGGAGAATGAATTTTAATTTTGTAGTAAAATTACCGATATTATATTTAACTAAAGAAAGGCAGAACGCCGTTTCTGCGAGAATGTCCTGCATTCGAAAGTGCAAAAACTTGAAATAAATAGTTTTTCCTAGAAATAAATTGTTTTCGGGGAGAGGGAAATTAGAAAAAATATTAAAATTTCGAAAGGTCTCGAAAAATTGGAATTTTTATCATTATGTTGCTATGTGAATGAATTAGTTGAAGCATGAAGAACTATGTAAAGCCGATTTCTAGGGGAGTCTTGGGAGTGTCCAGTGGTGGAGTGTGGTTCGGTTGCACCCCCCTCCCCTCCCTAACAGTTTAAAATATTTATTTATTTATTACCCAGGCCATCCAGCTCACCCAAACTGTGTGAGAAAACAGAAAAACATATATCTACATAGAAATATAAAGACAATAAACTAAATATATAATACCAACAGAAAAACAAATTATGAATAACTTATGATAATAAATAAAATGATACAAAAATACAGGGAAATAATTTTGAATGAAAGGTTTGAAACAGTTGAACAAAGCAAAAAATTAGCCCTTGTTCCACTAATTAAAAGATAATTAAAAACATCGGCAACTCAAAAACCAGTGAATCAGTTAATACCATCATAAATCATTTTTGCAATAAAAATGCAGTTTTAATTCTATCGCTAGTATTTTATGTTTATAGACTATAAGGGCATGGGCGTGTGCAGAATTTTTCCAGGGGGGGTGGGGGTGTTAAAATCGATTGCATTCAAAATTTAGAGATTACATTAAAATGTGTATTGTTACAAAGTAAATTTGAATAGATTGTATGAACATCATTTTTAAAAATTAGTGTGTACCAATTTTTAAAAATTAATGTGTACCACCTTTAAAAAATATTCCCCTTTTCATAACAGAATTCTAACCTTCCTGGAGACAGAGCAACTAAACTAACAAATTGGACATTCATAAACATACCAAATGCAATAATCCAAAGTTTTCCATTTAGGTATAAGTTTAAATTGTTTTTATTAAATATACACAAGGAAGGAAACACACAGTTGTGGTTGAATGTTGTAATTCCAAAAAACATTTTCCTTATTTTTTTTCTCTTATATTGTCTTTTAATTAAATTAACAATTTTCCAAGGGGGTGTTTCAGCACACACACACCCCCAACCACCGTAACTCGCTACGCACGCAGAGCTCGCTTCGTGAACTATTTAAAACCAATTTAAAGTTTAAATTGGTAAACGGTTTATATCATCGTGTTACCCTTTTATTTTTAACACTTTACAACAAAGTTGAGAAGTGTTTATGACTTTGTTCATTCTGTCTGTCTGTCTGTCTGTCTGTCTGTCTGTCTGTCCGTTAGCACGATAACTGCCGTAAAAATGAGTTTATCAAAATGAAATTTTAGTATGTTGTTCAGACGGTCTGTAGGACCTATGGGAATATAAATAAATAATATCACCCAATTAGTTTTTTATTGAACCCGGGTTGAAAAAATGAAATACATTGAACCCTATGGGACCTAATTTTTCAAACATTTTTTAAGTAAATTTAAAATTCACGAATTGCTTCGAAATTTTTAGGAAATATTCACATTATCCCATAGAATATATAAAAAAAAATTCAGTAAAATATGTTAAGTAGTTTTTTAATTAAAAAAATTATTTAATATAGGGAAAAAAACAAATTCAATTAAATTCTGACTTTGGGATATCTTCCAGAAAGAAAAGATAGAGATATTTTATAATAAATATCTCTCCATTTGTTTAAACGTTTTGCATATGGGAGTGGCTTCATATTTTAAAATAAATTTGGTAGATAACAATTTTTCATTTTTTTTTTAATTTTATACAACTCTTCATGATAAATTTAATTGGTGGCATTTTAAATGCACTTTCCTACGTCCTAGAGAGTTAAAATTTGGTACACAGCTTAAATTTGTTGAACATTTTATTCGACAAAAATTTGATGGATCTTTAAATATAGATCATACATTTTTTTCGAAATGGCCTGAAAATAATCCCCGTTCACTTCTATAAATCATTGGTGTAATATTGTTAAAAATTCTGATGTGGACAGCACATGTCTTTCCCTGCAGACTCATATTCGTTCTCTTTATTTATTCAATGATAATTTGAGTTTATCTGCACAACATAAGTATTTTAAATGACATTGAATTTACACGTTAAACTTAAATTTGGTTCTCATTTGATAGCTGGACTTATTGTCAAAGGTGGCGTAGCGAAAACGCGAAAAAACTAGAATATCTCAAGAACGGCTAGTCCTAGAGTAATGGGGTTAGTCTTATTCTTTTTGTTGTCAAAAATCACATATAAAATAGGAATTTAATTGATATAATTGAGCACACGTAGTCTTTTATTTTTATATATAACGATTTTTGCTGGCCATTTCGCAAAAATAGCCCGTTCCTTTTTCCCGAATCGTAGTAGAATAACCTACAAATGATTTATATACAAAATTTTGTTAAATTTGGTATATAAATCACTTGTAGGTTATTGAAATATTATACTCCAAATTTTGTTAAATTTGGTTCATTAGTTTTTAGCTAGAGTGGATAAAGGCAATTTCTGCGGCCATTTCGCAAAGAAGGCAGATTCTTTTATTACGAATCGTACTATAATCTAATGAACATCAGGATTTCCCACAAAAAACATACCTACCAAATTGTATGAAATTCGGTCCATTAGTTTTTCAATTAGAGTGGATGTAATATCCACACAGACACACAGAAACATACACAGATACACCCTTACACACACAGACGTCTTCCTAAAAGTA
The DNA here is from genome assembly GCA_951213105.1 of Amaurobius ferox. NCBI lineage: Eukaryota > Metazoa > Arthropoda > Arachnida > Araneae > Amaurobiidae > Amaurobius > Amaurobius ferox. The sequence continues at coordinate 18,571,060 of OX578143.1, forward strand.
GTTTTTTCGTGTTCTAGAAGTCCCAAAACGTGTAGATACTTTGAAAATTCGAGTTCCGATCTTCGGCACGATTCCAATACTTTGAGTACATACACATACACATATATATTATCTGTGTATCTAAATTCCGTGCCTATGCAATTACAATAGTTGTGATTTTAAATGATCCCTAAACTTTTATTATTTCTTCAAGGAAGCCTAATTTTAACATATGCAGAATGCAAATATCTCAAGCGATTGTAAGATGAATTACATAAGAATTGCTGAATTTTTTCACACAAAATTATTTAGCTCTGGAGTCTGAAATACAAGTTATATGAATGAAATATTCATTGATTTTGCATAAAGAATCAGATGATTTATATTTCGATACAGTTTTAAATATTTAAGTATAATAAATTACTGTAGTACTGTGATAATGTGAAAGATATTACCACTGAATGAATCACATTTTAGAAATTTTTAAATGAAATTACATTTCAGTTGGAAAGTGTTTCATAATTAATGCTTATGCATGATTGATCTTTCTTGTTTCTCTATAAATGTACCAAATTTCATATTACTTTCCTTATATACATAATGTATAAGGAAAGTATTGTGACGGGGTCGAAAATTCGAATTCGAGTTTTCGACGGGAGAGCACGTTTCAAGCATCCCTGATCACGAATCAAACATTTTTGAAGTGATGTCTGTGTGTGTGTGAAAGTATGTGTGTGTGTGTGTGTGTGTCAGTGGGTCTGTGTAGACGATAACTGATGAACGAATGGACCGATTTGAACCAAATTTGTTACAAAAATCACAATCCGTAAACACTGGAAGCCTATTGTTTTTATATGCAATCGAATGTTCAGAACCCCCCTAAATTTTCGAATGAAATTTTGAAAAAATCGTCAAAAAATCAAAACCACTAATAAAGTTACGCAAATAGACATTTCTTATGTAATTTTTCATTAGAAAACGATTGAAATAACTTTTAGAACGCTAACACTAGCCGTTTTTGAGATATTGTACATTTTTCAAAAAAAATATCAAAAAGTCATATAAAATAAAAAATAAAAATTCCTATTGATAAACATGTTCACTTTTCATATGTAATACCATGCGATAAATTGGGTGACATCATTCTCGTAGATCTAGCTCGTTCCATTCATGAAAAAAGATACTCTGAGTAACACTTTTGTATTTGGACGCCAATAGTCATTTATCTGCTGTAAGAATAACTTATTTCTTAGTGCTTAACGCTTGGCGAGATTTTGGCGACGAATTTGGCGGAATGTCGCCAACTTGGCGACTTTTTGAAATGTTGCCAAATTAACGAAAATCTCGCCAAATGGATAAAAATGACGCTAAATCAATGAAAATGACGACTAATTGTCAAAAATTCAATGTCTTGGAAAGAATATTCGTATCTACTATAAGAAAAACCTATTTTTTTACTGTAAAAGTAGTAAATTCATTACATTATATAAGGAAAGTCATGTGTTGCCCACATCAGATTTTTGTTGTATGCTATCGTTTTTGCGGTATGATACAGAAAAAATCGGACTTGACAATACAGAAGAACATTTTTCCCTTCAGGAGTGCATAAAAAGTAAAATATCTCGTAAACTATATCGAAATAATAAAAGGCCTCCGTCCTGCAAAAAATTCGTGGTCTTGCCATTATAAGTCAATCCAGGACGCGAAATCGCAGCTGAAATATTTTTGTCTTTGACATTTAAATATTTCTTAAACTACAATATATATCAAAAAACGGTTTATTTCAGCGTGCTCCCTAAATCTTTCTCTACAATTGTACCAGATTTTATATTTTTGTATGCTATAGTTTTTGCGGTACGAAGCCGAGGAACGAGAAATTTGTCAAACGGCGGCGGCGTCATCTGATTTTTACTTTGCCTACAATACATGGTAATTTATAGGGAAAGTATTGGGATCGTGCCGAAAATCACAACTCGGGTGTTCGACGATTCTACACGTTTTGGGACCTCTAGAACACGAAAAAACTATTTTTAGCGTGACGTCTGTCTCTGTCTGTGCAGATTTTGTTTCCACTGTAACTGAAAACTAATTGATCGAATTTCATAAAATTTGGTAGGTAAGTCCCTTGCAGGTGATCCTGCTGCTGATCAGATTTTGGTACAATTCGGAATAAAAGAACCCTCCTTTTTCTTGCAAAATGGCTCGCAAAAATTGCCTCTATCCACTCTTGCTGAAAACTAATAGACAAAATTTCACAAAATTAAGTAGATAAATCACTTGTAGGATAACCTGGTGCTGATTAGATTTTGGTACGACTCGGGATGGGGGGGGGGGGGGTACCTGCATTTTTTTTTTTGCGAAATGTTTCACAAAAGTCGTTAAAGCTAAAAATAAAAGACTACGTATGCTCAAATATATAAATTAAATGCTTATTTTATACGTAATTTTTGACGACGAAAATAATAAGGCCAACCCCCATTACTCTAGGACTAGCCGTTCTCGAGATATTTTAATTTTTTCACATTTTCGCTTCGCCACTTTTGAAAATAAGTCCAGTTACCAAATGAAAACGAAAATTGAATTAAAAGTGCCAATTCAGTGTCGTTTAAATTAATTATGGGTGTTATTTTATGCAATTAATTCATTGTAAATTGTGATACAGAAATTATGCACATAGCCCGACGTAGAAGAATGTAGAAAATGGATCAGATTTAACAATAATCATATAAATTAATCAGATTTAACAATAATCATACAAAATAATTCTTTTTACATTTTTGGCTTTCTACATTTTTGGTGACACACAGGAAATTCGATCTGGATACACATGCACCGCAACATTTATGCACCAGAATTAGGTGCCGTATAACGGCGCACTTTCTGATAATCAGTAGCGTCCGGAGGTTTTTAAATTAAGTTTACATCAATCTCAAGGAATCCCAGTTAGAGGCCTGCACGTAATCGGGATTGGCCCACGGGTCGGGAAGGGTCTCGTTTTATTAAATTCGGGTCAAAATAAATAGAAAAGCTAAAAGTAGATCAAAATTGAAGTCACATATGAAATAAAATTCTCAAAATTCAAGCTTTACTGCAGTAGGAAAATTTCTCTCCCTATTACAGTGACGTAGTAGCTGGAGCGTTTCTATTAGAATTCTTAGTTTTTAAAAACTCCTTATTCCCTTTTTTTTCGGGGGGGGGGGGGGTAAAAACGGGTTGTTTTTCTAGTTCAGGGACCCCAGAACGACAAACTGAATGGGGGTTGGGTGCATTTTTTTTATCACATGTGTTTAGGAAGCATTCTGAATTTTTTTCAATTTTGTGGGGGAGGGGGGGATGAAACTTTAACCCCCTTAAATACCCCCTAGTTGCAGTTCAATGTGTTTACATCCTCGGTAAAATATGGGTACACAAGCACGAGATTTTTGGTTGTTTAAAAAAAATTAGGAGATTAAATGAACTTGGGGATTCTAAATATGTTTAATGATTAATGAGGTTTAAACAAAATAGACGGAAATATACGTATTTATGTGCCGCCAGGTAAGTTTATAGATTAACTTGAATCTAAAATCTTGTCAATTATATTGTTTCTGTTTAATTTATATGCCACCAAGCAAGTCAGTAAGATAATTGGATATTTTGACGCGAAGTCTATGGTCGCAGTATCCAGTTGAAATCGGGGCAAAAACTAAAAGTGAGGGGGTAGCTATAAACAGTTAGGGAGTAATTTATAGTGCTTTGAAAGCCTCTAAACGAAACAAATGAGTCGTAAACAATTCGATCAAACTTATTGAACACTTTTACAAAAGTTTTATTTTACAAAATGTTATTCTTTTGTAAAATCATTTTAGCTCTATCGTACTAGAGCCACCGTCGATTTTTTAGCAAACATTTCAGAGCCATATTCTTTTAATATTTATAATTTTAGGCAGCATCTGTTGAAATAAAACGTTTTAAAAATTTGAATTTAGTAAAAACAATTTAAGAAAATACACCGATTATGTTATTCAGTATATTGGGATTGTGTTGTAATCAATAGAGATTATTAATGCTTCGGTAGAAAGAAATATCTTGTAGTTTGGAGTCATTTTTATTTACTTTATATATTTGAACTGGTGGCACTTGCGTACAGGGACATTTACGTTCATGTCAAATCTGGTGCACCTGCGTACATATCGAAGCGTTGCAGGTGTGAGCTCTTGCGTACAACGTGTGTACATTCGTATAATGTCGCAGAGTAATGATAAGTATTGTGACATTTTGGAATAATTGTGGAGGCTTTAGAAACCGTTTGATATATTTAACCAAGTGTTTATTCTGTAACTAATAACTAATAATTTTTAATTTCAGAATATTTAAGACATTAGGTCCACCAAATATTTTATATTCTGATAATATATATATATATATATCTTCTTCTAAAGAATAAAATTCTTTTGACGAAGTTTTCAAATATAATAAATTATTGTAGTATTGTGATAATCACAAAATATCGTCGCTGAATGTATCGCAATTTAGAGATGTTTAAATGAAATTGCATTGCAGTTGGAAAGTGTTCCATAATCAATGCTTTATACATGATTGATCTTTCTTATTAAAGATGAGCTTAAATGATGACTGATATAGATTCAGCAGCATATTCCAGAGGAAGTAGGGAACCTCCTGCCCCCTTTGGAATTTACTTTTCTAAGAATTTCTACTTGCGGTTTTTCATCTTACGGTTCAGAACATTTCCTTGAAACGTATATTTTGATTGACTACAGAGCTTAGATGATGACTGATGGGAATTTAGCGTCGAATTTCAGTAAGGGTAGGGGTTGAGGATTTGCTAAGAATTTTCACTTCCAGTTCTTTTCCCAATAATGGATAAAAAAAAATAATTTTTCTTCAAACATTTATTTCTCAAAATCGGCTATAGATAGAGCTAAATGATGACTGATATGAAATCAGTATAAAATTGCTTAGGGGTTAGGAGAATTCATTAAGGATTTCCACTTCTGGTTCAACAGATGTCACTTCCGATTAAAATAATTATAATTTTCTTTACAATACCTATTTCTCAGGATTGTTTGTAGGAATAGCTTAGATAATGACTGATATGTATTCAGCAACGAAATTTGTAGATTGTTGGGATCACTAATGATTTACATTTCCTGTTCTGGAGATGCCACTTCCAATTTTTCCCAAAATTCCTTTGACTATGCGAAATAAGTGTGCAACTGAGTATAAAAATATTTCGTTTAAAATGAAGTGTTCACACCACTTGCCATTATATGAACAATCTTTCATAAACTGTGTTATATTTCTCACTTGATATATATTATTAGATTGTATAAACTGTGTTACTTTTCTGTGTTATATTGTAGAAGACCCAGACCGTCCGACTCGTCCAGGGGACTAAGAGCACCTATTTGGACGGCCGACTGTGTTATATTGTGTTAAACCTCGTACTTGATATATTTTATTAAATTCAATTCTACCCCTAAATAATACATAAAAGAAAAAAAAGGTACCCCCTCCCCCTTGTTTTTATCTAGGGCCCGCAGCTCGACTTAGTACCCGGCCCCAAAATTGAATGTGGGGGCCTGCCTCCATGGTTTTAAGTTTTTAAATAAAATAAATTATTATAGTATTGTGATGAATGATAGGAATGGAAAAATGTTTAGGAATGAAATGTTGCTTTTATATAGAGGCGATTTATATTTCGACGATGTCATTTGAATAAAGTTCATTTGTTTTCTATGACGTTTTCAAATATAATAAATTATTGTAGTATTATGATAATTTTAAAAATATTACCGAGGAATGTATCGCATTTCTGAGATGTTTATATAAAATTGCATTGAAGTTGGAAAGTGTTTCATAATCAATGCTTTATGCTTGATTGATCTTTCTTGTTATTTCTTGCATTTTGCGCCCCCTAAATGGTTGGCGCCCGGGGCAACTGCACCCGACTGCCGCCCCCACGGCACGTCATTGCTCTTACTCCAAATTTCAATACTGAATCCATATCAGTCATTATATAAACTATTCCTATATTCAATCTTGAAAAATAGGTATTGTAAAAAAATATATATGTGTAATTTTTTTACTCGGGAGTAACATCTGTAAAACCAGAAGTGGAAATCTTTAATGAATTTTCTCAACCCCTGAAAAATTTAATACTGAATTCATATCAGTCATCATCTAAGATGTATCCATAGCCGATTCTGAGGAATAAATGTTTGAAGGAAAATGAAATTTCTTTATTCAGAATTGGAAAAAGAACTGGAAGTAAAATTCCCTGGTGAATCCCTCTTCCCACTCACCCTGAAATTCGATGCTAAATTAATATTAGTCATCACTTAAGCTCTATCTATAGTCAATAGGAATATACGTTTTAAGGAAATGTTTTGAACCATAAGATGAAAAATCGCAAGTAGAAATCCTTAGAAAACCTAATTCCAGAGGGAGTAGGAGAGGAGTTTCCCTACTTTCTCTGGAATTTGATACTGAATCCATATCAGTCATCATCTAAGCTCGTCCAAAAAAAAAATAGATGTTGCAAGGGAAATGCAAATTTTTACTTTCCCTGCAATACATGGTAATGTATAGGGAAAGTATTGGAATCATGTCGAAAATCGCAACTCGAGTTTTCGACGGATCTACACGTTTCGAGACCTCTAGAATACGAAAAAACTATTTTTAGCGTGACGTCTGTGTGTGTGTCTGTGTGTCTGTCTGTGCAGATTTTGTATCCACTCTAACTAAAAAACTAATTGACTGAATTTCATAAAATTTGGTAGGCAAGTCACTTGTGGGCTAATCTGGTGCTGATTAGTTTTGGGTACGATTCGGGATAAAAAAACCTGCGTTTTTTTTGCGAAATGGCCCGCAAAAGCTTGTATCCATTCTAGCTGAAAATCTAATGGACCAAATTTCACAAAATTTGGTAGATAAGTCGCTTGTGGATCACCCTGGTGCTGATTAGATTTTGGTACGATTCGGAAAAAAACAACCTGCCTTTTTTTGCAAAATAGCCCGCAAAAATCGACAAAATCTAAAATAAAAGACTACGTATGCTGAAATATATCCATTAAGTGTTTGTTTTATGCGTAATTTTTAACAAAGAAAATAATAAAACCAACCCCATTACACTAGGACTAGCCGTTCTCGAGATATTTTTGTTTTTTTGTTTTTTCTCTACGCCACCTTTGAAAATGACTCCAGTTACCAAATGAGAACGAAAATTGAATTAATAGTGAATTAAATTTAATTAAAATAAAGAGAACGTTAATATAAGTCTGCAGGGAAAGTCATGTGCTGCCCACATCAGATTTTTTAAATTGAAGCGCCATCTCCATTATCGGAAATTCAAATTCTTAGCGATTTCCTCTAACCCCCTTCGAAATTTGATACTGCATCAATTATCGTCTAAGCTTTATCCGTAACCAATCCCAAGAAATAGATGTTGCAAGGTAAATTTTTTGAACCGGAAGCGGGAAAAAATCCGAATTAAAAATTATTCCTGAATCCCTCTACTTTCTACCACCAAAGCTCTATTTATAGCCAATCTTAGAAATGGATGTTTCAAGGAAAAGGGATAATTTTGAACTAGAAATGTAAAAAAAGTTATTGAAATCTTTAGTGAACCTCCCTACATCCTCTAGAATTTGATGCTAGATTCTTATTTAAGTTTTATTTGTAATAGATCCTGAGAGAAGTTAATGCTTCAAAAAAATTTTTTTGGTAGAAACAATGGTATTGCAACATTTTTACCACCAAAAACCACTCAGAAGAAAGTTATTAGTGTTACAGTTGAATTATCTCCAATCAGTGTGCATATGCAACAAACATATAAATAAAATAAAATATGTCCGTAATATCTTGGGATTTTATCAGACTATCAACTTTCATTTATTATGTAACTTTTTAGATGAAAAGAACAATTGCACAGATACATTCCATTTTTATTCATCAATCGTTTTGACTAACTGAAAAATACCAAGACGCAAAGTTCTCTGCTTTAAAAAAAAACCGTTTTTTAACAGTTAGCGGCAAAAGTTAGTATTCTCCAAATTCTCTAATAAAGTTATCCTAAGGGGACTCAATCTTCATATTTTTGAAAACTTTACAGATTGAAATCATTTTTGATTTAATACATTATATCTGTCTATTATAAAATTATATCTCCTACATTACATTGATTTTGCAGTTTTTCATTGATTTTATCTTTTAAATGATGAATTAGCTCTATTTGAATGCCAATGCGCCAAGTACGTGCCACAGGTAAAAGAAAATGATGGTGTTGAGAACAGTTTATACCACCATAGCAGGAGCAGTAACATTTTATTTTATTTTGTAGCATTACAACTACTTACTTTACAGAGGACAGCATAATTTAACAGAACCTTCTCATTTTTCGGTTGTTTTAAGTACCATTGTTTGAGTTTCTCCAAAAATCAAATCAGCGCCAGAGTAACGCCTAACCAATATAGCTACCAAATTTCATGGAAATTTAATGAATATCTTTTGAACTACAGTGAATGAATGCATAAACTGTCTAGATACTCACTCCCACATTCAGAAAATCCGCCTATATAGCGGTGATAAAATGAAGTTCATCGAAAACGTTTTTGTTTCATAACTAATTATTTTATTCTAATTTATTTTTATAATTATATTAAGAGAATGATAATATGAAGTTAATTTAATATTATATTGCCATGCGTTCTAAACTCATTCATTATGTTCCTAAAATATTTCTTCCAAAATGTACCAATTTTGATGTTTATGAGATAAAATGTTAAATGCATATCCAGAATTATTAAGTGTCCCAAATAGCACCGTTTGTATGTACAAAAGATCCCATATAATAATAATAATAAAAAATCTAATTAGGATTTTGGGAGAGGGAGTAAACCATCAGATCTCCCCCCTCCTCCTCTGGATACACCTGGGTAAAATGTAATATACAGGGTGTCCCAAAAACATTGACCTCGGCTTTTATTCCTTAAATATGGATCTTAGACATATATAATAAAGTTGCGTAAAAAAAGGTACAGAATTTTATGAAATCGATAAAAATTTTCAGGGCATTAAATTTGAAGAAATACAAAATTTAAATTTTTATACGATCTCCGTGCAAAAACATTTCCAATGAGCAAAATATTTAGATCAAATGACCAGGCACTTGACTCATCATCATTCGCCTTTATTCAGCGGCCAGAACGTGAACCATTTAGCCGTCCTTGGACGTTGCCCCAGGCGCACCAGAGGGGGGCGGAACACACTGCGCCCACAACACAAACATCCATGCCTTACGCGGGACTCGAAGCCACAACGCGGCGGTCGAGCGATTGCTGTGGAAACGCTCGCCTTGACCACTCGACCACTGCGTCGGCTATGTAGTCGGCCTTATTAGTGTATGAGCAAAATATGCCTCATACACTAATAAGGTGATGTACAAAATTTCAGCATTTTATCATAAAAAGCCCCAGAGATATGTTTAAACAAAGTTGGTGAGGGATTAATCATAAATTAAAATGTAAATGTTAATGATTCAACGCAGCAAAAATGCAAATGATTCAACGCAGAAATGCATCGTGGGCAAATCATAGCTGCCTCTTATCTTTAAGGGTGAGCGTCAGTAAATTTTCTGCCCTATCCGCGCTTTGTTAACTTTCGCGGCACACATATTTCGCCGAAATTCTGCTCAAACAGTTGCGAAATATTTTCTTATAAATAAAATGCTATGCTTAGATTATATTAAAACTAAATTTAATACCCAATAAAACATAGAATATATGTTTTATTTTAATTTAAAATACTTTTGGTGCTGCCATCTGTTGTCGTAATTTAATTCATACCGACTATTTTTATTTTTTAATGAACATTTTTAAATGTCTATTCCTTCTAATACGCTATTAATTAAAACAGCAGATCATATATAATGCCATAATCACGGAAACGTAATTGAACTTAGACTTGAAGACAAAGGAACTTGAAGACAAAACTGCAGTCCTCAGTGATGTACATTCAGATCCCTTATCAAATTTATAAAATGATAAATTACCTTTCCGTGATTGTGGCATTATTATATATGATCTGTTGTTGTATTTAACACTGTATTAGAAGGAATAGATATTTAAAAATGTTCATTAAAAAGTAAAAATAATCGGTATGAATTAAATTACGACAACAGATGGCAGCACCAAAAATATGTTGGATTAAAATAAAAAATATATTCTATGTTTTTTGGGGCATTAAATTTAGTTTTAATATAATCTAAGCATTGCATTTTATCTTTCAGAAAATATTTCGCAACTGTTTGAGCAGAATTTCGGCGAAATATGTGTGCCGCGAAAATTAACAAAGCGCGGATAGGGCAGAAAATTTACTGACGCTCACCCTTAATGGATCTTTGGCATGGATGGGATACATTTTGAACAAGTTTTGTAATCTTTGTGTAAAGTTATTATTTCTACACAGTGTAGATACTTTTGTACCAATAAAGAGCAAAATTATTATTTATTTATGTAATAATTGTTTTCTTTCGTAATTTATTGAAGGTCCAGACCACTCGGCTGACCCTAAGGCTTACAGCAGGTATTTGAGTGGCCGGCTATCGTAATTTATGTATGACCCCTGAAACGCGATCTGCCGACATAATTTTTCCTCACTCAGAACCCATGTCGATGCATCGAAAAATGGTTTAAGTCAGCATTTTTGTCTTTTCATATCTCTGGGACTTTTTATGATAATATGCTGAAATTTTGTACATCACCTTATTAGTGTATGGGGCACATTTTACTCATTGGAAATGTTTTTGTACGGGGGCCGTATAAAAATTTTAATTTTGTATTTCTTAAAATTTAATTCCCTTGAAAATTTTAATCGATTTCATAAAATTCTGTACCTTTTTTTACGCAACTTTGTAATTTATTATATATGTCTAAGATCGATATTTAAGGAATAAAAGCCGAGGTCAATGTTTTTGGGACACCCTGTATATTAGAGAATGTGTGAAAAACCCAGACCACAAGACAGACCCGAAGGCTTACTGTAGCTAGGTGTGTGGGCGGAATAGAGAATGTGTGAATTTTCTCTTTCAATGAGCACAGTTCCTACTAACTACCAAGTTCAACTTAAAATCGTACAGTATAAAGTGAAAGTTAAAAAGCGCGTTATAACACTAAAGCATTCATATTCTTTTAAATGCAGTATTTTGCCTGAAGTTTTGTATATAGTTATTTTAAAGGAATAAATTTACACAGCAGCATAGAAATGTGATAAAATAAATTTAATTTATTCTAATCTTAATCTTAAAACAAATTTAATCTATCTAAAAATAACAGTTGAAAAATATAAGAAAATTATTTGGAACATACTTTAAATCTTAAATGGTAGCATAGGGATATATACTGCCTCTTTAATCTATTATTTCAGTGAATAATTTTTATAAGATTTAATCGCATGTTTGGAGATATACTAGCAACACACATGAAATTATTATATTATTGCATTAGAATTTTAAAAAATCTGATGTGAGCAGCACATGACTTTCCTTATATAATGCAATGAATTTACTACTTTTACAGTTATAAACAATGTTATTCTTGTAGTAGATACTTATATTCTTTCCAAGATATTGAATTTTCTTCAATTAGTCGTCATTTTCATTCATTTGGCTAGATTTTCGTTAATTTGGCAACATTTAAAAATGTCGCCAAGTTGGCGACATTCCGCTAAATTCGTAGCCAAAATCTCGCCTAGCGTTATGGACGAAGATATAAGTTATTCTTACAGCGGATAAATGACTATTGGCGTTCAAATACAAAAGTATTACTTGAAGTATCTTTTCTCGTGAATGGAACGAGTTAGATCCACGAAAATGATGTCACCAAATTTATCGCATGATATTACATGAAAGTGAACATGTTTCTCAACAGTTAATATTTTTTTTTAATTTATGGGATTTTTTGATAAATTTATTTGAAAAATGTGCAATACCTCGAGAACGGTTCATGCTAGCGTTCTAAAGTTTGTCAATCGTTTTCTAAGGAAAAATTACATAAGAAATGTCTATTTGCGTAACTTTATTAAAGGTTTTGATTTTTTATGATTTTTTCATAATTTCACTCGAAAATTTAAGGGGGTTCTGAACATTCGATTGTGTTTTAAAACAATAGGCTTCCAGTATTCACGGATTGTGATTTTGGTACCAAATTTCATTCGAATCGCTCCATTCGTTCGTGAGATATCGTCTCCACAGATTCACTGACACACACACACACAGACATTACTTCAAAAATGTTCGATTCGTGATCAGGGATGTTTGAAACGTGCTCTCCCGTCAAAAACTCGAATTCGAATTTTCGACGGGAGAGTATGGCGTTTTATATTCGAATTTTCGACCCCCGTCACAATACTTTCCTTATACATTATGTATATAAGGAAAGTAATAAACTTGCTTTCTGCATTTTCTGTAAAGAAATATCGGTTATTACATCACTGAAATCAATGTGGGAAACAAGTTCATGCCTTTGAGGAGCAATTTAATCTGATAGTAGCTCTGTGGCTCATGCGAAGGCTGTAGAAAGAAACTGCAATTTTCCTTTCTACAGCCCTGCCTTCAATTGGACACCGTGGATACCCCGTCGCTTTAATTGGTTTACGAGAAGGGAAGATCGCCCCTTTATAATTTCACAAAAGAAACCTGTAGACAAATATCCTCTCAGTAGTCAGCTGGATGTGATTGATATGAGCTGTAAATTTGAATGAATGCAAACTTACCAGCTAGTGTTATAAAAGTGTCTATTTTATCAGTGCAACTATAAACAATTGCTCCTTGTTTTCCCTGTAGTGTTCGGTTCTTTTTATTGTCTTATTGACATCGCCTGGACAGATTCTGCCTCTAAACACAATGACACTGTAAAGCTATCTCTACCCAGAGGACTTGTACAGAATTGGAGACTTTTTTTTTTACTACTTTGAAAATCAGATAATCTTCAAGTAATGTGGGGAAAAAAAGGAAATATAAATTTTTACACAGATCTTCTATAATAAATATTTTATCCTCAGCAATCTTCGCGGGCCCCCAACAGTCAGCGGGCCTCAGTATTGTGGTACCAACTGACCCCCCCCTTTTGTGGGGGCCCTGATTCTAAATAACTTATTTTCAGTACAAGATAAATTTCGATGTTTAATGGGTTTAGTTTCAATTTTTATTTCCATCATCGTTAGTTTACCGTCATTACCCGTTATGGTAAAAAAAAATGCCCTTTTGCCCTTACGTTTCTGCGCATTCTATTACGCAAGATGTTTATTTACACTAGTGCCCATGCTCTATGCTTAATTTTATCCCACGTCCCGCGCTCTTTTATCAACGGAACGCGGGATGCCTTGGTTTAACATTCAAAATAGTTAAAGCTTCTTTCAACAAAAGTAGAAAATATTATTCTTGCGTGTTTTTAGTTTATTACTTTTAGGGCAGAATGCCCGCGGGTCGAACTAGTTATTTTTATATTTTTCTACTAGAATTGTTTATAATACAGTTTGAAGCTTTATCTTTCTGCTCAGTGGTCACACATCTTCGTTCCCTAAACCTACGGGTGAGTCGTGTGGGTTGAGTCGCGTCTTATTTGCCGGTAAAAACCAGGTTATTTTTTTTCTAATTCCAGGTTATTTTTTGAAGTTTTTGTAACTTTAATTACAGGTATCAAACAGCTTTATAAAAGCTGTTTCAACCACGTGGTATTCCCTTAGTAACGAGCCTTGGCAACGCTTGCTGGTAGACATACAATCCGTGGATCGCCCATTGGTATACATGTCGTACATTACGTCAAGAATATTTATTTAAACATTAAGTAATACTTATGTTATCTAAATATTTTCAGGATATGGATGATCGACATAAAGCTCGATATGTTCTAAAGTTTGCATCAATAGGAAACAAAGATCCGTATTCAATGTGTAAAAATGTAAAACTTAATACTATTCAATGCTTAACACTTCAAAATTTCAAACACACACTTATTTTCATTTCATATATCATTGATGAGCATTTTAAATAATAAGTGCAGTTGACAACATAGACGTTCATCATTACTTTAAAGAAGAAACAATTCTTAATTTCCTTTTAATAAATGCAGTGACGATAAAAAACAGTAATAATTACCTGAAATAAAGTAATCTTCACATACTCTTAGTCACTTTTACTTTTCCTGCAATACATGGAAAGTATTGTAATCATGTCGAAAATGGCAACTCGAGTTTTCGTCGTATCTACACGTTTTGGGATCTCTAGAATACGAAAAAACTATTTTTAGCTTAACGTCTGTGATTCTGTGTGTCTATCTCTGCAATATGTGTATCAACTCTAACTCAAAAATTAATGGATCAAAATTCATAAAATTTTATGGGTAAGTCAATTGTGGGTGACCCTAGTATTGATTAGATTTTGGTACGATCCGTGATAAAAGAACCTGTCTTTTTTTGCAAAATGGGTCGCAAAAATTAACTGTATCCACTCTAGTTGGAAAACTTAATAGACCAAATTTTGCAAAATGTGGTAGATAAGTCACTTGTGGGTTGCCGTGGTGCTGATTAGATTTTGCTACGATTCGGGATAAAAAAAAAAACATTTTTTTTTTTGGAAATGGCCCGTAAAGATTATCTATATCCCTTCTAGCTAAAAAACTAATAGACCAAATTTCACAAAAGTTGGTCGATAAGTCACTTTTGGGTTACCGTGGTTCTGATTAGATTTTTGTATGATTCAGAATTTGGTATGATTCGTTTATTCGCTACTCCACCTTTGAAAATAAGCCCAGTTACTAAATGAAAACCAAAATTGAATTGAAAATTCAAATTCAGTGTAATTTAAAATAATTATGGGTGTTATTTTGTGTAAGGTCAATATGTAGATTGTTTTACGTGAATATGAGACTGCAGGGAAGGTCGTGCTGCTCACATCAGATTTTTATATTTTCAATAAGTTCAGCTCTCTTGACGGCTAACAGCCACTTACTTCTCTCGGCGCTCTTCAAAGACGTTTTTCAGATTCATCTCCTCTAATTAATGTAATGCAACAAGGAATCTAAAAAAAGATTTACTTTCTCTATCAGAATGATTTCTGGATATGAAAACACCGCAGACGGTAGGCATAATAGCAAAAATAAATTTTTATAACGCTATACGCATGAGTATATTTACAAACTCAACCGAAAAACATGCAATGTATGTCTACCAGCAACGGTTGCTAGGTGGCAGCTTGGCGTCGTGACGTCAGCTGAAACAACTCTATTCTATGCTGACGAGCAGTAAAAGCACGAAACCGGTCCACGAATGCTAGTATTTGGAATCGTACGTCTGCAATGGAGATGACGCAACTCTTTACTCATCATGAATTACCCGTCATTACATCATCACTTTGGACGGTTATATCTCCGAACTTAATAAATACAAGTGTGAATGATTTTTTGAAGTTCCGTTTAAATCGTTGAATTTGCTAGTTGAGTGGCAATTTTGCTTAAAGTTTGCCATATCTACAGGATTTTACGAGAATAAATAAGCATGAGTCCTTTTAACTATAATCTCACTAACGTTGCTCTTGCCATCTAGCGGTCTTCTGCTTTTCGAGACCTTTTCCCAGGCCTAAAAGCGGGGCTTAGTTGACTACTCTATGCTATACACTCTCATTATTGATGTATGCCTTTCATGGCCTAGCCACCACATGTATAAACAAAACACAACTGTTTCTTTTCAAGGTTCTTTTCACTTTTTTGAAAACGGTTCGCTGTGTTTTAGCAATTTGAATCGGTAACATTTTGATTATTTATATTAAATTTCCAACATATCTTAAATCTATTGCTTAATTTATTTATCATTAAATCTCTATAAATAAGTGTTTAATAAATATCCAACAATCGCGCGTGTTCCCGATGCATGGTCTGGTAATACCTTGAATAAGCTTTAAATTTATACTCTGGAAGTTTGGCATGTTTCAAATAATTCTCCCAGTTCAGAAATATAGCCGGAGGGGAATGCCGTGGAAATTATTTTTCACAGTAATAGTAATAAAAACATATTTTTTTTAATCCAATCTCCTCCTTTTGAAATTTAAACACATTGATTAATGATTTGGCATTTGCAATTTTCCAACCATCCAAACTTATTAAGCTTAACTTTATGGTTTTGCTGATGCAAGCAAGATGACTACTGTAAGCAAGATTCAGTGTTTTCAAAACACATCATCTGATGTAGAACAGCAATCCGTACACCTTTGAATGCAATTAATGAATCTTAAACTCGGATAAAAAAGAATGAATCCCAAGGTTATAATTTAAATTATGTTGTAGCCACTAGCCTGCTGGCTAATAAGTTTCATATTTAGCTATTATTATTATTAATTTTTGTTTTTTGTAAACCACTGTGGGCTGATATATAATTTATACTGATTGGCTGTATTGTCTTAAGAATCTTGTTCAATACAATGGTCAAAATATTTTAAATTATGTATTCCTTTTAGCATAGGTAAAGCTATGGGCCAACTTTTTTTGCATATTTTTAAAGTCTAACATTTTTTATTCCTGTTTATTTTGTGAATATACCAGCATTATATGTTTTTACATATATTACTTCAATGTGTTATTTGCCCTGTATTATTACACTATATTAGAATTTCATTATAATAATACATTATTTAAGAAAACAAAATCACCATGTAGATCAGAGAAAAAATATTAGGAAGTATCCTCCTTTATATGATATTGCATAGTATGTATGGTATTGCCACTGCATTTTGATATAATTAAATTATTCAATTTAAAATTTAATTAATAGTTGCTTGTGTAAAATGTGACGAATATTGGATATTATTTGGCTAGTAATAAATGTCCAGTTCTAGTACCTATTACACACAGGTTTAATAATTTAAGCTATACTCTCTTTTCCCTCCAGGTTTTTTACTTCGTCCTATGTTAAAACTTAAATAAATTTCACTTCACAAATTTCTGCAATTTTAATTTGACAATTCATCAAAACAGCATGCTAATATTACCGTTTTAAACTCTTTACAACATAGTTGAAAAGTGTTTATAACTTCTGTTCATTCTGTCTGTCTATCCGTTCGCACGATAACTACCGTAAAAATGACTTTATCAAAATGAAATTTTAGTATGTTGTTCAGATGGTATGTGGGACATATGGGAATATAAATGAATAATATCACCCAATTAGTTTTGGAACGAACCCGGGTTAAAAAAATGAAATACATTGAATCCTATGGGACCTAATTTTTCAAACATTTTTTAAGCAAATTTAAAATTCACAAATTGCTTTGAAAGTTTGGGGAAATATTCAAATTATCCCATAAAAAATATGAAAAAAATTTCAGTAAAATATATTCGGTAGTTTTTTAAATAAAAATTCATATAATACAGGTGTAATTATTATTTTAAGAGATTATGTGCCCACTTCAAAATAAAATATGGCATCCATCTTGTGTAAAAATCATGATTTTTAAAGTTCTTTTTAATTTATATTTAGTGTTGTATCCATCCTAAAACTGCTTTATTTTTCATTTTTTTCTGTGCTTCTACAAGGTGGGATCAAAAAAGTTAGGTGCAATGTTTCTGTCGGCGATTTCCTCAAATGCTGGCAGAATTTGATATTCGTGCGTTGCTCTTCAAACACCATTTCCATTTTTGACAAACACAAATGACTACAGTTCACTGACACTCATTGTATGGAAAAAGACTGCAGACCTGCTTTTTCCTTTTTACATCTCACATCACATGTGTCTCTATGCTACGGTAAAATAGTTCCCCTGTTGGAGATATCAACACAGTCTCCAAACTTTTTAATCGTACCTTGTATATAATGTGCCAACACAATTACAATATTTTGGAGTTTAAATGATCATCAAACTTTGATTATTTCTACAACAAAGCCTAATTTTCATGTATAGAGAATTACACATTAAGCTGTAAGATGAGTTGTGTAAGAATTGCTGATTTTCTTTAGTGCAAAATTATTTAGCTCTGGAGCAGCAATATAGCTGGTATGAATGATTTTGCATAGAGAAGCAGATGATTCTCTTACGTTTTTCGATGAAGTTTTTAGCATGGAGTTAGAAAGTGCTTTTACCTCCATGGTTAAGTTTTTAAATAAAGTAAATTAATGTATTGTGATAATTTAAAAATATCACCAATGAATAAAAGGAATGGAAAAAGTTTTATGAATGAACTATTCACTGCCTTTATATAGAGAGCCAGGCAATTTATATTTCGATGACGTTATCTAAATGAAGTTCAGTTGTTTTCGATGAAGTTTTCAAATATAATAAATTATTGTAGTATTGTGATAATTTTAAATATATCACTGCTGAATGTATCACATTTTAGAAATGTTTAAATAAAATTGCATTTCAGTTGGAAAGTGTTTCATAATCAATGCTTTGTGCATGATTGATCTTTCTTGCTAGTTATTAAGATAGGGTGGAAAATTCTTTAGGAAAAGGAGACTTTTTATGAGTCACATAGTAACGTTCCAGGAATTTTAGAGAGTAGGTGAATTACTGCTTCCAAACCAAATATAATACCTAAATAGAAGCAGATCAAATAGAAATTTTATATCATTTAATTATAAAAAGTTTCAAAAGTGAAAATTCTGTGATTGGCAATTGAATCGAATACATTTGGTTAATTGGATAAGAATTATACTTGTTTATGATTAATCATAAACAAGTATTACTAGCATGAATAGTTCAATTTTCACTTCCAGATTCTGAAAGGTTATAAATGAACATTGATGTTTTCTTTTCATGTCATACTCTTTATTAAAATATTTTACTTTTTTAGATTCTCCATCTTATTTTATTAATTAAGGCTAAGTTTTTAATTATTAGTCATATTGTTTGAATTTTCTTGAAGCAGATATTGGCCAATTATGGCAATACCTGTCTCTGCATTCTCTCTAATGTAAAATCTGTCTATTTTGAATATTCATGAAATTTGGCTGTTAACAATAAAATAAAAATTACATTTGGTTTTTAAATGCCATGCAGAAATTCATAAAAAAGGAATTAAATTATTTTTTTTTATAATTTTAAGTTACAGAATTATCAATTTTATTTTAAATTTCACTCTGTAATTTACTAAAATTATGTGAACAAATTCATACTTCATAAGCTTATTTATTTTAGAAATGTTAATAAATAATATCATATTCAAGTTCACTTTCATCAATTTGACTTTTCGCTCTTTCATTATAATTACTCATCCTATCTATGATGAGTAATATACTGGGTTCCTCCTCCTAGGAAAGTCCTCAAATACCCTAATAACTTTATAAGGAAAGGTCCGCGAGTGTACACGTTAGGTCTATCCAGTGGCAGATTAATACATTCCGGAGCCCTTTGTCATATTACAATTGGTGACCCTCTGTACATTTTAAATGATTCTTGAAAGAGTTAAGTGAACATTTTCAGTAATATTTTCTAGTTTATTTATTTGATAAAACTTTATAATATAATATTACATAAGTAATACAATGCATTTACAATACTTTGCAGCTTTCAGTAGCAAATTTACTAATTCATTCTGAAAAATTAATACTCTTGATACATTTATGTTCAATTCATTTTAATTATTATTTATTTGAATTACAATTAAATAAATATATTTAGGGTTAATTTTTGGCTTAAAAGAGTAAAAGAGAGGCCGCTAGGCACATGCCTTATGGGTAATCCACCACTGAATCTATATATATAGTAAAGTGACTATGCCTGATCGCATAAAAGTGATTGCAGCACTCCTAGATGAGAATTAAAAAAATAGAATAACAAATTCAAAATAAAGTAAGATAAATGAAAGCGGCCAATTACAAAGTTGCAGAGCAACCTGTAATTAATAGGAGTTAACATCAGGAATGTACAAAATGCTTCCCATCACAAAACTTCATATCACCAAGGCCAGTATCACAGTGATAAAATTCTTTGCTAGGTGTGCTGCAATCCTTTTTATTCAATTGAGTATATAGTCACTTTGCTATAGATACTCTAGAAGACCTAATGTGTACACTCATGAACCTTTCCTTACAAATTTATTGAAGTACTTAAGAATTTTCCTATGAACCTTGTATATATTACTTAATTCTTTAAATGTAAATGAAACATTTTATATTTGAAATTAAAGAAAAGCATAATAGGGTAGGTATTAACTTCAGTTTTAATTTTCCTTATAAGGGCGACAAAATCAGAGGAAAGTCAGAGGAACAACATTGAATCATCAATCGATTTATTTAAAATGTACTTGTAAAGGTTTTTCATTATTATGAAAAAAATTTTGAAACAAAATTCTGTTCAGTAAAACTTAAAAAAAAAATGAACATTCATGATGAAACGGATAAAAAAGGATTTTTTCTTTTAGGGAGAATACAGTAGATTCTGGATAATTAGAACACATATGGGCAAGGACACTTTCTCAATTCAGTGACTGTCCCGCTTATGCTAAATTTTTGCTAAAATATCACAAAGCGTTAAAAAGAGACCTATTATTTACTGAATGTTACGAATATGTATTCAAATGATTCTTGATACAAGTTAATAATAAACAAGAATTTACTTTAAACAATCATATAAAGGTATTTAATTTAATTATACATACAGAGGTGTCTGTTAAACACAGAAGCCTGTTTTTTAACAATTATTTTGGAGAAATTTATCGAATATACCCTGACATGTTCTCTGTATAGACTGTAACTGAGTAAAATCAGCATGGATATATAATGCACATAAAGTGATTTCTTCGTTGCAGTCACTCTCTCACTGTGCAGTCAGTCATTGTGCAACAGTCACTCTCCAGGTAGTTGGAGTGTCCCCTATAAACAAAGCATAGATTATATTCTCTATTTGTTTCTGTTCTTCATTATTTGAAACAAATAAAAGGCTGTCCTAAACCAAAATCTAATGTACTTAAAAGTTATTAATTAGATATCTGCAATTTAGAAGTGAATTTTGCTGTAATTTTCTTCCAGAATGAAATTAAGTCATGGCACAATATATAGGGATGAGTCAAAATGACGTGAACAATTTCTGAATTTTTTTTACATAGAAACAATTGGCGATAGGAAAATACAATATACGATATTTGAAACAGGAAGTCAAAGAATTTTAGATTATGCATGTGCATGAATTGATCTTTAGCTAATCTTTAAAATAATTTTCAGCTCCGTTTTGTGGCCTCCCTGCAGGCCTAGGTGCTACACCACTGATACAGAACAGAAGTATAAATTTGCTACAAGTTTTCTGCCATGTTGGTGGAATTTTTACAAAAATGATACCTTGTAGGAAGCAAAAAGAAAATAAACTCAGTACCTACCTCCCTTTCTATAATGATCAAAATTATAATTTAGCACTTAAGCATCAAAACAACAAAGTGCCAAATGTCCAAACACAAACTTGTTACAAAATAAAAGATTTCTATCTTGATATAATATCCAGAATGCTTCTTCTAGTTAAAAAAGAAAAACAGCTTTGCAAAAGTGGAAATCATTTAGCAAGAGATTTACTGGGTCAAATATAAATATTTTCTCCATCATTAGCTTACAAGGTTGGATTTGTTTTGTCAAGTCTACTGGAAGACCACAAAAGCATATAGTAATCGATATTATGTATTTTTTTCATATATTTAATACTTTTAGCTTATATTGTTGAACTTAGAGCTAGCTACTTGTGATAGAAGTAACTATTTATTGACTGTTTTGTTAGTAAGGGAATAAAGTCTGGTAGCCAATGTGAGAAAAATTAAAAATATGCTACTGTAATATTGCACAGTAAATTAAATCAGACCATCTTGTTACAGCTACACAACACACACTATTAAAATGGGCTCCTATATATGTGTGTTTCTATATCCAGCATTTTTCTCAGCTAATTCGTACTCCACAAAATCACAGTTGGTATCTAATGAGAGTTTTTTCTATAGAAGATTGTTGGCTATTTTAAAAATAATAAATTTTTAATTGTTTGAAAGGACTACTAAAAATGTCTTGATGAGCAATTGATAACAATGGAATAAGTTTCATTTATCTAAATTTCGTATTGTAAAATGAAAATTTAAGATAGATTCTAAAGCCAGGGTTGTCAAAAACCCGTGTTTTTTCATGAAAAACCCACCCCATTTGGGTTTTGGTGGTCTTTTCAGGGTTTGGTGGGTTTTGGTGGGTTTTTTTCAGGGTTTGGGAGGGCTTTTTCAGGTTTTTTCATGGTTTTTTTTTGGGGGGGGGGGGGGGGGTTCCTGAGGAATTTTTCTGTTTATTTTTATAACTTTTATTTTAACAAATTTTCAAAACTGACATAGAACAATTAATTTTTTAAATCAGAACTTTTAAATAATTGAGCAGAGCAATACTGTTAAATGCTGAGCAATATGAGTATATGACTAATGTATTTACTTCAAATTACATGGTATAATGGATAATGCACATAAAAAATACAACATTCTAAATAAAAATATGGCCTAAAAAATTAAAAAAATGCATTTAATTAATATATAATTATATATTTAAATTTATAAATGTATTTTGAAATGTGAAGTTACTAAAATTTGAAAGTTCATTAAGAATAATAAAAGAAAAAGAAGTGTTATTTACAAAAATGTTATGAAATATGTTATTTTGTATAGAAAGTTTATTAACTTTTTATTGTTAATTGCCAGTAAATGCAATTTTAAGTTTAATTGCCCACATGGGTTTTTTCAAGGTTTTTTTTTTCGCTTGGGTTTTTTTGAAAAAACCCTCCCGGGGTTTTTCATGTTGGGCAAAATCATAACATCCTGTTCTAAACTAGTCATTTATTTAATTAAAATATCAGTGGCAGGTGTAAAAGTTAATAATCAAGCTTTTTTCCCTGTCTGCATCGCCAATTTCTTCTGGTTTGTAAAATACCAATTTTATAGCCCTTGTTACAAATCAAAATGTTATTTATTTTTAATTTTTCAATTCTATTTGAAGTTAACAGAGCTCTTTTTTTCCCCTAGATTATTAATCAAGAATATATGCAGCAAAAATCATCTTGATGGCTGAAGATATATTTTTGGTTTTTACCAAGAAATGAAAGATACACAGCTACAACCTAGTCCAATTCCCATCCTGTTGCCAAAATCAAAACTTGGCATCAAGAAAACAAAAATGGCTGCTAAAAAAGGGAAGGAACACAAAACTCCTATTATGAAAGTGGGCAGAGGAAAGAAAGTGACAAATGTCAACAGAAAGGCAAAAAACAATAAAGATAATGCAGAACCTACTGTTAAAAGAAGACGTGGTAGACCAAGAAATGAAGACTGTCTGCACATAAAGAAGCCAATGAAAGAACAAAAATCTGTTAAAAAGAATGAGAGAAAAACAGTAAACCGGAAAAGAAAGTTAACCTTAAATGAGGACGTAAAGCCTGATAAAGAATTGCTTTCCCCACCTTTAAAAAAATCAAAGATCAATGATAACTGTAATAATATAAATGGTGATATTAAAATATCAAATACTCCTAATCATAAGCCGTTCATTGAAAAAAGAGAGCTGCCTACTGTAGATGAACTAAGCACAATGAATAGTAATGGTGCTCTTCACTGTAAAAAAACATTTGTATTTGGTCAAAAGAAACCACCTGTAAGTATTTTAAAAAGCGCCACTTTCCACCCTCCTCCAAGAAAAGAACTTATGAATGGGAATAGTAACTTAACACCCTTCAAAATGCAGCCTGTTAAATCCAAGCCTTTTAAAAAAGAATTAGGTATTAATTTTCCCAAAGAATCTGAAATTAACTTTAAATTTGGGAAAAATAATAATATCACTATACCTTCTAAAGAGCCTATTATTAATGAGCTTTCTAAATTTCACACTAAAGATATACAAAAATTTCTGCCTTTCAAATCTCAGTCCAAAGAACCAGTTAAATTCATGACAAAAGAACCAATTAAATTTATGTCAAAAGAACCAATCAAATTCAATGCAAAAGATGCCATTAAAATTCAGTCAAAAGAGCCTTCTAAGTTTCTCATAAAAGAGTCCCTTAAATCTCAGATAAAGGAATGCAATAAGCCTCAACTAAAAGATTCTGTTAAACTCCAACCTAAAGAACCAACTAAATCTCAAATCAAGGAACCAACTAAATCTCAAACTAAAGAACTAATTCAGTCTCTAACTAAGGAACCATCTAAATCTCAACCTAAAGAACCAACTAAATCCCAAACTAAGGAACTAACTAAATCTCAAACTAAAGAACCAACTAAATCTCAAACTAAAGAACCAACTAAATCTCAAACTAAAGAACCAACTAAATCTCAAACTAAGGAACCAACTAAATCTCAAATTAAGGAACCAACTAAATCTCAAATTAAGGAACCAACTAAATCTCAAATTAAGGAACCAACTAAATCTCAAATTAAGGAACCAACTAAATCTCAAATTAAGGAATCAACTAAATCTCAACCAAAAGCAGCATCAAAGTCGCAAGCAAAGGAACCTCTCAAACCTTTACCTAAAGAGCCTGTCAAATCCCATCCACAAAGAATGGCTAGTCTTGATGCCATGGCAAGAATGCATGTTATTTGTACGACAGATCGAAAGCCTCCTGAACCCAGACATACATCGGCTGGCGCTAACTCCTCACGGCCCTTTAGTCAAAAGTCTGTCACTCAATGTCATGAGCGAATCCAAGTTGATGTAAAAAAAGAAACTAATGACTTTGAAGGGAACATTGTACAAGAAATCAATTTTGTTAAAGAAAAGCAGCAAGTTTTTGTATCACATTCAGTAGAACAGTCTGCAATTGTAGAACATGAACAATCTAAAACCATAGGCACTAAGGTACAACATGAAAAAGAAAAGAAAAAATTAAAACTTCCTGATAAAGCAATTAATAATAAGAAGTTATTAAAAAATAAAACGAAATTGAATCCCTCCAAACCCTTAAAATTAATGGGAAATCTTCAGAAACTGGATAAAAGCAAATCCAAAGCTTCTAAAACTAAAGAAATTAAAAAGAAAAGTGCCAAAGTCCTAAACAAAGCTGTCTCAAAAATATCAAAAACTGTTACAGAAAAGCCAGAAGTTAAAGGTATTTGTAAAAAAACAAAGAAAATTGAACAAACTAAGTCAGAAGTAAAAGTTAAAGAGACTATTAGAATGCAAAAAACTTGCACATATCAATCTGTTACCACTGTTAACAGCCATGGTACTTCTAATTCCAATGTTGTTCCAGTAAGTCATGTTGGCATGACAACAAACTATTCAAAGACTAAAAAAACTGTTGTTACTGATGAAGAGTGTAAAAACAAAGTAAATTATTCCTCTGGTAGTGTAATTAACAATACATACTGTTTGACAACGGAAAGCCCTTGTTCTGTTGCACCGCACACTGATCGTTGCAAGTTCCATGCACATCCTCAAATAATACCTCTTGCACATGTGCAGACATGCTCATTAGGACATAGTTTGAATAGAACTTCCGATGCATCTCCTTCATCTCACTGTGATGGTAGTTGTTCAGTGCATAGGTTTGGTCATCAGCAACCTGTTATTTTCTCTCCCCCACCTCCTGAATGTGGTAAGTTTACTATTGTCTAATTTTATGCTTTTAATTAAATTTTTGTTCTTGGATGCGAGTGGACTTCCTTTTGTCAAACAGCAAAATCATATGATTATCAAGCATTTATTAAAGTTTTAATATTAAATAGTT
The DNA here is from genome assembly GCA_951213105.1 of Amaurobius ferox. Taxonomy (NCBI): domain Eukaryota; kingdom Metazoa; phylum Arthropoda; class Arachnida; order Araneae; family Amaurobiidae; genus Amaurobius; species Amaurobius ferox. The sequence goes on from OX578143.1 coordinate 18,596,753, forward strand.
TATGGGTATTTAAAAATATATCAGTTAACATTACTGTTGTTTATTTTCTCTTGTTAGTCACGTTTAATACCAACAATTATATTAATTTACAGAACATATGACCTATTATAAGTGCTAGCATTAGCATAAATGAATGACCGGATTTTAAAAATTTACTAATTATTGTCTAATTTTATGCTTTTAATTAAATTTTTGTTCTTGGATGTGAGTGGACTTCCTTTTGTCAAACAGCAAAATCATATGATTATCAAGCATTTATTAAAGTTTTAATATTAAATAGTTTATGGGTATTTAAAAATATATCAGTTAACATTACTGTTGTTTATTTTCTCTTGTTAGTCACGTTTAATACCAACAATTATATTAATTTACAGAACATATGACCTATTATAAGTGCTAGCATTAGCATAAATGAATGACCGGATTTTAAAAATTTACAGTTTCAAAACTGTTACACATAATATAATCAGTGATACATGAAAATAAAGAGAAACATTCCAATTTTTTTTTTTACTTACTCAATGTATGAACCTTTCGTAACATGACAATCATCTAATCTAATCAAGTTTGTTTCACACATTTTGCAATTTTACACTGTCAACAGTTCTTAATGCAGCACTGATGCATTCTTTGAGTTCATTGACTGTTTTTGGCAATTGTGGTTTATAAACAAAATCTTTGATGTAACCCCATAAAAAGAAATCACATGGCGTAAGATCCGGGGATCTTGGTGGCCATGTGAATAAGGGTAAATCATCGTTACCTGCACCTCCAATCCAGAGTTGTGGAAGCTCCTCGTTTAAGTAACTATGAACATCCAAAACCCAATGGGATGGAGCTCCATCTTGTTGAAACAAAAATTTCGTACTGTCCTCATGCAGTTGTGGAAATAACCATATTTGTAACATGTCCAAATAAGTGCTACCTGTTACTGTGAAAAAAAATGGCCCATACAATTTTGTTTGTAAAATGGCACAAAAAACATCCACTTTTGGTGAATCTCTGTGCAACTCCACAATTGCATCAGGAGCCTCACTGCCCCACACTCTAACACTGTGACAATTAACTCTTCCTGATACATGGAATGTTGCTTCGTCTGTGTGAATATCAGTTTATTGGCGAAAATTTCACATTCCAATTCTTGCATGAGAATGCAAGAGTCGATTTGACGAATCTTATCTTCTGGTTTTAAATTTTGCAGCAATTGTAAGTGATAGGACTTGAATTTTAATCGTTTTCATAAAATTTTCTATACCATTTTCAGGGGAATTCCAAGTTCACGGGCTCCAGCTACAATCGATTTCTGTGGGTTTCGAACATAACTCTGCCTCACCCTATCCACTGTTTCTTCTGAGACAATTGGTCAGCCACATCTTTTCTTTCTGCACAAGCAACCTGTATCTTTAAATTGCCCATACCACTGCAAAATGTCTTTATGGCTTGGTGTTTCCTTTCCGTAGTGATTTCTAAATGCATGCTGCACAGAAATAACAGAAAATAACCCTTGCATACAAGGTTATTATATCTTAAGGTTGCGCCACTTCAGCTCTAGCCAATGAGAGCTCGTAAAGACGCAACATCACTTGGAGTTAAATGTCAGGAACGGCCCGGTAGACTCCAATGTTAAAGGATGCTAACAAAATTAATTTAATCATTTTTTTTAATTTAAAATATGAAATAAATACTCAAATAACATTATTTTTACTTGAACACAACTTAAATATGCAGTACAGGTTTTTTTTGGAAGGGTATATACATAATAAAACTGTACATATAAATCACTATACATATAAATCATCTGAAAGTTTCGTTTCGCTTTTTGAAACCAGTCAATGTTATTACAGGAGGCAATGTTATTTTTAATGAATTTTGTTTTAAATACACGAATTTACAGAAATATGTTCGGAAAGTTTTCTAAACAAGCAATCATTCTAAAATTTTCATTATACACAAATTAACATGGCGTAATTTCTAAATGCATATAAATAAAGTTATTTTCGATTATGTTATCTCTAATAATTGAAAATCAAAACAATAATTAAAACACTAACACTAAGAATTTTATGTCTTTTTAGGGGGGGATGTACTTATGCCTAACTAGTAAACGATTTAAGTGATGCTTTTATAGTGAAGAACTTATATTATTGCTAAACACTTGATTTTATTAGTTTTTTTAGATCAAAAAGAGAATTTATATCAAATCGAAATTCAATGTAAACATATAGAAATATAGAAACTAATCGTTTAACACACACACTATAATATACTTTCAGAATAAATTAAATGTATTATAGTATATTGATTCATGATGAAAAATGTATGAGCAAGCTGTTTATTTTCTTAAAAGTACCCCCCCCCCCTCCCCCCCATTTTTTGAATGTAATAAAATTTAATTAATATAAAATGTGCGAGATTAAATCAAAACAATAATTAAAACGCTAACACTAAGAGTTTTATGTTTTTTTTTTTTGGGGGGGGGGGGGATGTACTTATGCCTAACTAGTAAGCAATTTAATTGATGCTTTTATAGTGAAGAACTTATATTATTGCTAAACACTTGATTTTATTAGTTCTTTTTTAGATCAAAAACAGAATTTATATCAAATCAAAATTCAATGTAAACATATAAAAATATAGAAACTAATCGTTTAACACACACACTATGATATACTTTCAGAATAATAAATTAAATGTATTATAGTATATTGATTCATGATGAAAAATATACGAGCAAACTGTTTATTTTCTTAAATCGTACCCCCCCCCCCTCATTTTTTGAATGTAATAAAATTTAATTAATATAAAGTGTGTGAGATTAAATCAAAACAATAATTAAAATGCTAACACTAAGAGTTTTATGTCTTTTTTTTTTGGGGGGGGGGGGGGGGGGGATGTACTTATGCCTAACTAGTAAACAATTGAAGTGATGCTTTTATAGAAGAACTTATATTATTGCTAAACACTTTTTTATTAGTGTTTTTTAGATCAAAAAGAGAATTTATATCAAATCGAAATTCAATGTAAACATATAAAAATATAGAAACTAATCGTGTAATACACACACTATTATATACTTTCAGAATAATAAATTAAATGTATTATAGTATATTGATTCATGATGAAAAATATACGAGCAAGCGCCTGTTTATTTTCTTAAATCGTAAACCCCCCCCCCCCCCCCCCCCCTCATTTTTTGAATGTAATAAAATTTAATTAATAAAATGTAATGTAATAAAATTTAATTAATATAAAATGCGCGAGATTAAATCCTTTTAGATTTTTCAAAAATTACAAGAACATCATTAGAAAATATATAAAGATACAAATAACTTGCTGTAAAATGAAATGAATAAATAGTATACTGTACTTTCATGTTTTAAAATTTAAAAATCCTACATAATGGAACTTCATGAACTAAACTAATGTTTCAAGAAAGTTTAAGCCAAAGTTAGCCAAAGTTTACGTAAAAAGATACGTAAGAAACAACAAAAGATCAAGGACCACGTTGTATCAGATTGAAATAGAAATAATAAAATATTTCGCCGGCACTTTCAGGCGGCAGTTGCCACGCCACCTTGTGGCGCGTTCTGCAAGTTCACGCCATCTGACGTCACAGATAGTGTTCTTGGCAGAGGAGTGGCACCCCCCTGCTTGCATATTCTAATACGCAAAAACTTTTCTCTGTCATAGTTGTGTTGCCATTTTTAATTTCAATCGCCACATTCTACGGCAGTGCTGCCATCTATTGAGTGATATTTAAAAAAAAACTTGGAATGTTTCTTTATTTTCATGTATCACTGATTATATTATGTTGTTGTTGAAACCCAGACCGTCCGACCTACCAGAAAGGTGTAAGGTAACTGTTTGGACGGTCGGGAAGTGCCACCCAATTTAGACCGGAACCCAGTGGGGGAGGCATCCACAGGGACCGTACCTTCCTTCCCCTACCACCAACCTCTCGGAAGGACTTTCGGACCCACATGTTTAACGTGATCGTACTCCGCATGAACACGGCGGCTGTTTTGGCAGTGGCTGGAATCGAACCCGGGCCTACCGAGTGCAACTCCAGCGCACTAACCAATGGGCTACCGCGCCCCCCGATTATATTATGTCGAAAGCCCAGAACGACCGACTCATCCGAAGACTTGAGTAACAAGATGGACGTTCGCGATTATATTATGTTGTTGTTGTTGAAACCCAGACCGTCCGACCTACCAGAAAGGTGTAAGGTAACTGTTTAGACGGTCGGGAAGTGCCACCCAATTTAGACCGGAACCCAGTGGGGGAGGCATCCACAGGGACCGTACCCTCCTTCCCCTACCACCAAGCTCTCGGAAGGACTTTCGGACCCACATGTTTAACGTGATCGTACTCCGCATGAACACGGCGGCAGTTTTGGCAGTGGCTGGAATCGAACCCGGGCCTACCAAGTGCAACTCCAGCGCGCTAACCAATGGGCTACCGCGCCCCACGATTATATTATGTGTAATAATTTTGAAAATTATAAATTTTTAAAATCCGGTCATTCATTTATGCTAACCCATATGATTGTAGGGACTTTTGCCTTTGGGCTATAGAATATAAAGTATCCATATGTGAATGCTGCCAGGCAAATGGAATGGTAATTGTGAGTGTTACAGCAACTGTACTTGTGTGGAAGACCCAGGCCGTCCGACTCATCCAGAGGACTTGAGCAACTATTTGGACGACCGGCACTGTACTTGTGTGAATGTTCTAACAGTAGGTGCATGGCACTCTGCTGCACTGTGATCTACTGGACTTGGCCGCTTTTGTTGGAGGCATGATTTTAGGTTTTCTAGAAATACGAGTTTTTAATAATGATTTTATTTTTACAGTGCTAAATCAAATGTTTTGTTTAAAGTGATATTTTTTACCATAGGTAGCGCAGCTTAAAATAATTTGGAGAGACATAAAACCAGAAACTAAAATTAGCAAATAGAATGTTTTCAATTTTTTACTGCATTTTAATATAAATGTTTGTGTGGATCTTTAAAATTTGCTTTTTGCTCGCGTCAATTTCCCCCAAAACATGTACTTTCCTTTGGTGGGCCCCGGGCAGGCTAGACCAGTAAAGTTCAAAATCCAAAATAAATATATTACAAAAGACAAGTACTAAATTTGAGCTTTCTAGATGATTTGGTTCTAGAGTTATTCTCCAAAACACGTAACTTCCTATTAGGGCCCAAAACAGGCTGAACAGTTAAGGTTCAAAATATACAACAAAAAGCAAGATATGCTTAATTTCAGTTTTCTAGCTTCTCTTGTTCTCGAATCATTCCCAGATAATATGCACCTTACTACTGTGATCCCAAAATGGACTGAATTGATAAGGTTCAAAATCCAAAAAATTAAAATGCTAGTATTATGAAAGGCAATTCTAATTTAAGCTTGTTTGCTGCATTAGTTCTCAAGATATTCCCCAAAACATGTAACTTCCTATTATGGGCCCAGAACAAGCTGGACCAATAAGGTTCAAAATTCAAAGAATCAAAATATACAATGAAAGGCAAGATATGCTTATTTTCAGCTTTCTAGCTACTGCGGTTCTCAAGTCATTCCCAAAAAATATGCATCTTATTACAATGGACCCAAAATGGACTGGACCAGTAAGGTTCAGAATCCAGATAATTAAAATATTATTATGAAGCTCAACAATATGCCTAATTTAAACTTTCTAACTGCTGCAGTTCTCGGGTTTTTAATTTCCTATTATAGGTCCAGTAAGGTTCAAAATCTAAAGAATCAAAATATGCAATGAAAGACAAGAAATGGTTAATTTCAGCTCTCTAATTTCGCCAGTTCAAGTTGTTCTCGAAAAATGAATACATTCATAAGATGGACTCAAGTTGGGCCAGCCCACGCAAGTTAAAAATCCAAAGACTTAAAATGTACCACGGAAGACAGTGACATGCCAAATTTAAAGTCACAGTGAATAGTGGAACCTAGTTAATTAGGGCCTCAAAGATTTAAAATGCAGCAAATGTGTGTAATGAAAACAGCAGATAAACACGTCTGTCTGATAACCATTGTAACTAGGGTAGAATCAGTGTGTTCATACTCTTTCAGCTTTTAATATAACATCAACAGGGAGAGACACTTTGAAATATGTATGTCTCTTCTAAATAATCGGTATGAGTTCTCTCTCTCTCTCTCAATACAAGCAGGAAAAAAAGGAAATAGGCTCCAAGCGTGTAGCAAAACTTTGTTAATATCTCCCTTCCTTTATTTGCACAGAAAACATTTTATATGTTGTATTTTATATTTCATATTATATATAATTAAAATACAAGTTACTTGGTTGCAAATTATTTGGGTAGACATTGACTATCATGTTTCCCCTGACACTCTACCACTGTTGCATGTCAAATTTTATAGCCCAACGTGACCTGTTTATTGCTTTAGAGGTGTAGCAAACACAGAAATTGCATTTTATTATTATAGATTATGATATATTATTTTATAAGTTTCTTTAGGAAATCAGAGGCTTTTGCAATCGCCTGAAAAACATTCCCAGTCCAACTCTGGCAATAATCATGAATTATTTAAAATCAGGCTTGTCTAATTAGAAGATCTGATACCTCATTGCAGTCAATGCCTCATAATATAAAATTATGTTATATACATTAATCTAAATGTTGACTGTGTGAGTATTTTTGGCTTTATTGTTTGAAGCAATTTGATTTTGTTCTTGGTGATGAGCAAGCAGAATAAAGGAAAATTTTATGATAATCTGGATTGATAACTAGGATTTTGATATTTTATAATACAGTTATAAGAAATGCTAAGGAATTATGTACAATACCATTATTTAGAAATGCAAAATGCATTTGATACAAGGAAGAACATAAAAGATTGGGACCTGTATACTATGGTACAACTTAAGAAACAAATTTTGTAAAATTGAATGCAAGACCCTCTAAGTTTTTTCATTAAAAAAGAAAATAAAAAACGATACAGAAAGATTGATGACAACGAGTAAATATTTAAAGGTAGCTCAATACCAGGGAATATTTTGCTGTGTTTCTAAAATATAATCATATCCAAAAATTAAACCAGGGATAACCACCCCCTATTTGCTATGCTCCCAATCCTCTCTCTGTAAGATGTGTTTATATCAGAATTGAGAAACAATAAACATATTTTATTCTTATCAATTTGCCTTGATTGCTAGTGCTAATACATGTAGTCAGATAAAGAAAAGCTAATTAATCAGTTAATAATATCTGCCACTATAGACTCATAAAACCCAATAGTAATGTTCTTGAGACCAATTCTATCTGGCTTTTCTGTGGAGGGTGCTAACTACATATTTTTTTTTAAATTTAAAATGACCTTCACAAGTTGCTCAAATACTGTACAGGATACACACAGTCACCTTCTGGATATAGTAAGTCTAAAACTGGCTGTTGTACTGTGAACTGAGTATTATTGGGCCGACTTTCTAGAAAATGGTTTTACTTGTTTAAAAAGCTATTCCAAGGATGGTTTACAGTGTTTATGATGACTATTATGAATTTCCAATTCGGTTTTACTATAGTAACTCATCAAAATTTTCAACTGCATTAAGCTTGAGCGCTCTCTCTACCTCCAAATATTTTTGCCTTCAAACTTTGTGTCTTATTCTTTCATGAGAAGGAACAAAAGTAGAGGGTGTCACATTAAAATAATATGTGTTTTGAGTGGCATCCTAGTCTCTAATGTGCATTCATAAAAAAAGGATTGTCTATCCCCTGGATTTAAACATTCTTAATGAGTACAAATAAAGCTTTCATTCTCAAAATTGTTGTACAGATAAAAGTTTACATCTAAGTAAGCATAGCACTGTATATGACTAGATTCTGTACTTTGTTGTGGTTTTGAATAATTTGTTATATTGCTATTTTATGAATAATTTTCTAAGAATGTATTATATATACGTTTCCCTCTAATCTGAAAAGTCAGGGAAATGAGAAATGACCAAGTCTTGGTTTCCACCCCCTGGTTTCACATGTTTTAATTTGTTTTGCAATAATGCATGGAAATATGAGTTTAGAAACATGATTTAATAGCATGACTGTAGATTTTGCAATGGTTCGGAGGAACTAGGAATACTTGATCCCTGGACAGACACCTTGAACTATCTTGAAGAAAACCGGAAGCAACAAATTGATCTTGTGCTACTAATTTCAATTCACATAATGCCTCAGTTTTCTTTAATTTGAGTGAGGCTTTCACATTTAATGAATGGTTTAAAGGGTCTTTGAACCGGGACTGTAAAGTCCGTACCTCAAACTTCCGAATCCTCTTTTTACTTTCCTGCAATACATGGTAATGTATAGGGAAAGTATTGGAATCATGCCGAAAATAGCAACTCGAATTTTCAATGGATCTACACGTTTTGGGACCTCTAGAACACGAAAAAACTGTTTTTAGCATGTTTGTGTATCTGTCCACTCTAACTGAAAAACTAATTGACCAAATATCATAAAATTTGGTACACGAGTCCCTTATGGGTGACCCTGGTGCTGATTAGATTTTGGTATGATTCAGGATAAAGAACCTGCCTTTTTGTGTGAAACGGCCCTAAAAAATTTCCTGTATCCATTCTACCTGAAAAACTAATAGACCAATTTCACAAAATTTGATAGATAAATCACTTGTGAGTTTCTCTGGTACTGATTAGGTTTTTGTACGATTCGGAAAAATTAACATGCCTTTTTTTTTGTGAAATAGCCTGCAAAAATCATCAAAATCTAAAATAAGACTACGTATCCTCAAATATATCAATTAAACTCTTATTTTCTGTGTAATTTGTGATGATAAAAAAGAATAAGACTGACCCCATTACTGTAAGACTAGCCGTTATCGAGATATTTTAATTTTTTTACATTTTCACACTATGCCACTTTTGAAAATAAGTCAAGTTACCAAATGAGAACGAGAATTGAATTAAAAATGCAAATTTAGTGTAATTTAAATTAATTATGGGTGTTATTTTATGCAATTAAACTCAGTTTAATGAATTATTGAAGAAATAAAGAAAATGTGAATATGATTCTGCAGGGAAAGCCATGCGCTGCCCATATTAGATTTTTCCTTTTTGGGGGTTCCGCCAGCAAATTGAATTATAAAAGGGCTCTTCAACCAAAAAGTTTGAAAAACACTGCTTTAGATAAATGAAAATTTTTAGTTTGGGGACGAGGAAATATAGAATGTTCAACTTCGCCGAACTGATTACAAATGCAATTAGAAGTTGATTTAATATGGAAATAATATAAGTAATCTGAACTAGGTTCTTGGCCAGTTAAAAAGTATATTTGAGCTTGTTAAAAATTTGTAGTTTAGCATCAACGATTGGAAGAAAAGATTTAACTCTAGAAGGATTTTGAGTACAAATGGAGATATATTCATTTAGATAATTTTTTCGCATTTTCAGTTACTAAATGAAAACAATAATTGATTGAAAAGTGCAATTCAGTGTAATTTAAAATAATTATGGGTGTTACTTTGTGCAATTAAACTCAATTTAATGAATTATTGAAGAAATAAAGGGAACGTAAATATCAGTCTGCAGGGAAAGTCATGTGTTGCCCACATCAGTTTTTTTTTTCCAACTCTCCTCTTGTATTCTAATATCCAACTCTCCTCTTGTATTCTAATATCCAACTCTCCTCTTGTGTTCTAATATCCAACTCTCCTCTTGTATTTTAATATCTAACTCCCCTCTTGTATTCTAATATCCAACTCTTTTCTTGTATTCTAATATCCTACTCTGATATCAGCATAAATATCAATTAATTTTTCATATCAATAATTTTTAATTGATAAACATTTAATTTTTCTTATTTACTTTACCTAAAAACTATTTAAAAAAAATTAAATATTTCCAAAATAAAATTACTTTGTGTTTTGTTAAAGAGTCAGGATTTGTATATTTTTACTGATTCCAACTCCATAACCCTTATTTCAACAATAGTATCTTCACAGATAACTTTTTATGTGTTCAACATTAATCAATCAACCTAACTTTTAGTTTACAGAATTAACTTTTACAAAAGCTAATTTACACTGTTTATAATAAAAATGAAAAGTAACTGTTAACTGGACTGTATGCAATAAAATATAAGTTTTGTTCTTATATAATTTTCTTATCATTTTAATGCTTACTCCTTAATCTAAGATTTAGATCCAGGAGCGGACTTGTACTATGAAACCAGCACAGTGATTTTAAAAGTTTTCTTTGCCCTGATATTTCTATTTTCAAAACCAATGTTGGTCATTGGGAGGCCCATGCCAAAAATCCTATTACACTCACCCCCATCCCTCCCCTCCCTAAAAACATCTTCTAATCTTTTCTTTTCCTCATAGATTTTATCTTTTCATTTTTTGTTTAGCAATGGATTTCTTACTAGATTTTTGTGATGTTACTATTTATTGGCAGATGCCTTTTTACCTTTGTTGGAGTCATTGCTCTGTCTTATAGCCTCAAGAAGGAGATTATTTTTTTGTGTCTAAAACTAGTTTATACAGTTACTAATTTGATTTATGCAGCATTTCTAAAAAGTATTTTGCATTTTTGACATTCATTGTTTATCTATATTGTTTCATTGTTAAATTATTTTATTCAAATTGCTTGATTATATGGTAATTGAGAAAATTTTATACTAAATAATAAGTTTCTAAGTACTAATTAAATTGTAAAACTTCTAACTTTGTTAGGTATCCGTTGTTGGTCTCTTTAAAAAAGAAAATTTGCACGCAACTGGCCCTCAGCCAGCACAGCCCAGTGATTACACCATACAGGTCTAATCTGCCCCTGCTTGGGCCAAATATCCCTAATGGTTGAGCCCATGTTGGAAGCTTTATGCATTTAATATTTTATTTATAATGGTGCTAATAAATATGATGTAATGCTTAATGAAGTATAAATGGACAGCATTTGCTCACCCATAAGTTATGTAAGAAAAAAATAAAAAGTAAAAAACTGAAAATTGGATCAAGTATCTCTGGTTCTCCCTATTCTTTTTATTTTTAATTGATATTCAAAATCAAAAATGTTCTTATGTTTCCTAAACAATACATTTATTAAGCATATTACATTCTCAAAATCAGCACTATCAGATTCAAATTCAATGTTTAGAAATGTTCTCTTTAAAATACACTTTAAATAAGGAATGTAATAAATAAGACTAGTGTTGTTGTTGAGACCCAGACCGTCCGACCTACCAGAAAGGTGTAAGGTAACTGTTTGGACGGCCGGGAAGTGCCACCCAATTTAGACCGGAACCCAGTGGGGGAGGCATCCACAGGGACCGTACCCTCCTTCCCCTAAATAAGACTAGTGTGAAATAATATCATTATGGTGCTAATCATAATGGTGCTAATAAATATGATGTAATACTTAATCTATATAAATAAAAATGAAAATCTGTCTGTCTGTCTGTCTGTTTGTCCCATCATCACGGGAGAACGGCTGAACCGAATTTGATGAAATTTTGTGGGTAGCCTAGAAATAGCCCCACTTAAAATTTAGTCAGTGTTTTGAGTTTTTACGACCAGTGGTTCTCGAGATATTAGTAAAAAACGAAATTTCCGTTTGTCTCATCATTACGGAAAAACGGCTGAACCGAATTTAATGAAATTTTGTGGATAGCCTTGAAATAGCCCCCATAAATTTTGTCCAAGTTTCGAGTTTCTGAGACCAGGGGTTGTCGAGATATTAATGAAAAACGGAACTTTTTCTTAGGAGATCTACTCTCCAACTCCGTGGTTTATCCAAACGGAAAGGATGAAAATCGTTTGTTTAAAACGCCAAAATGAAATAAAACTTTATTTCCGAGTTTAGTACAGGATTTTTGCATTAATTAGTCACAATAAGAAAGCATGAATTGTTTGAAACATGAATTTAAATGGAAAAATTTACCTCCATGGTTCATCTTTTACAAATTTTTACTCAACGATGAAGAGTATAAAGAAATCAAAATGGCTATTTAATTTCACATTTTATGAGGAAGATTCTATCTTATATCATGTTGTTCGGCAATGGAATGAAATTAAATGTGTTGGTAATATTTATTATTATTTTTTCTATTTGTATAATAAATAAATGGATGTAAAAATATATTTTATAAATGAACGGTTTGATTGTTATTTTAATTATATATATTGCGGACTGCGTACATCACTTTCATTTATTTAAGCAAAGAGGTTTCAAGCTCATATATTGTGTTTAGCTAATAAACTCATATATTGTGTTTACCCAATAAATTCATTTAGCCGATTGTTGAAGCAGAAAAAGAGTAGAACGGGTGTATGTATCTTCTAATACAATTTTAGTGCTTTCATTTAGTATATCCAAAAGGGATCAGGATATTTTATTCTTCAGATCTGCAAATTCAGAGCTACGAATTTAGCGGAATATCTCTAAATAACTTGGTAACTTTTCTTAAACTTTATCAAATTAGTGGAAATATCTCCAAATTGGTAAAAATGGCCCAAATCAATCAATGAAATTAAATTTGTTTTTTTAGAATAGAGTACTGAAATGATGTTTCTGTAGCATTTGTCGGTCAGTTCATCCATCCTACTTAGTAACACATTGAAGGAAATTTTTTAATATCACCAAATTGGTAAAAATATTTTTAAATCCATAAAAATAGCATGAAATTGATAAAATCGCTCTTACTAAATGAAATTAATTGTGTTTTGTTAGGGGATAGTATTGTGATGATGTTTCGTCAATTTGTCGCAAAATGGGGCTATCGGTTCTACAGTCCCACTTGGCGATAAATTTGGCGATTTTTTAGGTTATCGCTAAATTGACGAAAATGTCGCCAAACCTTCCATGGAGATTGCATTATTCTGATGACATGATTTCCATCAATTTATTTGAAGCAAATGATATCATGTCGCTTAGCAACGGATTCAATATGTTATGCGGCATACGATTTTTAATAAATCTTTTCCGATTTGAATAATAAAAATATGTATATAAAATAAATTTAATTGACATTGCATTTTTGACTGGATCAATTACGGTCTTCAGATTTAAACATCATTATTATTGGTATTTTCGGGGACTGTTGATTCAGGGATTATTGATATTTTCAAATTATTATGGAATTGTTTCATTATGCCGAAAATTGTTGAAACTCATATATAGTACGTTGTACGAGTAATCTTCTACAAATGCATGGGTATATCTTCTAATCTACGAGAATATAAGTAGTACAGGTATATTGGCATATATTTTGATATATATTGGCATATATTGGAATCAATTACGACCTTCTGGTATTAAGATTACGGGGATTTTTGATACTTTCAATTTATTACGTCATCTTTTTTATCTTGGTAAATATTTTTGAGACTCATATTGCAATACGGGTAAGCTTCTGCGACAATATAAGTAGTACGTGGCTGCATATATTGATTCAATTCCTTTTTTTTTTGTAAATTTACTTACAAAAGGGGCCAGGATGTTTTATTCTTCAGATCTGCCCGTGAATATAATTTTGCATAGTGAGAACAGATATTCTTAAACTTCTCTTTATGAGCAATAAATTTAATATTTTAACAGAATTTGCACATGATTGCGAATTATAAATTTCTTTATATTATATACTCCGTACGAAGAACGGGTATGCTGCTAGTGAAGTATAAATGGACAGCATTTGCTCACCCATAAGTTATGTAAGAAAAAAAATAAAGAGTAAAAAACTGAAAATTGGGTCAAGTATCTCTGATTCTCCCTATTCTTTTTATTTTTAATTGATATTCAAAATAAAAAATGTTCTTATGTTTCCTAAACAATACATTTATTAAGCATATTACATTCTCAAAATCAGCACTATCAGATTCAAATTCAATGTTTAGAAATGTTCTCTTTAAAATACACTTTAAATAAGGAATGTAATAAATAAGACTAGTGTGAAATAATATCATTATGGTGCTAATCATAATGGGGCTAATAAATATGATGTAATACTTAATGAAGTATAAATGGACAGCATTTGCTCACCCATAAGTTATGTAAGAAAAAAATAAAAAGTAAAAAACTGAAAATTGGGTCAAGTATCTCTGGTTCTCCCTATTCTTTTTATTTTTAATTGATATTCAAAATCAAAAATGTCCTTATGTTTCCTAAACAATACATTAATTAAGCATATTACATTCTCAAAATCAGCACTATCAGATTCAAATTCAATGTTTAGAAATGTTCTCTTTAAAATACACTTTAAATAAGGAATGTAATAAATAAGACTAGTGTGAAATAATATCATTAACAGCTTTAGTGTTTTAAATAAAGAAATTGGTTACTGTAATTTTTAGTTGCATTATGTACTAAATATATTTACTCATTTTTATTCCCATACAAGCTGTATTTTGCTCTCTGATATATTACTAACTAGAAGAATTACCCACTATTGCCTAGATCTTCCACTTAAATAATACAGATACAGATAACACCACTAAATTTTCACCAAGAGGTATTTTGAACCAAAATCACTCCCCTTTTCATTTCAAACCAAATCCTTTAGTTTCTATGCATGTATAGTCACATCATTTGCCATATATGCTCACAAATATCCACTTCTCTCCAGGACAACACTCAACAAACCAAAGAAAAAATGGCATCAAAATTTCAATTTTATGCTTTTGGTTGATAAGTAACAAAAAATAGAATACTTACATTTTTTCTTAATTGGAAGATATATACCCATATTTTTACCAAACTTTAGAATTGTGTTATTTTTTTTTTCGAATTCTGTGAAATAAAAAAAAAAAAACCATGCTTATTTTGATATATTTAAAAATAAATTAATTAATAGGAAGAAATTGCACTATGGATTAGATTCAAAGATTGTTAGAAAGATTGTCCTTCGATCTTTCTGATGATGTCAAGATGGAAACTCTGATAACATTTTCTATCATTACCGAACTGATTTGTTTGAAAATTACTCAAAATCAACACTCGTCCACAAGAAATAACTAAAAAACTAATTTTCATTTTTAAAAAAACTTGCAGAGGTCTGCCTCACCAGGAGTTCAGCTAACCTATTACCAAATTTTTCAGTTGTTCGAAGCTTGGATTTTCTGCTAAACACAACGCACACACATAGACAGATAGAAAAAATAAATCATCATCTTCTATATGTAAAATATTTGTTTTCCCATGAAAATATTTTTCAATTGTTCATTATTTCTTTAAAGGTTGCTGCTGTCCTAGTTCCTTGGTGCAAAATGTTCATGATTCTTGTCTTTTGCGAAAAAGTTTAGTGGCTTATCCTCATCATGTACCTTCCCATCACTCCCATATCTCTACAACAGCTTTCTCATCTGAAACACGCTGCTCTGATTGTCATTCTGGAAACACAACTCTTGATGCCCAAAGACATCATGCACAGCATTACACAATTTCATCACCTTCAACACATTCTCGAGTTGCTTGTGCATGCTGCGAACTTCACCGTGAAAGCAATCAGCATCACCATCAGTCAAGCCTTCAGTATCTTTCTCAACCAAAAACCTCTTCAAGTCTAGTGCCTTGTGAGCAAACCCCTTTAGATTTGTCATTGACATCATCCACATCAAATATCAGTATCGAAAGTGATATATCTTTACCACAGGGACATTGTTCCAGTCCACTCTGCTGCAGCAGTAGAGACCTTTTATTGTTGAGGACATCACCTCATTCTTTTCAGCATAACAAGTTCTCATCTAATAAACCTTGCTGCAGATGCAGTAAACAAATTGTGTGTGAAACCCAGGCCGTTGATTCTGTGCAATCGTTATGTTCTAATCAGAGTATTATAAAAATAGCTCAACCTCCAAGTGTTGACCGTGTTTCCTTGCTCGCATCTCCAGTTGATCAAGGATCTGTCCCTCCAGTTGCTTCTACATCTGGTATCACGAACAAAAGTGTGCCCTGTGT
Organism: Amaurobius ferox; assembly: GCA_951213105.1. Taxonomy (NCBI): domain Eukaryota; kingdom Metazoa; phylum Arthropoda; class Arachnida; order Araneae; family Amaurobiidae; genus Amaurobius; species Amaurobius ferox. Next base: position 18,612,687 of record OX578143.1, read on the forward strand.
GATAACTGATAACAGCTTAGTAACCGCTAAACGTGAGAAAAGTGTCTCGCCTAAACAGTCATCTAAGCCATCTGTAGTTCCAAAGAAGAGTACTTTTGCCCATGGCTGGAGTTGGAAAGGAAAGCCTAGAGAAAGATTAATTGCTCTAACGGTTAGTTTTGTATTTGTTTTTTAATTATATTTCTTAAAAATTAATTTTCAGATTTTGTCAAAACTTTGTAGTAAAATTGGAGGGGGGGGGGGGGGCTTGTGAATATCTTCTAAGCTATTTGGAGGTTAACAAATATATAGATTGATCTCCACTGTGTTACTTCAGATTTTTTTTACAGCAATCTGAGAAAAAATATCATTATTTTCCTGAGAACTTGCTTACTAACAATTCCTCAAGTTAAGTATAATTTTGCTTTGCAAAACTTATTTAACAGGAAAATTAGTAGATCCTGCACTGCACTACTCATTATAAAATTGGGTCTAACTGACAATCTAAGCAAAATCAAAAATCTGTCTCTGTATAAGGTAAAGTATTTAAGTTCTAAATAGTCTAAAATGATAGCTTGTTTAAGTCTCTAAATTGTTTATAATATATTATTTTTAATAGAGTTTATAAAAATATTTAAAATATGTAACTAATCAAATTATTATATGTTTATTTTCTATCCCTGTCTTGCTTTCTTAACTTTCACTTTGTACAGAATCATTAGGCAGGCAAAGACAAATTTGGTAATGAATCTTATGAAATAAATTTGGTAAATTAACTTTCTTTGCCTTTTCTTTAAATACCAGCTTTAAATATATTTTTATGAAATAGTTTCTGATTATTATGTCCATTTAAATCATTTTGCTAATCAGTAATAAGGAAGAATCCACTTAAGGGAAAATTCAGCAGTTCAATCATTTTTGGTACCCAATGGTTCTAAACCCTAAATATATTACGAAGGTGTGTGTGTTTGTGAAAAAGGATGCTACAGAAACTGAAGGTCTGAAAACTAACAAAACACCCAGCAGTTTCCAGAATTTAATTAAAGTATGTACAGTCAAACCTCTATAGAAACTTATGGGATTGACTGTCGAATTTCAATTAAAAGTACATGATCAGCTGAAACGTTCTGAAACAGTTATTAATAATGTTCAAATTATATGTATACTAAGATGCGAATTTGCATTGAAATAAAATATTAAATGATAAAATAAAGTTTATGGTAGAATTTTTCTAAAAATTAAATAACAGCACAACACAGTGATGTATTTATGTACACCATATTTTTTATTATTGCTCTATCATTATTCTAGTTACAAAAAGTAGTCCGCAATTTTTTTTTTCCAGAATGATTGATGAGATAAATTTGATCTACTTTTTTATGAACATGTGGCGATTGTGCGGGTCCCGAACCAGGGACCTGATGCTTCGTAGACCGACATTATAATCACTGAGCAAAAGCTAGCTCCTCCTCTGTTCTTATAATTCGGTTACTGGCTCGTGAGGCATCTTTGATAGATGTCTTTGCTGCCGCACACTCCCCTCGCTGATGAGGAGGCCGAGAGGCGTGTCGCCTCGGCGTGACGTCAGGGCCGGGAGGCGTGTTGCCTCGGCGTGACGGGCAGTCGTGGTCAACCAGGAAGGGAGTGTCAAGGCTTCTGACTCCTTTTTTTTGGTGCTGCTATCTCGTGCTGAGAGGCGAAGTCGTTGGAGAAGGTTGCGTCTTTCAAACGTCCAGTCATCATTGTGGCGATTGGTCGTCGCCGTGGTCCCGAACCAGGGACCTGATGCATTGTAGACCGACATTATAATCACTGAGCAAAAGCTAGCTCCTCCTCTGTTCTTATAATTCGGTTACTGGCTCGTGAGGGATCTTTGATAGATGTCTTTGCTGCCGCAAACAATTGAAAATAAATGTGTCAATTATGTTCTGTTCCACAGTTTCAGTAGATAAAATTTTGTTGTCAATATACATTGCTCATTCTAAAAACAGGTATTTCAAAGAAAGAGCCAAGCAACAACAGTAAAAGAGAATTAAAATGACTTTGACAGTTTCAATGATAAATTGTTTTCTCAGAAAAAGTTAAACAAAAGTGTGTGTGAGAAAATTTAATTTCTCATGGGCACTTAATTTATGAAATAAGCTTTAAATTGGCAAGCCCCCAGTCTGTGTGAGGAATTCTTGAAATACAAAATAAAATTTTTCCATTAGCGGGAATTTTATGATCATTTTATCCAAACTGTGTACTGTTTAAAGTTCGTTAGAAATATTTATAAAACATTTGTTCAAAAGATTTCTAGGGATCAGAATAAAGAATTGTTATATCTAAGAGATCGCTACATGTTTGCTGTAGTGGGGTTCATTTGTACTATATAAATATCTAGTAATCCCTCCCCTCCATTTACATCATTTTCAGTTATATGTTTATTTCATGCTACCAATTAACCACATAAATTGAGGGAATTGTGGTACATAAAATTGCAGAAAAGAAAATTTTATGCCTATAAATTCATTACATTTTGTTGAATAATGTACTAGAGTTATTTTGTGAAATCTGTTCTTTGTTTATTCGGTAGAATGATTCTGTTCCATGTACCAGAGTCTGTTACCCCAGTGTGGAACATACAGAAGGTGATACTGTATGTGAGAGAGACTGTGTTCTTCTCAGATCGGGACCCAAAGATACTGACTTACCTTATGTAGCAAAAGTTTCCGCCTTTTGGGAAAACCCAGATGATGGTTTGTATATTTAAGTTTTGTAAACTCAGAAAAATATTATTTACTAGCCATTTCCACCCACTAATTGTGTGGTTGTAATGGCTAATGATGACTAAATGCAGCATTTACACATGTAATAAAAGTTCTGAATATCAAAAACCATTTCAAATTTAAATATAAAAATGGTGCACATTTCATAGTTCTGTTAGCATGAAAATTGTGGTATGTAAAATATTTCATTTACGATTGCTGTATGTTGCCTTAGTTTCACTGTTTTCACATATTTTAAGCTAAAATTCAATTAATTATAGCATTATTTTTCAATATTTTGATTTTAAAAATAGCTATGAAATAATTTCTGTATAACTCGGTTACCATAGTTACAGAGTTATCATATTCTTCTAATCGGGACAAAAGGTAAAACCACCTGGACTCCAGGACATATTCTTTAAACCGGAACATATGTTATCCCTAATGATATAGATTCTTTTAATTTTAATTTAATGGTTTCAAAGGATGCTGAAAAATATTTGAGAAAACTATTTAGTTGAACTAATGGTTTCATGTCAAAAGAATGCAACTAAAAACAAGAATAATTTTAAAAATAAATATGCTAATTGAAATGTACCATGTAAAATAGCAGAAAAAAAAAATAAACATCACTATGAAAGAAGCCTAGAGACCTGGAATATCTGGATACATATTTTTATAAGAAAATGTAGGACAGATCCAAATATAAATACAAAATTTGTTCAATTATTGTTATTTTAACACTTGAACCTGATGTTTAGATTAGATTTTGTAGTAAAATGCCTCAAAATATGTTTTAAAATCTTAAAAACTTAAAATGTTTAGACTCTTTTTCAAGAGTTAACATAGAAAAACTGAAATAAGCGACTGGAAGGAAAATGTACTCTTGAGCAAAGGTGTATGCTGTATTAGAGTGTAAATAGTATATGTTAGAAAGGAAATTGTATTATTCATATTTCTTAGTAGTAGTATACCTAGTTTTCATATGGAATATAAAATAACTTAAAATTCACAATTTGTGGTAAACTTTTAATATTTGGAGTTTCCTTTGAAATTTTATAATAATTCTCACAGAAAGGAAAGTGGTGAGTTCTCCCATGTTGAGATAAACAGACAGATAGAACCACAACATACAATTTTATTTACATAGATAATATGTAGAAATTTTACAATTAAATAGTAACTTCTTTGTAGGTTACATTTTTGGTCTTTTTATTAGGGGGCAAAAATACTAAGAACTCTTTCGTTTAGGGCCTTTGAAATTAAAAGTTTATTTTTTATTTTGTTAATTTATAAAGCTTTCATAATTTTAAAGATAGGCATAAACAACAGTCCGGTCACTTTATCGAGGTTTCAATTGTATATTAAAATTTCATGAAATTTAGTACAGCCAGCCATTCTCCCATGTTGATGAGACAAACAGATGGATTTTAAATATTATTTATATAGATAGAGTTCACTAAATGTGACATTTGCACACTTATTAAAAGTTCTGAATATCAAAACCTTTTTCAAATCAAAGCACGAAAATGACACACATTTTATAGTTTTATTAGTAACTAAATTATGGCATGTAAAACAATATTTCATCTCCGATCACTGTATATTGCCTTACTTTCATCATTTTCAGACATTTAAATCAAATAATCAATTAATTATAACTTTTTTCAATAATTTGATTAAAACATAGCCAGCAGATGGTTGTAGGATTTGAAATGTAACTCAGTTGCTATAGTCACCACAATAGAATTGAAAAACTGTAAATAAATTTGTTGATAGAATATAATAAAAAATATTGTCTGCTATAACTACTTTTCTTGCAAATAGAATTAAAAACATTCAGAATAAAGAATATGAAGACAGACAGATAGAAGGATGTTTGAATGTTAAGTGGGATCCTACCAAGGCCACCCATTAAAATTTAATGAAATTTATTGCAGCTATTTTCCTGTGATTATTAAATAAACAAACGGACAGATTTTTAATTTATTTATATGGATGCTACAGTACAAAATCTTAAAGCAGCCTGAATTTAAAAAATTGAGCTTAGCCTTAGGTCTAATTGTAGATTAATATTGAATTTTGGTTTCTAAACAAATTTTTAGTTATAAATTTAACTTCATATTTATCCAAGAATAAATTTATATATCCAATTCTTTATATATATTAATGCTATTATTTCAAAAATTAGTTTTAATTCAGAAAGGAAAAATTTTTTTTGTTCTTTTTCTGGTTCTATAAAATCTGGAAAGCCCTTGAATTTTACATTTTTGCCTTAAAGTCTTGCAATAATGAAATCTGAAAAATACAGGGTTTTAATCTTATAGAAATCCCAAAATTTTACAATATCAATCACTTTTAAATTGACTTACTAAATAAAAGTCGTAAAAATTTATTTGTTTTTTATTGCCAAAAGTGTATAAACTATAATATTCACACATCCATATCTATTTCAGGGGAGATGATGATGAGCTTGTTGTGGTATTACCGACCTGAGCATACTGACCAAGGTCGCAAGCCTGGGCAGATGGAAGATGAAGTGTTTGCTTCCAGACATAAAGATGTTAACTCTGTTGCATGCATTGAAGATAAATGTTATGTTCTTACATATAATGAATATTGCAGGTATTATATTCTTACTTTCCCATACTTATATAGAGAAAGTATTCTTTTCCTGAATTATTAATCCACTTAGTTGAGATCAGAGCATACAGCAAGTCATTCTTCTACAGGCGTAAAATTTCTCTTAAACCTTTGGGAAATACTTTGCTCTACGTGCTAATATCAAACCTTGTTTATCTCCTTTAAATGTATAGTTTTTAAAATCCTTTCTAAATAATATATATACAGGGCGTCCCAATCCGGCCGTCCAAATAGATGCTCAAGTCCTCAGGACGAGCCGGACGGTCTGGGTCTTCAACACTTCAACAGGGCGTCCCAAAAACATTGATCTCAGCTTTTATTCCTTAAATATTGATCTTAGACATATATAATAAATTACAAAGTTGCGTAAAAGAAGGTACAGAATTTTATAAAAATGATTAAAATTTTCAAGGGAATTAGATTTTAAGAAATACAAAATTTAATTTTTATATGGCCCCCATACAAAAACATTTCCCAATGAGTAAAATGTGCCCCATACACTAATAAGGTGATATACAAAATTTCAGCATTTTATCATAAAAAGTCCCAGAGATATGAAAAGACAAAAAATGCTGACTTAAACCACTTTTCGATTCATCGACTTGGGTTCTCAGAGGGGAAAAATCATGTTGGCAGATCGCGTTTCAGGAGTCATACACAAATTACAAAAAAAAAAACAATGATTACATAAATAAATAATAATTTTGCTATTTATTGGTACAAAAGTATCTACACTGTGTAGAAATAATAATTTTACACAAAGATTACAAAGCTTATTCAAAATGTTTTCCATCCATGCCAATACAGAGGTGCATTCTCCTAATAACACTTCTGTGCACTCAATCAAGTTCTTGTTCGATGATGTCATGACAACCATCTTGAATGCATTGTTGCAACTCTGCTTTATTTAAGGGAGGTGACAGATAAACAGTTGTGCATAAACAACCCCACAAATAAAAATCCATAGGCGTTAAATCAGGCGATCTAACGAGAAATTCAACTGGCTCATGCAAGCCAATCCACTTGTCTGGAAACTCGTTATTTAACCAATGTTTCACAACTGTAGTATGGTGAGCTGGAGATCTGTCCTGTTGAAACCATACATGTGGAAGTACTGTTAGGGGCAGTTCATCCATAAAATCAGGAATAATCGCATTCAGAATCTCATTAACATATCTGTCACCCTTCAATGTACCATCATACAGTATGGGTCCAAGCAAACGGTTTCTGAAAATACTACACCATGCAGTCACAGAAAATTGCTTTTGATGATGAATATCACGTACCACGAATGGATTTGTGTCATACCAGAAGTGCTCATTTTGAGAATTTATGCATCTATCTTGTTTAAAACAGCATTTGTCAGTCCAAATTACGTTTCTCAGTAAAGAGGGATTTGCATCTTCCTAATTTAGAGCCTAATTACTAAAATCTAGATGATGTTGATAATCTGTTGGTTCCTGTCCTTTCACACGATGAATGTTAAACGGATGCCATTTATTCAGTCTCTGTATTCTCCACACTGTTGCATGTGGTACGTTCATTTCTGAAGCAGTGGTACGAACACTATGTGGATGACTGCAAAAGTAAGCCAAAATATCAATTTCTACATCAGTTGAGGGAAGTCTGGGCCTACCTAGTCCAGCTGCACGATGTACGCTTCCTCTTTCACGTAGTTGTTGCACCAATCGTGAAATAAATCTCCCAGAAGAATGTGCAGAATTGGGAAAAGTATATTGATATTCCCATGCAGTTTCGTTGGCATTGCGATTGCATAAACTGTACAGCAAAAGCATTTCAAAAAGTTCTTCGTTGCTATATTGCATCATACTGTTGGTTCAGGCTAACTACACTCTCAAAATGTAGCAGAAATATGAAATACTTAAGGGTTGCTCAGACTACCGGGCTGTGCACTCTACGCTTGTGTAAGCGAGGCGATTGATCAATGGCAGAGCAAAAACAACTTTCTCATGTGATGATGCGACTGTGTGACGCACCGATCAGAGGCAGATATTTGCATATGCATACATTTCTAAGCTGTTGTAATGTTCATTTTGATTGTGCCATTTCCAAGTTTTATCCGGTAATTAATTATGTAAAATTTTAAGGTATTTTTCAGGAAGCATATTTTTGAAAAATTGTAAATAAATATACGAGGCAGATATTATTTGCCTATGATGCATTTCTGCATTGCATCAATTGCACTCTTGCTGTAAACATTTACATTTTAATTTGTGATTAATCCCTCAACAACTTTGTTTAAATATATCTCTGGGACTTTTTTAAGATAAAATGCTGAAATTTTGTACATCACCTTATTAATATATGGGGCATATTTTACTCATTGGAAATGTTTTTGTACGGGGCCGTATAAAAGTTATAATTTTGTATTTCTTCAAATTTAATCCCCTGAAAATTTTTATCGATTTCATAATGTTCTGTACCTTTTTTTATGCAACTTTGTAATTTATTATATATGTCTAAAATTAATATTTAAGGAATAAAAGCCGAGGTCAGTGTTTTTGGGACACCCTGTATACAGTGTGTTCCAAAAAGATTGAAACATGCTTTAATTCTTTACTTGTTGGAGATAAGTGGGCAATGTAAATTGCAAAAATGTTGAAAGTAAGGTAGGAAATAAGACTATGTTAATGAAATAGTCCTCCCATTAATTTTCAAAAAGTTACACTTTTTAAATTCTTATACAATCCCCCTTAGGCAAATTGGGTCAATCAGAAAATCTGTATCTTTAAAATCAACTGAAGATGAAGGAAAAAATCTGTCTTATGCCACTTTTCCGTACCATATGAAAGGCTGTTTCATCCGTGAAAATGAGGATCATAAACAAATTGACGATGGAAATTGTTTAGATCAAAAATATGTTAATAGATGTGTCAAAATTTTTTATTACAAATGCATCTAAATAAATCATTACACAGACAGAAATCATGTGATGATACCTTACACCTTTCTATTAGGTCGGACGGTCTGGGTCTCAACAATAACAACAGACAGAAATCATATAAAGCAGTTGTACTCACTAAGCGGTTGGGGCACATAATTAAAATATACATACATTGATCTTTTTTGTGATATGTCACAAATTTACATTTCTAATTTGATATATGGTCTCCATTCACAATGTTCAAGTTTCAATTAAATATAACTCGCTCAATTTTAAAGATACAGATATGCAGGTTTTTTTTTAATGATCTTGTTACATTAAAAATAAAAATTTTCTGATTGACCAAATTTGTCTAAAGGGTCGTATAAAAATTAAAAAAGTGTAACTTTTTGAAAATTAATGAGAGGACTCTTTCATTAATGTAGTCTTATTTCCTGCCTTACTTTCAACATTTTTGCAATTTACCTTGACCACTTACCTCTAACAGGTAAAGAATTAAAGCATGTTTCAATCTTTTTGGGACACCTTGTATGTATGTATATATATATATATATATATATATATATATATATATATATACAGGGTGTTTCAAAACTAATGCAACAAATTTTCAGGGGTGATAAAACACACTGGAACAAACACTTTTCATCATAGAATGCATCGTCGCAAGTGAAGCAGTTACACACTAGAGGGTGCTTTCCATTTCTCCACACACACACAGTCTTATGCACTTATACCAAGACTGGCATGAAACATCAAAACTTAGCTTTATTTAAGACAAAACAAATGCATGGCAACACTGAAGAATGCCCTTTCAGATAATTGGCAGTGCGAGCGAGAAAACATTCCGTGATTTGAAACACTCTTGTTGGGGAAGCTCACTCAATAAAGCCTTTGTGCTTCCCTGTTATTACTTTTTGCGAGACTAGAAATAAAATGCATGCCCATCTTCTTTACATTGGTATACCGATCCATTCCAAGTTGCTAATAACCTTACATGAGAAAACCACTGCTTTTTGAAAGAGCCCTCTAGTGCATAACCGCTTCACTTGAGACCATGCATTCATGATAATGCATACATTTTAAATGTTTGTTTCAGTATGTTCTAGCAGCCCTGAAAGTTTGTTGTATTAGTTTTGAAACACCCTGTATGTGTGTGTGTGTGTGTGTGTATATATATACATGCATGCATACAGTGGACTTTCTTTAAGAGGGCACCCGTTTAAGATGGATCTCTGATTATTATGTACAAATACAAATTCCCTAGTTAAAGTCTATTTACTTTGCATGTTATGAACATTGTTTAATACTTTCGTTTATTCGTTCAGATAGGCAAAATTTATTTGATTTTATTATGAGTAAAAGATGTTCCAGAACATACTTTAGAACAATTTACTAAAATCGAGAATAACATAAAAAGAAGATTGTTTACCCAGAAGAAACCAATAAAAATAACTTATTTTAAAAGTAGTAATACGAACAACTACATTTTGTTTATGTTTTGAAATGTTAATATTTTTTTTATATTTACCTCATTTTACATATTAAAATTTTTTTATTTAAATGTTCTGTATTTTTTGTTTGAAAATTGTATTTTTCAATGTATCTAGTATGTAGCATAAAACTGAGGATAACAAAATTTCATTAACATTTTACTTTTTAATTAATATTTGACGTTAGTTTTATGGTCTTCTGCTATAATGAACTCTCGCTAATACGTACAGTAGATGTTGGCCCTTGACTGTCCATCTTAAATAGAGACCACTATATATATATATATATATATATATATATATATATATATATATTCTTTGATACCTCTATTGACATCAAGATGAGGTAATTTTAACCATTTGCGGATAGAGGCTCATAACATACATATTATAATTTCTACCAAAACTGCTGCCGTGTTCACGCAGCGTACAGTCACTTTAAACATGTGAGTCCGTAAGTCCTTCCGAGAGGATGGTAGTAGGAGAAGGAGGGGTACGCTCCCTGTGGATGCCTTCCCCACTGGGTTCTGGTCTACATTGGGTGGCACTTCCCGGCCGTCTAAACAATTACCTTACACCTTTCTGGTAGGTCGGACGGTCTGGGTCTCAACAACAACATGCTATAATTTCTGGAGTCTGAATTGATTAAGAATAAAAGTCTAATCACTGTCATCAAATTTATCTTCTTGGTGTCATCAGATTCATCATTTATTTGTTGCTATTCATTGTCGTTTACTGCTTGGACCAATGTCTTCGAAATCCCTTTCTTATTTACTTCCCAACATCAAAACTGATTCTTTAGAAAAAATTTTGTACTTTCTTTATAGAAGTAGGAATATGAACATTAGATCACAATTAATTAGAAATTAAGCAGCAGTTATTTATTCTAATCCTCCTGATTTGATAAATTTTGGGGACTTGCTTTTTTTATTTCATAGAGTTAATTATTACCTGCAATAAAATAATAAATAAACTAAATATCTGTAATAAAATAATGAAGAAATATGATAAAAAGCCATATCATACATTATATGAATTATATGTCCCCTCCTCTATTAGCAGAACAGAGCTCGAGGGACTGTACACAATAGCAGTCACAAATATTAATGGATTTTCGCTAAACTTTGTATTCGGTTTTGATATCAAAAAATCTAGGACTTGATTAATTTTTTTTTTTATTTGAGTGAAATCTGATATTTTATATTCTTTTAATATAGCAGTATCTGACAAAATTTGACACAATCATGCATAAAAGGGTTTATTTATGGATCAGTGATCACCGGACTTAATAGTTTCAATCATTGTTGTGAAAAATAGATATGATACAATTTTTTTTTTTATTTGTGATCATTAGCCCCCTTGGGAGCAAGTTACAAGCCCCAGAGGAGAGGTACACGTTTAGATATGAAGACAGCCCCTTATGCAAATTTTACGCACATTAGTTTGTAGAGGATGTTATTCCTAATTGAATGGTATCATTCAATTTTCTCTACAATGAACGATGCTCGATTAGCAGAGGGTGGGGCATTTCTTTTTTTCCGCGGCTGTACATTGTCAAGTATGATATCAGTCACAAGATTTCTTCAAGCTCTTGAGTAAAGGGTAACATGCTATAGTCGTAATAATTTGAACCCACGATACTTATTTTCGAATCTTTTCTTGTAAAATTTGAAAAAAAAAATGAATTCTAGTATAGGAAAGTCAAGTTGAGCCACACTCTAGTTAATCTTTTTCTTGTAAATATAATTCCATAATCATCTATGATTTTGTTTCCATTATTATAAAATCATGTGAAACAACAAAATATTGTCTGTCCTAATACAAACCTTTTTGTGACAAAAAGTGTCCAGTATTACCAAAATCAAAATATTAATGCAATGAATATGATTAGATTAAGAGTAAAATTTACTGTCACTTATTTTTGAGCACCCTGTGCTTGTCTATTTGGTACTTTGTGCAAATAAATCATTGCAATATAACAAACTGCAATATGCAATACAGCAATCTTTGCAAATTCTGAGAAAGGGGGTCATCCCATTGCATCTGACCATTTGCTAAATGGCCAGATTTGTTAAAAATTAGTTATACATTTATACTTTATAAAAATTATATTTAATGAATAGATAGTTTAAAAAAATTTTCTTGCTTTAGAACAGTGTCGAAAGCCCAGACCACCCGACTCGTCCGAGGACTTAGAGCAGCTGTTTGGATGGCCGGTTATGCTTTAGAACAGTGTGTAATATTTAAAGGAGTTGCTGTTAAATGATAAGGGTCAGATTGTTGGACAATTTTTTATGTCGCAATTTTGAAATTTAGGATATCTTCAAAACACAAAAAGTATATATTTTTTAATTTTAAGGAGCTTCGTCTATTGAAAATACAAATTCCGTTCAAAGTTTGTTTAAAAAAGAATTCTTTGATCTTTCCAGGGGTGTTGAAATGGAAACTATGTAGTAATATTTTTAATTTTTAAAGAACTGATTCGTGCAAAAGGCACTCAAAACTGCACTTCAACTTTTGATAACCAAAATACTAATTTGAATTTAAAACAAATGTTGATGAGGTGTTCCCTCTCAGGAATCAAGGTACCCCTATACCTAATTTCATGACTGTATGCCATTTAAATCTTCCATTGCAGATGAGGTGACACAGACATCTTTATTATTATAGATGATGAAGATATACAGGGTGTTTCAGCGTAATTCACCTCATACTACACTTCAGTTGCTTTTAGACACCTACTTTCAATTTGAAAGTTTGTTAAACTTAAACATGAAATTCTTTCCTATATTTTTTTTTTAGTGTGTGATTTTCATGAAATATGGAGTCTAAATTTTTATATGATCGCTGAAACAATGTATGACATGCAAAACAGTACCAAAAAAAAAGCTTGAGGAGCTGTACAGGTGATACATCCACAATGTAGAATACTTCATATCACAAGGGTGCTTGCAAATGAAACAAAGGTTTACATAAAAATTTCACTTATTTTTTCAAACTGCCAACAGTGGTCTATAATAGGAGAAATAAATTACACAATTAAGTATTACGAAATGTTAATTAAGTACCAGAATTTAAAAAAAATAAAAGCTTGGCAAATTTTATCTTATCTTGCTTTCAGCCACATTCCTTTCCCGTGTGTCGAAAACCCAAACCACTCGACTCACCCTGGGGTATGAGCAGCAGTTTGAGTGGTCGTCCTTTCTCGAGTATGTCACCCCTCATAATAACCGGCCATTCAATTTGCTGCTCTAAGTCCTTGGACGAGCCGAATGGTCTGGGCTTTCGACACCCCTCATAATAAGGCACTTAAATACACAGGCTGGGTCAACAGCGGCCTTCTTGACTCCCAGTTAAAGTGGTGGCTGTACATGGCGAAAAGAGGGTTGCTTTCTCGTCCTTTTCTTGGAATCTCATGAAAATCCAAACATTCTAGACTACTTTCTTGAATGATTAATACAATTTTCTGAAAGCTGAAGCATCTATTTTACATCTAAATTGCATATCAAATATCGGCCATGTAATATGTGCTCACCATTAAAATAGCACATGCAGATGATAACTGACTGGAGCGGTTTGAGTCAAAAGGTGGTTGCATTAGCTTGTATATTTAGGAGCCTTATCTCATAACATATGTACATTGTCGACCTAACACTTGATATCTCTGCCATGCCCCACCAACTATTACACACTGAGCTACCGTTCTCGTTAGATCACCGAAGTCAGGCAGCATCGGGCGCGGTTAGTACTTGGGTGGGTGACCATCTGGGAACACCGCGTGTTGTTGGCTCTTTTCGGGCGCGGCAGCCCAGTGGTTAGCGTGCGATTCTCGCCGCTGCCAGAACTGCCGCCGTGTTCATGCGGAGTACGATCACGTTAAACATGTGGGTCCGTAAGTCCTTCCGAGAGGTTGGTGGTAGGGGAAGGAGGGTACGGTCCCTGTGGATGCCTCCCCCACTGGGTTCCGATCTAAATTGGGTGGCACTTCCCGGCCGTCCATACAGTTACCTTACACCTTTCTGGTAGGTCGGACGGTCTGGGTCTCAACAACAACAACACTGAGCTACCATCTTTCAAAATCTCACTCTTTGCCGTCACACTTGATCCGCATTCATGACCCCCATACTAGGTGCTGACAAAGGTATTATTAGACATCAAAATGTTTGGCCTTGGAGGTAATTAAGTACATAAATCTAGCTCATGTGGCCAGCATACAGTGACCTCGGATACTAATACTCATGTTTTTTGTTTTACTTGAAACAGAAAATTCCTTAAAAATAAAAAGAATTTAGGTGATATTATACAGAATTACTGAGTCGGAGTCGGTAGCCATTTCGGGTGGAGCGATAGTTGGGAAAACTCAGACTTCTAAATAAAACTATTTAAAAATAATTTTATTTTGCAATATTTAAATTTTTAATATTTTTTTACATAATTTTTAGGCAATAAGTTAAAAAACACAAAATGTTTACGAATTAAAAAACTAATAAATTAAACACAATAAATTAAAAATTAATTGCTATTTATGTCAGTATTAGAGCTGGATATTAGAAAACAAGATGAGTTGGATTGCAGAAAAAAGGAGTCGAAGGTTTGAGGTACCAACACCACAGCCTTGTTATCATGCTCTTTTTCTGAACTGTTTATTACAAAGTGGTTATAGAAAAATGCATAGAATAACACATATTCACATACATTGCAAAAAATGTTCATCCTATAAATGGAAATTATGTAATCTGTGTGATTTCTCCAATATGTCAATGAAATGAAATTATTTTGTCCCCATATCAGGATAGCTATATAATTGTAGCAACCAACATCAAACCAAAAGCTTTTTCATAGCCTTGTTATGAGAAAACTATCATACCATACTTGGTGTGCCTGGAAAAGAACAACAAACCACCATCACAGCATACATTGTGTGTCTGATACTGAAGGGGTTAATAACCAGACAGTAACAATGTATTCCCACTAGTTCTTATAAACATAAATAACAAAATAGAAGCTGTTCTTTGGTGGGGGGAAATGTTGGTTAAATCAGTTTTATTTTTTCAAGTTTTGAAAAATTAATTTTTATTTTTGTGTTCTTTCCTGTTTCATGGGTACAAAGTAAGTTTATTATTATATTCTCTATTAATTTTCCCCTATCATAGGTACAAAGCAAGTTTAAGTATGGATGATGACATGGTATCCTTGTCATCTATGATGGTTCCTGGTTTAATTGAAGGATATGCTAGAAAAGGTAGACTTCCATGTGAACCTGTTTCCCAGGACATTGTTTTCTTCTGCCGCCATGTTTATGATTTTCGACAGAAGAGAATTTTGAAAAATCCCACATGAAACACCAAAATACATTTAATATTATTTAAATAACTATTCAAACTTTCGTGATAGCAGCTAGTCTAAGCTTAAAAACTGAAATGAGAAAGTTATAGACTAATTGTTTGAAATTTTCTTGCTAACTGGCATAAAACTAGTTGAATATATGTTGGTTTTCTTACTAAATGTTAAGAAAGAGTTTTATGGTTGCCACCTTGTATATTTTATTTGTAAAAATGATAGTTTTTACAAAAAATAGTGTTTAAATTCTACTAGTTGTCTACTGTGTAACTCAACTCTATATCTCGATGAGAATAAATATTTTCTTATTATAAATCATGTAGTTACAAGTTTTGCTGGGTGTAGTTGTGAAAAGACTTGAACATGGTAGAATATAAATATTGTGAAATAATATTATGCTAACTCACATCTTTAATACAGAGAAATCTAATAAACGCGTCTAAGAAAATTTATATTTATGATTTTATAGAACTATTATTAAAGAAAGTTTATGATAAACAAATTAACAATAAGATTTTGTGTGTTAACTGCACTGAGATTTTGCATGTTAAATTGTTATTTGTATATAAATGATATTAATCAATATTTTATTATATTTTTTTATAGATTTGGCATAAAAAATGTGTATGCAAATTTGAGGACTTTGCCTCATGGTAATAGATATATAGTAAAGTATTTTGAATGTTTTGCAATTGTCCATTATTTGAAACATTCTCTAATAACTTATTTTGCTGAAAAATCATTTAAGGAAATGCTTTCGTATTAAGCAATTTTAGTATTATCAATTGAGTATATATGCCATTAACTCAAAAATGCTTTTAATTAACTCATCACTGTGCTTGTTATATTATAATAGTATCAAGTTTTTTTAAATGTAATTTTAACAAAATTGTGAGACAATTACGCTCAAATTTTTAATTTATACTTTGTTTGTTCTTAACTTCATCATTTAAGTGAATTTTACTGTTTTTATTATATATGTTCTCTTTTTTATAAATACTTCAAATATATTGCTTTCAACAATTATTCTTATTTTGTCAATTCCATTCTACAATGATTAAAATTCATACAAAAGTTATTTAATTTTTTTTGTTTTATTAAACACCTCAATATTATATAAAACTGTGTGCACACACAAAAATAAAAAAAAAAGCTTTTATACTAACCTTTTAAAGCAGCTGTTCCCAACTTTATACTCTAGAGTATTATATAGTACTATACTTTAAATATTATAGTCTGTACTCTTAGAGTATAAGTACTATAGTACTTATACTCTAAGAGTAGATACTGTAAGAGAGGAATCAGCCCACTTCCTCTTTGCAAAAGTTCTGAGATGTCTTGAGTTGAGCCGTATACCTTACCACATGTGTAGAGACCATGTAGGCCATCACTTAATGCTCTCTATACAATTCTCTTCCTAAATAAAACCTTTAAAAAGACTCCAAGAATCCAACTAAATAATATTTTAAAATGCCTCGTTGAATGAAATTTTATCTTGCACAATTATAATCGGAATAAAATCCTAGCTCAAGTTATTATTATGAGAATAAAACTCTGATTTGCGCAATTATTATCAAAATTACAGGATTTTTGCACAGATTACTATTAGTAAGTACATATTCTTACATATTCAAGTTGAAGATATAGATCTATTTTAGAAAAAAGAGATAGAATTTTGTATTTTTAAATTCCCTATCAATATTATCACTCGTCTAAAATGTTATACCAGTGAGACTGTGGTAAATGGGATATCATAACACTGGCTGACTTACAGTCTTTTTTTCTGCCTTCTTTAGTCAAAAATATTAATAATGAACAACTAAATTAAATTTTAGAATTTAGGCCTAAGGTATCCTGGAATCTGTCCTAAAGTATCTTTATATCAAATTTCGTAGTTGTACATAGCTTGGCACAGATACATGTGCATTTTTCTTTCATTATTTAAGATTGACACAAAAATTCCAAAAGGCTATATACATATTTTAAAAATCCGATATCTATAAACCTAATTTTCCATTTGAAATAGGAAGTTCAAATTGTGTGAATATCTTACTATCTGTAAGTACAAAAAATATAAGGGATTCCTTAGTTTGCAGTGAATATTTCATATTTTGGCAAATATTTTTTAAGCACCCTAGAAGTTATATACTGTAGTTTGACAAGATGCAGTTTGGAAAGTGCTACCAAACTGAAATATATTTATTCATAGAATGTACCGTAACCAAGATTCAGAATTTTTATCTGAGCAAATTTTAACAGCGGATACAAGGCAGAATAAAAGCAAGGCTCATTTGTGTATATAAATACCAAAATTTTATAGACTTTCTAAATTGCCACTTGCAGTGCTAATTGTCTGATATATTATTATATTTAAACGTATTCTACTTTGTTCAAGTCTACATAATTTTCCTGTGCTTTACTCTTGGCAATTTGCTATATTGCTAAGTGTAATGTCTTTTTGTATAAATGAAACCTGAAGCAGGAAGTTGATTATATTTTCTGCTACAACAGTTTTTCTCAACAATTTTTAAAATAAACTTGTTTTGAAAGTAAATGTCCAGAATATTATAAAAGCATATTTTTGTATATAATTAGTTATTTATCCGAATCCCCTTATTCTGACTGGCATATTCACTTTAAGTACTAAATCAAAAATAAATTGACATAAAAATGAATTAATTAAACAGATATTCTTAAATAACTGGAGGTATTTTTATAAATATAAATGCATTAAAATTTAAAGCGTTTGGGTATACTCTAATGAAATAGTTATGAATTAATGATAATGATGTGGACTTGTGACTTAGATTTAGTTTATTTTCAAATATACATATTTATCATTAATGAGTAAACTCAATGCTGAATGTCAAATATAAGTATTCTTTCAATTCGCTAAACATACCAAAGAATATTGAATATTTTTGTTGTATTCCTTTGATTTTTTTTT
The DNA here is from genome assembly GCA_951213105.1 of Amaurobius ferox. Lineage (NCBI taxonomy): Eukaryota > Metazoa > Arthropoda > Arachnida > Araneae > Amaurobiidae > Amaurobius > Amaurobius ferox. Next base: position 18,630,741 of record OX578143.1, read on the forward strand.
ACATATTCTCTTAATTCTAGAATATTTTCTTGTGCTGTAATGTTTCCCTTTTTAAAGAAAAAAATATTGCTGTGCCTTAATTTTATGTTTAAACATCCTTAATTTTAGTTCATATTACACATGAGATTTCAGCTTTAATTCACACCTGCTAAAAATTTTCATTTATAAATACAGTCGAACCTTGATATAGCGAATTCTTGAGAAAACAACTGTAATGTTCCAATTTCAGTTTCAAATACATGATCAGCCTTTATTTTCAAAAACAGCTATGAATAAACACAAAACAGAACTAGTATTTATGTACCTCTTATTTTTATTGCTATTATCACTCCAGTTACAAAAATAATCAATGATTATTTTTTAAATGATTGGGATGGAAGATAAGTTTGATTTACATTTTTTATCACAGATAAAAAATCAGTCTTTTTATGTTCCACATCAGTCACTTTATGTTCCACAGTTTCAGTAGATAAAAATGTTAACAGTATGCACTTCTTCCTTCACATAAACAGTCGATGTTCAGTATCACATGATAAATCCTCAATGATAATATTTCTTTCCATAATTTAACATTGTGTCCGTAGATTTTCATATATCACTAGCTAGTCATCATAGGTTTCAAAGCATTCTATGTCAATGTCATCCCCCTGATGAGCAAAAGTAAAAGTCTTACAATTTGGAGCATCTTATTTGCATGAGAAGATGCATGAACTTTAGCCAAGGCATCTACAAGTGCATCTTGGGATGCAAATGTACCAGGGGCTCTAACGCGAAGTGACTGTGTCCCACATAATCCACTATTCCTTGTCAGAAAAAAAATTGCAAGGGAATTAATTCCATTCTGTGAACAGCTTCAAATTCTTGGAATACATAAAGAAAATTTTCCATTAATCAGAATTTTAAGAATGTTATATCCAAACTGTGTGCAGCTGGAACTTCATTATTAACATTTAAAATAACGTCAATTGTAATAGAATATTGGTTGAGACCACCAGAATGAAGGTTCATTGTACCTGAGAGATAGCTATATCCCGGATTTTTGCTATAACAGGATTTGACTGTAGTTAATTTTTCCCTGAATTGATTTCTAAAGTCCTTTATGTTCTAAATATGGATAAGAATTGAAATGATCTTGGTTTTCCAGAAAGTTGTTTATTTGTTTAGAAAATGGCGAGGATCTGTAAAATAAATGGATTGCTAGTAAAATGAAAAATATGTTATTAGATAATGGAGTTGAATTTGGCATCATATTTTATTCCAAATGTCCTCAACATTTGAGTCATCCAAGTCCGAACTTATAATTGCTGAAGATTATAATTGAGAATACTGCACTTCCTGAATTTGTATCATTTTTGTAACTCAAGTGTTTTACTTGTAAACAATATTACAAATTTAAATTATTTTTCAAAATATTTTATATTTTCATAAAATGAAGATGCCTAAGAATTAAGTCTATCCTCTAAATTTAGCATAAAATCAATAACATTTCATAAAATGTATAGTAAAATTAAAGTGATGTATTATATGATATTATAAATTAAGTTTTTATATCATGCTCACCCTTTATTACTTTATTTATAATGTTAACATCATGAATTACAAGAAATTAATAGAGTAGAGCAGATTTGAATTGAAACTGGTTGTTAAATTTTCAGAAAATCAGATATAAATTTTATAAATTAATGAACATAAGTAACATATATATATATATATATATATATATATATATATATATATATATATATATATATATAAACACTTTAGCAAAAAAATACAAAGCACCCCCTAAAAAATAATCCGATCATCTCGAAATTTCGCGTGCAAATTCCTTTATACTAAGTATGCAAATGATTAAATTTGCAAGGCCAATGAATGTCAACTTCGGTCATAGCGCGCATTTCTACTGCGCAACTAGCATCCTATAAAACAGGTTAAAAATGTGGACAGTTTATCTTTGCTCGTTATCGGTATTGCAGTTATGTGGAGACAGCCAATAATGCTGTTGCGACATTGCCGAAGACCGTATATGCAATTAGACGAGTTTGAACGTGGTCGTATAGTCGGGATGCGTGAAGCTGGCTGGTCATACCAAAAAATAGGCCACCACCTGCACCGAACAGACACTGCTGTGCAGAGGTGCAAGCAGCAATGGTTGCTGCAAAGAACTCATCGGCAGAATGAAACCTCTGGAAGGCCAAGGTGCATGAATTTGAGGCAAGATCAGATGATTGTGCGACAGGCCCGAACTGGCCCAACGGCATCATTGTCTGCCATCCAAAATGCTTCAGCCTCTTCCATACCACCCATGGTACCTTCCACCCTCTAACGGTGCTTGGCTAAGGTGGGGTTACGTTCATGGCGGCCTTTAAGACATCTGACCATAACACCACAACATCGACAGAGTCGTTTGGAGTAGTGTCATAACTGAACATCATGGCTGCCAGCAAACTGGCATCGCTTAGTGTTCAGTGATGAATCACACTTCAGTCTTTCAGCAGATGATCATCAGGTACGTGTGTGGAGGTGCCAGGGACAACGGTTCCAATCAGCTTTTGTTTTACATATGCACACAGCCATTACCCCTGGTGTGATGATGTGAAGTGCTATCTCTTTTGAGAGCAGGTCGCCCCTAGTCATCCTGCTTTCAACTTTAACAGCTCAATGATATGTTGATGAAATCCTGCGACTGTTTGCCTTACCTTCCATGGCATGTCATTCTGGGGCCATTTTTCAACAAGATAATGCCACACCACATATGGCTCGCACATCTGTGGTCTATCACCGTGCTGTTGATACTGTTTGTTGGCCAGCAAGGTCACCAGACCTTTCGCCAATCGAGCATGTATGGGACATGCTAGACTGCCAGTTTTGGGCACCTTGAAATGTATCAGATCTGGAGCAACAATTGAGGCATTCTTGGCAGAATGTATCGCAGAATGACATTGGGAAACTTTATCACTCCTTACCTAGACGTATACAAGCATGCATTGCCGCCAAGGGAGGTTTCACCAATTACTGATTTGAAAATTCAATGTACAATTGCTAACCATTGATGGATCCTGCGGCCTTCATTTTGTAATCATTTCATTACCTGTGTATTAGCTGTACGCATATTTAATTTCAATAAAAACAGTCACTTTCTTCATGGTGCTTCGTTTTTTTCGCAAAAGTTTATATATATGCAATATTGTTGACTCCTAATTCTCAACATATTAACTAGAAATATTAATTTTAAAGGCATTGGTTGTTAAAAGTTTATAGTCAGTTAAGATTTTGGAAGCTCTCCTAAAGTGACATTTGATTATCCAAATTCTTATAATCTTCATAAAGATATTTTCCTTTTCAGTTATACATATAAACACTGTAAATATATACTTCTTATTATCTTTGTATTTATAAGCTTTTAAGTTTCTCTGGCAAATTATATTTTAAAATTGCAAAACTGGTTTTAAAATTAAAATTTAATTTGATTAAGATATTAAGATATACATGATCCTCTGATTTAAAGTTTATATGTTAATATTTTATAGTGCATTAATTTTAAAATTTTTATTTTAATTGATCTATATTTCCTTATAACTTATAATATTAGCAATTATCAATTAGATTTATTAACGGTTTTTAAACTTTAATATTTTAAGTTTTGCTGAAATGGCTGGGGAAAAAATCTCTTGAAGATATACCAAGAAATCAATTTTTTATGGCTATAAATTATAATTATACATACAATAATTCCCCCAAACTGTTTCAGAAAATACCACCTGTATAGGAAATACTTTGTAAATGTACCGCATTAAACAAAATTGTGGTTTCAACCAGTTTAAAAAATAAATACTCTTTCAGGATAAGTGGAAGAAAATAGGTTGCAGCATAAATAGAAACATTTAGTGCACAGGAAAAGGGGAAAATATGCAATGTAATAAATCCTAAATTAAATTTAAATGCAGAATACAGATATTTCGAGGATACATTGAATTCTTTTTGAAAGGGATGATTATCCTCAAAACATTTGTATACCAATTTTTTTTAATTATTTGTGCTTAATTCCTTTGCATATTTTTCCTTAGAATAGTAGCAGTTGTAAAAGCAGCTACTTTACTAAAGTCATTTCTTTTTTATTGGCATAATGTTAGGTTTTATTAGTGTAATTGTGCTACTTGTCTTAAAGAAAGCTCTTTTTTGCTTTAAAACTGGGGTTGATATCATTTTAAATTTGTTTTGCATTTCCTCCATTCTAGCAAAGTATTTTTTTTTCACAGGCCTAATATTTCAGTTCAATTAAACTAAATAGAACTATGCAATGAAGGACATGAAAATTGTTGAAATAGAGAAATTTCTGAAATGTTTAAAAGCTGCTGTAAGCAATAACATCCTGTTTATTTGATTAGTGTATAGTTTTCAGGTTTTATAGTGTTAAAACTGTTGGTGGCATAACTACAGTGAAAGAAGCACTACTTTTCCATGCAATGCTCACTTTTTAACTTAACAATTCAAATATACATATATTTGCTACAACTTGTAGCAAAATTGTTTATAGTAAATTTTTCACTTATTTGTTTATTAGCGGGTTGTGGTCCAAATGCTTGTTAGCAAGATTGTGTTTTAATGGAACATCCAGTGTAACAAAAATATTTTTATGGTCCCTTCAGGTTTGCTATAAATCATGGGAATGGTTTGTTAGAATGTTTTTCATCCAATTAAAATGTTGCACATGTTTAAATAAAACATTCTATCTTAGAACAATCTCAATTTTGGAGGATCCTTTTTGTACCACTATTAACAAGGGCTCTTTTAATGCTATACACTTCCAGAATGTGCCTGAGCCTTCAGTGTGATTGTTACATCATTAAAAACTGTTTCAAGTAGTTTATCATATAAACATTTTTTTTCTTTTAATGGTGGCAACCACTATGCCTTTTAGAGGTTAACACAATACGAATTCATCTTCTGAAAGAAATCTGTATATTCTACTAGTAATCCATGCCACAATCTGTGCCTCTGTTATTGCAGTCCTTGGTGCCTATCGGTCCAAATGACAATTTTGAACAACATAACAGACTTCACGAACGTGGAAAAATAGTGTAAAATACAGAATATATTTGAAATGCTGTAAAGCTCCTGTTGTGTGTTTGAATTATATGCATGTAACAATGGTTCTCAAATCATTTGTTGCCATTATTAATATTTCTGAGCTATTTTTAACCAATATTTTAATAATTTTAACAATTAAAATTCATGTTAGCCATAATGAAATAAAATTATATGTATTGCTTTATTTCTTAATTGAAAGCCTAGTTATAGTTTTTACTTCAACTTATTTACCGTTGAGATATATTCAAAATAATTGGTTTTACTTTTTATTCACTATACTCTACACAAAGCCACACTGCAGAACATATCAGTGTCTTTTTTTTCACTCACTCATATCTTCTGACATGCATGTTATCCCTTAAAACTAGATGGTTGCCATAAAAACAGATTCTCTTTCAATAGAGAATACTTTCTAAAAATTAGAAAAAGTACCTGGTTTTGCCTGGGATTTAATAAGACTTTTACCAGTATCTAAAGAAACCTGATACTTGTGAGTCTTTTTCATGGTTTCTTTTTTTTAACTCCAGCCCTCTTCCTTAAATTCCACCACAGCGCCACTGTTTAAAAATATTATTCACTGATATCGGCAGGCCATTTAGTTATACAGATAACTTGCACATTTAAAAAAAATACTTTAAATACGGAATAATATGTGATTTATTTTGTATTCTTTCTTGCACAGTCATAAATATAATCACATTGTTGGCTAATACCACGAACATGGCTGTCTGCAATATAGAAAACCAAATTTAATTCAATTTTTTTTTTTATCATTCCAAGATGTCTTGAAGTCTGACTTAAACTATCACTGTATCGAATTTATAGTTATGGGTCACTTAGATTTTCTACTATGATGCATATACAAACATTATTTTTTATTATAGATAATAATTAAGAACTATGAATACTTTTAAATAAAGCATATGAGTATTTTTTTTTTTCAAATTTTATTATTCAGTTAAAGTGAAGTTAACCCATTTATTTTGTACAGAAATGTTTTAGTTTATAATAATTGTCATAAAAATTAGATAATATTGCTTGATGAAGGGTCTTAACTTTCCCTTATTCCTCTTTGTCGTCCAGTTGGCTTTGTGTGGAGTATACTTATTTTATTGAAATTTCTTTTACCCGTGTCTCTCTCAGAATTATTAAATTAGAGTAAACTTAAGTACAAAATAATATGTTCTTCATGTGGCATAAAAAATGAATGAATTAGGTTTCTTGTCTGTTTTATGTCCCAGTTGTGTGTACTAGAAAAGCACTGATGTAATGGGCAATATTCATTTCAGAGAAAGCATTTTGTCTCATTAATGTCATGGTAATATTTTATTAATTGACTAAAGGTTACAACTTTATAACTTTAATAAACTGAATAAATGTAATTGAGAAGATCTTTATTTGTGTAGATCCTTAATATATTTATTTAATCAATTTGTTCAATATATTTATTTATAATATCTTAATATATTTCATGAAGGCATTATTGGCTAATTGCACAGTCATAAAGGTAATCACATAAAATCACAATAGTAATCCGCCATGCATGATGGATGTAGAAACTGGGAGGTTAGGGGGACACATCCCCAACTTTTTTAATAAAGGGAATGATCATTCCCAAATTTTCAGAGTTTTTAATTTATGTTATAATAACAAAATAAAAATAAATGCTACATTTATTAATATGAAGTAAAATTCTATATACCAAGTCGGGGAAAATGAAAAATACTTAATTCCTTATACCGATTATCCAATTTATATAGTTAATATATAAAGTGTACAAAATACGAATGTCATATACAAAGTGCAAAAAATTTTGAGGATGAGGGGGTGCTTAATCCTGTTAATTCCTTCCTAAATATGCCACTGACTATGTCCTCCCTCTCACAACTTTTTTTTTTACAAATCTATGTGTATACCTTTATGACCATAGAAATACCCCCCCCCTCTTAAATGTAATATTTTACCATAGTATATCATAGTAACATGAAATACGTATAACATCTTTAATAGATAAAAGTAAAAATTTACAAAAAGAGCAGAAAATATTTTAGGCAGGAAATAGATGTAATTGTATTGTCAAAAGAGGGATTCTGTGATGGAGGTTCTTTCAAGATATTTGAAAATGAGCATGTTGTGGATTACATGCTGTAAATCTTAACTAATTTAAGACTTCATTCAGTTGCATCAAAAACATTTTTGCTTTCTGCTTTCAATGAACTTAAAAAGCATACAAAATTTTCTGCTAAAGCTGGTTTTGTGTAGCATTTAAATATTTTGCGTATATGATTGCAACTCAGAGTAAGCTTAATGATTTCAGAAAACGGATTCACAATTTATGGTATAGAACCACCTGAATGTAGAGAGAGCATTGTCTGGTTGTTGTGTCAAATTAAAAAAAAAATTGTCATTAATTGTAAAATCCTTAATCCACCATTTAATTATATATGGTTTTATTGTAATAAAAAGTGTACAAGTGCAGTTTACTTCATGAACACAGAGATTTGTTTTTATACTATTTAATATTTAAATCGTAATTGAATGAGAGAAATCCCAAAACAATTGAAAACCACTAATCTAGCATGTTCTGATTGTTTATATACCCTTGTGTAGTTTGCACAAAATGTTCCTTCAAAGACCGTTAATTTTCAACATATAGAACTTTGCCAGAATTTTAAAACCATACAATTTCTAATGTTAGTATTGTTACACATTCTAAATTGTATTTATGTGGTGTATTTTTACATTATTTGCTTAGAAAAATATCTTATGTCTAGGTGCCTTTTCTGTAACTTTTTGTCTGTCTTCTGACGCCTTTGATATGTGTTGTCATATATGTATTGCCCAAGCTGAAACTGTAAACTGGTATAAATGCGAAATATAAATACGATAAAAGTGTATTTTGTAATTACTCAGTATGAAAGTACAACCTATATTTTATTGCTTATTTTGAGCTAAATTTAAGTTTTTTCAATGATTTATGTTTTTCAATTTGTTTCTTAATGCTTTTCTACATATCTGCTCTTACTCAGTGAATTAACAGTATCAAAGATGCCACTCTATCTGGAAAGCAGGGAAATTCTGAAATTTTTAGGAAATTGAATAAAAAGGCTATAAAGTTAAAAAAATATTTCAAAAAGTTAAAAATGAAAAGAATAAAGTTTATATATATATTGCCACACATTCTGCTTGTATCTCAACTATTGCTGCCCATGGCTAAGTTGTTAAGATGCAGGCCACTGAGACATTGGAAACCAAATCACTAGGAAAGGATATGATCCCAGCACACCAAGTTAAAAACCTTAAACACATTGGTCGCTTGGCGTTCAAGGTATTCATAATATATAAAAAATGTGTTATTTGGGAATTTACCTAATTTAAAATTCTCTCAAACAAAGGCAATATATCAATCAGCCTCTTTATTTAACTATTGCATGGAACAATTTCAATATATGCAAGTATCACTGTTTAACTCAATCATTTGACCCACTTCTGCAGGCCTTTTTTGAACACATAATCCAGTCAACACCAAATGTACATCAATTTATTTATACAAAATCTTAATTTGTATTAATTTTCAAAATGATCAGTTAAAAAAATGTCACATTGAATGTTGGTGATAACTGAAATTGATGTTCAATAATCAGCAAGGAAAAGATGTGTAATTTGCTTTTTGTAGATAATAAACTTAAGTAAACTTTACCGTTTAATTATAAGAAGCCAAAAGATTTTTTAAGATATATAATATAGACATACACATGCTTATCTTCTGCCCAACTTATAGCTGAGCGTATACCAAGTACTATTTTTTATTTAAATTTTTAAAAACTTTGATTCTATTATGGTATTTAGGTGGAAACTTTAACCGCACTCTAATATGCTTTGAAAAGGATTCCATTCTGTAAGCCATTTACTCCTATTTATTTTGCCCTTAAAATAGCCATAATACAAAAATAATCAAATCATGCTATGTGCTTTGCATCAGTAAAACTCGGCCCTCACTCATAGATTATTAAATATAATTTCATTTTTACATTCAGACAATATAACATCATCTCAAACTCTAATAATTTAATTAAGTAGTTTTCTATTAAATTCTCTAAAATTATATGATGCACATAAACATGTATGCATAAGAATTATGCTTCCATATTGCCTATATGATCCTAACTTTAAGAATACCCCTTAAAAGTGGGTTCTGTGAGTATTTATGCATAAATTTGCATGGATTGTATTCAACTTTTAATAACAAGCCCTGTGGCTTATTAGATACGTTTAATTAAAATTATATTTTTGATTTCTTGTAATACAATGTTAACAGGTATTACAAGATTTTGCCAATAACTACACTCTCTACTAACATTTGAATGCTAGTGGAAAAAATACCCAACATCTAGTACTCAAACTGTTTACATTAATGTTGATTCGGACCAGTATTCTATTACCTTTTGGGTTACTAACATAATATTCTCATTTTGCAAATTTATGGAGAATTAGAAAAATAATATAAATAAAATTATCTACTTTGTCAAAGGTTGAAAAATTTAAATGCAGCCAAAAATATTCCAATAAACTAAAATGTCAGATACACAGGATTGGACAATTTAAGTATGTCATACTTCTAATTACCAATTACTTTGATTGTTATAACAAAAACAAAACATATTGAATGTTAGTTCTTATGCAGTTAAATATATATATATATATTGGCTGTCTTTAAACTTGCATCTGTAATGCTAGAAAATTAAATATTTCTCATGATTAACTTCTCATATATGATTTTTTAAACTCTTCATTTTATCTGCATGTGTTTGTAGTATCTCCAAAATATAATCTTGCTTAAAAGAATTGACATTTAAAAGCAATCTTTGATTTTCCTATTTCATTATGTTTGTCTTCGAATCTTTGCAATAAATATATATATATAACTGAACATGATTCACATCATTTTCATTAGTCTATAACTTATAAAAGGCAAATTATGTTTTTAAAACTGAAACTGTTTAAAACAGTACATTGAAGTAGTGTTTTAAACAGTTTCAGTAATAAGTTAAATAAGTTTCAGTATGTAATTTTGGTAAATTACATACTGAAAATGTGTGTACCAATTCCCTTTGCAGCCAACGATATTAATGAGCTGATATTCTCATGTGGACATTACCATTTTTTGGTTTTAACTGTATAAGATTGATTGGAATCTTTGAGTTCAGGTTCAAGTCAAACATGATATGTTTGTTATTAAAACACAGTCTTTTCTTGCTCTTATAATCTTAAATCAAACAGAACACTGTTGACGATGGTTCAAAGAACGATATGCATTTATCATTATTTTATAAAAACCATTTTATTATTTTGATATATTCAAACATGTTAGATAAAAATTAGTTGTATGAATTTAAAAATATTCATATTTTTACATTTAAAAAAAATAATCCATTCTTCAATTTAGCTTAAGAGTTATAGGGTTGAATTACAAAATAAAGTGATATGTGATAACAATAATAGTCAAACTTGAATGATTCTTAAAGAAGTAATTTGTTTTATTCTCTACAGAGAGTTTTGATTTGTCCAGTGCATATAAAACAAAAGAACAAAATGCATATCCATGATTGGTTTATGTATAATTTTGTGAAGTATACTGTGAAACCTACAGGTTTATTAAAATGTTTTAAGTATATTGTACTTTGTTTAAAAAACTTAAAAATTGTACAGTGTGTGCTCTAAATATTGTTCTGTTTAAATATTTTATGTTATATTGAACTTTATAAAATGTGCAATTTTATCAAATCATTATTTTGTGTTGTGTTACAAAGTATTTTTTCACAGATATTTTTAGTTATCATTTAAATATCACATAATAATATGCTTGAGTCTTTTTATTATATTTGAATTATAAAGTATCTGTAATAATTTCATTATTTTTATAATTTCTTTACTGAAATTTAGATTTATCGCTTCATTATTATATTTTCTTTAAGTTTTATAGTGTAATCTATATTTTTTCTGTCATCTTGATCCTTGAAATTGATACTCTATAACTTTTTCTTTGTGAAGTTCATTTGAATGTAATGAATTGGTAGATATGTATACACATACTGTAGATCCTTCTCAGCCTATGAGATTGATGAATATGTTTATATTTTAATCAAAACTGTTTTAACATGAAAATAAAGGCAAAATCTTTTAAAAAATTTATCTTGCTTTAAAAGATAATATACATGAAAAAAAATAAAGCATTGTGTATATTACAGTAAAGTTATGTTTACTTAGGAATCATATTGATTTCACATTAGTAAATGGTATTATATGAAAGTGTTGGATTTTCCTCCTTTATTTGGATTGAAAATAATCAAAGTTTGGGAAATAATTTGCAATGTGTATGCATATGATTTTGCTTATTATTATGATATCCACCAATTTTCCCTTTGTACTGACATAGCTATCAAAATGTTTGTCCCTGCAATGCATGGCACATTAAATTTTGCGGGATAGTAAAAAAAAAAAAATTGAAGACATTGCATAAGTTATAACATTCACTAAGCTGAAACTTTTTTTTCTCGGGGTTAATTATGTGATTTTGTTTTTTACAGATTTTATTAATATAAATCTATAAATTATTATTTCATATCTAGATCAAATCATCTCTAGTTCCATTTTATCCAGATAAACAGGATTTCACTGTATTTGTGTTAAGATAGCTCGGAACTAAATGCTAATTATATATTTGTTTATTTTCATTTAAAATGGGATAATAAATTTCCTTATTAAGAAAACTTCTTACGCAAAATATTAAAGCTTCCTATGTGCAGTGAAACACACAGACAATATATATTGAGGTTGTTACTTTAGTACCAGTGTTTTTAAGCTGTGAATTATGCCTCCCCAATGGAGGTTTGAACCTGCTCCAGGCGAAGTTTGAGTAACCTCTCAACTATAAATTGTTTTATGCATATTTTACAAGTGCACAATTACTTTGCAATTTTCTCCTTTCGAGTTTATTAAAATTTACTAGCTCCCTTCAGGTCTAGCATAACAATTGGCATAAACCAAAGCCAATGTACTAATGCAAAAATATCCTGCAGAAAGAATACATGAAAGAGAATGTTTTAATGTTGGAAGGAGAGGATTACATAAATATGTCACTTGCATATTTTTGTTCCCCAATCTAGGATTCATTAAATAAAATCGGAATGACAAATATGTCAGGCATTTTGTCACTAAAATGTTTCACATTTGCACATTTACTTTGGCATAAGCAGTCGTCTCCTTCAATTTTAATTGTTGTTGTTGTTGTCATGTCCCTAACATTGCATTTAAGGAAGAATGAGTGCACTGCTTCTTCAATTTTAATTAATACAGTCATACCCAGAACGTGCATACTTTTGTAATTACATGCACTTTGCATTGGAACCATACTCCAAAGTTACATGTTTGCTTCTGAGTTACATGTTTTTCATATCCTGCCATTTACACAACACATTGCTATTTATTGTCAGCTTCATCAGCTTGTTTCCATTGCCACTTTGGTTTTGCATCTCTCTGTATTTGGCAGTTTCTTTTTGTGATTACATTCATACTAAAATGTTTGTAACTTTTATTTCACTGTTTTCATGTAATTAAAATAGTAATTAAGTTAATAATAGCACATGGAATTTAAGACAAGAGGTGAAGGCTGTTGTATACATTAGCATCTCATTGTGATATTCTCAATGAGTAGCCTTATTTATATTAAAGTGTTTATAATATTTATGTTAACGTTTTCATGGGATTAAATGACTTATTCAAAATTTTATGTGCTTAAGAATAACTTATTAAAATACCCTTAATACTTAAAAGCTCCAATCCTTAAAAATGTGAAAAGAACTTATTAAAAATAGCAGATACTGTGTAATTACATATGCAAAAAGAGGTCTACAGTCTTTATTATATTTGAAAATGCTTTATTTACATTAATTGGGCATAAATTTGATGACCCAGTGCAGTTACGTACACAAATGATCATCATAGTGCACTGTCATCATTGATAGGTGAAAAAATGTACATTGCTTTAATTTAGGACACACTGTAAGTTTAAGGCAGGGGTCCACAACCTTTACTAGGCCAGAGCACCAACACTACATTAAATTCTTCTAGGGAGCACCAGATAAATACGAAGTTCTTGAGAACACTAGAGCTATGTTAAATTCTTTTAACGAGCACTAGCATTATGTTAAATTCCTCCAGGGAGCACCAGAGAAATGCTAAATTAATTTTGAAAAGACCAGTTCTGTGTCAATTCTTCTAGGCACTACCACTATATCAAATTCTTCTGAGACACTCAATAAATTATTAACTTTTTTTTTAAGAAGAAACTAATGGCGATGTTTTTGTAGGAAAGTATACATGCATAATTTTTCTATTATAATTAAAATAATAGTTGAATTTTATAAGTTTTACATACATTTAATACAGTGTACTTGAATTATTCCTGAAAATTTAATTTAAAAATATAGTGCAACATTGAGAAGTTGAATAAATATCAAATATTCACAAACACTCCATGCGTAAAGAGAGTTCCAAAATAACAAGTTCGATCATTGTGGTGCTTTCAAGCAACAAGGTGTGGATCTCTGGTTTAAGATATGACTGTATATATGAGAGGCTGAAATGCAGTTTCAAGACTATTATAAATTTTCCTTGTCAAATTTAAGATTATTAATACTACACCTCAAGCCTGCTTGCCCAAGAGTATTATATAGACTTAAAATATTCTTTTAACATCATCTTCAGTATCACTAGTGTATGCTGAGGTCCTATAGTATTTTTGATTTGCCTTTATGATGTATAAAAGGAAATAATTTTTGGTTATATGGAACACTGCCATAATTTTCTTCATGTGCATTATAAGACAGATCCAATTTTCTATATAGGTAAATGTGCAGAATTTAGTTAGTTTATCTGTAAGTCCAATCTAGCATTTATTTTAAATTGTATACACATCACTGACAGAAGTTTAAACTTATTAGTGGTGTTACTAAGAATGTGTATATATTGGTCTTTTTTTAATTTATTACCCAAGATGCTATTATAAAAGTTATGTCAGTATCCTTCTGCTTATAAAGCAGCTTCATCTAGAATCTCTGTTAATAACAAAAAGCTATGTGTGGTGATTTCAGTTTTTGTGCTTATAATTAGAACTCCTCTTTCTTCAAATACTTTTGTGAAATTGAATATCAAAACCAATTGAAAATAATATTTTCATTTACTTCTGTATAAAATTTTTTAAATGTTTTAGTGACAATTTTGATGAAAAGAAATGTTCCAAAGTAGTAAATCTGTTTCATAGGGGATTTCATATTTACTCCCCACTTTTTCCAGACATTGGTAGATTGTCCATTGTGTAGTGCAAAAATTATCCCTGCTTCTGGTGTGATAAACAGTGGAATCTGTGTATATATATAAAGTATTTTCATAGTAGTAACAGAAGAGAAAATGCACTTTCATAAGCCTATTTATTTCAATTGTAAGCTAGAACATCATGTGCGCCAATGGTGGCCTGTGTTTCTAGTGCATTGAATGGAGATTTTATCAAATTTTAAATAAATCTTCATCGAAGGATTTTTTAAGAAAAACTTTCTTCTGTACAACAATGAAGACAGTTGCACTAAATGTGAGCTGAGACTTTTCCATAAGATTAGAAATCAAAAGTGCAAAAAAAGGTCTTCAAATCATTGGGATTGAAATTCCATATCATGAAGCATAATTGCATAATGGGAATGCATTGCATGCATTCATAGACAAGAATAAAGTTTTATTAAATCTGCATGTAGTGTGCGATTTTATTTGCAGCCCCAAAATATTTGTTCATTATTATTAAAGTTTCCATTATACAAATCATGAGATTAAAACAATATTTCTCAAACTAATATGCATATTTCTAGGTACACCCACTCTGTCAAAAAATTAGGAGAAATTGCTTTCATCTAACTAAAAACCAACTAAAGCAATAAGTTTAGTTACAACAAAAGTTGATCTCCAATTGGACAAGTTACTGGTATTGATAATACTGATATTACTCTTTTATCTTTATTTGATTTTTAAGTGATAAACACGAGAGTAGTTTTAGCTGTATTATTGATTTCCTTCTGCAAATAACTTTCGCCTTTTGAGGAGAGACATATTCATCAGAGAGCACAATATGAAAAGGCTATATTCTCTGATGAAAAAATATATTGAATGTAGTTGGCCCAGATGGCTGAATACTGACACTGTTATTACTGGCATGACCTCCATAAAAATGATCAGATATTTTAATTACACATATTTCTTTTAATCTAAACCTTTTATTTCAAATATTTTGCAACTGCAAAAAGCTTGTCTATTTTCAAATTATCCATGGTATGCAAACCTGCAATTTATCAAAACTTTTAAAATCTGCTATTTCCAATGCTTATTGGAATTTCATATAATATTTTATTATATATATATATAATATAGGCTACAATAGTCCATGGAAGAGACATTTCACATTACCAAATCTACTTTATGACACTCAAAAATCATGATTAGTTACATAAAGCCAAGCTCCTGATCGTCTACCTGCTCTTCAAGACATCTCAATGCAGTCTGCATAGTTTTCTACAAGTATAAGTTACATTTACATCGGGGGGGGGGGGGATATGGGGCACAAGCTGTCTTCGCGTTTTAGGCTTTAAAATTGTGATTGGGAAGCAGTTTCATATGAGAAAGTTTACATAGAGATTAAGATTAGTGACCATATATGGTATGGTTGAGGAAATGAGAAAGTTTTGGCAGACTTTGTTAATATTAGTGGCGTGGGATAGAATTTAATATAGTTGCAATGTGTGCCGAACATGAAATAGGAATTTGGAATAATAATTATGAAAGAAAAGGGTGCGTTATTGGGAAAGGCTTAAAGTTTCTGTATCATATATATGTATGTGTGTGTAGGGTGTCTCACAAAAAGTGAACTGTGGAAGATTTTTTGAATGGTTGGTTGTAGACCCATTGTTCAGTTGCAAAAATGCTTTAAATAAAGTAGGAAGTTATGAAATAGTAATTTAAATGCTGTGTCATATTTATGTAATAAGTTAAGAAAATTAACTTTTTATATAGCCCCTCTATCAAAAAAAAAAAAAAAAAATCAAATTACAAAATTATCTATTCCATATTTAGTAAAACTGAAAACATTTGGCTGTGATATGATCCAATTTGGCATATCATTGATTTAAATTTTCTTTGGGGAATAAGGGGATATTCACAAATCAAGCTCGGTTGTAAATAGTTACTAAATATTTTACTGCTTATTCAAAATTATTTTATGCAGATATTTCAGTAAAGCTATGATATCACTATTATGATATCACTGTTGATTCACAGTTTGTATTTAAACATCCAAGTAACTCTGCTACTTAAATAGAGTTTGAATTATAGCATTGTTTAGTAATGCTGAAATCTGAGAGAATTTTAATTTGCGGAGAGTTTTAGTTTCTCGTATAGCCAGCTGTATAGGAAAGGACGACAGTATTCCCTCATTATATCACTAAGAGATCGATTGCATTCTCCATAGTTTTTATTCTGCAGCTGATATATCAACTGCAATCAGTAGGTTCATTTCATCATCGATGCGGCAAAAAAAAAAAAAAAAAAAGAGTACTAATAGAAAATAATGAAATAGATATTTTAGCATGTTTCTCGTGCTACCCACATGCTAGTGTTCGGGTTGTAAGTACTGTACAACATCTTCGTCGGTTTACTCAAACCTGCCACCTACTGTACTAAATGCAAGAGCCCTTACATCGTCTAAAAGGTCTGTCATTCTCGTTGAAAACTGCAGTTACAAAAATGTGTTAGACACTTATTGAGCCAACTGAAAACAATGATTTTAAATGATCTTAGTCGTTTTCAAAAAAAGAAAGGAATGCTTATTTTTCCATAGATTTTATTAGAAAAATGTCTGACAGACCAACAAAATCACAATAATCTGTTTTATTTACCTTATTTAAGTGTTAAAATAACTTTTAACCAGCATTGTCTGTCTGTCTTTAATAGTTTCTAAGATAAATCATGGGATAAAATTATTTTAAAAACTTAAATGATTTCTGTGAATCAATTCAATTTGTAAATGGACCCGGTTATACATGAATTTTTGTGATTACAAGAGTATCCAAAAGTCATGAGAAATTGGTGTAAGTCAGGAAGTTTGACAATTTATTTTATCCTAAATTTGAACTTTTGAAATCCAATTTTTTTTTTGTTTGACTAAATAAAGGATTGACAACATTTCTGTAATTTAACTTTTTTCGTCAAAGGGGCTATTTAAAAAGTTAGTATTTTTCTTTTTTACAAAAATTTTGCACATTTAAATTACTATCTTATAACTTCCTTATTTAAGGTATTTTTGCGATTGAAACAATGCATCTAAGACCAACAGTTCAAAAAGTCTTCCACTGTTCACTTTTTGCGAGATACCTTGTATATATATATATATATATATATATATATATATATACATATATACATAGGGTGTATATGAACTGATGGTCAAAACTGTAAGGAGGTTATAGAACTCGCCAAAACAAACAACTTTCACAATACAATGTGGGGTCGGAAAGCAACCGGCGAACCGCGAGAG
This sequence comes from Amaurobius ferox, assembly GCA_951213105.1. NCBI lineage: Eukaryota > Metazoa > Arthropoda > Arachnida > Araneae > Amaurobiidae > Amaurobius > Amaurobius ferox. Next base: position 18,648,463 of record OX578143.1, read on the forward strand.
GGCACTTTCTCTGGAGTGGATGAAACATCACGTCAAAATGGAGAACACAGTAAAGACGAAAGTAGTGTGTATAAGCACGTCTGAGCGCACATATTCTTTTTACACTAAAAACATGATTTTATAGCTTATTTTATCTTTTTTTTATGAAAAAAAAAGGTCTTGATCCATTTTAATATTAAAAACATGATTTTTATAGCTAAAAAGGTGTATATATACCTTTTTTACATTAAAACCAAATTTTAGCAATGAATTACTGAACTTTGTTAGTTAAAAAGCTAGACATATAAAATAAATGTGTGAAGAAAGAGGACCTGAATGGAAGTCTTCTAATATATATACGTGAACTTTTTTAGTTAAAAAGCTAGACATATTAAATGTATGCAGTGAATTATTTAAAATAAATGCGTGAAAAAAGAGGACCTCCAAATGAATGGAAGTCCTCTAATATATTAAAAATGTGTACCTTTTAACAGTGAACTATTTTAGTTAAAAAGCTAGACATATTAAAAGTATGCAGTGAATTATATAAAATAAATGCGTGAAAAAAGAGGACCTCCAAATGAATGGAAGCCCCCTGTTTTTAAAGGGTGGAGTTGAGACCCCCCCCCCCCCCCATATATTTAATAGAAAAACTCAAAATATTTAACTAAATCCAACATTTTTTATAAAATTAAAAAGAATTATAAAAATATGAAATCATTATGAATATACAAAACATATGATAATTATAGTGGGGGGCCTGACACGCCCCCCCACTGAAAAATGATTAAGCTTTCTCTAATTCATATTCGTATTTATCATCAATCATACCCGAATACTTAAATCTATATATATCTACCTTTATTAATTTTATTTATTGATACATCAGAAAGTTTTCCATGCTTATTCGCAAGGTAATACTCTTTTTCTTCAACTTCCACATCTAACTACGATTACTGAATCTCCATATTTAGTATTAATTTTTCTCAATGATATCAGATCATATTCCCCAGGATTTAAATCATTTAATTTAAACGTTTTAGGATAACCTCTCAGTCTATTGAACTCTTCCATTTATTAGTAAACATTTTTATAAATATAAATCCATCCATTCTTCATAATCTGTAAAACCTCTTTCTTCCATCTCTTTTTTAAGTTTTTCTCTGTATTCTTCATCAGTCTTTGACTCTCTTAATATTTTTTCAGCTATAATATTTTTTTGTTCATTATCAGAAATTGTAATAGAAACATCAGGATCAAATCCATTTAGTACATTAATTATTCTAGTTACTTTCCCTTCAAAACATTTATCATCACCCTCTTTTAGTTCATCTTTTAACACTTTTATTATTTCATTTTTATTTTCATTTTTTAAAATTCTATTAAACACAACAACTAATATCTCTAAATTTAATATTATGGAATTCTTCCTCCAGTAAGTGCCTTTTAATTTTTATATCTAATTCTTTAATGCATTTATCTAAATCATATATAATATCTGTATTTAATAATTTTATGATAGTCTCTATCAAAGATTTTTGAATATATGTATTATGTGCATTTTGAGAGTCATTATATACATTATTATGTAATAATCGTCTTAAAATCGGGGGTAAATTTATTTTATCTCCATCATACCATACTTTATATATTCTAGGCAAAAATATTAATTCATTTAAAGATGTAATATCATTTTCTCTACAATCTAATAATACTATATTTATTAAATTTTCTATTCCTTCAAGTGAAGTTAATTTATTTTCTCCACAATATAATACTCCTAAATTTGTTAAATTTTCTATTCCTTCAAGTGAAGCTAATCTACACGTCATACAATATAATTCTTCTAAATTTATTAAATTTTCTATTCCTTCAAGTGAAGTTAATTTATTTTCTCCACAATATATAATTCTCCTAAATTTGTTAAATTTTCTATTCCTTCAAGTGAAGTTAATTTATTGTCTCCACAATATAGTTTTTTTAAATTTATTAAATTTTTATTCTTTCAAGTGAAGTTATTTTATTTCCTTCACAATATAATTCTTTTAAATTTATTAAATTTTCTATTCCTTCAAGTGTAGTTAATTTATTGTCTCCACAATATAATTTTTCTAAATTTATTAAATTTTTTATACCTTCAAGTGACGTTAATTTATTTCCTCCACAAGACAATATTTCTAAATTTATTAAATTTTCTATTCCTTCAAGTGACGTTAATTTATATCCCTCACAATATAATTCTTTTAAATTAGTTAAATTTTCTATTCCTGACGTTAATTTTTCTATTCCATAATATAATAAAAAAATAGATTTCACTTCAGCAGGATTCTCTATATTTAAGAAAGAGATAAAATGTTTTTTTATACCATTATTATATATAACATTCATTTATTTAAAAACATATTTATAAAATATTTATTTTCATCTTTGTTAGTTAATTGTCTCAAAAAATAAACACATTCTCTCAAGACTTTTTTAACTTCACAAATCTCTTCAATAATTTTTTCTCTATAAGGTTCTATTTCATGATGACCAAACTTTTTATTTAATTCACTCATCTGTATAGCTTGTATTTTTTTCCAATAAAGATTAAAAAAGTGATCAGGTAATAGATCAAATTTGTATTTAATCAAATAACAAAAATCTAATTTATACATAAATTCTTCTATAAAATTTTCACTAAATGTTTGATATCTAGTTATATACAACCAATTTATATCATCTTTTAATACTCTCATGGTATCTTCTGAAAGATTTTGAAACATTGATACTTTATATAAATCTAAATGATCAGAAAATTTTATGATAAATTCGTTACTTAAAGTTTGATAATGAGAAATGTTTTCCCAATCTACTTTATCTTTACATTTTTCTATAAAATCTTCTGATAATTTTTCTGATATCTAGAAATTTTAGGACAATCATCAGGTTGAGCAAATTCTTCAATAAAAGAATCAGACAGTGATGAATATTGAAAAATTAAATCCCAATTTACATGATCTTTAAGATTTCTAATTACATCTTCAGATAAATTATTTCTGGAAAATGCATTCCAATCGATATCCATTTATTGGTGAACGTATTTTAGAAAGGGATTTTTTCAATATGCATATGAGGTTTTAAAGTGCTAGATTTACCATGGGTTTTTATCCATAATGTAATGATATCATCACGTTTTCCATAAGCAAAACAGGTTACTGTATCTGTATGAGCTTCTAAAATTTCCTTACCATTGATTTCTAGTGATATATGTAGATCTTGACTTTTATCATATATATATTTACTTTCTACATATATAACTAAATATATGGAAATTTTCATATACATATCTGTAGTTAATCGCATCTCTTGATCCAGTAATTTAGAACTCATCATATTGAAATTTACTTTTGTAAATTTTCCATCTGTAAAAATAAGAAAATCATCTTCTACGGTAATCCAGATATCTCTATTGTCTAAATATATTTTATTGACAGCATCTTTATCATTTTCAGGTTCTGAAACATTCGTAATTATTTTATTTTTTGCATCAAATTTATCATTCTTTAATATTAATGAATTTTTTTCTAAATATCTTTTATTCACAGCATTTTTAGGTTCTATAGGATCTGCAACGTTTCCTATTCTTTTTGCTTTTGCATCAAAAGCTTTCCTTCTAAAGAATGTAAAGTTGTTTCATCTAATTCTTTTATTCTCTTGCCTGTTTCTTCAGTAAAGGATAAAAAACCCTCATCATATTTAGTTTCTATAAGATCTCTCAATTCAAAATGATTATTCTCTATTTTATTCAAAACGAAACTTTTAGTGGTTAAATCTAAATCATCTATAGGATTTTCACAATTTTTTAAAATTCTATTTTCCATATCATAATTTCCATCATCCATTAATTAAAAACCTATACTAGGAGGTCCAATAGGCCCTTCTTTCATTTGATCATCATAAGGTGGATAATAAGCACTCATTTATTATAGCATTATGTTTTTAAACTCTTCACCATTGTTATAGTTTTATTTTTCAAATTTATTTCACATTTTCGTTTCCAATGGATGATTTATCATTTTTTGTAATTTGTAATTTTTGTTCAAGATATCCTCTAGAATATGAAATTTTTGCTTTAGTATCATTAATATGAAAAACATAGGTGGCATTCTCATCTGAACTATGTTCTTTTGGATGAACTTCTCTTAATTCATAACTTTTAATATGATCATTATGATAATAATGAGTAGCACTCAAATCATAAATCTTTTGCATTTATTTAGGAAGAATTTTTAAACCACCTCCTTTCTTTTTCATAGAAAATATTTCATTTAATTTATTCCGTGCTTCAATAATAGGTTCAGTTTTCACCTTTAAAAATCCCTGTATTTTTTTACTTTTTCTATATAATCTATGTTTATTCATTTATTTAAGAAGAAAAAATAGGTATAAAATTAAATTCTACAGCTCCTTTATTTAAATCAATTAATTCACCTTTTTGATTAGTAATCCTCATTTTTATTCTTTCAACAGGATCCGTTTTAACAAAAAATATATCCAATTATTAAATTCTTTTGAAATTATACTACCTGGAGGATTTTTATTAGTGAAAGAATAAATGACTTCTGAATTATATTGATTTATTAAAGACCCCTTTACAACATCACAGTGAATATATATATTATCATTTCCATTGGATATATTAGCTATATGTTCACCTTCTACCTCTGTTTCTTCATCATAACTTCCATATGTCGGTTTTAAAAAGCCTATAATTTTATAAAAGTTACTTTTTGTAAAATCAATTACCCAATCTTTTTTCAGTTTAATAGATATTCTTTGTCTTGCTTTAATAATACCAAATTTCATAGGTGGATCCTTACCAAATATTTTCATCATATACTCATTTAAACCTCTTACAGTATAATTACCATTTGAGATAGTAATTGTTCTATCTGTGTCTAATGTATATATTCTAAATATGTTATTTCTATAATTCTCACTTATATTAAACCATGAAACTTCCATAGAAAACGACTGTAAAGCTATTTTTTTAATTTAAGAGGTGTAATAAAATTTACAGTAAATTCCTCTGATTTTTCATGACCTTCAGATTTTAATATTATCATTTATACAGAACAAAATTTTCATTATAGTCACTGGGTTTTTGTGTAGGAAATGATTTGAGAACATTTTTAGGTGATTTACCTTTATTCCTTTCTCTTATATATTTCATACAAAATAAACCACATTTTTTTCACAGATGTAGGTTTCTGTAAAAAACTATCATTATGACCTATTTTTGGTTTTTTATTGGATGTAACAAGAAATGATTTAATATTTTTAGGTATATCGTTATATTCACCAAACGGATCAAAATATTCCACATATTTATATTTAGGATCATTATAATAACAAACCCAATGAGTTCCAGGACCTGTTGATACATCTAAATTAATGATTCCATTTTCAAATTTTCCTATTGTTTTAGGTAATAAATCAGAGGTAAATACACCTCTAAATCCTTTTTCATTTTTCATATTTTCTTCAATCATTTTGTTACTAATCCCCAAGGTTGATATATCCCCTTTCCACGGTTTTTTTTTCCAGATCCCTTTTTTTTGTACAGCTGAACTAGCTAATCCAGATAAAGCACATGTTGCTAATGCTGGAACTGCAAATTTAGCAGCAGTTATTAAAGAGGGTATAAGTGCTGCTAGAAATGGTAAAAATCCTCCATTTTTATCTAATTGCGTTTTACTGATAGTAATTCTTTTTCCATCATTAATATGATTAATTTAAGTTTTAGTTAAATACATCTCATGATTAGGAGTTTTAGATTTATCTATTTGTAATGTTAGTTCTTCTTTATTTCTAAAAGCTGATTTAAGTTTATTTTTCTGACCTTCACTCGAATAAACTATTTTTTATCATTTATTGACAGAGAAATTGTTTATGATATCGTTGTACATCATTATAAGTCATTTCTCCATTTTTTAATAACATATCTAACAATAAAACTACTTGATTATACAATTTCTTTGATTTACTACCATTACATATTTTTTCTGTTAAATTTGATAATACATCCAATCCTTTACCAACCTTTATATCTTTACTACTTCGAATCAGATTTAATCTATTCATATAATTTTGCAACATATTTTCTTTATTTTTAATTTCTTCTATTTCGTTCTTTTTCTGATTTAATTCCTCCTCTGAAAAATTTTTAGCCCTAGAAATTGTACTTTTTAAGTTGCCTCTTTTCTTTGATAATCCTTCTTTTAGATGTTTAGCTTTTGCATACATCTCCTCTAATTTTTTTTTTATCGTTTAAAAATACTGAAGGTCTGTATAATTTTTCCTCTTTTAAATATTTTAAATTTAAATTTTGATCGATATCGTAAGTAATAGATACTAATTCTTTCACAGCTTCAATAGGCTCTTCTATAGATGGAAATGAAATATTTTCAACAACATTTTGAATACTTTTTACAACCTCTTTATTTGATTTTTCATATTTTTCAATTTCTTGAGTGACTGGTTTATGAAATTCCTCTAAGGTTTTTTGAATACCTAATTTTTCTTTTAGTTGATCTTCACTATTCTTATTTCTTTTTCTAATTTTACTAATTTAATTGAATCTTTTATTTGCTTTATAAGCTTTTGTTTTCGTTCTTTTTCTAATTTGTTCATTTATATAATATTAATTTTTTACTGCAGCTAATTTTATTTTTTACTGCAGTAAATTATTTTTTACTGTTAAATAAATGATAAAAATTAAAGATTACACAGAACCAGATGAGTTACCTGATTCTAATCATCAACATCCTTTGTTACCTAAACATCCTTTTAGATTGCTTATAACAGGACCTTCAGGTTCAGGTAAAACAAATTTACTGTTAAATATGATTTATGATTTTTTAAATTTTGATGCATTATATATATGTGCAAAAGATTTATACGAACCTAAATATTCTAAATTACAAGAAATATATACATTGTTTGAAGATATAGAAAGAGAAGATATTTTGAAATGTAAGAAGAATTAGAAAACATTATTAGAATTATATGATAAATACAAAAAAGAAGTACTCTTTTCTTCAGATGATTTTATTACAGTAGATGATTTAAATCCTACATTAAAGAATTTAGTTATTTTCGATGATTGTGTGACTGAGAAAGATCAAAAAACCATTCAGGAATTATTTATCAGAGGTAGAAAGAAAAACGCATCTATTATTTATTTATCACAGTCATATTATTCAACTCCTATCAATATAAGAAAGAACTGTAATTACTTTATATTTTTCAATCTACAATCAAAAGAAATTCAACAGATTATAAGAGAGATAGATGGTAAATTAAGTACTGAAGAATTCAAACAAATATATAATAAAAGTGTTAAAAAACAATACGATTTTTTAATGTTAGATTTAGTGAATCCAAAAATAAGATACAGAAAAAAATTTGATCCAATATAAATGAAATGGAAGAATATTTAGAAAAAAAATTGTAGGCTTACAGAAAGAGTAGAAATTTGTATCAAAAGATAAGTATTTCATTATCAGTAAGTAAGGTCATTCCAAGTGGAACGGGTTTATCAGCTATTGTCTTTCTTCTGCTTGCTTTTTTAAGTTTATTGGTTGGTATAGTAGAAGCTATTGATCTTGCATTAAAAATAGCAGAAAGGAAAGAAGAATATAGACATTGTTATAATTTTTATAAAGAACTCATTAATTCGTTTAAAGCTAAGGATATGACAGAAGAAGAAATTTATATGCGAGAAAAGGACTTCATAAAAAGTTTAAAGTTTAATCCAGTTGAAAAATATGTAAAACAAATGCAATTGAATGGATATAAATTTATTCATCCTATATAAATGAAAGGTGGTGATATTGTTGGATGGTTACAAGATAAAATAAATCCTCCAGAAATGCATTTACCAGGATATCAATATTGTGGTCCATTTACAAAATTAGAAAAAAGATTAAAAAGAGGTGATCCTGGAATAAATAAAGTTGATAAAGCATGTAAGAAACATGATATTTCTTATAGTAAAACAAAAGATTCAAAACAGAGGCATGTTGCTGATCAAGAATTAATATATGATTTAAATGCAATACAAGATTTCGAGAAAGATTAGATAGAGGAATTATTAAACCTATTATTAAAGCTAAAAAAACTTTTGGATTAGGAATATCTCCTAATATGTATTGTGTCAAGTGTAAAAAGAAAACCGAAACTAAAAATTATTATGAAATTACTTCTAAAAATAATAAACCAGTTGGTAAAGGTATTTGTACAATTTGTGGAAGTAAAAAGAATACTTTTTTAGGAATTTAAAAGAGACATATTATAATCCAGAAACAGGTTATTGTGGTATTCAAGAATTGAAAAGAAAAACAGGATTACCTAATGTTGAAGAATTTTTACATGAACAAGATGTATATACTAGATATAAACTTGTCATTCGTAAATTTAAAAGAAGGAGAGTTTATGTTCCAAACGGTAATAATCAATTTGACGCCAATTTGCTATTTATAAAAAATTATAGCAAATATAACGATGGAACTAATTATTTGTTAACAGTTATAGATGCTTTTAATAAATATGCTTGGGCTTTCCCTATAAAAAGAAAAACATCTGAAGAAGTCGTACAAGCTTTTAAAATCATATTTAAAGAAAGAAAACCAAAATACATTTTGACAGATGAAGGTACTGAATTTACAGGAAAACAGACCCAAAAATTATTCAAAGATAATAATATACATTGGTTTACGACTTATAATAAAGAAATAAAATCTGCAATAGCTGAGAGATTTAATAGAAGTATAAGAGAAAAAATTATAAAATATATGCATGCTAACAATACTAAAAGATATATTGATGTATTACCCAAATTACTTAAAAATTATAGTAATTCATATCATAGATGAAAAAGATGAAGTTATTCAATTTAAAAATCATGAAAGAAAAATGAGAGTACCATATACTATATATGCTGATTTTGAATCTCTCTTACCAAAAATTGATACATGTGAGCAAGATCAAACTAAATCATATACTGTGAAATATCAAAAACATGTAGAAGATGCATTTTGTTATTATATCAAATATGAAAATGAATAGTTTAAACCTCCTGTTGTTTATAGAGGACCTGATACAATCAAAAAGTTTGTATCTATGTTAAAAGAGGATACTCTTAAAATGAAAAATTTATAAAAGAAAAAACTAAAAAATATGAAAGTATCAAATCAATGATAGAGTTCGATGAAAATCATTATAAAAGAACTAATATTTGTCATATATGTGAAAAAAAAATCTTAAAGGTTGAAAAAGTAATTGATCATTGTCATATAACTGGAAAATATAGGGGTCCTGCTCATAATGTTTGTAATTTAAATTATCAAATTCCAAAATTTATTCCAGTAAAAATCCATAATTTAACAGGTTATGATTCTCATTTGTTTATAAATGAACTTGGATTTGATAAATCAAAAATAGATGCTATACCTAATACTGAAGAAAAATATATATCTTTCAGCAAAAAATAGGAGGTATGAAATTGAGATTTATTGATTCATTTAAATTTATGTCTTGCAGTTTAGATAATTTATCAAAAAACTTGAGACCAGAGAATGAAATAAATAGATGTCCTCCAAAAATACGGAAAATGAAATATATTAAATACTTAAAATCAAAATTTAGAGAGACATCATTACATTTTCCTGATGATAAATTAGATCTCATTACAAGAAAAGGTGTATATCCCTATGATTATATGGATTCTAGAGATAAATACAAAGAAACAGAATTACCTTCAAAAGATAAATGTTATAATAAATTGAATGAATGTAATATAACTGATGAAGAATATAAACATGCTCAACGTGTTTGGAAAGAATTTAATATAAAAAATTTAGGTGGATATACAGATTTATATGTCAAAGCAGATGTATTAATTTTAACAGATGTATTTGAAAATTTTAGAAATGTTTGTTTAAAAACTTATAAATTAGATCCAGATTGGTATTTTACTGCTCCTGGTTTATCTTGGGATGCAATGTTAAAAATAACAAATGTTAAATTAGATTTATTAAATAATTATGATATGATTCTCATGATAGAAAAAGATTTAAGAGGAGGTGTTTCACAATGTTGTAATACAGGGGCGCGGTAGCCCATTGGTTAGCGCGCTGGAGTTGCACTCGGTAGGCCCGGGTTCGATTCCAGCCACTGCCAAAACTGCCGCCGTGTTCATGCGGAGTACGATCACGTTAAACATGTGGGTCCGAAAGTCCTTCCGAGAGGTTGGTGGTAGGGGAAGGAGGGTACGGTCCCTGTGGATGCCTCCCCCACTGGGTTCCGGTCTAAATTGGGTGGCACTTCCCGATCGTCCAAACAGTTACCTTACACCTTTCTGGTAGGTCGGACGGTCTGGGTTTCAACAACAACAATGTTGTAATACGGATTGTGATTTTTGTACCGGGTTTCGTTCGAGTCGCTCCATTCGTTCGTGAGATGTCGTCTCCACAGTCTCACTGACACACACACACCCACACACACAGACATCACCTCAAAAATGTTTGATTCGTGGTCGGGTATGCTTGAAACGTGCTCTTCCGGTAAAAAAAACTCGAATTCGAATTTTCGACCCCGTCGCAATGCTTTTCTTGTACATTGTGTATATAAGGAAAGTAAAAATAAGGCGGTTTTATGACGGATACAATACTAAAAATTCTGATGTGAGCAACACATGACTTTCCTTATATAATGTAATGAATTTACTACTTTTACAGTAAAAAACACGTTTTTCTTATAGTAGATACTTATATTCTTTCCAAGATATTGAATTTTCGACAATTAGTCGTCATTTTCATTGATTTGGCGTCATTTTTGTCCAGTTGGCGAGAATTTCGTTAATTTGGCAACATTTCAAAGGGTCGCCAGGTTGGCGACATTCCGCCAAAATCCTCGCCAACGTTTCGCCGGGCGTTGTGGACGAGGAGGTAAGTTGTTCTTACAGCGGATGAATGACTATTGGCGATCAAATACTTTGAGTAATTTATATTACTCAAAGTACCTGTTTTCATGAGTGGAGCGAGCTGGATCCGCGAGAGTGACGTCACCCAGTTTGTCGCCTGGTATTGCATGTGAAAGGTGAGCGTGTTTCTTGGTAGGAAATGTTTTTTTTTTTGTTTTATATGACTTTTTGATGATTTTTTTCAAGAATGAGCAATGCCTCGAGAATGGTTCATGTTAGCGTTCTGAAGTTTATGTCAATCGTTTTCTGGTGAAAAATTGCATGGGACATGTCTATTTGCGTGACTTTATTGGCGGTTTTGATTTTTTGAACATTTTTTCAGGGTTTCACTCGAGAATTTGGGGGGGTTCTGAGCAATCGATTGCGTGTGGGAACAGTGGGCTTCCAGTGTTTACGGATTGTGATTTTGTGCCGGGTTTCGTTCGAGTCGGTCCATTCGTTCGTCAGTTGTCGTCTCCACAGACTCACTGACACACACACACACACACGCGCACAGGCATCACTTGGAAAGTGTTCGATTCGTGGTCGGGGATGCTTGAAGCGTGCTCTCCCGTCGGGGGCTCGAGTTCGAGTTTTCGACCCCGTCACAATGCTTTCCTTATACATTATGTATATAAGGAAAGTAATATAAATTTAAAAGATCCTTAAGAACCACGATCTTTACACACGGAAAAAAAATGGATGCCATATCTTATTTTGCAATTGTGATCTCTTCATATACATTGGGTGTAATTGTTGTTTCAATTTTTATTTGATAAACTACTTAACATATTTTGCTGAAATTCTCTTTCCACATTTTGAGATAATTTGAATATTTCCTATTAAATGTATCTCATTTTTTTAACCAGGGCTAAATGCCAAACTAATTGGGTAATATTATTCATTTTCATTCCCATATGTCCCACAGACCGTCTCAACAACAAATTTTTTATTTTGATAATGTCATTTTTACGGCAATTATAGTGCGAAGGGTCAGACAGACAGACAGAATGAACAAAGTCATGAACACTTTTCAACTATGCTGGAAAGTGTTAAAAAATTAGATTTTGGCAACTTGATCAAAAACATTTACACATCTATTCTCCAAGGCCAACAGCCGTACCGTGCTGAAAACACCGGTTCTCGTTAGATCACCGAAGTCAAGCAGCATCGGGCGCGGTTAGTACTTGGTGGGTGACCACCTCGGAACACCGCGTGCTGTTGGCCATCTCGGGTGCGGTATCCCCGTGGTTTGCGCGCTAGATTTGCACGCTGCCACAAAATGCCGCCGTGTTCATGCGGAGTACGATCACGTTAAACATGTGGGTCCGTAAGTCCTTCCGAGAGGTTGGTGGTAGGGGAAGGAGGGTACGGTCCCTGTGGATGCCTCCCCCACTGGGTTCCGGTCTAAATTGGGTGGCACTTCCCGGCCGTCCATACAGTTACCTTACACCTTTCTGGTAGGTCGGACGGTCTGGGTCTCAACAACAACAACAATGTTGTAATAGATATGGAAAAGAAAATAATAAATATATGAAAAATTATGATAATAGTAAAGAATCCAATTATTTAATGTATTTAGATGCTAATAATTTATATGGATTGGCTATGAGTCAATATTTACCATATGGAGAATTTAAATGGTGTAATGGTGATGAAATAAATTATGTTAAACGTAAAGTATATAACCATAAAATAAAAGATGATTCAGAGAATGGATATATATTTGAAATTAGTTTAAGATATCCAAAAGAGTTACATGATTATTATTCAGATTTACCATTATGTCCTGAAAATAGAATTCCTGAAAATTCAAAACAAGGTAAGTTATTAACAACTTTATACGATAAAGAGAAATATGTAGTTCATTATAGAAGTTTAAAACTAAATTTGAAAATGGGTTTAAAGGCTGTAAGAGTACATAGAGTATTACAATTTAAACAATCGAATTGGTTGAAAAAATATATAGATTTAAACACTGAAATGAGAAAGAAAGCTGCTAATGATTTTGAGAAAGATTTTATAAATTGATGAATAATTCAGTATTTGGAAAAACTATGGAAAATATAAGAAAACGAATCGATGTAAGATTATGTTGTAATTATGATCAAGTTAAAAAATTAATTGCTAAACCTAATTTCAAATGTAGAACTACTTTTGATGAAAATTTGGTAGCTGTTCACATGAAAAAAACAAAACTATATTTTAATAAACCGATTTATGTTGGAATGAGTATATTAGATTTATCTAAACATTTAATGTATGATTTTCATTATAATGTCATGAAACCGAGATATAAGGATAATATTAAGTTATTATATATGGATGCAGATAGTTTTATATATGATATTAAAACAGATGACTTTTATGTAGATATGAAGTCCAATGATTGATTATTTCGATACATCTGATTATCAAGTAAATAATCCATATAATATACCTAGATGTAATAAAAAAGTATTAGGTAAAATGAAAGATGAAAATAGCGGTGTGATTATAGAAGAATTTGTAGGTTTAAGAAGTAAAATGTATTCAATAAGATTAGAAAAACAAAGTGTTGAAGAATATAATAGTAATGAAGAAGTTATAGAAAACCATAAAAAATTTGAGACTAAGAAGTCTAAAGGAACTAAGACTAGTACCGTTAAAAACAGAATATCATTTGAAGATTATGAAGACTGTTTATTAAATAAAAAAATCAATATAGAACACAGAATTTAATTAGAAGTAAGAAACATGAATTGTATTCAATTCAAGTGAACAAGATAGCTTTATCAGCAAAAGATGATAAAAGATTTATATTAGAAGATGGTATGAATACTAGACATTTAGGACATTATAAAAATGTTAATTCTATATAAATGGATGAGTGCTTAGGTGGAGCTTTAAGTTTTACAAATTCTGAAGACTATTTGACTTATCTTTGTAAAGAATTGTATGATCATACTAAAAAACTATTATCAGAAAGTTTTCAAAGGATTAGGAGTTTTATATGTTATTTCAAAGAACTTATTCTATTATACGATTAGCAGGGTGAATTTATATTTATAAAAATGTTTACTAATAAATGGAAGAGTTCAATAGACTGAGAGGTTATCCTAAAACGTTTAAATTAAATGATTTAAATCCTGGGGAATATGATCTGATATATTTGAGAAAAATTAATACTAAATATGGAGATTCAGTAATCGTAAAGTTAGATGTGGAAGCTGAAGAAACAGAGTATTACCTTGCGAATAAACATAGAAAACTTTCTGATGTATCAATAAATAAAATCAATAAAGGTAGATATATATTTAAGTATTCGGGTATGATTCATGATAAATACGAATATGAATTAGAGAAAGCTTAATCATTTTTCAGTGAGGGGGGCGTCACCTCCCACTATAATTATCATATGTTTTGTATATTCATAATGATTTCATATTTTTATAATTCTTTTTAATTTTATAAAAAATGTTTAGATTTAGTTAAACATTTTGAGTTTTTCTATTAAATATATGGGGGGGGGGGGATCTCAACCCCACCATTTAAAAACAGGGGGCTTCCATTCATTTGGAGGTCCTCTTTTTTCACACATTTATTTTATATAATTCACTGCATACTTTTAATATGTCTAGCTTTTTAACTAAAATAGTTCACTGTTAAAAGGTACACATTTTTAATATATTAGAGGACTTCCATTCATTTGGAGGTCCTCTTTTTTCACGCATTTATTTTAAATAATTCACTGCATACTTTTAATATGTCTAGCTTTTTAACTAAAAAAGTTCACTGTTTAAAGGTACATATATTAGAAGACTTCCATTCAGGTCCTCTTTTTTCACGCATTTATTTTATATGTGTAGCTTTTTAACTAAAAAAGTTCAGTAATTCATTGTTAAAATTTGGTTTTAATGTAAAAAAGGTATATATATACACCTTTTTAGCTATAAAAATCATGTTTTTAATATTAAAATGGATCAAGACCTTTTTTTTTCATAAAAAAAAGATGAAATAAGCTATAAAATCATGTTTTTAGTGTAAAAAGAATATGTGCGCTCAGACGTGCGGATAGACACTCCTGACGAATATTGGAAATTTATTGACAAAATATTTACAACAAATGCTCAAATAAACGGCCACCAACTGCGAGACAGGCGTCACAACGGCGACGGAGTGAATCGCGTACATTTTGGAAGATTCCTGGCATTTCACTAATGTCTGCAGCTGCGAAGCTAATTCGGGCGACAAGGTGCTCTAGTGACTCGATGGGCGTCTCGTAAACGGAGGTTTTTAGCTGTACCCAGAGGAAAATGTCCAGGTAGGACAAATCGGGAGATCTGGGAGCCACCCCACCGCGGCCAATCCATTTTTAAGGAAAGGCAATGTCCTTATGCAACGAAAGAAATATTTCTACTTTGTAATATATTTTAAAATAAATGCCTGTCTGGATCCTGAAAACTTCATTTTTGCTCGCTTGAACTTCCCACAAAACGTGCTTTCCTATGGAAGACCCCGGACTGCCTAAACCGATAAGATTCGAAATCCAAAGAATTTAAAATATAATACGAAAGATACCAATTTTGAGCTTTCTAGCTGCTGCGGTTCTCAAGTTTCTTCCCCCAAACGCGTACTTTCTTGTGACGGGCTGGACCGGCAGGTTCAAAATCCAAATAATTAAAATGTACTGCAAAAGACAACGCCTTCCGAGAGGTTGGTGGTAGGGGAAGGAGGGTACGGTCCCTGTGGATGCCTCCCCCACTGGGTTCCGGTTTAAATTGGGTGGCACTTCCCGGCCGTCCAAATAGTTACCTTACACCTTTCTGGTAGGTCGGACGGTCTGGGTCTCAACAACAACAAAAGACAACGGGTACCAAACTTCAAGACACATGTAGGCGTCACCTCCGAGAGCAATATCGGGGGTGACGATGTAGGGCGCGACAGCCCCAACTCGGTCGGCCCGGGTTCGATTGCCGCTACTGCCAAAACTGCTGAGATAAAGTATAACTGCAAGAAATCAAACAGCAGCATCCAATTACCATTGGGTTAAAGTGATGAGAATCGAATTAGCAGGATTTCCTGAATACACAATGCAATGTTCAGTTGTGCACATTCTCAAATATAGATCATATAAAGCTCCTTTATTTAAGTATTAAAAATATGCATTTTTTTTCTCTTAATTGACTACTTTAATATAATTAAATACTTTAGCAGTACTCTGTGGTAGATTAAAAATAAAAAAATTATGCAGAGGGAAAGCTTCTTACATGGGATAGTTGTCAACAAGAATAGCACTTTGATAGCTTGGCACAACTTATTCGTTAGTGCATCTCTTTTGTTTGTCATTTTTCTTAATCACTCTCTACTCACCAATCAGGAATGTTGAATAAATGCAGACTCAAGTATGTAGGGTCGCGATAGCCCAGTGGTTAGCGCCCGGTGATTGCACTCGGATGACTCAAGTTCGATTCCAGCCTCTGCCTAAACGGTCGCTGTGTTCGTGCAGAGTACAATGACGTTAATCCTGTGGGTTCGTAAGTCCTTCCGAGAGGTTGGTGGTAGGGGAATGAGGGTACGGTCCCTGTTGGATGCCTTCCCCACTGGGTTCTGGTCTAAATTGGGTGGCACTTCCCGGCTGTCAAAACAGATACCTTACACCTTTATGGTAGGTGGGACGGTCTGGGTCGAAGAAGAAGAAGTCACGTTAAACAGTGGAACCTGGTTAGTTTAAAGTTTAAAAGATTCAAATCGCGACAAGTAAGTGTAATATAAAAACAGCAGATAGACGATAGACGATAACTGTTGTAAACCGGGTAGGAGGTGCATTCTCTTGAACAATACAAGAGGCATTTGTTTAAAAAAAAATATTTAAAATTAAACTACTTTGTCGTAAATTATTTGGGTAGACGCTGTCTACCTTGACTATCTGCCTCTAGACATAGGCGCCGACTACGGGGGGGGGGGGGGGGTAGAGGGGCACGATCCCCCGCTGAACTATTCCAGAGGGGGCTTTGCCCCCTCTGGGAAATTTCAAGATTTTTTTCTAACTGCATATTTTGCTAAATACCAAAAAATGAAATTTTTTTAACACAAAAATAATTGAAAGAAAATTCTATCAACGTAAATGCTCAGTTCAGTCTTGTTCCCATCTTCTTTACCATAGCTCCCTAAACTATCTCGCACACAAACCAAGCTCCTCTTTACTCCCAGGAAACATGTTTACACTAATGACAAAAACACCTGGTTACCAGAATTTTTTCAACTGACCACCTAATGCAAAGAGAAATGGAATATTTACAGCCATGTTATTGTCATTTCCAAAAAATAACTGTTTCGCTCCAGTAATAACTGTAAATGATTACCACGAAGTAGAGATGACTTATTTTGTCTACCTAAAGAGATCTTATCTGTAATTACTCCTGGATTCTATATACCAGTGCTGTCTTTACAGGTGGTATCCATTCCGTTTGAAGTTGCAAATCCCTGGCGAGCACCGGACGTTTGGCACAGCACCGTAGTCAGACAAGAGCACGGAATTAAAATAAAGTTATTTCAATTCCGTGGGCAAGAGCCACAGGGAGCTAAGGCCCCCTCCCTACACACACACTAGGTATACTCAACCCACCTCCCTGATAAAAATTTCAAAGTTTTAGTTGTGATAAGAAATTTCAACCAACTTGTCATCCAAATTTTGTATAAAAATATTATTTATGAGATTTTTTTTTTACAAATTGCTTTGTTTTAAAGATTTTTTTTAATTTATCTGAAGGTGTGGTTATAGTGATGATCAATTTATTTAAATATTTAATTTAAAACTATTTAAATATAGACAATAGTACTTGGATACTTTTGTATTATTGCTGGGTTCATTGTTTTAATTGTGTCAAAATCAACTGATAGGTAGTTAAGAGTTGATATTAAGCGTTAATGTGTATTAACTTTCAGATTTTTTTAATTAATTAACAGCTTTGCTACTAGTTAATTCTTATATTAAAATCCATTGTAATTATTATATATTATAATATTCATGCATAGTAACTATATGGATTTTTCTAATCAACTCTTAGCTTACACATATAAATAGACCTAAAAAGATTAAACATATTTATCGTACAATAAATAAAACTGCTGATATCTTTCTTTCGACCTCGCCCGTCCGACCTACCCGAAGGTGTAAGATATCCGTTTAGACCGCCGAGACCATGCCATCTAATTTAGACTGGAACCCAGTGGGGGCGACATCCACAGGGACCGACCCTCCTCCCTTTGCTACCAACCGCTCGGAAGGACTTTCAAACCCACAAATTTAACGTGCTCGTTCACGGGAACAGTTTAGGCTAAGTCAGAAATCGAACTCGGGTCCTCCGAGTACAATCCCCGTGACTTAACCACTCGGTTATCTCATTCCAAAACTGCTGCTTGTAAGACAATAACTTACAAAACTTCCTTGAGGAAAACATATATATGTCAGTTAGGTGACTACAGTTGCTTCGATGGCATTATAATCCCCCTTTTTTAGGCCAAAATAACAGTATGCGCTCTTAACAACCACTGCTGCCCTTCTTTGGGCAGTTCAATTTTGACGGTTGTTAAGGGCGCATACTATTCTTTTGGTCTGAAGAAGGGGCTTAAAATGACCTCGAACTAATTGTAGTCACCTAACTGACATATGCTTGCTTTCTTCAAGGCGGCCTTGTAAGTTGTTATATCTTTATCGTCTTTGTGAATCTTTTATATAACTTTATCGGATCGTGCCCCCCCCCCCCCCCCCCCTGAGATTTTGAAAACTCGGCGCCTATGCCTCTAGATTGTCGTTTCTGGGGCAGACATCTAGAAATGTTCGATAAAATAAGCAAATAAATAACGGCGAGGTTATATGTAATAAAAAATCCCAAATATACAATTTTTGTTGAAATAATTAAGATTTCTCATTCAACTGTTGTTAGCTCAACTGTCTAGGCTCTATAGTCGCAACAAAATGAGCTTCGTAGTTATGGAAATTTATGAAATTGAATATTCCCCTAAAAGACAACCCAGTAAAAATACATTGTAATAACAAAGGGGCAATAGACTTTATTGAAAGCAAACAGTATGTTCCATGCCAAAACCAAGCATATTGATGCTGTTCCTGACCGTCCCTCTCACCCGACCGGGAGGAAGAGCCAGCGGAAACCGGCCCGTAATGCTGTACAGATGACGCAGATTATAATTGAGAAGAATTTAACAGAAACAATGGTTGCAAATTCGCTTACCAAACCTATACCAAGAGAAAAACACGACTCATTCATGAGCAATATGAGAAAACTGTGTATATACTTTATAAACTGTGAAATAGAAGGAAGAGTTGTAAGATTTCTCATTCCCAGAGCTGTTTTGTATATTTTCTAAATGCCACCAGATGGCAGCACCACATCAAATGTAACTTCACAATCGTTCTCATGGTTCACAACTCGTTCACGTTCGCTTATCAAACATGTACCAAAATAATATCTGGACTGGTACGTAAACAATATAGGACTTTATGAACTATTAAATCGGAGGAATTTTTGAAATAGTTAAGATTTTCCATTCGCAGGAACTGTTTGTATATTTCCGTAATGCCACTAGATGGCAGCACTACAAAATGTATCTCTGATTAGTCAATTTTCGCACTGTTCCCAACTCGTTTCCACAAAATCTCATATATGCAAAGTTTTTGCGATACACAATTTTTTAATAGTGTGTAATACAAATATGTCAAGCTCGCGGGCCGCATGCGGCCCACAACGATTATCTTTGTGGCCCAGTCTATATAACAATATTTGTAAAAAGTTTTGATAACATTTTCATAGCTTAATTTTTGTTTTTCTTATTATACATATTTATTAACAAAAAGAAAACGGCTTGGCCCAGCCATTCTTTTATCCGAAATTACCTAATAATTTCACTGCCACACATTCCTCTAAAACCCAAACTTAAAAAAAAAATACTCTCTTATATTCCTATGATTCACCAACGAAATCATTAAGCTAAAATCAAAACGAGAACCCAAACTCAATTATAAAATGCAGAGGTTATGAGAAGTACTCTGTTTATATTACAAAACCATGTTTCACAGCTTTAGATGGAGAAATGATTCATTGGAACCCCCCTATGCAAAATCATCCAGTTTCGAAGCTTTTTCCATTGCCTGTGACGAGAGTACAGACATTGGAGGCGTAGCTCAGTTAGCTGTGTTTCTTCGTGCTTGCGACACGGATTTCAACATTTATGAGGAATTATTTGAACTAGTACCGATGCGTAGCACTACGACAGGACAAGATATTTTTAATTGTGTCTATGAACTATTGCAAAAATACAATCTATCTCTGTCTAAATTGACTTCTGTAGCAACAGATGGAGTGCCTTCAATGACCGGAAAAACCTACGGTTTCGTGGCACTACTGCGAAAAAAACAAAGTGAAAAATATGATGGTTCCAAGATTCATCTTACGCATTGCATTATACATCAAGAAGTATTATGTACGAAGGTAATAAAGATGAAAAATGTGTTAACACCTATCAAAAAAATTATCAATATTATAAGATCTCGAGGCTTAAATCAGCGACAGTTCTCTGTTTTATTAAGTGAATTAGAAAGCGAATATTCCGGGTTGTCCTACTGTACCGAGGTACGTTGGCTATCCTGTTCCAAGGTTCTTAAACAATTCTGGGACTAGAAAGAAGAAATATGTCAGTTTTTAATAACGAAAAATCAGGACACGAGCTTGTTTTTTGATCGAGTATGGTTGCAATATTTATCCTTCTTGTTTGATATAACAAAACACTTATCCAATTTAAAACTGCAGGGGAAAAATTAGATCATTACGAAAATGTGTAGCCAAGTTAAAGCATTTAAATGTAAGCTAGCTCTTTGGGAAACGCAGATGAGAAATGAAGATTTGACGCACTTTCTGACATGCAACATATCAAGTTTATGTAAAATTGCATCGTATCAAAAATACGCAGGAAAAATTTTAAGCCTTAGAACTGAATTTGAAACAAGGTTTGCAGATTTTAAATTTTTGAAAGACAAGTTTTTTTTTTTGTTTTCTTCGATTTTCTCGATAAATATAGAATTAGTACCTAATCATATACAAATGGAGGTAATCGAGATCCAGTGATATTCAGATTTGAAGGCAAAATTCAGTGAAATTGGTATGCCTGAATTTCACAAATATTTGCCAGCCATGTTTGAAAACACTCGAAAATTCGCATCTGAAATTATTTCCATGTTTGTATGTACTTATCGATGCGAGCATATTTACACTCATGAAAGGAAATGAGTCATCTGTCAGATCAAGAATTACTGACATTCACTTTGGTTCAGTTTTGAAAGTTTTTTTTATTATTATTATTAATGCAAAGGCACATAGATACAAATCAATTGCCCCCCATGTGTCACGCAGTGACGCATGAAGCTAGAGCAGAGCACAACATAAAGATAAAACAGAAACAAAAATAACAAGAACAAGTAACGAATTAACAAGAGTCCATCAGCATCATAAGAGAACGAGCTCTCCAATATCGATCATAGATGTTCTCTCCAGAAATGGCCGCATACTCCCGAAGATGATCTCCGTCCATGTCAGTTATTTGTTTACACAAGACACAATTTGGACTACTAAAAATACCTATGCGGTCTAGGTGCTTAGCCAAACAATCGTGTCCAATTAGAAGTCTAAAAGCCGCTACCGCAATGTTTCGAGGACTGTCAGAGATGTTATGTATCGAGTCTCTCCAACTTTTGTCCCTAATTTCCTCCGTCACGTGTGATTTATACAAAGAGTTTAATTTATTTTTAATTAATCTAGTTGCCGAGCAAGCCGGAATTTGACGTTGACAAAGTTGAACAATTTTTGTCCCCTTTTTTGCCAAAAAGTTAGGCATTTCATTTCCGTAGATATTACAATGGGATGGGATCCACTGTAGTACAACTTCAGTACCCCGCTCCCCCAGGGTCTCCAGATCATTTCTACATTTTTCAATAGTAGCAGAAACCGGAGTTCCGTACTTCAAAATTGCCTGAATAGCGGAAACAGAATCAGATAATATAACCACATTCTTAGTATCAATGTTTCTCACCAATAGTTGTTCTGTGGCAGTTACAATTGCCTGCACTTCACCATCAAAATGAGTGGTATTCGGTCCCAAGGTAATGCAGAAAGAGAAATCCTACGAAAACACTCCAGCTCCTGCATTATTTTCGATTGAAAGACGTGATCCGTCAGTATACACATGATACCACTCAGGTCTTGGGTATCTCGTGTTAATAGTTTCCAATGCATATGCTTTCAATTCTTCCTCACTAGCCTGAGATTTCTTAACATGAGTACTCCATTTAAGGTTACTTCCAATCAAGTTTCTTTTAAAAGGCCTAGTTGGCTGAACAATGACTTGAGGGCAATCAGGCAGATTCAAGTCCTCTCTGTGTTTCAAGACAGTTTGTAAGAATCCCTTTTGAGTTTTTAACACTCTAGGTGTACTATTATCATATTCTCTCCAAAAGGGAATATTAGGATTATTTTTCAAAAAGGCAAAGTGCTTTTTCTCGGAATACTTCTTCTAACGGTTTGTTATCTGTTAACATTTGCATTGCAATGATCGGAGTGGACTTTACCACACCTGAAATGAGCCTGAGCGCCCTGTTCTGACACATCTCCAAAATTTTCAAGTTAGTGCCGGTAGCTGTAATTAAGGGTTCACAACAGTAAGTAAACACTGGTTTAATATACATATTATAAATAGTATTTAATGTATTTCTATTGCAACCCCACTGAGCCCCAGCCAATCTTTTTAAAATCGGCAATCTTTTTTGTACGTTTTCGACAGTAGCTTCTATGTGTTTTTTCCACGTTAACTTTTTATCGTAAATCACTCCCAGGTACTTTGAACTGTTTGATTCCGTTAGTTTTGTATCATTATATATGACATCCAAAGCAGTGGAATGTTGTCCAAGAGTGAAAATTTCGGTATATTGCTTTTTCCATATTAACCTCCATTGCATTTTCATTGCTCCAATCATGCAGCGTCTTCAAAGCTTTATTGATTTTTTCTGTCAAAAGATTAATATCTTTACGAGGAGCAGATGCCCATATTACTAAATCATCCGCATACAAGGCACTTGATATTCCATCGATTCTTTCCAATTCAAAAGGAAGATCATTTATATAAATATTAAAGAGAGATGAACTCGTAACTCCTCCCTGTTGCAGCCCTCTATGCGTTTGTTTATAAGACGATGTGCTCTCTCTGTATCGCACTGTAATATATCTCTGAGTTGTTAGTTCTTTAATTCATTTTATTAACTTTCCGTTAAAACCCATGTCTTTCAACTTTTTATATAATTTAACACGCCAAATAGAATCGTAGGCTGCTTTAAAGTCAACAAAAACTGCAACCAGGGCGTGTCTCTTATTCAACGCGTCTTTTATACTCTGCGCGAGTCTTGTCACTTGATGGCTTGTAGATTGATGCCTTCTAAAACCAGCCTGAGATGGTGAGAGTAAGTTTTTTCCCTCCAACATATATGTAATTCTCTCGTTTACCATCCTTTCCATGACCTTTGCTATAATACTGGTCAGGGAGATAGGTCTATAGCTTGCTCTATCATTCAATGGTTTGTTCTTCTTTGCAATAGGAATTACTATAGACTTTTTCCATTTTACAGGGCCTCCCATTGTCCAGGAGCTATTATATAACTTCAGTAGAGTGTTCAATGCCCTTGGGCCTAAATGTTTTAAAAATTCTGTCAATATCCCATCTGATCCTGGGGATTTTCCACTTTTTTGTTTTTCAATAGCAAAACTGAGTTCCTCCATTGTAAAATATTCGTTACAAATTTCGTAGTCTTCCACCTCTAAAACCACCTCTGTATTCCTCCTCAAAGAAGGTTCTTTTATTTTCATCTCCTTGGTCTTTCGTTGCTGGTTTGCAAAATATGTACAGAAAGAGGCAGCAATATCCCTGTTCTCTATCAGTTGTTTTCCCCCTTCTGCAATAATAGGTTGTTTCCCTTGTCGGTGAAACCTATCTGTTAAATTTGCAACATATCTAAAAACTTTTTTACTGTCCTTCTTATAATCAACACTTGTAATAAATTTCTCAAAAGCTAATCTTTTTAATTGTTGTCTTCAATCTTCATATCTCTGGCCAGACTCCTCCAAACCCTGGAATCTTCCTTTCTATGGGTCAATTCAGCTTTTTTCCTAAAACGATCCAGTTTCTTCTTAATTTCATTAACACTTTTCGAAATAAACCTACTTTATAAAAATTGAAGGGTTTTTGTTTGGCGGCCCGCATAAACTTAGACCTTCATTTGGCCCATGTTAGCCTCTGAGTTTGGCATGCTTGGTGTAATAGAAGCTTAGATTTTCTAATTCAGTTTGTCTTTAGTTTTCCTGAAATCAGCACACCATAAGGATACAAAAAAGTTAATTTTACTTAATATAAATATAAGAAGGTGTGTGTGCGTGTGTATGGGTAGTCTGTAGCAAGAAATCTAAGCTGCGGACAGCGACGGAATTTGGTACAGAGGCACTTCATGACCCGGACAAATACGATTCGGCAATTTTAATTTAATTCATATTAGTTTTTTAGTTATTTTATGTTGAAGCACGATTTTCACACAAATCGGTACCTTGGTGATCGAAAATGTTATCACAGAGTTTCTATTTTGACACGATCGGAAAAAGAACATTCTTTCCAATGATGGTTGGACCGAATCTGTAGGACAATTCCTTATATTTATTTATTTTTAAATGTATCGAAATTTGTATATTTAGATTATTTGATACTTAAATGTGTATGCATATCTTCGTATGCTAACAAAAAAAAATAATTACTACATTATTTTATTTTCTGTGAATTTTCAACCAAATGTATTGAAATTATAGATATCGCCAATGAAGTGCGTAGCTTTTTTCTCCCCGGTAGACGCTTCTGCGCATACCCGTCAAAGCCCTGGAACTCACGGTGCAGGAAAGATTTCAAATAACAAAATGGTATTTTTATTGTCTTGGGATTCGGACATTTGCAAGGAATCTTCCACTCGCGTCAAAGTTGATCAATTTATGTGAAACATTATTTCCCCACCCAATTTTCTGATCCCTTGTTGATGGGATAGCGTATACCTTGTGCGCTACAGGACCCCGTCATCAAAGAATTAGCCCAGGTAACACACATACGGTATTATAACCGTTGTTAAACCGATTATATATGTTATATTTTCGTATGTGTTATACGATAAACGGTAACACATCGGTTATAATACCGTTATGAGTAAACGGCAAATAAAAATACAGTATATCATACGTATGAATTACCGTGTATGAACATACCGTATGTAGAAATACAGTTTTAAATACGTATATATTACTGTTAATTATACGTTAAAATAACCGTTTTTATTGCGTTAAGAATACCAATTTATCATACGTAAAAATAACCATTATGGCTCCCTTCTTTTAACACCCCTGCTCAAATCCTCTTTCAGCTTTGTTCTCGAATCCTTTTCCCGAAGGCATTTTCATGGATTACCGTTTATCATACATTATAAATACCGTTTATCATACGTTATGAATACCGTTTATATTACATTAAAATTACCATTTTTCATACGTAAAAATAACCATTCCTCCTCCCTCCCCTTGGGGCTTCTTGCTAATCCCCTATCAGCTTAGTCCTCCAACACAGGTTGTCAGGGACCCTTCCTGTTTATCTTCACCCTCCCAAGTACTAACCGCGGCCGATGCTACTTGATTTCGGTGATCGGACGTGACGTCACGCAGTTCTGGAAGCTTCCAGAACGGACTCATTTTTACCTCAGCGGACGAAGCCATATATTCTGTGTATCCCCTATCACAGACTACTATAGTATTCTGTGCTGTGTATCTGGCAACACTGAGTGCAGTTATTATTCTTTACGTTTCCCGCCGTGTTTGTAGGTTTGTATCTTGATCTTCCTGTGTTAGGTTAACACGCTGCTTAATTTATATATTTTAACTTATTTAATTATATTTAGCTTTAACTTTTATTTCATTTTATGTATCTTCCTAGCATTATTGCATGCATATATTACTTTTAGCATTAGATATTGCTTTAAAAGCAAACGGGAAAAGTGCATGTTCTCAGCATCGTGGTATGTGCATCCATGCTCGCATTTAATACTGTCTAAGCGGAGATTAAATGAAAACGCGGTCCGAGATTGCATTTGCTGTCATGTATGCATGTTTATTTCAAATCTTGTAATATCATAAATTATTCTTTTACATGTTTTTATGTATTTTAGACTTAAGACAGTATACTTATACTAAATGAAAGTTGCTTCATTTATAACCTACATGTAAGTAAAAATACTTAGTTAGTGTTTATAATAAAATTAATTTAATCTAAATAGTAAATGAAGCAACTTTCATTTAGTGTAATTATACATGTCTAAAACTAAAATTTACAGAATTTGAAATAAACATGCATGCATAACAAATGCAATATGACCACGTTTTCATTTATTCTCTGCTTAGACAGTGTTAAATATTAAAATTATTTTATTCATTTAAAGTATAAATTTTTTATAATTAATTTAATGTTATTTGCAGAAATAAAAAAATTATACTAGGAAGAAATTTTAAAATAATACGCTATTTAGAAAAAGTTGATACGGGGGTGAAATGTTAAAAAACACTATACTAAATTAAAACAAATTTGCTACTTTAAGAAAAGAAAAAAAAATTGATACTTGGCAGAAATTTTTGGAAGAAGTAATAAAATCCTTAAAAGAAAATAAACATGATACTTAAAAAAAATAAAAACACACATAATTCTTAGAATTTTTTTAAAAACACTATACACAAAATTATATTTCATAGCGTAGTAATTATAATT
The DNA here is from genome assembly GCA_951213105.1 of Amaurobius ferox. Lineage (NCBI taxonomy): Eukaryota > Metazoa > Arthropoda > Arachnida > Araneae > Amaurobiidae > Amaurobius > Amaurobius ferox. Next base: position 18,675,329 of record OX578143.1, read on the forward strand.
TTTGCAATTTTTAGAAATTAGAATTAAAAATATACTTAAAAGAAATATAATTAGTCGAAAAAATTCTAATTCATTTTACAGCAGTTTGTGTTCTGTGCATCTAGAAACATGTTCTATTTGTGCTTTGTGCCCTTACTCACTGTGTTCACTCTTAAAAATCATCACAGTCGTATGATGCCACCGTTGATTTTTTTAAAGGTAATATTTCTATTTTATGCCAATTTAAAATAGAAAATGTTTCTATTTTGTGCCATACTTGCAAAGATTTACCCCATACTTGCAAAGATAGCAAAAAAGTACTTGTCTACACCAGCTAGCAGCGTTGATAGTGAACGTTTATTTTCAGAAAGAAGCAGGGAATGTTTATAAACCAAAACGTAATAGGCTGCAATCTGAAAATGCAGAACACCTAATGTTCCTGCATCATAACTTACCTCTATCAAACTTTGAGTACAAAGAATAATTAGTTTGTTTTTAAACAATATTTCATATGGTGTAAAACTTAAGAAATTAAAATACTGCAAAATTGAATATTCATCAAAGGGCCATTCCGTGTCAAATCATCCAATAGTCTGAACCTTGACATCATGGAAAATGATAATTTTTGGTACAATGGTAGTACCAGTGAAGCTGACAAAAACTGTAAAATATTAGATTTTTTGGGCTCTTAGTTTTCAGTTATTGACTTTCAAAAAAACGAAATCTGCCAAATTTGGCAAAGTTCTGAAATCTGAAGTTTCTAAACAGCTGTAGATCAAAAACTATTTGACCTAGAGATCTCAACTTGGTGTCATTTTCTTTTACTTTTAATGGGTCTTAATTTGATATATAATATGACTATGCTATTCCAAATTTGAATTTTTTGAAAAACTTAAAAAAAAAGTTTTTTTTTTAATCTCAAGAACACCCCTTTTAATTTTTTTGAAATTTTTTTTTTTAGATTTTCTGAAAAAAAATTTCTTTTTTAGTTTGTAATTATTTTAGAAACTTCAATTTAAAAAAAAAGAGTTAAATACCATAATCATGTTGTATATCAAATTAAGGCCCATCGAAAACAAAAGACGGCACCAATTTGAGCTCTCTTGGTCAAATAGTTTTTGATCTACAACTGTTTAAAGATTTCAAAACTTTGCCAGATTTGGATTTTTTAAAAAAGTGAATAACTGAAAATCTAAGAGCCCCAAAAATCTGAAATTTTACAGTTAAACTTTACTGGTACTATCACTGTACCAAAAATGATCAATTTCTTAGGTATCAAGGTTCAAACCATTAAGTGATTTGACGCAGAATGACATACATTTAGTACATAGGTTCTCAACCTTCTTTTGCCCACCGCCCACTTTGAGAATATTTTTTTTCCTAATGACACCCCCCCCCCCCCCCACAATTTTTTTTACTTCCGAATCTGAAACAGCTATTGCCACGATTATATTTAAACGTGTAATATTATATACTACAGTCGTAAGATTGGATATGGCCCTATCCTATTTCTGAGTTTAAAGAAGACTGTTTCAATGAGAACAATTAAAACGCATACTTAATTATATTGAAAAGTATTTTTATTAACATTCAAAAGACATTGAATTTATAACTTATCTAATGAGAAGGTTGAATTTGATGCATTTTAAGGAGTTTGTTAATATCAGGCCCGATTTTACTTAAAAACAACCGTAAGTCGCAGCGTTCAGTAACATGGAGCCGATTTCTCTTTTTAGTTACCAACGTTGCTACAGCACTAAATCCACGTTCTGCTAAATAGGAAGATGGGAATGCTATCAGAAATCGTTGAACAATCGACCATAATTCTGGGTACAGTTGCAAAATCGGCTTCTGCAGCCAAAATTCTTGATAGCCATTCTTGAATTTAATTTTTAATTCCTCATTTGTCGTCAGGTCTATTAGTTCTTCTTCTAACTGGGATGATCCTGCTGTGTTGACATTTGAAAAAGGATCCAAAACCCAGTCTGGTATGTCCATGTTTAAAATGTCCTGGAATCGTTCCTTGAAATCACTGTGGAGGTTTTCCAAGTGTTGACAGTAAACAAGCAAGTCGTCGTGCTTGAGTGATACTGCTGATAAATTTGGGATGTTATTGAATTCGTGTCTGCCGATATTTCTTTTGTATAATAGCAGTTTGGACACGAAAGCAGCAACCCTATTTTTTGGCTTAATCAAGTTTAAGTCGTCGCCTTGAAGTTGGAGATTGACATCATTAAACAATTTATACAGGTCTGTCAAGTACGCAATATCGTTCTTTGATGAGATAAGGTTGTCGTGCGATTCCGTGTCTTTGTTTCCTAGGAACTCTATCACAAACCCAAACAGATTGTAAAATCGAGTCAAACAAGTACCTTTTGACAGACAGCGCACCTCTGTGTGAAGCAGCAATCGGTTGAAATCTTCATCATTGGCAATGCAAAGCTGACTAAATAATCTGTCATTCAAAGAGTTACTTCTGATTTTATTAACTGCTCTGATAACATATTGCAGTGATGTATGGGGGCGTTCACTCAAATTTTTCGCAACCAAATGCTGGCGATGAATTACGCAATGCACAGCAAGCACGTCAGGAACTTTATTTTTTAAGCACGCTATGAAGCCTTTGTGACGCCCTGTCATAGCCGGTGCACCATCCGTAGCAACTGACAAAATATTATTAAAAGGAATTTCCTTTTCGTCACAAAACTTTTCCAGTGTATTAAATATGGTTTCTCCTTTTGTATCTGTTTCCAAATTCATAGCAAACAATAGTTCTTGACATATTTTCTCATATTTGATAAACCTCACGTATGACAATAACAATGCTTCATTGGTTGGTAAAGTGGACTCATCCAGCTGAATTGAAAATTGACAAGTCTGCAGATGATTGCACAATGATTCACCAATGTTTTCAGCCATCTCATCAATTCGTCTTTGCACATAACTATTGCTCAAAGGAATTTTTCGCATAATATCTGCAGCTGGTTTATGGAGCACAGTGGTTATTACTTCATTTACTAATGGTAAAATTAAATTTTCCCCAATAGTATGTGGTTTGCATGTTTTAGCAATCAACAATGAGATATTGTACGAAGCTCGAAGTTCGTCATCGTCTTGCTTAGAAGCTGATGAAAAAAGTTTTGATACAGTTGGCTGAATTTCGTACTTCTTTTTCATGTCTTGAAAATAGGTCACATCTTTGTCTTTCTTATCCGGGTGTATTTTATTAAAATGATCTAGAAGCCTAGAAGGCTTCATCGCTTCATTTGAAAATGTTTTTTGACAAATAAGGCACAATGGCGATGATGGATTTATGGGATATTCGATAAATCCGTGCTTAATATAATCCACACTATACTGCCGCCTCTTCTTGTTTGCTTCCGATATGGTTTTTACTTTACAGATACGTGAGTAGTATTAGTGTACTTTTAAAACCCTGTCATCAATTGCGCGCGATAATGCTAATGAAAATAAAATGAACAATCACTGCCTTTATAGGTTGGAGACATATAACACGCATCGACAGTAATAAGATAAACATGCAGTGACTCGTTTATAACACCCGGCGCCGAAGTAAAGCGCAGGGGCAAGGGTGATGCGGGAGCAGAGTGCGGGTTAGAACAAGCCCAGATAGTGCTGTCAATTTATGCAGGTTTGCAAAAATCACGTTATTTAACAAAAACTTGTTATAACTGAATTGCTACAAGCATATTTTTTGCTATTTTTTATTAACAGGCTTTTGTTAACTTTACCTGTATTTATATATGAGATATTTCACGTGAAATTGGAAGATTTGAAAATTTTTAATTCAAATCTAAAATTAAAAAATTTTATATCATCCAATTTAATGCAGATCTGAATGTAATGGAATCTTTAAGTTCAATTTTCATCCACTTCCCGAACTACTGAAATATGTAAATTTTCGCACACGTGATAAAAATGATTAAAATACATACAATAACAAAAATTAACCAATATTAAAGTTTACTTTAGTTAGTACGTGATTAGCGTGTGTTTTTTGTCTTTTTTAAACTATATATTTTTAATCTGTCCACCGCCCCTTCGTACCATCTCAATGCCCCCGAATTTTCTCTGGGTCTTCTACTGCCCCCCTGAAAGTCTCAAACGCCCACAAGGGGGCGTTATCGCCCACGTTGAAAACCTATGATTTAGTACATACAGTCCAGTTGTTTCAAACATTCAGCCTACATATGTTCTTCTCAATTTTAACAATTTGCTACACACTTAATATTCAGGGTGGCCACTCAACCTGAAAACTGGAAAAAATCAGGGAATTTTGTGAAAAATCTGGAATTTTTTTTTTACTTGTTGTCCATATAAAAACAGAACTACCCAGTTTGTATGCCATTTACGAAAAATTTCGCAAAGTATTACGCTGTACTCGTAACCGCTAAATAAAGGTTGCCATGTGTCCATTTAATTCCGTACAAAAGCAAAAATTTGGAGTTTGTGCTCCATTTTGGACAAATGTCGCCAAGAATATTATATACATTTTAGTATATTTTTTCTATTTTAATGACATTCTTTTGACATTGCTGAATTGACATTAATTATTCAATGACTGTGGCTTGTTACAGTGTAGTTATTGCATATCTTTAATGATGTCTGTGTCTGTCATTGTGAGCAATTTGCAATGCCCATATTTAAGGACATCAGTTTAGACTATTTCTTTTTATTGTCTTCAGTGAAAACCATTAAATTCTTTTAAATATTTCAGTAGTCCAATTTTGCTGCATTTACATGTATTTTTTATTAAAAATGTCAAAATTTATTTGTAAAAACAAAAAATATGTGTATTTTTTTCTTCTGATTTAATATAACTTTTTTTAAATAATGGAGTTAAATTGTTAAGATTCTTTAATCAAATTTGTAACTAAATAGGGACGTGCGCGCATTTTATGTTAAAATTACTGGTCTGGAATTTCTTTTCAATTCACTTGAAAAAGTCAGGGAATTTCAATATGTCCGAAGAGTGGCCACCCTGATATTTCACATGTCACTCAAAATTTAATTTTATATTTACAATTATAATTACAAAATTTTACTTTTTCAAGAACTTTTAAAATAAGTTCTTCTCCAAACTGAGTGAAGATAATTTCATTTCTTCTTTGCTCAGAGTACAAACTCTCCCAGTTGCAGTAACAGGTTCTATTTTTTGCAAAATGGTCTCACCTGGCACATTCAATACGTCACTCGGTTGAGAATGAAAGAAAGAGAAGGTCCCTTAGGATGTAGGAAGCTTACTTTATAGTCGCTCGTAACATTATTCTTCTCAAGAATACATGCAAGCCACCAAGATCCTATATAGACTATTTAGTGACAATTCCAGATTCAATTTTTGCTAAATTAGTTGGTGAAATATAGTCTAATGCTGTCACACGTTCAGTGAACTGGTGTTCACTACAGTAATAATGCTTAACAAGAAGCCGATTTTCAGAAATTGGGTAAAAAGAATGAAGTTTTTGAGTACAGCACAGTTGATGAGTTTGAAGAAGTTAAAGAAATACTGTCGCCATGGTTGAATGATTTTAAGGCAATCATGGGTACTCAAAAACTTCATTCTTTTTACCCAATTTCTGAAAATATACTTCTTGTTAAGCATAATTACTGTAGTGAACACCAGTTTACTGAACGTGTGACAGCATTAGACTATATTACACCAACTAATTAAGCAAAAATTGAATCTGGATTTGTCACTATACTCTATAAAGGATCTTGGTAGCTTGCATGCATTCTTGAGAAGAATAATGTTACGAGCGACTATAAAGTAAGCTTCCTACATCCTAAAGGACCTTCTCCTTCTTTCTTTTATCCTCAACCAAGTGACGTATTGAATGTTTGAATGTGCCAGGTGAGACCATTTTGCAAAAAGTAGAGCCTGATACTGCAACTGGGAGAGTCTGTACTCTTGAGCAAGGAAGAGATGAAATTGTCTTCACTCAATTTGGAGAAGTACTTATTTTAAAAGTTCTTGAAAAAAGTAAAGTTTTGTAATTTGTAAATACAAAATTAAATTTTGAGTGACATATGTGAAATATTAAGTGTGTAGCAAATTGTTAAAATTGAGAAGCATATATGTGGGCTGAATGTTTGAAACAACTGGTTAATGAGTTATGTACTAAGTATATGTCATTCCGTGTCAAATCAATTAATGGTTTTGAACCTTGATACCTCAGAAATTGATCATTTTTGGTACAGTGATAGTACCAGTAAAGTTTACAAAAACTGTAAAATTTCTGATTTTTGGGGCTCTTAGATTTTCAGTTATTTACTTTTTTAAAAAAGCCAAATCTGACAAAGTTTAGAAATCTTTAAACAGTTGTAAATCAAAAAATATTTTACACAGAGAGCTCAATTTAGTGTCGTTCTTTTGTTTTCGATGAGCCTTAATTTGATATACAACATGATTACGGTATTCTAACTTTTTTTTAAATTGGAGTTTTTAAAAAATTACAAACTTAAAAAAAAAAAAATTCTTTTAGAAAATCCAAAAAAAAAAACAAAAAAAAACTGATTTCTTTTAAAAAATATATATATACTAAAGACATTAAAGGACTATTTGTGTGCCAAATTTCATAGTCGGTCGTTAAGGGGTTCCTATGGAAATTAAATTTTTTGTAATTAAATTTAGCTAATTTCACTTATAGTTTAATACAAAAAAAATAATTTCATAGGAACCCATTGCCATCCCATTATGAAACTTGGCATACAAGTACACCTGTCCCCCGATTTACACGGGAGATAGGTTTTGCACAAAATTGTGTAAATTGAAATCTTGGATTTTGCTAAGTAAAATCGTGTAAAATGAAAATAACCCCAAAATGTGCATGATTCAGTCATTTATTTAAGTAAACCAAAAGTAAGACATCTTAGAAAACTTAAAATTATACTTAGTTTACAAAACAACAAACATATGAATGTAGTAATATAACATATTTAATTTATTTTACATTAGGAACAAAGAACAAAAAAACAAAAAGACCCTTAAAAATTAATTATAAGTTTAATCACTGTCATCACTTTCATGTACTATCAGTCTTTTCTTTCTGAAAGGTATGATGTCACTTTCATCACTTGAGCTTTCTTGATGCAATTCTGGCTCAATGGTTGACGAATTAGGCAAGATCTCGGGTTGACAAGACTTTATCATGAAATCGGTAATTAACAATTGCGTAGGTTTTTTGCTAAATCTTTATAGACCTCTTCATATTGATTTAAGCATTTACGAAGGTCTCGCTGGAATCGGAGAGCTCGATCAACATTTGTGTCATATTGTAAGAAATGATTGCCCAATTTTCTTCCCAAATCAAGTCCTACGCTTATGATTCTTGCTGTGAACGCAACTGGTTCAGATTGCTCTTCATCAGAATCATTGCCTTCATCACGTTTGTTTGTTTCACGAATCATGTCAATTAAATCATTTTCATTTAATTCTTCATCAGCCATTATTTCTTCAATTTCTGCCTGAGCTAAGTCTTCAAAACCTTCTCCTTCTATAGTATGGGCCAACTCAGTGATCTGAGAATGTTCATGCTCTATTGGTGATTTATCATTTCCACTTTCAACAACATCCGGCCATATTGCTTTCCAGCAGGCGATGATCGTTGATTGTTTGATCTGAGTGTATGACAGTCCAACATGCTTAACACAATCTAAAATTGTAAATTTCTTCCAAGCATCTATCAGAGTAAGAGATTCATCATTTTCCATTTGTTCTAAGATATACCTGAAAGTTTGCTTGAAAGTTTACTTAATTTATAAACCATGTAAAAGCGAAATGGTGTAAAACAAGTGCCGTGTAAATCGGGGGATAAGTGTAGTCCATAAAGCATATGTTTTTTTCAAAAAAATTAAAGGGGGTGTTTTTGAGATTTAAAAAAATTTTTTTTTAAGCTTTTCAAAAAATTCAAATTTGAAATAGCATAGTCATGTTATATATCAAATTAAGCAAAAGAAAATGACACTAACTTAAGCTCTCTAGGTTAAATAGTTTTTGATCTACAGCTGTTTAAAGATTTCAAAACTTTGGCAGATTTCGCTTTTTTGAAAGTCAATAACTGAAAAACAAAGAGCCCAAAAAATCTGAAATTTTGCATTTTTTGTTGTCTTGATAGTTACAGTAAATAAACACTTTTCAACTATGTTGTAAAGTGTTAAAAAGGAAAAGATTTCATTATGAACAAGAGTACATTTTGAAATTGACACTGAAAAAAATGTGAAAACATGAATAGTCAAATTTTCATAAAAAAAAATCGTACCGAAAAGTCTTATTTATAAACATTTAAAAAATGATATTTCGATATAATTTTTATAAATACATGAGTTGAAGAATTAAAAAATATATATACTAGGAAGAAATTTAAAAATAATACGCTACTTAGAACAAATTCAAAAAAAGTTGATACAGGGGTGAAATGTTAAAAAACACGATACTAAATTAAAATAATTTGATACTTTAAGAAAATAAAAAAAATACTTGGAATAAATAAAAATAGCCTTATACTTAAAAGAAAATAAATCTGATACGTACAAAAAATAAAAACACACATAATTCCGGGAATTTTTTTAAAAACACTACACACAAAATTATATTTCATAATGTAGTTGATTATAATTTTTTCAATTTTTAGAAATAATTGTGAAGCAGTTTCTGTTCTGTGTATCTAGAAACATGTTCTACTTGGGCTTTGTGCCCTTATTCACTGTTTTCACTCTTAAAAATCATCACAGTTGCATGATACCACCATTGATCAGAGATGTGTAGTTTTTAGCATGCACATATATGTATGTGCATGCTAAAATTTGAAATAGCCTATCAACTTAATTACAATACTATTAATATTGCTTTTTGATATATTTTTAGTATTGAAGTTTACTTTTAAAAAATTAACTCTTTAAATATTGGATACTTGCAAAACACCCTTACGTCTCAGTAATGCACAGTTAGCTACAACAACACCTAGACATACTCCAAACATGGCTGGGAAAATGGCGAATAAAATTAAACCCCAATAAATGTCATTGGATTTATTTCTGTAGAAAACGTAAACCTCCGCCTCCTCTGTACATAAACAACCATGCCCTAAAAGAGGAAAAATCTACTAAATACCTAGGTGTAACGATAGACTCCCATCTAACTTGGAAACTGCACCTAACGAACATAATCAAAAAAGCGTATATAATCATAGGAGCCTTATACGCAATGATAGGAAACGGAAATCTAAGTTATCAAAATAAACTCCTAATTTATAAATCGGTCATCCGCCCGGGAATGCTGTATGCAATACCCGTATGGGGATATGCCTGTAAAACTACCATAGACTTATTAGAGACAAGACAAAACAAAACCCTAAGGATTATAAGGAAAGCCCCTAGATACTTAAGAAACTCGGTAATTAGGAAAGACTTCAAAATAAAAACTGTTTGAGCCCAAATTAAAAAGCTAGCGCTTAAATTCTACAAAAATCTGCCATCTGTCCAAAATGAACTATTATTTAATCTGCATGACTATGATCATCGCAAGGCTAAATCTCGTAAGAGACCCCGCTCGGTACTTAACTTTGATATTCGGTACTAGGAACGTCCCACCTTAATCAGTTGATATTAAATAAAACTCGCGATCTTTGCTTTTCTACAAAATGTCTTAAATCCTAAACTGCTAAAATGCTAGGTAACCCTCAGATCTGCATCAACCCCCCAAACTGCTTAAACTCTAAATGTGCAACAAACTGCCACACTAGGAGCTAGGTTAAATAATAAAAACAGTAAATCAAAAACCTCGAACCTCCAACTATGGGCCAATGAAATAATGTCACAGTATGAAGATAAGAACCATACCTAGAGATTGTGCTCTGTTCTGGACGAAACTCAGCTGTAGGATGAGTCGACACGAAATTTACAGGGGGAAGGTATAGATAGTAGAATTCGGTTACGTACAGTCCTTCTTCCCACGCCTAAGGCTCCTATATATACTATATAGGAGCCTTAGCCCGGAGGAAGCAGGCCTTAAGGCAAATAGCGGAGATCTTTCTCAGGGAATGACGGAGAGCCAAGGACATTGCGACCTTGTGCCCAAGGATTAGATTTTAGGGAACGGAAAGAGTACTAGGAGTTGAACAAGTGATTTAAAAGCTAAAATAAATGATATACAAATTTTGAAAATCAAAATGAAGGGGAAGAGAAATTTAATGAATTCGGGAGATTCAGTATTCAATTAGAAGGGATATGAAAGAAAATGTAGATTTTGTATTCAAGTATGGGATTTGGAGTGAGTTAGTAGATATTGAGAGAAAATTTATAATTATGTATGCAATGATAGAATCTCAGTGGGTTATAAGAGTTTCAGTAGGTTGGTAATTGAATGACTACATGGGATTTTCTTTCATCTCAGAGGAGTGATGCAGGAAAATTTAAAACTGGTTTGTGGAAATTTTGGATTGTATATAAGTTTTATAATGGTAGTATTTGAGAGAAAAGTGTGATTATTTAAGTATTACTATTATAAGTATGCACATGGCATGTCCAGTTAAAAACACACGATGGAATGTTAAAAATGTACATAAAAATGATGAAGTATAAAGTAAAAAAATTATACATACCACCTCAAATACATTTAATTTCAGTTCAAGAATGCTTAAAGCATGTCAATCTGTCGAAAACCCTGAATAGAATTTTCGACCACATAATAATACTTTTATTTTTAGGTATATAAGGAAAGAAAAAAATTGCTAAACATATAAAAAAATATATAATAAATTTAATTTTAAATTACATCGATAACTACATACTCTGTACACTCAATAATCTCTCAATAATACTCTGTACACTCAATAATCTCTCAATAATACTCTGTACACTCAATAATCTCTCAATAATACTCTGTATACTCAATAATAGAATCATCAGAAAAATATTTTAGTTGAGTACCAGATATTGTGTTCCATTGCTTTACTGTATACAGTGAAGCGACTTCTGCCAAGTGATAGGACAAAAATTACCGAACTTAAAATTTTATCAACAATCAACAGAGCTAAAATAATGTCCAGTACTGTTGATGGTTATAAGTAAATATTTTAACACTTCTACAAAAAACAAAATTATCGCTTTAAGGAATTTCGTGTTTGCCTGCCACGTTGCTGATGAACAGTAATGATTGTGAAACAATTGTCCATAGATAGTAAAGAGTGAGTGACCAGTTGAGCATTTTCTTGCTTATCCGCTCCAATTGCAGATAACAGAATCCATGGACTAGTTTTGCACTTATTATGCACTTGTGAGCATGGAATATTTATAATGGTATCTGTAATAGGATCAAGAAAACATGTTAAGTGTTACTCCCCAAACCTCTATGGGGACCGACAAATTCAATTCTACAAGCAGCCTGTTTAAATGTCTTAAAGATTGAGTTCAGGTTGCAATGAGTAAATTCATACTCGTAAAGTTGTCTATAAACGGCATTCCCAAAGTAATAATCATGCTCCCATTGCAGATGCAGCATCCATGGATCTGTTTTGTGTATATTAAACACACATCAGCTTGGAATAGTCGATAACTGCAATGTAAATAAAAAAAATCTGATGTGGGCAACACATGACTTTCCTTATATAATGCAATGAATTTACTTCTTTTACAGTAAAATAAATAGGTTCTTCTTATAGTAGATACTAATATTTTTTCCAAGATATTGAATTTTCGACTATTAGTCGTCATTTCCATTGATTTAGCGTCATTTTTATCCATTTGGCGAAATTTTCATTAATTTGGTAACATTTCAAAAAGTCGCCAAGTTGGCGACATTCCGCCAAATTCGTCGCCAAAATCTCGTCAAGCGTTATGGACGAAGAAATAAGTTATTTTTACAGCAGATAAATGACTATTGGCTTTCAAATACAAAAGTATTACTCAAAGTATATTTTTTCATGAATGGGACGAGCTAGATCCACGAGAGTGATATCATCCAATTTATCGCATGGTATTACATATGAAAAGTGAACATGTTTCTCAAGAGGAAATATTTTTTTTTTATTTTATACGACTTTTTGATAATTTTTTTAAATGTGCAATATCTCAAGAACGGTTCATGTTAGCGTTCTAAAATTTATGTCAATCGTTTTGTAATGAAAAATTACATAAGAAATGTCTATTTGCGTAACTTTATTAGCGCTTTTGAATTTTTGACGATTTTTTCAAAATTTCATTCGAAAATTTAGGGGGGTTCTGGACATTCGATTACGCATAAAAACAATAGGCTTCCAGTGTTTACGGATTGTGATTTTTGTACCGAATTTGGTTCGAATCGGTCCATTCGTTCGTCAGTTATCGTCTCCACAGACTCACTGACACACACACACACACATCACTTCAAAAATGTTTGATTCGTGATCAGGGATGCTTGAAACGTGCTCTCCCGTCGAAAACTCGAATTCAAATTTTCGACCCCGTCACAATACTTTCCTTATACATTATGTATATAAGGAAAGTAACTATGTGCTATTATTTTACAAGCCTGTATGGAAACCATCAAATTCAGTTTTACCTTCCAGCTGGCTTCAAATTTCTTAAAGACTGAGTTTAGGCTGTAACCGTTTATCACAACCATGGGAGGGATTTTAAGGTTAAAACCCCTTCTAGAAGAAAAAAAAATCAGTGTTTAAATTATTAGAAATAAACTATCAATGTACAGATATTTGAGGCTCCAGGAAGTGGGCAGTCCAGTTGAACATTAGAAAAGTTGGATATGAAAGTTAAATTGTAGAAAAATATTACGAAATTATCAGAATTTTATGAGTTAGCAAATATTGCTGAAGGTTTTTATTATGGCAGCATTTCTTATTTTCATCAAACACAAACCTCAGTGTGCCACATATGCTATTTGTAATGAAGATCTCTTTCCACTATACACCAGCTTATAAATTTAGCTAAAATAATCGGTGTGCTGACAAGTCCACTTAACAACTTATCGCTAAATGGAAGTAGTTTTTCATCAAGATTTTCAGGAGTTTTTTTGCAAATAAATATTAATTATTTTAATAAAAAATAATTCAAAAGTTAACAATAAAATAGATAAATAAAATTCAAAAGTTAAAAGTGCTGTTCTTATGGAAGAGCGTAACCAAACAGACTGAAATAGTTGTAGTCTTCTAGAAATACAGTGAACCAACAATTCTTGAGAGAGCGAATTAGCCGAGAAAATTAAAACTTTTAATAAATATTTAAAACTTCAATTTTTAATTTTAAAAGTAATTGTTTTAAATTTAATGTACAATTTAAATATCATAAATTTTACACGAAAACATTGTATTTCTAATGGATAAAACCTTTGAAAAATACCCCCCCCCCTTTCAGAAAATTTTTCTGGCTGCAACAGCCAAGTGCATACTTGCAGAACTTGCTTATAGGAGGCATTCTTATTGTAGATAATAACATTTAAGAATTTGTCCTATGTTTATTATTACAGCAAGGATTTTTATGACCAAAAATTGCTAGTAAATGCCTTATAAAACTGCATTTATGACCCAAACAGTAAAAGAAAATGCTCTATGTAACAAAAATATGAGCTAGAAAAATTCACATTTATTTTTTTATGTCATAGCAAAACTAATTAAGAAAAAGGGATACATGAAATAAAACGAAAGGAATCTAAAAAATATAATTTTATTTGTTTACTATTGCTCTAACGGATATTCTGTATTGTACTAATCAATGAATAAAAACAAAAAATAAGCAAGAAATACAACTTTATTTTGTTACAATTCTGTGTCTTCAAGAAAATTCATCTAAAAATGATCTATTGAAACAAAATATGCAAAATGAAGAGAAAAACAAAACAATGCCTTAAAATTTTCAAAAAACCTGAAAAAAATGCCATGTGTAAAAATTACAAAAAAATACTTTAATAAAGGCACTAAAATCAGCTTTGTTTTTTATGAAACATATTTGCATACACTTGAACAATGTTTCGGTATTACCAAAATTATGCAAAATCATAAAAATCCTACTCCTACGTATTTTACACTTACCAGCAAGGAATAGTTGATATCTATAGTGAGAGAAAGAAAATTTACTATGTGCCACAATTTTGGAAACCTCTATAGAAACTATCAAATTCAGTCTTATTACACATATGGTTTTAAACTTCATAGAGATAGAGCTTAGGCTGCAATGGCCAAGTTCATACCCATAGAATCAGCTATATTGGTTATTCCATGCTGACGAGTGCATAACAAGTGTTAAACTGGTTATCTTCAATGGAAACAGGACAATGGAGGCTCAAACCCTCCCTAGAAGCAAAAAATGTAAAAAAACTCTTATTAAAAAATTAATGTGTCTGCATCTTATACTAGAAAAAGTGATCTGTAAAGATATGTTTCATATAAAAATATTAAACAAAAAATATTTATTATTGAAGAAATTAACTTAATCTTTACACGACCTCTTAATATCATTTTTAACTATTGTAGAATATAAAGTGTAATAATTCAGTAAAAAACTAATTTAACAATTTACTAAAATTTTTGGAATAAAACAATGTTTTTAACACTAGAACGACGGAAGCGGTCATTTTGACCACACAACTACTACTTTGAGAAAATATTCCTCTAAAATAGCTAATCCCTGCCCATTGAAATTTTATGACTTTTCTTATTTTCTTAAAGTTATTGCAAACACAGAAGAAATTATTCTAGGTTTTATAATAAGAGAACAAATCAACAATCTTCCTAGAACGACGGCAAATATATCTGTTGTTTTAGTATTAAAACCTCTAATTCTATATTTTATGTATAATCTCTGTATCGCGTTATAACCCATTTAAAAGGTGTGTGTAAGGATAGTTTTAAATTTCACCCTATGTCAATTTTTATATATAAACATTTATTCTCCTGAAATAACAGTTTTCAAATAAACTCATCTTAAACTATTATCCTGGTTGCACCACTAGAAGGATCCTAATTTTGAGAAAGTCCTCTATTAGTGGATTCAGTGAGCATGAACTTGGCCATTGCAGCCTGAGCAAGTTGCATGGTGCGACTAAATTTATCGTCCCCACTAGA
This sequence comes from Amaurobius ferox, assembly GCA_951213105.1. NCBI lineage: Eukaryota > Metazoa > Arthropoda > Arachnida > Araneae > Amaurobiidae > Amaurobius > Amaurobius ferox. The sequence goes on from OX578143.1 coordinate 18,690,379, forward strand.
GGTTTGCAAAAGTGTAACACACAGCAAGTTTTCTTGCTGTCAGCGCAGTTATCAACTATTCTATCCAGGCAAATGTATAAGTATGAAGATGGTCAATAGATGTTATTTGAAATAGAAGCGCATTTCTAAAATAGGGGGCTTCTGCGAGTATGTAATTTTTTTTTAATACGCAGCATACCCGAAGATTTAGAGCAATAGAATGGGAAATTGGGAAGAAATGTGCTGTAATTACTTTAAATGTATGTTACTTACACTCCAATAAAAGAAAATTCTAACTTTTTTGCATCCTATTTATTCAAATGAACTAATTTGAATGAGACCTAAAATTTGAACAGAATTCCAGACCACTGCAAAACTCCTATTACACAGAATAGTGCTCCATGAAAAATATAATTTATAAATACTCTTCGTTATCAACACTTATAAAAGGATTAAAGTTTTAATTAACAGATGAATATTTATTAAAGAATTAAGTTCCACTACTAGTTTATGATTAATATTAAATTTAATTACACTGTGCATTAATTTAAAGCAACTATATTGTTTGTTAATCAACTATTACCTTACAAATAACTGCTATACTCCGTTGAAGATAAAATACATTTTGCAAAATTTTCTCAATATAACTTTGATATGCAACTACATTGACATGTAGCTAAGAGGTTATTATTTAGTAATTTTATTTCGATATACGAGCTATTTGAACAGAAGTTCAGTACACTAAGCGATTCTCACCAATAAAATTTATAAATACTAAAACAATAGCATCACGAAACTGATTTTATTTAAAAATAAAACGTTTTTATTAGTATTTCTGTGCGATCGCCATAGAAAGGACACAGTACAATCTGAGGGCGCGGTAGCCCATTGGTTAGCGCGTTGGAGTTGCACTCGGTTAGCCCGGGTTCGATTCCAGTCACTGCCAAAACTGCCGCCGTGTTCACGCGGAGTACGATCACGTTAAACATGTGGGTCCGTAAGTCCTTCCGAGAGGTTGGTGGTAGGGGAAGGAGGGTACGGTCCCTGTGGATGCCTCCCCCACTGGGTTCCGATCTAAACTGGGTGGCACTTCCCGGCTGTCCAAACAGTTACCTTACACCTTTCTGGTAGGTCGGACGGTCTGGGTCTCAACACCAACAGTACAATCTGAAAACAAACGAGTTTGTTTCTGTGGTGGTGAGGGTTGCCGTACTTTTCTTCTCAAAAGGTTACCAGTGTCTTCATCCGATTCACAGTGCGATTTTCGCCAACTCGCCAAACTTGTCACTCCGAACCACATAATGGAAATACGCATCATCGTCCGTTTATCATTACAGGCTATGGTAAAAATAATGGGATATGCCTGTAAAACTACCATAGACTTATTAGAGACAAGACAAAACAAAACCCTAAGGATTATAAGGAAAGCCCCTAGATACTTAAGAAACTCGGTAATTAGGAAAGACTTCAAAATAAAAACTGTTAGAGCCCAAATCAAAAAGCTAGCGCTTAAATTCTACAAAAATCTGCCATCTGTCCCAAATGAACTATTATTTAATCTGCATGACTATGATCATCGCAAGGCTAAATCTCGTAAGAGACCCCGCTCGGTACTTAACTTTGATATTCGGTACTAGGAACGTCCCACCTTAATCAGTTGATATTAACGAAAACTCGCGATCTTTGGTTTTCTACAAAATGTTTAAAATCCTAAACTGCTAAAATGCTAGGTTACCCTCAGATCTGCATCAACCCCCCAAACTGCTTAAACTCTTAATGTGCAACAAACTGCCACACTAAGAGCTAGGACAAATAATAAAAACAGTAAATCAAAAACCTCGAACCTCCAACTATGGACCAATGAAATAATGTCACAGTATGAAGATAAGAACCACACCTAGAGATTGGAGATTAAAGGCGCTTCGCGCCTGGTGCTCTGTTCTGGACGAAACTCTATGAAGTAAAAATAATGCTCTTTTGCCCTTACGATTCTGCGCATTCTACCACACAGATTGTTTATTTACACTCATGGCCATGTTCTTGACGTAAATATCACGTGGTATTATCCTGGGCGTTTATTGCTCTTACCACGCGCTCGTGACGCTTTTCATCCATGAAATAAATATTTTTTCATAAAAGGTTTGGCAACGACTTATGGTTGTTTGTTTGTTTGGAAAATAAAAACGAGCGAGCTCCCTTTGAGTATGTTTCAACTATTTTCTTATAGTTTGTAATTTAATACTGATATTAAAGATCTAGTTGAGACGCGGCAATAAATTACTAATATACTGGTATATTATTTAGCCAATTGTTGGAATATTAAGAGGGTTAATTTGATCCATGTAGGTTGCAACGTGCATATTATTTGAAGTTTACGCAGATTTTTTCACAAATGAGTTATATATCTGGGTACATAACCATTAAAACAAAATTTTTTATGGATTTTTAAACTCTTACTTAGAACATACTAAACATATGTTATGTATGTTCGACGTTCATGGTAACAAATAAACTTATCAGTTGCGAAAATTGCGTTTAAATAAATAATTATTTGAGTATTACCAAGGTTAATTTACCGAATTCAGTATGGTCGATTTGCTTAGGGATTTGTTTTAGTTCCAAGCTTGTTATGACGCCTGGCGTTTGTGCACATGTATTTTACATTTTGCAGCTTTTTATTGGTTTGACCTGAAACTGAGTAGAGTATTTGTTATATAACAAAACTGGGCATTTTCCCAAAGATCGGTACGGTCCAGAATTTGGCGACCTTTTTGGCGCCAATTCTCTTACTGTGCCCAGCCCGATGTTTTTAAAATGTATCTTTAGCTTATAGAAAGGCATTTCATGTAATTTTTTTCAAATTTAACAATATTCTAACGATTTAAAACAAGCAACTTAAATTTCTAGTATCAACTTAAAAAAAATAATAAAACACGATACTTAGAAGAAATTTGATAAAAAGGAAACTTAGAAGACATTTATAAAGGTTGATATTTAGAAGAAATGTATGTACTTTTCAGCCAGTTGTTTTCTGTCGAAGATTGCTATGTGAGAACAACCGTTTGTGCAACAGCTGATCCGTAGTAATTCGAACATGGTTCTTCGCCCGCTAAAAAAACATCACAGAATCCTGCCCCGCTGGCTGTGGGAGGGTGCATGTAACAATAGGTTTTGTGCAACAGATGTTCCGCGGCTCATAGAGTGATGTAGCTATTTGAACATGGACCTACACCCACTAAAAAAAATCACAGAATCTGGCCCCCGCTGGCTGTTGGAGGTCGCACATAGCAACAGCTGTTTGTGCAACAAGTGTTCTGTGGCTCATAGAGTGATGTAGCAATTCAAACATGGATCTACGTCTGCTTCGCGGGCTTATCTCGCTACGCTCGCCTTCTAAAAAAAATCACAGAATGTGGTCCCGCTGGCTGTCTGAGGTCGCGCGTAGCAACAGGTGTTTTGTGGCTCATAGAGTGATGTAGCAATTCGAACATGGATCTACGTCCACTTCATGGGCTTGAATGAATGATATGAAGGTGGGTGGCTCCAGAAGAGCCTAGCACATCGACCAGAGGTCTATTGTACTACCCCAAAAAGTGAAGGTCCCTAAGAGAAGAGACCAGTAGCCGATGCAAACATAAGCAGGCACTTGACAGGAATGTCGTTCAGCTCCCAGGGTTCAATCACATGACGACCAATGTGTTCGAATCTGTGAGCAGAGTAGGCCTCACATTCACACAGAATGTGAGCTGCAGTTTCTTCGCTGTAATTGCAGCCTCTGCAAAGCGAATCCTTGGAGACACCCATAATATTAAGATGTCTCTTGAGAGTGCAGTGCCCAGTAAGGAGCCCAACAGCTCTCCTGATGCCAGTTCTACTGAGCCTAAAAAGTTCCTTTTGACGTGCACTAGGGCAATTACAGTTGAGAATTTTCGCTTGCCTTTGTCCCTTAGTGTCACGCCAGTTCTTGCATTGAAGCTTCCTGAAGATGTCAAAGACAATTCTTCTGATAAGATCATTGGGAATACCCAAGGCTGGCTCAGGGCCCACAAAAGGAGTACTAGAGCCTTTCCTAGCAAGTTCATCTGCCAATTCATTGCCAGGAATGCCCGAATGACCAGGCACCCAGTACAGAATGACACTATTATTACTAGCAATTTTACAGAGAGCTTTATAGCATTCCCAGACAAGGGAAGACGTCACAGTGAATTTCCCCAGAGCCATAAGAGCAGCCTGACTGTCAGAACAAATGAAAATCTGGCTATTCTCGTACTTTCTGTCATAGCAAATTCTACAACACATAAGAATGGCAAATACTTCAGCCTGAAAGACAGTAGCAAAATTGCCAAGCGGATAAGATAGCTTAGTGCCATCATCAGGGCAACAGACTCCCGCACCAGTACTTGTGCCAATCTTCGAGCCATCAGTATACCATACAAAGCAATTATGTTTATTGTAGGTTGGAGTCCTCTTCCAATCATCCCGCGAGGGGACAAGAATTTCATAAGGCTTATCAAACGTAAATTTGACATGTATGCCATCAGGTGGCATACAAAAATAAGGATGCCTAGCAACATTACTGTTAAGTTCACCCCAAGATAGATACCTTGAGTAATCTTTCCAGTGTTTCAGATATTTGAGTCTGTTCATGCAGATAAGTGCTTCTGCCTCAATACGCATATAGAGCGGATGCAAGCCAAGTAAAAGTTCAAGAGTTGCAGTAGGAGTGGTTTTCATGCATCCGGAGATTGCAATGCACACCATCCTTTGAAGCTTAACTAAATCAAGTTTAGCAGTTTCACTTCTAATTCTGGACCACCAAACAATGGATCCATAAGAAATGATAGGACAGACTATCATCGAGTAAATCCAATGAATAGCTCTGGGATTAAGGCCCCAGGTTTTCCCAATAGCATTCCTACAAGACCAGAAGATTCTTCTGGCTTTAGTTGTGCAGTAGTCCAAGTGTCTCTTCCAATTAAGTTCCTTGTCAAAGTAAATTCCCAAGAATTTAACCTCCTTGGAGCAAATAAGCTTCTGTCCAAAGAAGCAAATATTCCCAAGATTAAGTATGCGTTTCCTTGTAAACGCAACTAAAGCAGTCTTCTGCGGATTAACCGTAAGACCTGCATTTTTCACCATGTTTCAACCCTCCTAAGAGCAGTAGACATCATGTCAGAGACAGTGTTGCCAAATTTGCCCCTGGCAACGATGACAACATCGTCAGCATATCCAATGCAAGAAACACCAGAGATATTAATACTTTCCAGAAGAGAGTCCACAACAAGACACCAGAGAATTGGTGAGAGCACACCCCCTTGACTTCATGGGCTTACCCCGCTATGCTTGTCTGCTAAAAAACATCCTAGAATCTGGCCCCGCTGGCTGTCGGAGGTTGCACGTAGCAACAGCTATTTGTGCAACAGGTTTTCAGTGGCTCATAGAGTGATTTTCATGTTACGTCCATTGCACGGACGTAAGTCTGTGCCCTGTGAGCCATAGAACACCTGTTGCAGAAACAGCTTTTGCTATGTGCGAGCTCCAACAGCCAGTGAGACTGGACCGCGGGTAAGACCGCGAAGCAGTAGTAAGTCCATGTTCAAATTGCTACAAACCAACTGTTGCCACATTGTAACTAAGTCCGACTGTTGCCCAGTTAACCGAAAAGTACCAAATTTTGATAAATAATGATACTTAAAAGAAATTTGATAAAAAACGATATTTAGAAAAAATGCGATAAAAAAATGGAACTTGGAAAATTCGTACCCACTTGCAATCAACCACTAATTCATGCACCATTCAATAACATTCATTTTACCATTATCAATCAAACCATAAAAAAAAAAAAATCTAAATCTTTCACTCTTCCCAGCTATTTAGCACACACAACACAAATCACAAATCAAGAAAACTTGAGAAACAATGAAAAAGATCTCCAAACTTACCTCCAATCTATCAGTTTCAAAATCAACATGTTGTTGTATCCAAAAATCCAAAATTAACGTGGCTGATTAATCAAAAAATGTCTGAAATGACCTGGAATCACAGCAGAAGCAAGAAATGCACTGCTATTTTGTACAAGTTTCTCAAAAGAGGGTTGCCAGAGTCACTAAAGAGTCGTCAAGGTGCAATATAGCACTCTGCTTATCCCCGATTTGGTGCGATAAAAAAACCCGACCATACCAGTCTCTGGGATTGAACCCAAAACTGAATAGGCAGAGTTGTATGCTGTTCACCCCGGCAGGGTTGCCCCCACCTCAACAAACATTTATCATGTGCCCCTATCATATTTTATTTTCTCTTTTATTGTGATTTTTTCATGTCCTTTTCAGTATTAAAAATAAATGTATTGATGGTCCAGGCCCATCTGGAGCTCAGGCCCACCCTCTAGTGATGTCTCTCTTCCTTTCTGGGCCACCCTGACCCCCGTCTATAATTCTTATTTTTGAGAAAAAAAAATGAGCAGTATCTCATTTCAGGCTTGTAGGTTTGAGCCCATCAGATAATTTCAATAATTTTATTATTACTCTCTAGCACCTTATAAATTTTTTGCTCTGCTATTTCTTAAATTGCTAGAAAGTAATAATTTTATTATTACTTTCTAGCAACTTATAAACTTTTTATGTATTTCTTTATTTTATGATGAATTTTAACTTGTTAACATTTTAATTTGATTTAGTTTTAGTTAGATATTAAAAATAATGATGAATACTGTTTTTCAGGGTTTTTTTCAAGTCTTGTCATGAATATCCAATATAAAACTGACGCATTTAAGCAAATGATCCAAGATGTTGATCTTCAGGTAGTGAAATATATATATATAAATATCATATTTAATTATTCTATATCTATAATATAAAGTTACTTGGTGTATGTGTATAAGACAATAGTTAATTTTATCCTATAAATTTTTATTCACTTTTACAAAATTTTAACCCTATTTCATGAAATTTGTATGTCAAACTCCAATAAAGCATTTCAGTGGCATAGCCAAAATTTTTTAAATGGTCCATGTGTGCAGAGATTTTTTTTTTTTTTTTTTTGGATTGAGGTGTTGAAGACCCAGACCATCCGACTCATCCTAGGACTTGAGTAACCATTTGGACGGCCGGACGGGATTGAGGTGTGTGTGTGTGTGTGTGTGGAGGGGGGGGGGGATCATAAGCGACTAGTGTAAGATGCAGCTTATGTGTTTTTTCCCTGGATTTTTGATTTTGAGTGTAATTTATATGGCTTTTTTCAAAGAAAATAAGTACAGGGTTCCCACAGTCTTTAAGAACTCCTTATTTTTTAATTTCTTTTTTAAGGGCCCTTAAAACTACTTAGTTTTCATCAACACCTTATTTTCCTCCAAAATTGGAGCATGATCAGGGTTCTCCCTAGAGCGCGATTCCTGCAATTTGATGCTAGATCCCACTCAGAAAAAAAAAAATAAAATTACATGATTTTTAAGATCCCACTTAATTTTGAAGTTAGGGTAGGATAATTCCACCTAATTTTTTTTTTTCCCTAGGGAGAACCCTCATGATCGAATTCCCCCAGTGATGCGATCACTTTTCTATTTTCTACTTATTTTTGAACTTTACTGCCCAATATCCCAGTGTATCAGCTGAGGTCCAATTCCAATACTGCTGTGCAAATGTAAGCCTTTTCTGTCAGTGCACCTTTGTTAACATAAGTGCAGTGACCGTACATCTGCTTTGGAGGACTATATGCAACAGGGTTTGATGAACTGTTATTTGAGACTCACTTCCGATAACCCCCTGGTTCGTTCGGCCAGTGAGTTGCTCCACTGTAGTGTGGCGATCGGCCCTCACAAATCTTTGGAGCTGGAAAATATAAACAAACTTGCTGGAAAAATGTAAACAAACATCATGACTCACTATTCCCCTGAACGATGTTCATAAACACAAGTTTATTTTTGAACCACTTACTTCGGTCTCAGGAGTGACTCACAGCTTTCTTTCAGCAGAAGTTTTCATTCAAATTGAATATCTGATGCATATACAAACTCAATTGCATAATTTGTGTTGAACCCCGGACAACATAGTATTCTGGTAGGTACTCATCCCACTGTATATAAGAGGTTCACTGTAAAAACATCATTATCTCAGGATTGTGGATGATCGTAAGTTCGTATTTATCCATTCGACGGTTTAGTCGAGGTATCGGATATATAGTCTCTCTCTTGATCATAATCAATTGCAGTCATGAAAATTAAAAGTTCATTTTACATGAGTTAGCCTATGTGTGATGCTTTATGTCACTAGTACTAATTTTTATCATAATACAACGGTGATTTTTCCTGTTTTTTAAACTTAAGCAAATATGACTGATCCTAGTTAGATGATTCAACTTTAATGTGTCGGAATAAGTTTTGTGTTCCAGATATGTAGCCTGCACGAGGTGGAAAATGAACTGCATATCAATGAAGGTAACTAAAGTTTACTACTTATGATGTTTCAGAGCGAACCTCTTGTGCAATCAACTTTTGTGAACTATTTTGTAAATATGTTCAAGCAGCATGTGTTTATCGCAGTGAGCCAAGGCAAGATTGACAAGATTCTGTTCTTTAAATAAAAGCAGTCTAAGCATTTTTCACTTAAAAAAGGACTTGTGTTTTTCTTCATTTATCACTATGCAATAACTACTATGCCTAATGACATAAATTAAGTTTATCTCCAATAGACTACAACTTTTCTTTAATGGACCAAGAAAGTTGCAAGGCATAAATTTTATATTACAGCTCTGCTTATACAAGTTTCACATTTAGGCTCTCTCGTCAATGGCGTATGGTACTTCACAATTTCCGTGACATTTATTGACAATGTTGCTATTTCTCCATTGATGATGATATGATTTAACTACAGCAGCTCACAAACTGCACTGTTTCGGAAATACTGCCATCTTTGACCCGAAATCCGATAATTATCCCTTTTACAAATCTGTTAAATTGCTCCTTATAGCCATGACTGCAACGAGTAATATGTTTTCAGAATGCCTACACTACACCTTATATACCCATCGAGTCAACTCATGACACGTACCTTCTTTCATTAGCTATGCACTGTTCATGTCAAAAGTAGGAGGTGGTCACAATAATGTGACTTGACCCTGTAAAATCTAAAATATTTTTCATCCACACTGTTATTATTTATTATGTTTACCTTTGGCTGTACTAAATTTCTCAGAAGTTGTCCATCATTTATGACCATAAATCTATTAAAATTTTTGAAATGTATATTAAAATGGTCTAGTCTGCATTTTGCATCATTACCTCGGTTTATCTTAGTAGATATTAAAGAAAGGGGGAAAATATATATTGTATTCACTTTTAAAAGTAGTGCTCTGAAAAGTCTGACAGTGAATTAGTGATCTATAAAAATAAGACTTATTTTATTTGTTTGGCGCAGTTCCTGAAAAAGGCTTTGCTTTTAGTAAATTGTGTTAATGATCATAATAAGAACAAATTCATTTCACAGTGATTAGTAAAAATTAAAATATGCTTTTTTTTTTCTCTTGCCATATATATCATGACTAAAAAATCCTAAAATGCACAGTTGAAATAAAAATTAAAATTTTTTCAAAGGCATGTGTGTGCACACCCAAACACCCCCTTTCGATGCACGCCAGTGAAGTATTTCATGTAAGATGTCTGCTATTAGAAGAGTGGTAATTTAGTTCTATGCAGATTGCAGTTAACACAAATTTTTCAATTTTACAGTACAACATGAATACTATTTTTTTGTCTTTTTATACTGACTTTTATTTTCTTCCACTTTCTGTGCAGGGGAAAAAATTGGAATTTTTCGATTCATGTTGGTAGCAGCTTAGGGATGCATTTGACTTATCTGTATTAATAAAAACTATTTTGATTCCATTAACATCCAAAGTGTAGTTCAAATTATCAATCCTCCCTACTATTATCATTATTCTGAGAGTTATTGTTTTTACATTTGAGTTTTCCTATTTACATATCTCTCTCACACACATATATATGCAAATGAACATCTTTTCCAAAGTGTTCGAAATGGGTTCAGGTCTTAAAACATGCTTATTCATCCAAATCTTAAATAATTCTATCATGATATCATGGATTGGTTTTTTAATATTTATTGTATGATTTGTTTTTGTTTCTAGGCTGCCAAGGCAATATCTCTATTTAGTGAAGACAGCAGATGGTCAGCTGCTGACGAATTAGTACTGCTAGCTGCAATAAACACCACCTTTATCTATCAAAACTGGTAATTCATTTTTAACTCATGTATACTTAATGAGTCAGTTTTAATGCTCTCTAGAAATAAATAATTGAATTCCTCAACTGTATCTAGTAGACCTAAAACTAGGCACTTGTCACATGTCAATTAAAAAGTGTAGTGTGGCTATTAAATGAAACAGCTAACTTGCCACTGCTCTCCTCACCCATTTTGCTTTAATAAAAAAACTATCCAGAAGTTTATTAACTGTGTGTTTCTCCTCGCCCTAACTGTTATCCCTCATATGTATATACATAATAATAGATGTATATGTATTACATATTAAGTATATAAAACAATACTTATTGATTTTACAAAGGATATGTGATAGAAGGGCCACTAAACTAAAACTGCCTACAGGCTACTAAGTGAAAATTTGAATTTTCAGGTCTAGTAACAGCATTCTTTTCTTTAGTATAATCAATCTGTCAGTGTTGTAGTTAACAAATCTACACAAGAACTGCATACTTTTTAATATTGTTTAATATAAAACAGTATATTAATTTTTATCTGTTAGCAATAGATGTCAACAAATTTGTCAGTATCATCTTTCGAGTATAAAAGCAATACCCCCACCTCACCTTCCAAAAAAATTATATATATTATATATATAATAAAAGTATAAAAACCCCCAAAGTATATAAATACATTATTTATTTAATTGGAGCAAAATGTAGCGATTTTGAATTTTTAACATCTAGTAATTGTGCAAGCTTCAGGTCCTTTGTCATTTTATATTCCAAATAAATGTAAAAATTTATTTTAAATGTTATATTGACATTTTAATGATTGCATGCAAATACACAATATTTGGTCGAAATAGCTCAATGGTTATGGAATTTCGCATGATAAACCCGGTTTCAGTTTTTACTGACCCAAACTATCACTGTGGCTATGTAGAGTATGGGCACATTAAATTTGTCAGTTCAGTAGTCCATCCAAGAGGTGATAGGTTAGGGAAGGAGGGTATGGTTTCTGTGGTTGTCACCCCATTGGGTAGCCCTGACCTGCCTGTCCAAGTAGTTATTTTATATCCTCCGGTAGGTCAGACGGTCTGGGTAGGAAAAAAGGAAAATATGCAAGATCAATTAAACTATCAGGGTTGAAAAAAAAAAGTTGGCATAAATGGGTTAGATTCAAGTGTATTGGTTTGTACAATGTAGTTTTGATGGAATTTCCTTTTTAAGAATTGTTTCAATTACTGCTATCTCACTTTTTGCAGTGAGACTGTTAAAAAAAAACTTTTTTGGTTTTATGACATGGCATTATATGCTCAGTTCGTTTGAGTTTAGTAACAATTTTGGCGAAATGTCATTAACTTGGTAATTTTCAGAGAGTTTTAGATAGTTTGAGAATGGGGACCAGAAGTGAAGTTTTTAAAAGATATCTCTGTTTACTAGTATTTTTCATTGAAGGGATATAAAAGATGCTACTCTAATTGGTACTTATCGGTTATAGGGACCATGAAGCCAAACAAGACAACACATAGCGACCACTTCAAATTTTGGTTTATATCGGTTGATGATATTATAAATAGATGGTGCTATTTTCATATTTCGGTTTACACCGGCTTTTAACATTTGAAAGTAAACCATCGGTATAACTTCATTGATTCTGAAACCTGGACTCATATGCAGACTATAGAGAGACTCTGGGGATCCGTGAAATGGCATAACAAAAAGCACAGAGGCACTGCGAGACAGCACTTGGAATCATATTTTGCAGAATTTATGTGGCGAAGTGTTACCAGTAGTGATAAATTTAATGACATTTTATCAGCAATAGCTGAGTTTTGGCCGCCACAAATTTCAATGTAACACAATATTTTTTTGTTAAGTAAAGTTGATAAAACCCATTATATATTAAATTGCAATCATTGTGTTTGTAGTGAATTTCTCGTGTCGGATTATATCACCATCATTCGTGTTAGCGACAACTCGCAAAAGTAGTCACTAACCCATGGTCCCTATAACTGATAAGTACCCTTTAATTTTGATCAGTATGTTATAAATATGTAAGAATATGATTTACTTGATTGTCAATTCATTCAGCATTTATTGCCTATTTTTGTAGTATGGCTTCCACAGTTGTAAATGCTCTCATGCTGAAGTAAATCTAGAGTTCAGTAACTGTCTGGCAAAAGAGGGAAAGCTAAAGTATCCAGTCCATCTTTTTTCATAAAGATAGATAGAATGAGAGGGCAATTTAGCAGGATATATATTGTTGCTTACTATAAACAAAGCTTTACTGGACATGAAGATTCTTTGCATTTGAGGAACTGAGTAGTAGAAAAAAGTGGAGTGCTTAGAGACACTTTTCAGCTACTGATTTTTATAAATATTTAATTTTATCTTAACCAAACACTTACCTCATATACATTAAACCCTTCTGCATAAGATAAAAGGTATTCACTTCAAATATCTTATATGTAATTAATAGATACATTTTTTTCAGAATCCTTTCCGTGTTTCACAAGTTGTCTCACCTAATGGAACAGTTCCTTCAGTAGATAAAGCATTATTAATTGCTAACCTTTTTAAAACAAATTTTGTTGTCTTAAAAAGGTTAGCAATTGCTCAACTTAAATAACTAACACAATAGATTCTGAATTTAAATAGAAGCAATTTTATACAATACACATTTATTGAACTTGAGAAAAATCTGGTATGAAATATCTAACATTTTAACTGACAACAAAATTTAGAGACTTCTTGAGTAGCAAAAGTTTAAATCTATTTAAAAAGGCTTAAATCTAAAAGCAATACCTCGTTTTAGTGAAGATAGTAGATAGTCAGCTGCTGTCTTGACTAAAAAGAGTTACAGAAAATTAAAATTATTCTACAGCAAATTAAAATCATTACACAGAGCCGTCACTTTAAAAACAATTCCAGGTGTCCCAAAGTGCCCTTCTATCCAAAGATATCCCAACAGGACAAATTCTTCTTGGAGGTTCCCATGCTTTGAGGATCAACTCTATAATGACCATTTTGCATCTAATTTCACATTAAACATGTTTGTTTTTTAAATTAAAATAAATTATATTCTAACCCCAATGTAACTGACTACAAAATGTACATAAAAGTTTTTGACTGTTATAAAAATTAAATAAAATAAAATAATAATAATAATAATTATCTAACCACAGTAGAGCTTTTAAAACACAGTAGCTAATTCACAGGAGAGCCATAGAGATGGTACATCTAGATTTTAATTCAGATTTTAAAGCAGATTTTAAAATTATGGTGTCCTGAAGTGGGCTGTGTCCCATGGTGCCCCACTCTTTCCTCTACTACAAATTAGACAATAACAATGAAAAGAGCAGCAGATGGCAACTGGTACTTCTCCATTCGAAAATATCCAGTGTGCTGGAAGATATACATAACAGTCATACCAATGGACATTTTTGCATTACTTAGATACCGAAAATATTTTTGAACGTGTTTTCTGGTTCAATACGAGATGTAACATAGAGCTGTGGTACAAAGAGTGCATGGGATATGACATTCAGAGAGAACTGAAGAAGTCATGGAAATCTTGGTTTGATACATTATTAGTAATTAGCATTTTAAGAATCATAATTAGCATTATTTTCAAATTTGTATAGAATTTTAGTGTGGTCGTAAAATGCTAAAGAAAGCTTTTCTGTTGTTATGAATACAAAATGATTTATCAAGTTGTTGTTTTGATTTGACAGTAATAAGCTTTAGGTGTCTGCTGTTCTTGATCCAAATTGTAGTATAAATTTTATTTTATTAGGTGAAAAAAAACAACATATTTTTCCCATGGGTTCCATTATATCTTTAACCCCTTTAACCCATTTTATAGAATGGTAGTTTCACCTCTTCCACACGTGACTCACAAAACTACATTTTATAGCAAAATATTTCTGTATTACTAGTTAACTTGTATTACATGAATTTCTCAGTTTTATTTTTAATTTTTATTTTCCTCTATATTTCAATCTTACATTTTCTAAATCACTTTTATTCCCCTTACTTATTGGATGGCATTGTTAATTTTTAAAAATAATGCATAAATCTGTTTTTCTGATTTTAGGAATATAATAGCTGATATTCTTCAAGAATACTGTGATAAGAAGTTCACACCTGAAGGTAAATTTTACATTAATCAAGCTTTACATATTTTGTACACTTCTTTAGATTTTAAATATGCCTAATTATGCAATTATGCATAAACCAACGCTCACCATAGTTGGTCTAGTCAATCTTTTGATGATTTTGAAAATAAAATGGAATATTATGTATTACGTTTTTCTGGAATGAAAATTGAATTTTACTATAAAATTCTCATACAGCAAATGAGTCGAGTTGAATATATTATGGAATTGCAATAATACTCTCTTCTGTTTTAAAGAAAAATATGAGAAAAATAGAGTGAATTATAATCAGATTTCTTAAAGAAAGCCATTGGTGGGACCTGGAGGAGCTACAATAAGAATTTTATAACATAAATAAGAAGGGATTATATATTTGAACTTTTAGATAAATGACTGAATTTCAGGGTTTTATTTTAAAAAAATTTAATATAACTTACATTTTATAAACTGTTAAAAAATTAACTTCAAATTAACAGCATTCTGTATCTGAAATACTGACTTGCAAAATGAAGGGGGAAAACTGTTATATTTTTTTATGCTTCAATAGTTGTTGCTCCACAAGCTTGAAATGGCAAATGAACATTAAGTAAAGCAGATTAAAATCAATATTCTTGGTTTCGAAAAGTCATTGGTTTTTTTTTTTTCATTTGGAATATGATGTAAAACTTGATTTGAACTAACACTTAAAAATGTGCAGAACTATATTGTATGAATTTCAGACATTCTGTGAATTGTATTTTGAAGAATTAGCTTCTGGTTAAGGGATACATCTTTTTCTTTTTTATCATATATTTTTTATTCCTATTGATTGAAATTCAAAATTTTAATATTTTGCCTAATCTATTTCAATTACATGGATGGCAGATGAGAGAACCAAGTCCATTTGGTTTATCTTTATTATATGCCATAAAAAGATAATGCAACTTAGTGTAGGTGACATAGGTTGAATGATATAGAATCCACTTGTGATAAAAAAGCAGCTGTTTGAGGAATGATGTATCATTAAAAATTTTGTGTTATTTTACCTCAAAGTTTCTTGTTCTGATTTGTATTTTATTATCATGACATATAATATAAATTAACAAAATTGACTAAGTGTGCTCTTTACTTTATTTATGTATATGTAACAATGTTCCTATGTTTTTTTACTATTTCAGAAATACGAGACCATTATAATAGTGTATACGTTGAATCGGATGTAGGAAAAGGTAGGAAATTTTCTCTTTATTAGACTAGAATCTGTTTAATTATAATATTAATAATTCAAGTAATATTTTTTGTTCTTGAAAATATGTTTTTTTGCATATGTGTGTATTTAAATACAATAATTTATCTTTAAATACAAAATACATCTAAGAAATGTTAAATTGTAACTCATTTGAAGAGTAATTTTTGTATTTTGTGCAGTTTCCATCTATAATTGGTTCTGCTGTGCCTTTTCCGACATCAGCATATTGTGAAAATAAAAAAAAAGAAAAACTTACTTAATGTTTAATAAAATTGGTCGGGAAAGTAAAGCTGAAAAATTAAAAATTTAAGTTATTAAAAATTACTTAACACAAATAAAAAGAAAATTTGGAATTAAAATAATCGTTTATTAAATTTAATTTCAAATAAAATTTGGAGAAATTACAGGCACATTATACCCGGGTTACATAAAAATTGGAGAACAATGTTTGGTAAGAGTAAAATATGAAAAATAAAGGAAGTCATTGCAGACAAAAGGCGTGTATTAAAAATGTAAAATAAAAAACTAATTAACTTGGTCTCCCTTTAAGAGATGTGACATGCAATAAGTCTCCCTTTAAGTGGTGAGACACACAATAAAAGGTGTAAAAACTAATGAAATAAAATGTGGTCTCCCTTTAAGAGGTGAGCTATATATAAAGTCCATGAGACTCTGTGGGCGGAAAACTGCGAAGTTGAGTCCTTGGATCATTTTTAAGTAGGGTTTACACTTATCTGGAAGTGGGCAGGCGTCAGCTGGTTCGGCACGGAAAGCATTGTGGATCTTGGTTGAGCAGGTCACTCTGAGCTCGACTTTGGTGGCCGGAAGACTGGCTTCATTTGGCACTGGAAAAGGGCACAGCGGCGAGTCCTCTCTAAAATTTGCATCGGCAGATTGTCAGCTTCGGAGGGTTGATGGGGAAAACCCCAGCTCAAAAACAAGCCTCGGGCTCCATGATCATTCCGCCTGGTGGCTCCTGCTGTACCAAAAGGTGGGGCTGGTGTGTTACTTGGCCCATAAAAGGTGCTCAGGCTTAAACAAAAAGGTTATTATAGAGTTCATTTTTCTCCGAAGAGAACAGACGGCTGGTTTTAATTCCTCAAGGATTTTGTGAAACTGGCATTAGCCTTTGCTCACAAAAACGATGATAAGAGCTACGTCTCGGTCTTAAAATTAAATTTATGCATCTTAGTGGGATATCCCACAAATCGGAAAAAAGCTATTTAAAGTAAAAGCACTACTGCAAGCTTCAGCTCAAAGTCCCTAAGTGCGGAGTGCTCTCTCGCTTGGCACGAAGTTCCGAACTGGCAACCCCTTTTGGCGGCGCCATGAGTCCGTGAGTGTCTGATGAAGAGTCCACACGCTTAGCCTAAATTGTTCTTCTCACAAAGTTAAGCACTCCAAAAGTATCTACCATGCACACAGATGTTAAAGTGATCAGTAACCAAATACTCTTGTTTATGACAACGGGACGCTCGGAAATCGAGGTGTCAGGGCAGCCATATTGAAAAAAATGGAAATTTACGAAAAGGAACTTTGAAAGAAATTATAAAATCCTTCCTAAGAGGCATAAAAATAGAAGTTTCATGAATGAAAATTATGGTTACGATGAGTTTTCAACATATATATTATTGATAATATTTTACAATATACAAATTATAAAAATATAATACAAAACAGACAATTTTCCTTAACCTGACTGTAATAAAAATATGGTACATATTTTTGGTATTCTCTGCAATGCAATACTGCCCACTTCTAAGTATGTATAAAAACAGAAGCAACTGTAAAATAGAAACAGTTATGGGATTTATTTGTTACAAAACACTACACTAAAAACAAAAATATTGCACAAAATAATCGTATTTTGTAAAGTTGTAATGAATCTCGCGGGCCGTGGGTTGGCCACCCCTGCCTTATACCATCAGATGGGTTGGACAGTCTGGGTCTAAAGAAAGAAAAAGTCAGTGGCTAAACTAAAAGTGATTAAACTAGTGTATTTATTTTGTTACTTTTCTTCATCTTTTTATGTTAACTCTTATTCAAATTATGCATAATTTAACCTAAATTAAAAAAAAACCCTGTAAAATTCATATTTATGGTATTGTACTACATTTATTTTTTTGGTCAATCATTAAATATTTGACTATTTTTCTGTTGTTTTTTTTTCAGCAATTTCGGAGTCAGAATCTTCTGAATGTTCTTTAATAGATCACACTGTTGTTCATTATGGTAACTTTTTCTCATATTTATTTAAAATATATTTTTGAATTGCAATGTGAAAAGAAAAAATACATATCTTGTTTTTATGGGATGTAATTAGTTATAAACATTCATAGAGTTGATGCAAGTATCATACTTTGCTGTATTTTGCTGTGGTGCCAGTAAATTGTTAGTTTACACTTTTTTTTCAGTTCTAACATAGTTATAATTAATGTAAAATTTTTAAATTGATAGGGTTGTTAAATGCTGTGGGTATTAAGACTATTAGTCAATTTAATATTAAAGGTTAGAATTTATTATTTAAGGAAAAATATATGCAGATTAACTGTGAAACTAAATAGGTATTTATGTAAAAATATTTAATTGAGACGAGTTTAAAAGAAAGAGTTGGAAACAGTGAATCCAATTACATCCCAAGGTAGCATGGTACATTATATAAGTAGTATAAAAATTAAAGGATTTTAATCGAAAATAATGCATAAACTACTGTATGTACAAAAAAACCCATCTCTAGCATATCTGTTACAAATGAGTAACTATAGGCCAAGACTAAGGATAAAGAGAGAAGGTAACATATCACTACAATGGAAAGGGGGATGAGAAGAATATTAGGATTCAAAAATCACAATTAAAAGTATATAAAAATAAATAAAAATAAAACTCGGCAAAAATGAGAATAGGCAATAACAATCAGCTTAAGATAAGAGATTAAGAATAGATAACAATCAATTGAAACCCCACAAAAAATGGCGGTTAGTTCGAAATTGCATTCTCATCAGGACAGCCATACAATTCGAATTAAAACCGATAGAATAGCCAGTTTCTGACAATGGCGATAGTATTTAACTATAGACACCATTGGAACTGTCTACTGGCTAGTGGAAGGAGAAAAATAAATCAAATGAATTATACAAATCTGAAAAACAATACCTCCTCGAACTGAAACACGAAATCAAAAGCATAGCACCACGTGTAAGATAAACTAGTGACTGAGCATTTCACCTCACTTCGTCAATGCGAGTGGGCATCGGAATGAATACACTTGAACGACACATAATATGCATGGAGACCCTCAAAAATAGCAATCAGTATAGGACTCAGGACAAGTGGAAAATAGTCATTCGAAAATAGCAAACAGTATCAGACTCAGGCCAAGTGGAAAGTGAGGTGATAAGAATGGGTGAATTTTCAAAAATGAGTAAACCAGTCAAAGACAAATAATGCATGTGTAAAACCATTACGTGGTATATTTGAAATTATTAATAATATTATTTACAAATACTTCCGGGTATTGGTAATTTTGACAAATGCGTTTAAGTTTATTGATGTGGAGAAAGTGAAACTGAGGATCAGAAAGTCGATGTATTCGAAATAGCTGGTTTAAAATGATGTTTCTAAACAATTGAATAGAATTACAAGAATGATATGATAGCAGCTTTATGATAGTGAAGTTGTAAGAATCTGTTTTATCATATAGATTGGTGATTACATGATTATTGAGGGTATCTAAATTTAGGTCTAAAAAATTAACAGTTTGACTAACGCAAGGCTCATTAGGAATTAATTCAAGGTTAGACGGGTAAAAATCAATATTAATGGGATAGGAATCATCAATAATAATACAAATATATATATATATATGTATATATTTATTTATATATATATATATATATATATATATTATATATATATATATATATATATATATATATATATATATATATATATATAAACGGGAACAAGGGGTCACAATTCCCCTTGGCCATTTGTTATTTCCCTGTTGGCACTTATATCACCTCTCGATCTTTTTTGATTTTCTTATATACAAAACATTAATAGAGCTGCATTGCACCTAAATGACTTGGCAATTTCTATTAGTTTACGATTGGGTATGTTTCATACTTTGTTATTTACAATATATATATATATATATATATATATATATATATATATATATATATATATATATATATATATATATATTATATATATATATATATGCTCACAGGCTGTGTAGCATTTTATGTGTGGGGTATATTTATGAAGGCTAGTCCAGTTCTCCCAGAAAGTGAAAATTAGTAGAGTTTTTTTCATTTAAAAGGTAAGGTTCTAAATATCAAAAATTGTTTTGCAAGATTTATTCATAAAATATTCTTTATTACTTTCCTTACAATACAATGTAATATATAGGGAAAGTATTGGAATTGTGTCGAAAATCTTAACTCAAGTTTTCAACGGATCTACACATTTTAAGCACTCTAAAAATCTGAAAAATCTATTTTTAGCATGATGTTTGTATATCTGTCTGCCTGTGCAATGTATCTATTCTATTTAAAAATCTAAAAGACCGAATTTCACAAAATTTGGTAAATAAGTCACTTGTGGGTTACTCTGATGTTGATTAGATTTTGGTATGCTTCAGAAAAAAGGAACCTGCCTTTTTTTTTTTTCTGAAATGACCTGCAAAAAGTATGTATCCATTTTTGAAACTTAACTGATCAAATTTTAACTGAAAAGTTAACTGACCAAATTTCACAAAATTGATAGATAAGTCAACTGTGCTTGGCTACTAATTAGATTTTGGTATGATTTGCAAAGAAAGAACCTGCCTTTTTTGGCAAAATGGCACACAAAAATTGCCAAAATCTTAAATAAAAGACTATATATGCTGAACTGTATCAATTAAATGCTTGTTTTAAATGTAATTTTTTACAACAAAAAGAATAAGACCAACCCCATAACTCTAGGATTAACCATTCTGGCGATATTTTAATTTTTCATGTTTTTGCCATGTCACTCTTGAAAATACGTCTAGTTTCCAAATGAAAACGAAAATTTAAATAAAGCTGCAAATTCAGTGTCATTTGAAATAATTGTCTGTGTTATTTTGTGCAATTAATCTCTTTAAGGAATTATAAAAGAAAGAAAGAAAAAAAATTAATTTGAGTTTGTGGGAAAAGTCATGTTCTGCTCACATCCGATTTTTTTTATATCTACTTTAGTTAAAGTTAATTTATCATTTAAATTTTTTCTTTGAATTTTGTTGTCAGGCTTACAAGATGGCCATTCATACTTAATACATCCCAGCCATTGCCAAGTATTAATGGCTTCAGTTAGCATTGTACCAATTAAAAGTTAATAATTTCCTCATAAAATACAGAATCTTGTTAAATAGATTTGCTATAAGTGAGTTCTACTGCATGGTAATTATTTTATAGGTTGCTAGAAATTTTACAAATTGAGGCTCTCAATAAATTAATTTCACGTTAGAATTTGTTAATTATAATTTCTTTATGTTTTTTCAGATGAGGACATGAAAAATGCTGATATATATGCCTATAAAAATGTGTCTGAAAAAGATTTGGCAAAAATTGGATATATGCCTCTTAGAGGAGATTTCTTGATGGTATGTTTTTTTTTTACCATTTTTTAGTCTCACTAAATTTTAAAATATTTAAGTGGAAACAGTGAATAAAACCCTTAATTCATGTAACATTTTTTCTTGCTATGTCTTCTGTACTATCCATCAGAACTGGGACTGCTATAAAGTGGACTTTTGAGGCACACATTTTAAGCCCCCTCATTTTCACAGTTATCTCGCTATTTGTTAGATAACTTTAAACTTTGGCCCTACAGAGTTTCTTATATAACACTATCACTTAATATAGAAGATCTAAGTAGTTAAGGATTGAATTCTTTTACTTTCCCTACAATGCAAATTATAGTAGAGTATAATTTATATATAATAAATATATGGGGTGTTTCAGAAAGATTATATAACTAAATACCTCTTGAACAATTGTTGTAAACACATGGTTCCATGTAAGAAATGCTTTCATTAAAGTAGGCTACCATTCTATGTAAACTTTGATTATATGACACTTTTAGTAAAAATTACAAAATGTAACTTTTAAATGGGCCCCTTAGAAAAGATTTTCAATTCTACATGATTGCCAATTAGTCCAACAGAAAAGAGACTATTCCAAAATAAGCTGAAGGTATTAATTAATTAAAGCTTTTGATGGATAATTCTGGACTGCATAAAAATTATGCTAAAGATAGGTATGTTGTTTTGAAATGGATATTTTATCTAGTGAAATACCCTTTGCATACAAATTCTGAAATCCATGTTTCTGCTGTTTCTTTTGATCAAGTTAAAGTGGGTATAAGTGGTTAAAGTCTTATAACTTCAACAATTTTTTCACAACCAATTTTGCTTATTAGTGAGACCCCATTAAGAAAAGACCTTTAAGTGAATAAGAAACATTTTGCTAATTGAATCTTCCTCTGTGGTGGATCTATATGAAAAGTTGAATTTTGTACTCTTTTATTAAAAAGGGTCACATGTTCAAAAATGTTGTAATTTGAAAGTTTAATCTTTTTAAAGAATTCTTTAAATTGGAAGCATGGATCTGCGACCAATTGCTCAAGAGATATTTAGTCATACGATTTTTATGAAAGACCCTGCATAAAGGTAGATGCAGTTAAAAATATGACTGTCCGATTTTGATAAATTTGAATTATTTCAATATTGCTGAATATGAATCAACTATTTTTTCAATGTTTGTTTGTAAGTCTTTATGCAGGATATCTCTCAAACTGAACAATTAAATTAAGTTTAAAATTATTTCAATCGAAATCAAATTTAATTTCATTAGGCCCTATTGATTTTCAGGCAGCTCAAACTAAGAGAATACTCTCAGTTTAATTTTTTTTTTGAAAGAGAAATGTTGAGGTTGCAAAAAATTGTTGCAGGTTTTTATTTAAAAGCGAATGATATTTTTGTGACATTAACATGCACTGTTATTTTGAGATACTGCATGTTTTCCTTCTAAAATAGAAAGAATAATAATAGTTATATATTGTCATCATTTTTAAATGGGTGAATAACTTGCTCATACTTGTAACCAGAAATAAATGAACACCAGCGTCAAACATGCCAACTGCTTTGCATGGGTTGTTGTTACTTCTTAAAAACAGAAGAAATTTTTTACTTTGTGTAGTCCCCCAACAGCTCCAGAAGTTAAAAAATGTTTAATATGATTGTTTTTCCCAACAGCAGCAACATCAGCATGACATACATTGCAGATTTTTAGAAGCTCTGCAGAGAATTTTGAAATATGTTGGTTAGCTTTGAAATTTTAATGTGCACACTTCAAAATGTTAGTTTAGTGTTCAAGGGGTATCCCTAATGATGCTGTTTTTTAATGTTTGATATTGTATTTAAAGTGTTAAAATTTCTTTGATTTTACATACTAAATTAAAAACATGTTCACTTCATTTCTCAATTATATTTTAAAAGTTCTGTATGGTTTTAAATGAATTATATGAAGGATTTTTATTTTTAAGTGTATCTATGTTTATGAGCATGCATTAAAATGCTATGGTTACAGTGCATTTTCCTTTTAATTCTTCTGTAAATTATAATATTGTTAATAACAGACAAACTGTTTTGCTATTAGAAATGTAATAATTTTGAGAAGCAATATTTATTTTTTAAGTGTTTAGATTATTTAGAGCCAAATTTTCAGTGTGTTTTGCTTCTGAAGATGGCCCAGTCCCCATAGGATGGAAGGGGAAAAAGATCAGAATTAAACTACTGGAACCCAAATACAGAGTCATAACGAGACTTGAAATCATTTAAGGGTGCTTCAGGATTGATGGATAGACTAAATTCATTTTAAACTTCATTTGGGAAACATTCATTTTATTTTGTGATATTAAAATGGTTTTTTTTTAAATTATTAAATATTTTTATTAATGTTTAATTTCTCTAAATATTTTAAAATTTAATTTGTAGAAATGCCAATATAATGCATATTGCCTTTGGTATATGAAAACCATTTATATTTTTATTTCTTCTATTTTTCCTATTTTAATCTGCAATAATATTTCATTGTCTAAATAAAGGTTATGCGCAAAATAAATTTATAGTCAAATATATATATTTTTAGTTCATTGAAACCATTTATTTGTTTAAACACTAAAACTATTTAGATAATAGATAATTAGTATTACTCTAAATTTAGCTATACAAATTATTATTGTAGTAGTAAATTTAGATGATTAGGAATTTAATGTAGTACACAACTGCTGATGATTTTCTTTCTTTTGTGGAGGGGACTGAACTTGTATAGGAGCTAAATGGGCTCAGTCTACTTTAACCCCTGCACAATCTATTTTTATTTTCACTTATTCTTTCCAAGTATCTTTAGTTATAGACAGATTTTTACTTTGATTCATCGTATACATAAAACTTTTAAACCTTGTTCTAATTATGTGCAATTAATATTAATCTAAGCTGTATTTATTTTTATAGGAATATAAGCCAGAATCTGAATCCCTCCTCAATGAAATACGCTTTACAGAAGATGAATTTGATAAAAGTAATTTCTTTAGCTATTATTCATCTTAATTGCAATAGATTGTTTTGATTGAAAATTACTCACTATTAGTCTTTTTTTTTTTTTAGATTATAACCTAGTTGCTCTGGATACTTACAGAAAACATGTACAGGAGCGAATAGTGAAAAAAAAAGTAATAAGATCTCTAAGATTAGTGGAGAAGTATTTTCCAAAAAATAATAATTCACCATCTAAAGAGACTCATAATTTAGATGACAAGTAATTTGCTTTTATTTTGTTTAAACTTTTTTTTTTGTAATTTCTGTATTTGCAAAGTTTTGACTTTGTTTTTTGCATTTTATGAGAAATGAGTGCACCTGAGCTGATCTCTAGATTGTAAAATAAAAATATTGCTCATGCGAAATTTCTTTTCAAGGTATTGCATTTTTAATATATAGTGAACTTCCGTTTATCCAGCATCCAATTGTTTAACATGCCCAATACGTCGGTATTCCTTTCGGATGACATTCAGGTACATTTGGCTGTTCGGTCATTTTAGACAAATATCACATTTACTATCCATTATTTTGTTTTAAATTAATTTTTCCCATTTTTTTTTTCCTATTTTAGTTTTACGTTCAGTAAACTGGCAGATTTGGTTATCCATCACTGCTGAAGTTTCGAACATTAGAGCTTGAAACTTCATTTAGAACTTCATTTTAGAGCTTGAAACTTCATTCGACTTTCTCATACATTCATATTCCATATTGTTTGGAGTAACTTGTATGAGGATTAGAATGCAAAACAGTGTATCTTTTTATAAGCTTTGTCCTTAAATTAGTTATTTAAAAATGTGTATAGAAATTCTTATAAGAATCGACATAAGAAAGTTATAAGAAATTTTTTTTTTTACAAAAGAGTTGGCAACAAGTCTGCCATGCTGTTGAATTGCATTTGGAAGATTTGTAATAATATATAAAATTTACATCTATGACATAGTTAAAAGTATGATTTTCCTGCATATATTATACTGTCGTAATTGTTCTAAGAATTATCATTGTGTTAGGAAATAATGCTATGAAAATCCTAAACTTTGAACAATTTGTGTTACTATGCTAATTAAAGAAATACTATTTTGTTTTTATTTTCACATAATGTAACCAATGTTCACACATAAAATATCATAATGTATGTGCATTCATTCTTGTCTACACTTTATAGGTATACATAGATGGTTAGGTCCGCTGTGTGTACTCAGCATCTTTGTGCAAATCCTAAATTAACACCCCTCCCTCCTTGCACCTTTCACTTTGCACCCAGAACTGTTGTTAAGGATGATAGTTGAGTGGATGTTTCCATCACTGGAAAAATCGTTATATCCTGAAAAAATCAAGAAACTTAACAGCTATACAATTGTGATAAAAATGTTAGTAAAATGATAAGAATGTCGCCAAAATAACGGGAAGGTATGGAGCATTTCATTATTAGTTGGCTGCATTAGAGATAAGAAAAGCTTAACCACTTTAGTTTCAGGCAAAAACATTGAAATTTAGGGTTCCAATCTTGCGCTCACCCAAGAAATTGAAAATGCAGATATTTTCTGATATTTTATTATTTAACTGGTAAACTTTCAAAATGTTTATTATGTAGCAAGTAGCAAATAAGTTTCATAAAAGGCTATTTAACAATAGAGCCACTGTATTAGTTTATTGCATACCGTAAGGAAAAGTGATACAATTAAGAATTAAATGATTTTCAGTATAACAATGCTAGTTTTTTAAGGTTCTCATGTGAAAAGTTATACATTTTGTATTTCAAACCATCATCTAATAATTCTAAAGTATAATTCTTACGTACAATAAAAATTAGTTCCTTTTGTTTAATTTCTCTGCTATTTTTGTTTTTATTATGCCACTTCTCTATGTGATATTTGATATTTTTCCCTTCCTAGAAAAAATTGTGCAGTTGATTATGATTATAGCATTAATTTTATCGCAGGTAAAAAAGGTAAAATTCGTGGGATGGCTGCTGGGTAAATTGCAAAATTTTATGATCGAGGATTTGCACTCACATTTCCAAATAAAGGTGATGAAGCAGTAATACAAAAATCTTCTATGTAACTCAATAAGTATTATGTTATAAATTTTTTTAATTGATAGTTGCATTTATAAACCGTTCAAATTCTGAGAATGTAATCAATGAGATTAATCAAGATTTCCTTTTAATTGGACAGCATTTTGATACTTTACATTGTACATACACAGATTTTCTTTTCAATGTAGTGTTGTTGTCCTGTAACACATTTTTAAATTTAGAAAAGGATCATTTGACATTGACACTATTTGTGGGTACTAACAGACAACAGATGGCAACTTTAGTGTAACTAGGAAAATGACCATTTTTCTTATTCCAGAAATCTATCAAAACTTCACTGATGCAAAATTCTTTTACACTTGCTTGTGAACAAAATTCACATTTTTGGTCTTTGAACATAGGAATGTACTGAATGCTGCGAAACAATAATAAAAAATAATAAAAATTCGGCAATAGTAGGAAAAAAAATCTGAACTTCATTATTTTATTTGATTTAAGCAAAACCCCTAAAATTTGTGAAAAAATAAAAAATACCACAGAAATTCATTCTGCAAAATAATTACTGCCCTACTTATGATTAAATGGTTAAAAAGGATTAAAGAGAGGATTAGGGTTTGTATAATATGTATATTAAAAACTAGGGTCATTTTTTTAGAACTGTATATTAATTGCATTTAAAATTCACAGTATTAATTTTTAATATTTTCTTCGTCTCAGGCTCTTTTTTTCTTCTGCATATATACCCAAGTTATTCCCCAACTATGATAATATACCTCTCACTAAGCTGAAGGGTTTTGCAGAGTACTTTACTACAATGCAGAATGGACAGAAAAATGGTAGGTATATTTCTTTCATTGGAGACATCACTTTATGCTTGGAGACATCATTTTCTTGAGAATTTTGTGTTTTTAACATGTATACAGTGGCATATCCTGAATCCAAATATGTACTAACTCACCCACCTGCATCCTCTGGCAAAGTGCTAATTAAAAGTTTAAAAAAATTAAAGTAATAGAAAATATTTAATTTTTTTTCTAGGGGGATTTGGATGGGGTAGAAGCTCAATTTTAGAACCAGAAAACACATTTGACATAAAAATATAAAATCAAATATGGTGCCAGTAGCTTTTCCCTATAGGCTGTATTTAATTTTTTCTTTATCTTGTTATCTTAAAAATGAATTTTATATCACAAAATAAAACATAAATTATGTTCTTATTTGAAATTAAACCAAATTTGTAGTTATATTTTAATTTTTATTTGACTACTTGGTGCAATTTTAATTGATGCCAACTTGCTGAAATTGCAAACTTTTTAATAAGGATTTGTTTTGTACTGAATTGTTTAATCCCCATTACAGAAGGTTATTTGCCTGATCTGGATCTTGTTTGAAGATTACTAAAAAATGACGACAGAAACTAAAAAATCAGGATCGCAATTTACTTATTTTGATTGCACAGGATCGAATTTATTTGTTAAAAAGTGATAATCAGGATGCATACTACAGTGACTGCCAGTTATAAGATTCAGTGGTTATAAGAAACAGCCGTTTATAAGACCAAAAACGACAGAAACAAATACAAACTTCTTTTTAACAATAAAATTGTGTCGCTTACAAGAAACACGATTCCACTTATAAGAAACAGTTTTCTACAGAAAATTTGTTGATTTCCTTGCGACGCGGGTGTAAAAAAAAAAAATCAATTTGTTTAAGGTTAACTGAAGGGCGAGTTGTTATCTCTTGTCTCTGGGCGTACGGGGAGGGGGTGGGAGTTTGCTATGTAGCAAAGGATGACAGAGAATTTCTCCGTAGAAAGGCTTAGGGGGAACAACCCCAAACCAGTAAGGAAACGTACTGATAAGGAAAGGCATCTCTGCTTATGCACTCAAATAAGATTCGTACAGCTTTAGTTAGTCATTTTATGTTTTGCTAGTGGAAGCATGTCGCAAAAGAAAAAAACCCTTACTTTGTTTGAAAAGCAAAGTTTACTTAAAAGTATGATTCTCTACCTCCGTGTAGTCAAAGAGAAGCTGCTTCTGCATTAGAAATTCCACACTCAACATTATGTAAAATCCTGAAAGGCAGAAATGAAATTTTGATGCCAAATTGTAATCTTCAAAGAAAACGGAAACGAGAAGAAAAGGCAGCTGCTATAGAGGAAGCACTCTTACAATGGTTTTCTAACGCCAGATTAAAGAACGCTCCTATCAGTAGGGCAATTTTACTGAAAAAAGCAGAAAATTTTGTGGAAAAATTAGGAGAAAAAGAGTTCCGTGCGACTGATGGTTGGTTAAGCCGCTGGAAAGAGCGAAATAACATTGTGTGCAAAAAAAATTATGGAGAGAAGCAGGATGCGGACTCCGAGTCGGCATCTTCATAGATTACGCAAAGCTTACCACCTCTATTAGAAAAATACGCTCATCAAATTTTTAACACTGACGAGACTGGGCTCTATTTTAGAGCGATGCCCGAGTATACAATGATGTTCAAAAATGATCTATCTTCTGTTGGAAAAAAACAAAGAGATCGAGTTACAGTTCTGTTAACAACAAATATGACGGGAACTGTAAAAAAAAAAACCTTTTGTTATTGGCAAAAGCAAACGTCCGCGCTGTTTAAGTGGAATAAAAAAATTGCCAGTGATCTACGAAAATTCAAAGAATGCCTGGATGACAAATAGAATTTTTGAAGACTTTTTGTTAAAGTGGGACAGGGAACTGATGGGAAAAGAAAAAATTCTTTTAATCCTTGACAACTGTTCAGCTCATCCTGTAGTACAGCTGACAAACATTGAACTTTGTTTGTTGCCACCCAATACAACTTCCATCATACAGCCTCTTGACCAAGGAATTATTAAAGCATTTAAAACTCTGTATCGGTCAAATTTGCGACAGAAAATAGTGGATGCAATTGATGAAGAGAAAGGATCGGCTTCCGAAATAAGCAAGAAAATAACATTGCTTGATGCTATCCATATGATCGCAGGCGCATGGAAAAATGTTTCTGACATATGCATTTTTAATTGCTTCCGTAAAGCAGGATTTTTGAAAAATAATGTTGACATACCAGCAGAAGATGTTGAAGAATTAGAAGCACCTTTCAAAGACTGGATTCACATCGACGAAAATTTTCAAACATCTGAAGAAAAAAGTGATGATGACATAGTGGCGGAAATTCAGAATGTTTGCAATGAAGAAGAAAATGAAGACGACGTTCCACAAGAAGAAAATTTTCCTACAGCCAAACAGTCGCGAGAAGCCCTAACTATAATTAGAAAAACTCTTGAACATAGAGGGGCATCAGAAAAAGTTTATGGACTATTTTATGATTTAGAAATGGATGTACGTAAACTAATCACTGACTCGTTAGCACAAACAACACTGGATAAATTTTTTGCTGTTCCTCAGTAATAGATTACGGTATGTATGAAAATGTACTATGCTCTTATACATAAATGAACGACCTATGAGTTTTACTTTTTATTCTTATTTAACTACATACTAGTATATGCATATAGATAATATTTTAAGTTGTAAGGCTTAATTCATAAAATAAGAAATATTTTTGAATGCAAAACTCAATTTACAAATGTATTATGTACGTACTAATATTTTACTTATATACATTTATCTTTTAAATTCTGTAAAATTGTGTTCAATAGTTAGTATTTACAATGGAAGAACGATATTTAAAAAATTTCTGGATTTAAGAAACAACTGCTTATAAAAAACAAAACGAGTGAAACGAACATGTTTCTTATAAGCGGCGGTCACTGTACCAGGAAAATATTTGCTTTCTGGTTATTAAGTAGTTAATTGTGCCATTGACCAGTAGATGCTTCATTACCTTGAAATCTCTGGGAAAATGGGTCATAGCTTGAAAAACTTACAAGATCTTTCTATCATTTTATTTACATGTTGTATTTAAAGGAAGTGTATTCATGGATAGAGTTCCCATTGACTGAACAATTGGTTTTCTATGCTGTCTATATTGGAAAACAAAAACCAACTTTGTAAACTCCCCTATTTTAAAGATCCTGGCTATCACTATATACTTGGGGACGATTTAACTTGATTATATGCTAATAAATAAATTGGCATCACATCTGATTTCAATTAGGAGAAGCAACAAGCACACAACTATAATAGAAGGTCTTTATTTCACTTCCTATAAGACGTACAAATTTAAAAAAGACCAGAGCACTTTCAAGCGTAAATACGCTCTTCATCAGTGGCTACATGGAAATAGAAATGATCGTTCATATATAGACCAGAAAAGGTGACAAATTTGCATAAATACAATTATCAATAAACTTACGTTTATCTAAGGAAAATCCAAAAATACAAGACATTTTGAACAGATTCAAAAACGAGCATAAATCACGAAAAGTACAGTAAAAATTTTACAATTTTATTACAGAAATTTCAAATCCAAATATTTTTAAAAAATGGGGGCAGTCAGACCCAATCCCCGAGAGGATGACGTCAAAGATAACTATGAAGAGACCTGAATTGCATGGAGTCGAGAATGAGTCACCAAGCATAACTTAAAATCTGAACAGGGTCAAAATTACAAATCGACTTGCGGTAAATATAAATAAAGAGGGACTCAAAAAGGAGAATATTACGAGGGTTATTACAACGCATAAGAAGGAAAGTTCTTGAAAAAATGGGCCGGAAATTTTCTTTAACAACAAAATGAGCAAGGGCCGTAAAAAGTTTACCACTTTTGACATCCCTAGCATGTTCTGCTAAACGATTACCAATAGTACGTTTTGTACTGCCAATATAAAATTTAAAGTTACCATCGATGGACAACAGGGGAATCACATACACCCCAGCAAAGCTTTTAAAGTCATCCTTAGCACCCAGCTTATTAGACCGAATCCGGTTAAATAAAGAAGAAACATTAGAGTGAGCAGGCCTGAAACCAAACTCAGAGCAGAACTGAATAAAGGGGCGGAAAATCCTGGGATGGTACGGGAAACTAGAGTTATGATTCAAACGATCTCTTAAAGTAGTAAGTTTAGTATCAATTTGAGAAAATTTACGGTGAACATGGGAAAAAACCTTATGTATAAGTTCAAAGGAATAGGCAGCCTCATGGCCAAGATTGAAAATAAAATCAATTTCGTCACTTAAAGTAGAAACAGAAGAACAAACGTTAAAAGTGCAATTAAAATAAGTGTTAAAAGAAGCTTTTTTAGAGGAAATAGGATGGGAAGAATTATCCGGAACACAGGAATTAGTAAAAAACCGTTTACGGTAAACAGAAGTGTGAAAACCAACCGCAGAATGGGTAACCAAAACATCAAGAAAAGGCAAGAAGCAATTATTTTCGTGCTCAACAGTAAAATTAATCGAAGTGTAAAAATCGTTAACCTTGGACAAAAGAAGAAGGAGATCATTTAAATCACTATCGCAAATAATAAAAACATCATCAACAAACTGGCACCAAAAAGGGGGGGGGGGGGGGGGGGGGGGATGGGCAAAAAAGGCAAAATTTCATTCTCGAGCTCTTGCAAAACTGCCTCTGCCAAAATACCAGATAATGGGCTACGCATAGGGGCACCACAAGTTTGTAAATAAATATTATCACAAAATCCAAAATAATTGGTCTCTGCAACAACGTTCAAAGCAGAAGTGATTGTGTTGATAGTACGGGTTTTAAAATTATGATTTTGCAATTTTTGAACAATAATTCTAATAGCAATGTCAACAGGAAGCTGGGAAATAAAGAAATAACATCAAAACTATGAAGGGTACTATTAGGATTAAATTTAGTTTTAAATAAAACATTAATAAAATTTTCAGTGGAACTAAAAGAAAACGTATAGTTATTAAAAAAGGGTTTTAAGAAAAAAAACCTACTATCGACGCAATCACTTCTGCTTTGAACATTGTTGCGGAGACGAATTATTTTGGATTTTGTGATTATATTTATTTACAAACTTGTGGTGCCCTTTGAATGAAATTTTGCCTTTTTTGCCCATCCCCCCCTCTCTTTGGTACCGGTTTGTTAATGATGTTTTTATTATTTGGGATAGTGATTTAAATGATCTCCTTCTTCTTTTGTCCAAGGTTAATGATTTTTACCCTTCTATTAATTTTACTATTGAGCGTGAAAATAATTGTTCCTTGCCTTTTGCCTTTTCTTGATGTTCTGGTTACCCGTTCTACTGTTGGTTTTCACACTTCTGTTTACCTTAAACCATCTTTTACTAATTCCTGTATTCCTGCTAATTCTTCCCACCCTATTTCCTCTAAAAAAGCTTCTTTTAACACTTATTTTAATCGCGCTTACGTTTGTTCTTCTGTTTCTACTTTAAGTGACGAAATTGATTTTATTTTCAATCTTTGCCATGAGACTGCCTATTCCTTTGAATTTATACACAAGGTTTTTTCCTATGTTCGCCGTAAATTTTCTCAAATTGATACTAAACTTATTACTTTAAAAGATCGTTTGAATCATAAATCTAGTTTCCCGTACCATCCTAGGATTTTCCACCCCTTTATTCAGTTCTGCTCTAAGTTTGGTTTCAGGCTTGCTCACTCTAATGTTTCTTCTTTATTTAACCGGATTCGGTCTGATAAGCTGGGTGCTAAGGATGACTTTAAAAGCTTTGCTGGGGTGTATGTGGTTCCCCTGTTGTCCATCGATGGTAACTTTAAATTTTATATTGGCAGTACAAAACGTACTATTGGTATCCGTTTGGCAGAACATGCTAGGGATGTCAAAGGTGGTAAACTTTTTACGGCCCTTGTTCATTTTGTTGTTAAAGAAAATTTCCGGCCCTTTTTGAAAGAACTTCCTTCTTATGCGTTGTAATAACCCTCGTAATATTCTCCTTTTTGAGTCCCTTTTTATTTATATTTACCTTGAGTCAATTTGTAATTTTGACCCCGTTAAGATTTTAAGTTAGGCATGGCGACTGATTCTCGACTCCATGCAATTCAAGCCTCTTCATAGTTATCTTTGGCGTCATCCTTTTAGGGCTTGGGCCTGATTGTCCCCCCCCCCCCCCTTTATATTTAAAAAAAAAATGTTTGGATTTGAAATTTCTGTAATAAAATTGTAAAATTTTTACTGTACTTTTTGTGATTTATGCTCGTTTTTGAATTTGTTCAAAATGTTTTGTATTTTTGGATTCTCCTTAGATAAAAGTAAGTTTATTGATAATTGTATTTATGCAAATTTGTCACCTTTTCTGGTCTATATATGAACGATCATTTCTATTTCCATGTCGCCACTGATGAAGAGCGTATTTACGCTCGAAAACGCTCTGGCCTTTTTTAATTTTGTATGTCTTATAGGAAGTGAAATAAAGATTTTCTATTATAGTTGTGTTCTTGTTGTTTCTGCTAATTGATTATATGCATTTATTCTGCAAGGTGGATTCTCTTATTATAAAATTATAGTTCTAAAGATATCACAAATATATGGCAAAAATAATGAATGGTGAATAAAAATTTTGATAAAATTTAAAAGTACTGAATATATATTGTGAAATTAATTGCTTTATAGTTTGAATTTTAGTTTATTTTTTCAATTTTACCAACTACATACATCACAAAATTTTCAATAAATCAAACACAGCATTTTTGCTTTTCTTTTATGTAACCCTTGAAGCAAAACCTGAGAAAAAAAATGCCTTCTTGGTATCCGAATCTTCTTGTCTTTATGTTTACAACATACTCAGGTTTTATGGATTTTTAGTTCGATTATTTAAGCTCTCATATATAGAAACATTCTGTCAAAATAATGTACAATTTAATGCTTACCATATCTGCAAGCTCTTTATATTAAATGTAGACTCAAAACCTAAAAATGTTTTGCAGCATATAATATGTATGCTTTTGTGAAAGTTTTGCATACTTTAAAATACAAACACATTATCGTTAAAATAAATCACAATTTTTGCACTTTCACATTTTTCTTTCTAAATTTTTTTGCTACATAATGCTTTATTTATTATCTAAAACAGAAATTAGTAATGAATTCTCATTAAAATGGTATTACAGATATAAAAATTTTACTGTCAGCTGTGGATAGTTGGTACAATTTAAACAGCACCATGGTATTGCCTTTAGAACTGTATGTCGAAAGCCCAGGCCACCCGACTCATCCGAGGACATAGAGTAACAGGATGGATGGCCGTTTAGAACTGTATGTGGAGAAAGTGCATCTACGTCTCAAGAAACTGCTGAGAATTCGAAAAAGTATGTCCTCAAAACCAATAATGGAAGAATATAAAGATGTGGATGTATTTAATTGTGATGAGACTGGTTTATTTTATCATGTTTTGCTTACCTAACAAAACTCTTGCCTTCAAAGGAAAAAAATGTGGAGGGGAAAACTTCAAGATTATTTGACAGTTCTTTTAGTCACAAACTGAAATGACTCTGAAAAACTAAAACTGTTAGTAGTCTGTAAATCAAAAAATTCCAAATATTTTAAAGGTGTTAAGACCTTATCTGTGGACTGTGAAAGCAACAGAATAGTGTGGACGATGTCAGCAATTTTTGAGCGATGGTTAAGAAAGCTAGATGTAAAGTTTTGAAGCGAGGAAAGAAAAGTTTTAATGATTTTGAACAATTTTACTGCTCAACCTCAAATAACAGATTTTTCAGCAATCAAATTATGCTTTTTATCACCTAATTCAACATCAATTTCTCAACCACTTGGTCAAGGGATTATTCTCAGTATGAAATTTTTTTACAGTAAATTGCAAATAAAACAATTTATCAAATTTGTAGATGATAAAAAAACATAAAAATCTCTATTTTAAATGCTATTGAAATGATAGATTATGCATGGAAATCAGTCACAGGTGCTACAATTCGGAACTGCTTCTATCATGTTGGTTTTTGTTTTGACTCATCTAATGAAGATTCATCTAATGAAATAATTGTTTTGACTCATCTAATGAAGATTTGTCTAATGGAATAATTGTTTTGACTTATCTAATGAAAATTCATCTAATGAAATAATTGTTTTGACTCATCTAATGAAGATTCATCTAATGAAATAATTGTTTTGTTTCATCTAATGAAGATTCATCTAATGAAATAATTGTTTTGACTTATCTAATGGAAATTCATCTAATGAAATAATTGGTTTGACTCATCTAATGAAGCCAAGCTATGTGCATCAAAAGCATCAAAAGTGCTACAAATGATCTTATTTTGGATGAATTTGTCAATATTGACTGTGATCTCTCTACTTCAAGACACTTGGAAGATATCGAATTTTGGAATAAATTAATCAAAGTGCAAGTGCTTCATTTTTTGAGGAAGAAGAATTTGAAAGTTTAGAAGAAGGTGATGTACCTTTACCTTCTTGTTAGGATGCATTGAAAGCTGTTGGAGTTATACTTCTCTTTTTATATTTACAGGACAAAGCAGAACATTTAATAATTAAATTAAATAGTTTTGAAGAACTTTTATTCTTGATTCAAAAAGATAAAATATTCTAGATTATTTTTAACCCCTTAACGATCGGATAATTTTCAAGAAAACGGTTATAAAAGTGCCTATTTTTTTTATTCAAGAAAATTATATAAAAATAAGTGTGTGAACAATATATGCATTCATTTTTAATTTTTGGATTTTTTTTGGCTTGAAATAAAAAAAAAAAATTAATGAAAAGCCAACATTCAGGGTTATTGTGACAATGTTGATTTTCCAGGCCGCCAGAAGAATTTAAGAAATTTTGTTTTAAGAAAAGCGTTTTGCCATTAAAAGAGAACTTTATAAACTTACATTTGATATAAATAAAGATTAGTAATTTTTTCTTGTGTGATAAATTTCAAAGCATGGGATGCAAAGGCCAACGTCACAATCAGGACAGTAGTACCGAGTTTCCTTCCTACATCTCTTATTGTTTTCATCTCTTTTGGAACAACAAACTTTGCATTCTCTTGATGGTTGTCGTTTCTTTTCAGTTGGGGGTATCTGTCTAATAAAATGCCTTTCAATCAAACGGTTGGGATTATTCTCAAAGCTTGGCCGGCCTCTTTTTGGAATGGTGTCTGATGACTGATACATTTCAATAAGTTCATCTACTAAAGATAACCGAAACATCAAATGGGATTTTTTTCCACCTTGTTTTTTGTATATAAGATATGAGTTCAAAATAGTTTGATCTAACAAATGAAAAAAATATTTTCTTATAATATTTCTTTCCTCTTTTTCGATCAATAGAGTAATCTCCAAGATATTGGTCTACAATATCTACTGCTCCCTTATTTTTGTTGAAATCAGTGACAATTGTAGGTTTTTTGACAACTTTGTTATGACTCTGTACATCTACCATATCATTTGTATGGACTGTAGACAACATGGTAACATCTTTCTTGTCTTTCCACTTCATGGCAAGAACTTTGCCTCGACGAAAAGCAACATTTTCACTTTTTGCGAGTTTCTTTTTTGCCAGTTCTTGAGGCATTTCTTTTCGGTTTAATTTTACAGTTCCATAAGTGTCTGTTTGAAATTTTAAAAGCATGTCTGCTAATTCTGGCGAGGTATAAGAATTGTCTGTTATCAGACAATATCCTTGTTTTAGCAGTGGCTTGATGAGTGACATCACGACTTGAATTGATTGGGGTAGATCTTTATACTTCAGATCAAAAACCGTACCTTTTCCTGTATGTGTGATTTGCGACCATATATACCTCGAACTTGATTCACATAATAAAAAAGATTTAACTCCAAAACGGGATCTCTTTTTAGGCATATATTGTCGCCATCCTAAACAACCTTTGAAGAGCATAAGGGTTTCATCAATTACAATATCACATCCAGGCATTACAGCTTTTTGAAACAATTTATTCAGGTGCTCTAATACTGGCCAGATTTTATACAGCTTGGGATTTGGATGTATGCTAGAATCAAAAGTTTCATTATCTGCAAAATGCAGAAACTTGTGTAATTCGTACAATCTATTGCAGGGCATTATAATTCTGAAAAAAGGTGTTGAAATTGAATGTTTTTTGCTCCAATACATTTTTGTATCTGGTTTTTTTCCAATGCCTTGTAGAATAATTAAGAAATTTAAGAATTTCCTCCTTCATGACAGGTGTCCAAGGTTTTCTATTTTTGGACAGGCGGAATACTGGAGAATTTTTACATTGTTCGGCATATCTATTTGTTTCCGAAACGATGAGATTCACTAAATTGTCATTTACAAAATACTCAAAATATTGTAAGACACCAGAACTTGGATCAAAATTTATATTTTCCTTTGGTGTTCCCAAAAACTTAAAATGTGGGGGTGCATGATCAACTGAAGTAGAAAGAATTTTTGTCCATACTCGTCCAAGCAACAGTACAGATCCATCATCACTGCTCTCAGATTCACTAACCGAACTTTCATAAAAATCAGTTATTTCAGAATCACTCTCGGATCCATTTATACTAAAATTAGAATCCAATTCACTTCCTGACTCTGACTCCATTATGTACAGAATATTAAAAAATATATTTTATCACAGAACGCAAACCACGTGTATTCACAACGAGACTAAGTAACTATTCTCAGATTACAAAATACATATCAGAAATACTAATGTTTGATTAGTGCTGCCATTTAGTTTAAAATAAACTAAATATCTACAAATACATTAAAAATATACTGGTACTGCCATCTGCTGTGTAATATGAGAAATAAAAAATTTTCCGGGCAAAAGAAATGAATTGGTTTTAATCTTTTTGGCGCGTAACTTTTGAACACTCCAGCCCGGAAATATTACGGGCATGAGAAATAGAGGGCGAAAACTCACCCCGTCATTTTGACGGGAGCGAGAAGGAAGGGGTTAATGAGGTACGTAACTTAAATTTTAATTTTTGATATGTAGCATGCCTAACTTAAAAATAAATGGAAATTAATTATATATATTTGACTATATATATTTAATTATTTAAATAACATAGTAAACGATCTTTCAGTACTGTTTGTATGGGTGTCGGAATGTGAAACCTTGGCAAATCAACATGTTTTCTGTTCTCCTTGGGGTGTCAAGTTATCAAGATTCCACTGTATCAAGAGGCAATAATTTGAAAAGACAAACAAACCCTCACTGAGCTTTGACTAACAACTTTTGAGCTTGTGCCATGACTATTAATGCAATGGGAAATGTACAAATAAATACCATTAATACCCATTGATTAATAGATTAAAAATAAATACCACAG
Organism: Amaurobius ferox; assembly: GCA_951213105.1. NCBI lineage: Eukaryota > Metazoa > Arthropoda > Arachnida > Araneae > Amaurobiidae > Amaurobius > Amaurobius ferox. The sequence goes on from OX578143.1 coordinate 18,728,808, forward strand.
GCAAGTTTTGCTAAAATAAATGAATTTTCTGAAATACACATCATATGTTTAGAAATTAACATATTAGAGTTAAAATTAGTCAGTATTATGAAATTTGTATAATTGAGTTTTTTTTTTTATCTTAGTTCACTTAGAAAAATTTAAATATTTCTTGTAAAAGCTGGAAAACATGGATTTTTTTTCTTCTCATGATTGATGGAAATCATGTTAATGTTTAATTCTAAGCTAGTTATATTTTCAAATAGAACATGAGCAAGGACCATGTATGTAGATGTATATATCCAGTTTTTCAATTCAGGTTCAAATAAAGATGTTCTGAATGGAATAAATCAACATGAGAATCACAGAGTTTTGAGAAAAAGACACTCAGATGAATCAAACAGTATTGCTGTTAGAAAAAAATTAAATGGGAAGACTAGCCCCAGCCCCAAAAGAAAGAAGTTCTCTAGTAGCATGGTAAGTGAACAGTTTTATCTAAACTAAGTTGGGACATTACAAGTAATTCTGTGATAAGGCTAATTCGAGGATAGCTTAAGTAAAGTTGACTAACAAAAAAGATTCAATGCTAGCATCAAATTAATTTTCATATCCATGGTAGGAATACTAAAAAAATCTGATGTGGGCAGCACATGCCTTTCCTTATATAATGCAATGAATTTACTACTTTTACAGTAAAAAAAAAAATAGATTATTTTTTCAGTAGTTATTTATATTTTTTCCAAGATATTGAATATTCGTCAATGAGTCATCATTTTCCATGTCGTCATCATCAATGAGTCGTCATTGATTTAGCGTCATTTTTATCCATTTGGCGAGTTTTTCGTTAATTTAGCAACACACACACACATTTAGAAAATTCGCCAAGTTGGCGACATTCCACCAAATTCGTCGCCAAAATCTCGCCAAGCAGTATGGAAGAAGAAATAAGTTATTCTTACAGCAGATAAATGACTATTGGCGTTCAAATACAAAAGTATTACTCAAAGTATCTTTTTTCATGAATGGAACGAGCTAGATCCATGAGAATGATGTCACCCAATTTATCGCATGGTTTTACATATGAAAAGTGAACATGTTTCTCAATAGGAAATTTATATATTTTTTTATTTTATATAAGTTTTTGATAATTTTTTTGAAAAATGTGCAATATCTCGAGAACGGTTCATGTTAACGTTCTAAAATTTATGTCAAAGTTTCCTAATGACAAATTACATAAGAAATGTCTATTTGCATAACTTTATTAGTGGTTTTGATTTTTTGACGATTTTTTCAAAATTTCACTCAAAAATTTATGGGGGTTCTGAACCTTCGATTGCGTATAAAAACAATAGGCTTCCAATGTTTATGGATTGTGATTTTTGTATCAAATTTCGTTTGAATCGGTCCATTCGTTCGTTAGTTATCGTCTCCACAGACTCACTGACACACTGACACACACACACACACACATCACTTCAAAAATATTTGATTCGTGATCAAGTATGCTTGAAATGTGCTCTCCCGTCGAAAACTCGAATTCAAATTTTCGACCCCGTCGCAATACTTTCCTTATACATTTTGTATATAAGGAAAGTAATATGTTAAACTTTATTTCATGTTTTAGTAATGTATTTTATTGTGGGATACCTTTATTTAAGCTATCACATTAACCATTATAGAATGTATTAATTTTCTCTTATTAAGATGTCCAATGTAGTAATAGACAATTTATGTGGTGTATCGAAACATATTGTTTATTAATGTATAGATACTGAATCAGTATCGCTCTTCATTTTATTAATACTGTACACTTAATGTGACATAATCAATTTTCTGATCTAGATAAATTTAAGAGTGATTTAAGGTTTCTTTCTCCCTGGCTTGTTGATTTTGAGGAAGATTGTAGAAAGATTAAATTATTAATTTATAATTTTTATTTTAACAAAACATATGAAAAATTTATATGTATCTTACATAATACAAGATGCTTGCTTGTGTGTGTGTGTGTGTTATCTGTAAAGAAGAATCCAAGTATCAGACAGCAATGAAATTTGTTACAGAGGTACTTCAGGACCTGGGATGTTTCACTTCAGTGTGATTTTCTAAAAATTTAATACAGTTTTTTAGTTATTTTATGTTTTAACATGACTTTTGTGAATGACTTTTTGTAAATTTGAATGACTTTTATATAAATTGGATCTTGAGTGACTGAAAATATTATCATAGAGTTTCCATTTTGACACCATTAGAAAGATCAAAGAACGTTCTTTCCAACAATATTTGAACCAAATCCATAGGATAATACCATCATATTTATTATTATTTATTATTATCTAAATTTGCATTTTTTATGTTATCTGATACTTATTTCGTTACATCCAAAAAAGAAAATTAGCACAATTCTGTAGTTTTACAAAAAGTGGTGTGGAATGTGGAAGACCCAGGCCGTCCGACTCATCCAAGGATTTGAGTAGCTGGTTGGACGACCGGGAAAGGAAGCTAGCAGGTGCCGACTTCCAAGGACAGCGACCGCTCTGGAGGTTTATTAAAAATCCAGTTTTTTAAAATTTAAGAATAAATTCGTAAGACAGACAGTTTTACAGACAAGAAATACGGACATAACGAAGACAGGTACTGTAAACAGACACAAATATGGACACGAAACATTCAGAAAAATATCAAGGATAATAATAATAAGACATTGCACAACATGATATAGATGATGAAGTAAATACAAAATGACATGGGAGGTTGATAATAAAAGATGAAAGTGTTTTCAATTTAACATTAGTGTTATCAGTTGGCAATATGATGAGTGTATTTACAATTTAATATATACAAGTTTGCACAAACAAGAGCAGGAAAAGGGGAACAGCAGAGGAATCTTCATTGATCAGGAAAGTTAAAAGCAGTAAAGCCCGACGAACTTGTCAATTTACGTTATTGGAAATGTCTCTTGCAATGAGGACACAGTTCTTAAGATAAAAAATGGATTGATTCTTGCAGCTGACACTGGAAAACCAAGCCGCTTGATTTCCAGGAGCAGGTTTAGAAAGATGAAATTTCTTAGTTAAGGAGCAAGAGAAAACAAAGTGATCTACGTCGCCAAAAGAGTTGCATCAGCAGTTCGAGGATTTTTTATATTTAAAATAGTATAAATAATCAAGAAAAGAACCATGACCAGTTAAAAAATAGATTAAGTATTTATTATGAATTTGGGTATTTACGTTAACTTTGGGGAGATAATTTAGAATTCTGGCTGGGTCATGAGTCCTAGGGGAGATATATTCATTAAGATAATTTTGCCAGTTTTGAAGTAAGAGATTTTTGCAAAAATTAGTTAAACGAGAATAGGGGAGAGGAACTGAAAAAGGGAAACCGGAGTAGGATGCTTCTTTAGCGTGGAAGTCCGCGACTTCATTTCCCAGAATGTCAGCATGGGCCTTGACCCAAATAAGATTAAAAAGGTGTTTAGAGCGAGAAGCAGAGTTTTTGATAGAGTTAAAGTAGTTAGATTTGTTTTTAATTGATTTAATGACCAGGATTGATGAAAGGCTATCCGAAAAAATATTTATTTTGGAGAAGTTATCAGTTGCCCAGTCAATGGCAAAGTTAATGGCCACGATTTCTGCCTAAAAAACTGTGTTCCTATTGTCAAGTTTGAATTTAAAAACTTCTTCTAATTTATCATGATTAAATAAACAAGCAGAAAAGCCAACATTATCATCAAGTTTGGAGCCGTCGGCATACAAATTTAGATGGGAGAAAGAGGAAGGATTAAGGGGTTTAAGGAGGACAACGCGGTTTGAGGGGGAAGAATTAGAGAGAGGATGATTAAAGTCGAAAGAAGAGGGGGAGGGAAGGATCAGAGAACGAATTGATACGAAGTTTCCAAAAAAGGAATTTTTTGTGAAGAATATCAATTAAAATGTGAACAGGGGGAATACCGGTAATGGAGAAAAGAGAAATGCTCGAGGTTGTTCTAAATCCGGCAGAGATTTTAAGAAGAAATATCCGTTGTAAAGAAATAAGGTTATTGATTTGAGCCCCAGTGAGAGATCCCCCCCAGATGCCTGACCCGAAAGTAATAATTTTTTGAATAACAGACAGGTACCAGATTTTAAGAAAAGATTTGTTGACCCCCCAGTTGCCCCCCGAAAGTTTCCCAAAAGTAGAAGCAAGCCTAAAGCATTTCTCTTTTAGGTAAAATATATGGGCGCTCCATTTTAAATTATCATCGATGATAAGACCAAGGAATTTAAGGCTTCTACTAAGTTTAATGGGAGAGTTTTGGATTTTGATAGAGGGATTAATTTTCCTTTTTGATCTAGTTTTATTAAAAATGATGCAGTTGGACTTTTCTGCGGAGATCCCAAGTTTAAGAGAGGAAGGGGAGTTTGCAATAGAATTTAATATTGAATTGGTCTTGCGACCAAGAGTAATGATGGAGTTTGAATATGTAACCACTGCGAGATCATCCGCTAAGGCCTGTAAGTAATATTCATCATTGTTAAGGGAAAGAATTTTATTAAAATAAATATTCCGTAGTATGGGGGAAATGGCGGAGCCCTGAGGGGCACCTTTAGAAATAAATTTTGAAAAAGTAAAATTGTCCTATATAAAATTAATTGTTCTTGAGCTGAGATATGAATAAATGAAGGATCTGAAAGTGGAGGGGAGATTAATTGAGTCAAAGGTGAGGGGAAGGATGTTCCAATTCACGTTATCGAAAGCTCCACGGATGTCCACAGTGGTTAAGGAAACATGAGAAGAGGATTTAAATTTATCAATGGTACTGACAAGCTGGTACGTGGCGTCTTCGCAACTGTGGAGCTCCCTAAAGCCATATTGCAGAGGGTGAAGTGAATTTCTAGTCTTCATCCAGAAGTTCAATTTGTTTATAAAAATTTTTCTAATATTTTCCCAAAAGTTGGGAGAAGGCAAATAGGGCGATAGGATGAACATAAAGCTGGATCCTTACCCGGCTTATTGAAGAAGATGATTTTGGCATTTCTAAGGGGAGCAGGGAAATAACAGAATTTGAAGCAGGAATTAATACGAGAAGACAAAAAGGAGAGGAAATGTTTAAACAGGGTTTTCCATATATTAAAATCTAAAAGGTCTAAACCAGAAGCTTTATTATTTTTTAGGTTGTTGAAGACCAGAAATAATTCCTCTTCAGAAACCGCCCCCACCCCTTCGGGAGGCAGAACAGTTGCAGGAAAAGAATTAAAAAAGGGGTCATCCTCGAAGCAGTGGTCCAAAAGACGAGAGATTTTAGTATTGTAATTAAGGTTAGGCTCGCCTGGAAAGAGAAGTTGAATATTATTAATTTTATTGAGTTTTTGGAATGCAAATTTGAAGTGGCTGCCAAATTTAGAGTAACAATTAGAACAATAATTTTTCCAGGCGTCATTTTTAGATTTATTAATAAGTAATTTATATTTAGCACGGTTAATTTTAAGTTTAGCGGCCGAAATAAGGTCAGGGGCAGCAGAATTCTTCTCTAGCGATTTAACTCTCCTGGCAAGAGCAATGACAAAATTCCTGAATTTAGCCAGGTCTTTAGTCCACCAGGAAAAACTAGGTTTCCTGATGGATTTCTTTTTTTTAATAGAAGAAAAGGCACAGGATTGAACAGTGTCTAAAAAGGATTTGACAAAGGAATCAAGGCTATATGTGTCAATTATATCATTAGCTAGAGATTTAAAGCAGGTTATATGGGGTTTAATTTTAAAGATGAATTTGCCAAGGCTATATGCGGTTTTTAAGTGAAAGGAATTATCAACAGGAGTATCGATGTTAATTTTGATTTTAATAAATTTATGATCGCTAGAGGATTCATCCGTTAAAACTTCCCAGGAGTAAATAGAGTCAAAAAAGCCAAAAGATACTAATGAAAGATCGGGGAAGCCTTTACCTGAATGTGAATCGAATGTTGGACCACATTTGTGGTCATTTAGGATGATAAGGTTGTTAGAAATACAAAAGTCAATGATTTTGAGTCCCCGCTGATCAATGAAGCCATATCCCCACATCTGAGCTCTAGCATTAAAATCTCCCAAGAGCAGGTAATCATAGGAGAGAAAATCAAGTGAGGAAAATTCTTCAATGAGATCTGAAATGTTATCGTGGGGAGGGAAATATACTGAAGCTAATATAAGAGGTTTACGTGAAGGGAGAATAACTTCAATAAAAATGGCCGAAGAAGAGTTAAATTTTATTTGGCTGTAAGATTAGAATTTAAAATTATAATAGCTGCTTTTTTAGAAAGGGAATAAAATTGGGAAAGGCCGAAAGGAGGTTTTAAAATTTCACCATTGGAGATGTAGGGTTCTTGAAGGCAGATAAAATCAAAAGAATGGTCTATTGTGTATTGAAGAGTATTGCTATGTGCTGCTAATGAGTGATTGGTGTTAATTTGAAGGCCCTCAAGAACCATAGAAGAAAAAAGAACTGACAGAGCTCAGAGGTGGGGAACAAGTAAGAACCATAATATAATCAAAGAAAAGGGTTACACTTCCCTTTAAAGCTCCTTGATCCTGGCGAGCTCCGCTTGCAAGAGTCTGCATAAGCTTCTATCATGCGCATTATGACAGATGTTCAGTCTACTGTTTTTATTTTTGGGATTCTCTGTATTGCAGTTGACACAAATGGGGGTTTTAGCCCTACACTGACTGAAGACATGATCAGACTTTGTGCAATTGCTACAGTTTCCCATAGGATAATTACAATAATTTGCCACGTGGCCAAAGGCCTGACATTTAAAGCATTGTTTGAAGCTGATGTACGTACCTCTTTACGTAGAAGGAGTTGAAATCATAGAAGATTTTCTTTTGATCGATAAGTGTGTTGGCAAAAGGAACCTCTAAAAGAGAACACCCAGTTGACACTATCACTTCTTGATTTAAAATTTTTCAAGATCCTGATGTCCTCTGGTTTAATTGAAGGGAGAGATAAGCATATAAGAGCTCTGAAGTTCTCCTCGTTAAAGTTTTCTGGAATGTTAAAGATGATGAGGGGAGTTCTACCTGCTTCTTGTGGCTTTATGTTAAATTTTTCAGAAATTGCTGATTTCTGAAATATAGGTAGAATTCTATCTGGATTTTGATCTTGATAAGTTATTTTTATTGTGCCGTTCTGTAGCGTAGAGATGTTCTTGATATTAAGATTTTTCAGGCAGGGAAAAGATAGGAAGTCTTGCTTAAGTTGTGCATTGTTCTTCATGCGGTCTTTTCCCTGCAGTAAGATGCTTGCAAAGGTTTTATCAGCAGGAGGGACAGAAATTGGCTGAGACGGGAAAGGAGTCTTGACCAGTGTTTCCTCCAAGTTTCTCCTGACGGCATGATTGATCAGCTCTGGAAGATTGTCTGTCAGTTTGGAAGAAAACACGTTGAGCTCATTGAAGATAGATTCTTTGAAGCTAGTTAGTTCAGAGGAAAGAGTTTCTTTGTCAATGAAGGAAAGAGTGGAGGGATCTGGTTTGTTGATTGTAGCTGCATTCTGAATTTGGTTTTCGAAGATAGCACAAGACTCTTTAATGCAATTGAATTTGTCCTCTAAATAGTTTTTTTGGACTTGATTTATCCTCGGAATTTTTGAAATGTAGCTTTGAATGCTGTTCGAGTATCTCATGATTTTAAGGAGATAGGTATTGCAAAAGTCATTGGAACTATCATCTGCAGGTTCGATGAATACAGAAGGAGAACGGGCAATGGATTCTGAGCGAACTGATTCTGAGCAGTTATCATTTGGAATAGTTGGGGGTGCCGAAGACGAGAACGGAAAGTCACCATCAAAGCGGGTCAAAACAGGCGCACGTTCTTGGTTATAGTGTTTAGATGATCCAGAAGGAGGTTGCGAGATATTGGTATGAGATGGAACATCAGACTTGGAGGAGGAGAACTTAGAGGAGAAAGGGTTGACTCTAGAGGCATATGAAGATTGCGCTAATGAAGAAGGATTCACAAATGTAAAGTTCACCATTTGTACACCGTGTTTGCCAGATGTAGAAGGAGTAGAAGTCGGAGTAGTAAGCGAAGAACTGGGTTTAGAATCACAAGAGGTGTTGACTGTAGCTGGAGATAACACAACAGAAGGGAGGGGGGGGGGGGGGGGGAAAGTCAGTGAGGGTAAATGTGTCCGAGATAATTTTGCTGTTGGCCTGAGGTTTCAGTTTAGGAGGCGTGATCTTTTGTTTAAACATTGTAAAATAGTTTAATAGTACTTAATAACAAGGTAACTTAATATATACAGTGCATAAAAAACAATTATTAAATATGCAATAATGCAGGCAATATTAAATGTATAGTAATACAGCATCAAAAGTAAACGAGAAGTGATAGTAATGACAAGTAGGTTAAAAAGAATCGTAACATGTTGGAAATGACCGTACCACGACGGAAACCAGAGCCTGAAAAGAAGAAGAAATATAAAGGATAAACATAAAATAACCTGAGGGGAGAATTCTGTACTGAAGCATTAGCAAGGGAACGCGCCACAAAAAAATGACAAAACAAAAAAGGCAAGCAAAAAGGAACCAGGGAGGAGAATTTTATAAAACAATACACGTTAAAGAAACTCGCCACGTATAAAATCATAGCCCAAATGATATACAGGTTGCAAGGAATGTATACAAAATGGCACCAGGGAGGAGAACATAAGCAGAATGAGAATGACAAATAAATTAAAAGCGCGGGAAAGCAAGTTCAACAAGCGACAAGGGGCAGGCCCAAAATGAAAAAAGGGGGGGAACGCAGATCCAAAATCAAAAGTAAAGGGGAACATACATTGTAAAAAGCCAATTTACATATATAAACACAGGGTTTAGATTCAAAATGAGTATCAATTAACAAAGAAAACATGTTATTTATCATAGTAGTACAATTTAAAATCAGAATTAAATAAGAATTAACAGTTTTTTACAGATGTACAAAGGGTCAAGTTGACGCCTTTGAGAGAATCCCAATACAATGGCTTATCACAGAACACGAGTAGAATGTTTTAAAAACATATTTGAACTTTTCTCACCAGAAAATGAACGTATAACAATATCTAAGGTATCATTGTAGAGCTAGGAAGGAGATACACAATAATATAGCAAACACGATTAAAGACGAAGCAGAATCACGCAACTACGGCACAAAGAAGAGAGACCGCAAAAAACATGCGTATTAACTTGGATCACCTTTTCGAGTCCCACACACACAAAAAATGGTGTATATATCTTCATGTTCTAACAAAAGTAATTATTTTTTAATGAACACATTATTTAATTTTCTGTGATTTTTTTTAGCAAATGCACAAAATTGATATTTTTAATCTTGCTTGTGGAAGGGCTTCATTCTCGTGGTTTGTTCTTTCTAATGGTGTTAAAATGGAAACTTTGTGATAATATTTTCAATCACTAAAGATCCAATTTACAAAAAAATCATTCAAAATCATGCTAAAACATAAAATAACTAAAAACTATTTTGAATTTTTAGAAAATCACACTGAAGTGCATCATCTCAGGTCCTGAAATACCTTTGTAACAAATTTCATTGTTGTCTGATGCTTAGATTCTTCTTTACAGGTGACACACATACACAAGCATCTTCTTTTCTCCTTGGTCAATTGCACATGCCCAATTCTCAGTGGGGTTTAAGCTACATCTTCTCCCCTATAGAAAAGATAGTTTTTCATTCTTTTCTTTTGCTTTCCACAGTTGTAGAGCTCATAGGAAATTGAGGTAGTTGATTCTGTAAATATATTATTTGAGTAGGGGGCATTTATTTAAACCTGGACAATGCCTGTAATTAATTCTAGTGCAACATAATTGTAACACAATTTAAAAGTATATCATCATTAGATTGTTAGTTATCTACTACCAAATTTCTTAAAAATCAAACACACATTGTACTAGAGTTAACAGATACATTACATAGACAGACATACAGAGTGAAATTTCATGCTAAAATATGCTGATCTATATTCTAGAGTGCCCAAAACATTTAAATCCATCTAAAACTTGGAATTGACATTTTTTATCCCATTACAATAATTTACCTGTATATATACTATGTATTGCAAAAAAATGTTCGTTAGTATATTATATAATTGACTGTTTATCATTAATAGAAAATTGACATAAAAGAAATATGTTAAGATTATTTTCCAGCAATAGACAATTCCGAAAGTCTTCTACCAGTTATTATCTCTTAAGTCACCAATCATATTGCTTGTTCACTTCACACAGATGATTTTCAAATATTTTATGACTAAATCAAACTTGTAATTTGTTGTATATAATTTTTTATAATTAATATTTTCTTTATTCATTGATATTTTAAAGAGATTTTTCTGAAAAAAATACCCCAGCAAGTTCTATTTCCCAAATTTTGTGATTATCACCACCAAATTTAAAATATTTAAATTAAGCAGTTTAAGGTATAGTATTCAAATTGCCTTTAGAACTACGACTACATAACCATGAAATATAAAGATAATATATTGGTATATAATAGAAAATATATTAGAATAGTAATGTACTCACTATCAAGGACATAAATTCAGTTTGCTGAAAGTTTGTTACTAAACATCAAGAATCAAAAATAGCATTTTTAATCTCCAAAATTAATTTGTGTTTATTGCCAAAATGCTGAGTAGAAGATTAGTAGCTATGAAACCCAACTTTTGATTGATTTCTTTAAGTACTAACTGCCATCCATATGACACAAATTCAGTCATGAAAGTTTGTTACTGAATATCCAAAATAGCATTGTGTAATCGATCTCCAAAATGAATTTGCATTTCTTATTGCCAAAATTTTCATTGCATACAGATATTGGCTGTGCCAACTTATATAAGAAATATTTAATACTATACAAATAGAAAATTTTTGCATTATCAAAATAATTAATCTTGAACACAAGGGATCGCTGAATGCAGGTGTGTCTCTCAAACACTTTTTTGTACTTTTATGAAGATTGGGTTTTGTAGATAGGGTGGTAAGAGACAATTGACTTTTATGTAAATATGCATACATATGCATTATTTTATAATTGTAAAGAACATTTTTACGGAAAAGTATTCAATTTTATTTCTAGAATTTCCTGAGAGGTAGGAAGAGAGCTCATAAGAATTATAGGTAAGGCATTTTGAATTTTATAAATCTCAGCATAATTCATGATAAAATGAATATTTGTATAGATTTGATAAGCACTATGTGTATTAAACATATTTTTTATTTTAGTGAAAGCAGTAATAATGAAGACAGTGATAGTGAAAGCGGATGTAAAAAAATAGGTATATACTGATTGTATTATCTTAATTTATTGAGTAATTAGTTTAGCATAATTTTAATATGCTTATTTTATTACCAATTTTATTAATTTCCAATAGTACAAACACACATTTTGAACAAAAATGAATATAAAATCTTCATATTACTTACAGTATGCAATACGAATTTGGGTGTCAACCAGTTTCAAAGGTAAAAAACAACCTTCTTCAAGACAAGCAATAAGTACTCTTTCCATTTAAATTTTTTTACTATTATTCTGTGGTTTTTACTGTTCATTCATAGTATCCTACTACTCATTTCCTGCCTCCTTGTTTTTATCTCTTTTCATTTCTCCTCACTGAAGTAGCAACTTTTTACTACCTTCAGTCATGCATGCTATTCTATCATTGATGCTGAACTTGATCAATTATGTAAGGTTGCACTTCTTGCTTGTTCTTAAGAAGAAAGCTGTTTTTTGCTTTCGAAACCAGTTGACACCAGTCGACCATTTATATTGTATACTGTTGGTATATGAAGTTTTTATATTCATTTAGTTTTTAACAACAGTTTTAAGTATATTTTGAACGTTGTGAATACTTTCAGAAAGGTATTTATGTCTGTGATAAGAGGACAGAATAATTCAAGAACATAAAATTTTGTTAATGTATCATGTAAACAACTAGAACTAGATAGAAATTTTTGTATATTTCAAAGAAGTTAAATTATTTGAAATATATGCTTCAATAGTGTTATTTCTCGCAGAGAAAATAATTCACTTAACAGTGATAGTACTATAGTATGTAGGACAAATGATAATTTTAATTACCGTATAGATTAGCCTCTGTGTTTAAAAGTTTAAATGTTACGAATACAAAGGAATTAGCCAAATGCATTGAATTTGTTGAAATGAGTGACCTGTTGGCAATTTACAAAAAATTAAGTTTGAAAATTTAACTTGCTCATAGTAAGATACTTTTTTCATTCTCATAGTGATTATGGTATGCATGGATATAAAAAATATCATATATGAATGTATGAAAATTGCTTCCTTCATTTTTTTGTTATTTTTCTAACTCTGCAGTCTTTTATTCATTAATATTTTAATTATTATTGCTGATGTGGCGGCACAGTGGTTCAAGGAAAGTGTTTCTTTGTGATTCCTGGGTTGTTAAGTTGTGGGTTCGAGTCCCATCTGCAGGCATAGATGTTGTGTTGTTGGGCATCACAAGATGTTTCCCCAGCCCCACTGGTGTGACGGGACAGCTAAATGGTTTACATTTTATAGCCAATGTATGGGCGAATGATGTATGTGTCAAGTACTTAGCCATTAGAAATGAAAAAAAAAGTATTTTAATTTGATCATGTAATAAGATTGATTTGATCATATAATAATTGGATAAGTAATTTAATCGAATGTTATTTGTATTTAGTTAATAATGTATCTCATGTAGTTTTCTGAAACCGGTTGTTTTTCTTTATTTTTTGCCATTTTTTTAATTTTTAAAATCTTTTATATACTGGTATTTTTTCTACTAATTTGAACAATTTTTTTTTTTAGTTTTGTAACAGTTAGTTTTTTAACTACTTTCAGAGAAACAAAATTGGAAATTATCAAAAGCTCACTAATAAGTCGAACCTAAAAGGAGAAAAAAGTTTTACAATAACTATTCAAAAACACTTGAAAACAAAAAAAATTATATACATAATAATAACATTTAATTTGCATTGCAATACTTTATCAGAACTGTTTAAAGTCCAATTCCAATCAAAGTTAATACATATATGTCTAGTCAAACTCACCAAACAGTTAAAAAAGTCTTTCTCCATCATTGACGTGTTATGTAAATATCAGCAATTCCATCTATGTACATATTATAAGAATTTCTATTATCGTCACTTATAAAATCCCATCATCATCTGTGCCATCAAGTTCATTACTAATGCAATATTTCTTAAATGATTTTACGACTATTTCCCACAAGTATTACATCATTGTCCAAAGCGCCCTTGACCTACTATGTAATCAAATAATATCTGGCTTCCACCCGTTATTTCCACAGATTGAATTGACATGAAGCATTAAAGTTGTTGGTATTCTCTGCAAAAGAAACCACTTTCAACTTAAAATCCTGCATTATAGTTTTACACAATCTGTAATAGTAATAGGGAGTGTGTAGCTCTGAAAAGAGCCATTTTTTGTCGAAGATGAGCAACCATAATCGTAGGAGCAAGAGAAAAGCTCATGCTATTGAAAACAGGCAAGATGTAAGAGTGGCTGTAGCGAGGGCGGAGTGGCATTCGGTTAAGTCATGACACAATATGCTAGTGCTTTCTGGTAGGTCGGACGGTCTGGGTCTCAACAACAACAATATGCTAGTAGTCAGGAGAGCAGTGACTGCATTGTGGGTATGCAAAGCCAGGAGATTTTTAAAGTACAGAGAAATTCGGAGGGTTGTGATTACGTGATTACTATTGCATCATTTTAGGATAGATCGCTTTGTGGAAAGAACTTTTACATTTCTGAATTTTTTTTTAGGGTTTCATGTATAAGTCTACCCCCCCTCCACACACACACACACGTTGAAGCTCTTTTTTTTTGTTCCAAATTTCTCAAATTATACACATGGTAATTAAAATATGTATATGGTAATTCAAATTAAAAAAAATCACATCTACATAATACATGAAACTTGCCACCTAAATTAGGTCCAAATCACTTCAGTGGTTTTCGGAATTACAAAGGGACAACGATTTAACAGTCATCCACCCACACACCAACAAAAGTCCTTTCTTATCCCAATAATGTATTTACAGTACAAACTTACTTGTGACCCCCCCCCCCTCCCCTTCCCGAAGGGTGGGAGCAGTTGGTTCAAATTTCCAGGCCCATGCTGCCTGTAGGACCCGGGCCTGCATTTATGAAGAAAAATTTCCTATTTACACAAAGTTTTTTTCCTGTCATGGGGCACAGAATTATTGTTTTTTTTTGTGCCCTAGCCCGCTTTCGGCAGCTGTGCTAATGATTAAATCACAATCACCATACTTTTCTGAGGCTACATCAGTTAAAGTAAAATGTTTTCTCAATCTACTTCTAAAAACATATCTATCAAGAAAAATGGTGCAAGTTACAACCACTATCACAGATACTTGCCTCTAGCTCTCCATGCGAAGAAGGTAAAAATAAAACAAAACAGGATTTAAGCATTTATAAATGTAACTTTTACACACTACACATAAATTAAATAACTTTTGTACTGAAAATTATAGTAATGCATTCTACTTCAATTAACAGTTTTTTTTATCAATTACATTTTTTTTTACTTTTGCCTCATATAGTTTCAAAATTTTATACACCATGGAAAGTTTCCAAAAATTCATCATAGGCTCGGACTCAGTAGGCATATTGAAAAGCTTGACTGAATTCATCACTGTAAAACTTATTTAGCCTTTAAACAGGATCATATGTAATACTGATGTCATATATATTCATATTTTTGAGCATTTTGTATTGATTTGTGTATTATCTTCTTTTTAATAACTTGAGCATAGTTTATGTATAGTATTATACATGATTTCAATGTGCATTTAAATAAAATCTTGCTAGAGTGCAATTTATTTTTAACTTTTTGAATTTTTTTATAAACATGTTTAGTTACTATTGAAGACTACCCATGGGGAAAAACTTTGACAGCACCTGAAAAGAAGGTGAGTTTTGTTTTTCTAGTTCTTATGCTTTTTTACTTGTTTTTGAAATATATTTCCTTAATTTATTTTATATTACTTTTGTTAACTGTTAAATCAAATGTACCCTGGTTGGCACAAACAAAAATTACACACCTTGTTAAAATTTATGGCTTATAGATGTGACATTGCCTGTGATTCTTATAGATGTGACATTGCTGAATCTAAAATGACTAACGAATTGCTCTATCATCTACCATTGTAAAAGGAGACAGGATTAATTTATTGTTTGCAAAGTATGCTATTTTAATAGAACTGCCTGAAACACATAATTTTTTCTGAAGATTAACAAGATTTTTAATTTATTTTTCTAAAAATATATAGATGGTTTATTTATTCTATATTACAGGAGTACTTTAAAAACTAAATTTTGTTTTATTTGTTCTATGTAAGGAAGATGTAGGGACACTTTAGTCTACTGCCATTGTAACCCAAAAGTACAGTTTTTGTTGACAGCTAACATTTATTTTATTTTGTTTATAATATAAACATAAGCTAACAGTTGTTTTATTAAATTTGAGTAAAATATGCATATAAATAATGGTTGCATGGTTCCTGCCTCCATATGTAGATTATTATTAATGTATTTTATGACCCCATGAGCCCCTGTAAAAAGTAAAAAGTAAACAATTGCCAGCCTTGCATGTGTATTTATGAAATTTGAAAATATACTTGTCTTATTCATCTCTATTATTCTGATAAATAATTTCAGATTTGATTAAAATCCCAATTTAAATTAATCATTATTTGATCCAAAAAGCATATTTATATTGGTTTGTTTTATCTCCCCCCCCCCCCCCCTACAGTACATAGTATATGTAAAATTTAAGTACAGTAAAACTTCTCATTAAAGGACATCCACTGGACATAATATTTTGTTTGTAAATGAGGGGTGTCTGCAAAATGGAGGGAACATTTCTCTATCAAATTAAGTCGCCAATTGCAGATTTTATCATAGACATACATGCAAAAAATGATGACTTGTTTTAAATGCAAAATTACATTTTTTCATGAACTAATAATGTTATAGTACCTGATTCAAGTAGCAAAATATTTACAATATTGAAAATGAGCACTTTTATTGAATTTAGAAGATAATACTGAAAATAAATTACAACTTACTCTTTCAGTACGTTATGTTGTAAATGTCTTGCTCACTATATCTTTGAATTATTGATGGCAACTTTTTTCCCAAGTTCCCAACACATCTTTGTTCACTACAGCAGCATCTCCACAGATTTTTCGGAAAATAATGTTGTATCAGAGTGAATTTCTTCAAGCCATTTATTTGTTGCTCTAAGATCAGTTAGTTCAAGTTGTGAGGCAGCTTTAGCTTTTTGCTGTATAAGTGATTTAGACAGAGGAATGTTTTTATTTCTAGCTGTGAAAAACCACTCAAAAACAGCGGCATCAATAGAAAGTCCACCAGTTTTTGCTTTTCCTAATTTAATCACCATTCTTACATCATTGTTTTAATAAATTGTCTTTTTGCAATAAAACATTACTTTGTGTTTTCCTCACTCCAAACTTTTCAATTGCTTAAACGTCACATTTATTTTAATTAGCAAAATCTATAAGATCAATTTTCTCATGAAGGGACAGAGCGTGATCAAGAATTCACTTGGATTTTAATGGATCTATGAATTTTTAGTTCTTTTGAATGTGAATCAACCATTTTTGAACTAACTGATGATTGAGTCGGAACATTTTATTTTTGAAGATATAGAGAATTTCTATAAGATTTGTTACAATTATTTCAATTTGTAAGTACAAAAGCCTTGATCTCATATCACTATTGCATATTTAATCCAAGTGAAGGGCCAATTTTTTAAATTTTTTTAAATACACCCTATCCTATTATTTATCATTCCCTATTGAAATAGTTATGTTTTCTTATTTTCTCATAATTTGAAATTTTGTTAAGCAAATAAAATATTTTTTCTCGTGCTACTATTCATGACATTTCTTTCTTATTCAATTCTTCATTTCTGTTTCTGTGATAGCTCTGTGTGGCCTTGAAGCTGCGCCCAATGTATTATATTTACTACAAAGCTTTTCTTCTATATGTAAGTTTTCATTTTATTCATCCTATCTCATTTAAACATCATTTTTCTGATATGCTTCAAAATAAATAATTGTTAATATATTTGTCAATAATAATATTTGCAAAATTAATTGTGTTATTAAATTCATGTTCATTATAGATAGTTTCGATTTTGTACTTTATAAGTCAAAACCGAATCGGTTTTGTACTTTATAAGTCAAAATCAAATGACTCAGTGTATAAAGTTATCAGGTATAGTCACTGTTTTACACAGTGACTATATCCTATGTGTTTACAAAACTCTCACCTTATGTGGCAATTCGTATTTTGCATTCATTTTATTATGTGAAAAGTTATGAAAATAGTCAATTCAAGAAGTCATATTTGCACTTTGCAATATACCAGATTTTTATGATATCCACAGTTTTCTATCTATGGAAGAATGGTACTAATGGCATTACGATTTTACATTACTAAAAAAATATGATTTTAATTGTTAAAAAAACCTTAATATAAAAATTTTAGAAATATTATTTTGTGAAATTGCTTATACATATGAGAATTGGTGACATTATGGTGTTGTCCAAAAATTTACACTTTTCATCCACCAGCTAGCAATAGGTGTGATTTTAGGTAAGTTAAAGAACACTATTTAGAGTTCTATTTTATATCTTTTTTGAAGTTTTGGAACTTGGCTATTAACAGGTAAAATACAATTTTATTATTTATTTTT
Source organism: Amaurobius ferox (assembly GCA_951213105.1). Taxonomy (NCBI): domain Eukaryota; kingdom Metazoa; phylum Arthropoda; class Arachnida; order Araneae; family Amaurobiidae; genus Amaurobius; species Amaurobius ferox. The sequence continues at coordinate 18,746,568 of OX578143.1, forward strand.
GAAGAATATTACCTGTTATTTATAATACACAGTTATTATTAATAGGAATAAAAATTTAAAAATATTAAGTCTCCTGTTAGTGTATAAAATCGAGTGTATACTTAGCATAAGGCATACTTTGTTTCCCAATGTTAGTTTCAATTTTCATGTGAAACAAAAACAAACCTGTATGTCATTTCTATCATAGCCATTTTTTGCACGAGAATGTAATGAATATGCATTAAGATTCCATTAAGTTAATAAGTTCTGTCATCCATTAAAAAACTTAAAAGACATAAGCAAAAGTTTCTAAAAACTATAAGGAAAAGAAATTAAGAACAAAAATTGACAATTATCAAATGGTCAGCCATATACACAGTCGTTTCTGAAAATCTGTTTAACAGGAATATTTAATGTATAGTTTAAAATGCATAATTAGAATTCTCAAAATCCCTTGTGTATTTTTAACATTACATGGCTGTATGCAGTAAATTAATGTAGTAAAGTGTGCTGAGCTGTCTTTATTTTGATTGAAATAATTGTAGAATTTTTGTTTTCTGAAATGAAAGGATATTTATTAAACAATCACTAGATGTAGCAGTAGTGCTAAGTGGAGGATATCTTTCACAAAGAAATTTCTGAAGTAAACTGGTCATGTTTATGTAACATATTAAATAAACAATGGAAACTGCACGCATGCAACATGTGATAAGCATCTGAGCTGATGCACCAATTTGAGACTTGGCTATATTCCTTATCAATGTATCAGTTCCAATGGTGAGCATTTCAATTGCTTGTTCATTTCTGTCATTTTTGTTTCTCGAGTGAAACTGTACCTCCAGTTTTTTATGTTCAGATAAGTCATTTAGTTGTATAGGTCTTTGTTAACTGTGAACTTAGATTCAAGATCAGAAAAATCAATTCTTCTCTGAGAGCAATATTTTAATTTCATAGAAAGTGAGAAACCACAGTCACATACTTATATCCTATCAGCATCTTTCAACAGGTTTCCTTATTATTGTTGCTCATTATTAAGGAGCGGACATCATTTTTAGCTGAAGTGTAGTAGTAATAAACAAAATCATTGATGTAAAATACGTTGAAAGACTAGTATTTAAGCCTGTCAAAGACAGGTAGACTAACACTCTTAAAAAATTAAGCTGTAACATTTTTTTATTAAGTTTTATTTTGTTTAACAATGTATGGTGCTTAATGTCAAAAATAAGTCCCTCAATTGAAAATTGGCCAGTTAAGTTCTTCATCATGGTTGAGTTTAGGTCTTTGATGTTTCTAATGGGGATTAGGGAGAATTCTGTAAGATTTTAACCTCCCTCCTCCACATTTTGCCCACTCTGGGAGAAAAATTGAAAATCTGGCTTCATTTAGTTTGGTCCGGTAGTTAATAGTATAAGTGCAGAAAGACTTCAAGTTTTTAAACCACTGGCAGACTGATTGGAGGTTTGGACAGATGTTTATAAATAACTTCTAATCTCTGCCCCGAGGAGTGGACGGGGAATTAAAAAATCTGACTATAGGGTTATCACTGGGCTTTTGAAGGGTCTGAAAAGACTAATTTTTTAATTTATATGGAGGTTAAATAAAAAAATTGGCTACATGAGGCTCTGTCTGATTGCTGATGGTTGATACTATACATGTGCAGAGATTCAACCTTTTAATTTAGATCACCAGGGTGGGGGTGGGTGGCTTTTGGAAGGTCTGAAAAGACATTTTGAGATCCCTCTTTACTCATCCCCCAGTCAGGTAAATGGAAAATTTGACTCAGTTAAGTTCTGTACCACAGTCATTCTATATGTGTGTGGCGGTTAACTATTGCCATTTATGACACCTGCACCAAAACTAACTAGAAGCGGCTTTTCTCAGTGTATCTGATAACTGAGGAAACCGCATACCATTTCCTGTTTTGGGACGCCTGACTTCCAAAGATTCCCGATGGGGATTTACACATAACTTTAATGCCGGTGACAGTATGTTGGCATGTGAAAGCCATAATTTTCGTCACCGGCATGTGTGAAAAACAAGACGATGGTGCACACCGAAAACACGCGGCGTGCATGGGGGGCACCCCCATTAATGAGCCCCAGACCGACGACGACCAATAAGATGGTCGGTCACTCCTTCTGGGGCGTTTACAAAATTCAGTTTAGAAAAGAACTTTCATCTTTTCGGACAGAGACTCGCTCCAAAAATCTCGACTTGATCGGTCGACTCTCCGTCGACTTGCTTTCGAACTTTGGAACTACGCAGTCGAAACCTCCTTTCGACTGCTTCGAACTTAACGTTCCAACAATCAGGATTTATCCGCTTGCCGCAGAATCTCTCTGCAAAGTATTAGTATGCTGTATATATATTTGTAAAATTTAATGTAAATAAATGTTATTTTATGCAAGTTAACGTTCTGCCTAGAGAACAAAACAACAACAAATGTTGGGGATTGTGTTGGGCATTAATACCGCATATCAGGTTCAGCCCACACAAACAAAGCAACAATAAACCCCGCATGTGCAAAGATTCAGCCTTCTAGGTCAATGGGGGGGGGGTTGAAAGTGGGTCTTAAATGTCTTTTTGAGCCCCTTCTCATTTTTCCTATGGTGGTATAAATTGAAAATCTAATTCCTTTATGTTCTGTCCTATAATCAATAGTATAAATCAGGTGCAAACATTCAGCCTTTTAGGTCAATAAAAGGACTTTTGCAGGGTTTGGAAAGATTTTTTTGAAACACCTATTTTCCCCACCCCTGCCAATATTTCCTGGTGTTGAATATCAAAAATCTGTCTTCGTTTGGTTCTGTTCTCTGGTTGATGCTATAAGTGTGTGAGGATTCAGTCTTCTAGGTTATCAGTGGCATTCTGGAAGGGCTGAAAAGATAAAAACACGCTAGACATTAATGTCCCAAAATAGATATTTCAAAGTGTTACAAAGTGCATTTAAATGCATAACATCACTACTATTGTCCGATCATAATTATCATGGTCTGTTAAAGACTAACAATGGGATAGCTAAGGCCTAAAATATGCAGTAATTCTGGTGTAAAATAAATTTCGGGAATTTTACTAGAAATAATTTTTTAAACTGTTTAAGTCATTCTTCCAAGCTTCTTTACATTGTATATTGTGGGGCGCGGTAGCCCATTGGTTAGCGTGCTGGAGTTGCACTCGGTAGGCCCGGGTTCGATTCCAGCCACTGCCAAAACTGCCGCTGTGTTCACGCGGAGTACGATCATGTTAAACATGTGGGTCCGTAAGTCCTTCCGAGAGGTTGATGGTAGGGGAAGGAGGGTACGGTCCCTGTGGATGCCTCCCCCACTGGGTTCCATTCTAAATTGGGTGGCACTTCCCGGCTGTCCAAACTGTTACCTTACACCTTTCTGGTAAGTTTGACGGTCTGGGTCTCAACAACAACAACATTGTATATTGTATATTTCAGAGTGACATTATTTTTTTGGCGACTTTAACATCTTAAGTTCTGTTCTTTAGAAAGGTATTACAAAATATGTGTTAACTTGCAGAGAAAGAGGGCATAAAATATTTTACAGGAAAGCTTACATCATTATTATCAATGTCTATGAACAGCAATAACCAAAATATCGGCAGTGGCTCCAGTCTGATGGAGCCAAAATGATTTTGCATGAATAAAATTTTGTAAAATAAAACTCCAGTAAGGTTCATTATTCAAAATTTTCAGACTCATTTGTTGCATTTACTGACTTTCAAAGTACTACAAGTTACTCGCTAACTGTTTATTGCTAGCTAGCATTTTTGGTTTTTTCCCTCATTTCAACTGGAAATGTATTACTATTTTACTAACTTGCTTTGCAATATTTAAATTGAACTTATACAATATATCTGATGAGATTTTACATTCAAGTTAATTTATAAACTTGCCTGGCAACACATAAATACGCACTTGAATATGTATATTTCCATATAATTTGTTCAAACCTCACCAATCATTAAACATCTTTAGAATCCCCAAGTTTAGGAAAAAAACACTCACTTGACAGATACTTTTTAAAGTTTTTTCCAAAAAAAAAAATGTTCAAAATATTAACATATTGAAATTAATTTTATATATTCTTAATCTGGAAACTATTTTGACAAAACAATAAAAAGTTATTTGCACTTTTATCTATTCAGGGGGTATAAGCATTCAAAGAGTTTGCATTTTTCGTAAAGCTCTGTTTTTCACCATAGAAACCCCAAACACAGATGTTATTCACATCAAAATCTGCCAAAGGATGAAAAATGAAATGGCTATTTTAAATTGGTATGTTACCGTTGAATAAAGGGAAATGAGATAGACATTATGACATAGCTTCTTGAAATTACTAATTGACACATGCATGAAACCGAGTCAGTTGTACATATCTTGTAACAAATTTACTGTACTACTAAATTGTACATTGTGCAAAGTAAAATTATTAAATAGAAGACAAGATGCACTTACACAGTTCAAGTAAAAAAATACTTTTTATGGTTGTTTGTTTTGCTTTGCAAATTTCCTGCATCGTTTCATATAAAACAAATCTATCTTTCAATCTGGAAATATCTTCACCGAGGTTGGGAGCATTCTTATAGGCATGAAATTTGAGGCATGAAAGGGAACTCATCACTTCAGTAAAATAGTGAGTTTTTCACTCCCTCGCACTGTTGTTGTTGTTGAGACCCAGACCATCTGACCTACTGAAAGGTGTAAGGTAACTGTTTGGACGGCCGGGAAATGTCACCCAATTTAGACTGGAACCCAGTGGGGGAGGCATCCACAGGGACCGTACCCTCCTTCCCCTACCACCAACGTCTCGGAAGGACTTACAGACCCATATGTTTAACGTGATCGTACTCCTCATGAACACGGCGGCAGTTTTGGCAGTGGCAGGAATCGAACCCGGGCCTACCGAGTGCAATTCCTGCGTGTTAACCACTGGGCTACCATTCCCTACTCCCTCACACTTAGGAAACCCCAGGCCGTTCGACTCATCCTGAGGACTTGAGTAACAATTTGGACGACCGGACATCACACTGTTGTTGTTGAGACAACAGTGTGATGTCCGGTCGTCCAACAAATTGGACATCACACTGTTGAAGACCCAGACCGTCCGATTCGTCCAAAGGACTAGGAGCAACTATTTGGACGGCCGGGGACATCACACTGTGTAGTTTCTCTTTCCTCTTCGGACATCTCATCAGGATTGACCTAGAAAGCCAGCATACCATTCAGAATTTCCCCAAATAAATTGCTGCTCTCCTTTGGCTACGACAAACAAACAATGGAAGAATGGCGCAGGTTGGAGTACAACTGATATTTGACTGCTTGCATTTAGAATAGTTTAGTGCAAATAAATTAGTTTTTAGTCTTCAGAATTGTTTATTTCGAATCATTGTATGTGTTCGGCTACCTGACAATGTAACAGTATTTAGTGTTCTAGGGACTTTAAGATTACCTGTCTAAGTTAAAGTAGTAGGTAGGAAGCTGTAAATCTTTATCACAGGTGTCCAACATTCAAGTTAAGGAGGTGTCCAATTCATTCATGGAGGATCCTTCTAAGGCAATTCAAATTATTCTTTTCTGTTTCTCTGTAAAGTACTTCTCTTAGGGAGGTGTCTAAGTTGAGAGGTTTTTACTGTACACTAACAGCATACCCTTTCTTCATACGGAGTATATAATAGTATAAAGAAACTTAAAATTAACAATCATGTGCAAATTTCTATAGTATACTGAATGACATTTTTAATCAAAATATTCTGTTAAAATATTTAATACAATGCTATTAAAAAGAAGTTTAAGAATCTCTGTTCTTGCTATACAAAATTATCTTCACGGGCAGATCTGAAGAATAAAACATCCGGGCCTCTTATGTAAACAAATTTACAAAAAATATGGAATTGAATCAATATATGCAAAATAAAAGCGTTAAAATTGTGCGGAACCCATACTAATTATATGCGCAATTATATGCGCAATTATATATATATAAGTGTATACGCAAATATTAGAATATATAACCTGTATTAGTAGATTACATGTATAAATTGAAAATATCAATAAACCCATAATCTTTAAACCTGAAGGCAGTAATTTATTACAATATATGTCAAAATGAAAGTGCTAAAATTATATGGGAAGATATACCCGTACAACTTATAATATAGTAGATTAGAAGATATGTCCGGGTATTAGTAGAAGATTACCCATATTACAATATGAGTCTCAAATGTCTTTGCCAAAATAAAACAGATGATGTAATAAATTGAAAATATCAATAATCCCCTTAATCTTCATTCCAGAAAGCCGTACTTGATTCCAATATATGCCAATATATGTAAAAATATAGTCCAATATATGTAAAAATATATGCCAATATACCTGTACTACTTATATTCTCGTAGATTAGAAGATATACCCGTGCATAGAAGATTACTCATACAACATACAATATGTGAGGTTTAACAATTTTTGCCGCAATAAATCAATGGCGTAATAACTTGAATATATTGATAACCTCTGAATCAATAATCCCTGAAAATATCATTAATAATGTGTAAACCTGAAGACCATAATTGATATTATCCAGTCAAAAATGTAATGGCAATGAAATTTATTTTATATACATATCTTCATTATTCAAATCGTAAAAGATTTAATGAAAATCATATGCCGCATAATACATTGGAGTTGCATCCGTTGCTAAGCGACATTATATAATTTGCTTTAAATAAATTTGTGGGGAAAATATTGTCTGAATAATGCTATTTCTATGGAAGATTTGGTAACATTTTCATCAATTTAGCCACATTTTAAAAAATCGCCAAATTTATCGCCAAGTGGGACTGTAGAACTGACAGTCCCACTTGGCGACAAATTGACAAAATATCATCACAATACTATCCTTTAACAAAACACAATTAATTTCATTTAGTACAATTTTATCAATTTCAAGATATTTTTATGGATTTACAAACATTTTTATCAATTTGGTGATATTTTATAAATTCCCTAAATGTGTTACAAAGTAGGATGGTTGGTCTGACAGATACATGCTAATGAAACATCATATCAGTACTCTCTTCTAACAAAACAAAATAAATTTCATTGCTTTGCGTCGTTTTTATCAATTTGGCAACGTTTAAGAAATGTTGCCAAATTAGCAATATCCCGTCAAATTCGTAGCTCTGAATTTGCAGATCTGAATTAAACATCCTGATCCCGTTTATATATACTAAATGAAAACACTAAAATTTTATTGGAAGATATACCCATTCTTCTTCTGTTTCAACAATAGTCTAAATGAATTTATTGGCTAAACACAATATATGAGTTTATTAGCTAAACATAATATATGAGTTTATTAGCTAAACACAATATATAAACTTGAAAACTCTTTGCCGAAATAAATGAAAGTGATGTACGCAGTCCGCAATTAATATAATTAAAAGAAAAAATCAAACCTTTCATTTATAAGATATATTTTTATATCCATTTATTTATTATTCAAATCAAAAAAATAATAATAAACATTAACAGACACATTTCATTTAATTGCTTTGCCGAGCAACATGATATATCCTTATAAAATTCTAAAAATTAATTAACCATTTTGATTTCTTAATATTTTTCATCATTGAGTAAAAACTTGGGAAAAATAAACCATGGTGAGAGATTTTCCATTTAAATTCATGTTTTCAAACAATTTATGATTTCAGAAAGTGACTATTTAACGCAAAATTCTGCCACCAAACTCATAGATAAAATTTTAATTCATTTTCACATTTTAAACAAATGGTTTTCAACCTTTTCGTTTGGAGGAATCTGGGAGTTTGAGAGTAGAAATCCTAGGAAAAAGTTTCGTTTTCAATTAATATTTCAACAGCAACTAGTCTTAGAAACTCAAAACTGAGACTAAATTTAAGGGGATCTATTTCAAGGCTACCCACAAAATTTCATTAAATTCGGTTCAGCCGTTCTCCCATGATGATGAGATAAACAAAAGTTTCGTTTTTCACTAATATCTCAAGAACCACGGGCATATAAACTCGAAACATAGACTAAATTTTAAGTTGGACTATTTCAAAGCTACCCACAAAATTTCATCAAATTCGGTTCAGCCGTTTTCCCATGATGCCGAGACAAACAGACAGACAGATTTTTAATTTTATTTATATAGATTATATAAAATAATATATGAAATAAATAATATTTGCTGTTTTGTATTAGTTTCACTTTTCATTTGTTGACTTTATACACACAGAGTTTTCAAAAATAGATGATTCATGCTCTAAAGTGATCAAAACATGCAAATCTGTTGAAAACTTGATTTCAAATTTTTAAAACTGTTAAAACATTTTCTCTACATATATTATGTACTGTAGAGAAATTAAAATTTAGGGCTGTTAGAATATATGGAAACTGGTATGTTGGGCACATCATGCATTTTATTCATATAATTTGTTTCTGAATTTGATTAATAATTGTTGTATTTGATGTTAAACAGGTCCTGCTTCATTTTTTCTGTTATCAACTCAAATATTCCATAAGTATTTTTCTATTCCTCCTTTTAACATCATGGTCAGATTTTTCAAGTCGTATTTTTGACATGTGTGCTCCTGGCGCTATAAATTTTAGAAACGCTAACTGTTACATTTGTAAAACAGAATGGAATATTCCAGTTATCTTTTTCTACCTTTTGTTTCTTCTTAAACTGTTGGATTCTGGGTTTCTTTTGGTCAAATGGGACATTCTAAAACTTCTTTCCAATTGATTCTCCCTAAGTTCTGTTTCTATCAGCACTTTATCAATCCAGAAATCATGAATGCTTAAAGTTTTAACGTATGCCATTGACAAACTTCTACAGTAGGGATGACGAATAGGATTTAGTCAGAGTGCCAAATTTATTCAATATTTATGTGGGGTTTTTTCATGTGTCAGTATTTATCTAAGTACAAATAATAATAGTTATTGAATATATGAAAATGGTATAGAGCTTTCCAACATGACGTCACCCATTCTTTATCATCTGTTTCAAAAGCGTTTGTAGGACACCACGTGATCATTCTTTGACTTGATCCATTTGATTTTGTAAGAAAAGCATAAGATTTGAAGGAAAAGTTTATAAATATGCCGAACTTTTGTGCTGTTTGGGATGTGGTAGTCAAGGTGATAGAGATTCTGTTTCTTTTTTTAGAATCCCCTGTGTTTCCCAAAACAGGAAAACCAGGTAATATTAAATTAAAATCGGGAAGACGAGAAAAAGGGAATTCAGGAAGGATTTAATAATGTTAACAACTTCAAAATTGAAGTTGTCATATCCTTGAAAATTCAATTTGTGATAAACATCTTATAACAGGTAAGTTTATTCTTTTCTATTAATGTAAAATAACTTATTTATTCATAAATCATTAAGTTTGAAATGTTTCTAAACCATATTGAGCGTAAGTATGGTTATAATCGGCATTAATGTAGCTCGAGAAGATGTTAACTCATTTTTGGAATCTAAAATATATGGATCAATTTCATTTTGATAAACGCTTTGCCACTGCAAAATGCATGTTAACACAAAGTCTTAATTGTCTATCCTACATTCTTGGTTGCTATGCTGTTTGCAGGGCTGAGGCCCCGTGATGTGGAATACTTTATAGGAGACAATTAGTACAATTATTAATTACCAAATAATGGTACACATATAGATATAGAAAATTATATTAATATTTTTTTGTTCAGTCTTTTGTTTCATGCTATTTGCAAGATTTTTTATATCAGGTTGATATGTTGTCAATTGCATGCTGCAACCTGTTTATAGCCTGTTAATCTTTCTCCTGTCAATCTGTTCATAGCCTTTGTGCACACATAATTCATAGAAAAAAGACTTTCGGATGAGTATATGCAAGAAAAAAATGTTAACAATGAAACTGCTAATGTTTAAATAGTAATAAAACATCCAACAGGCTGTTCCAGATTTCTAATATTGTGTTTTTAATATGACATTCTGACTCTCTATCTTGTAATGATGACATTCCAATTTTTCAATACTCTTTTGCATACTTGCACATTTTTCTGTCCAAATAAGATTAGATTGCATATGGATAATCTATATTTCTAAATTTTCTAATGGAAGATCTTTCTTAAATAGGTCATTATCATAATTTTTCATATGAAATAAATCTAGGTTATTGAAAATTTTTACCAATTTTTCAATTCTTCTAAAATCTTTGAACTTAAATTCTTGATTCTATGAAATTGTTGCTTCATAGGATTAAAATGTTTTTAATTCATAAGCAAAATTGGTTTTCAAAATTTTGTGCTTTGTCCAGAATGTTTTGAAGTTTAGGAAAATATTCCAATTTTCCAGATTCAATGTCTTTAATAAAAATATTTAACTTAATTTGAAAATCCTTTTTTGCCCAAATGCAACCAACATCAGTCTTTTTCCACTGTCCTTGCAATTTTTTATTTAGAATGTTTAAATGCAATGCTATATCATTAAAAATATTAATTTTCTAATCATTTCATATCATAAGTTCTCTGATATTGTTCTTCTTATATTCATGTAAAAATATGCATACTTTCTCCAAGCAATCTACAACTCTTTTTAAGGATACAGCTCTAGCTAACTAAACTATTTCACATTAAAATGTCATCATATTTAGAATAGACATCATTTAAAAGTTCTTTGAATTGCCTTTTGTGCATGTCACATGCAACTATTTTAACTATTTCCAATATCTCTTTTAAAGTGATAGTGCCAGTTTTTGAACAAGGCACTTGTTGGTGAATAATAAAGAGGAATCCTATTATCGAAGTACCAACATGGTTTCCAAATAAATTAACAAAGCCAATTGCTTGTCCAGTCATATTGACTGTTTGTTCTGTCTGGAAATATTTTTTTATTAAATTGATGTTATGTTTCTTTAATTCATGTACGACAACTTTGCAAACATTTTTACTTCTTGTTCTTTTCGGTATATTTGCTAATTTAAAAAAAATTTTCGTGCATTTGAATATCCTTTAGATAATCTTATTGAGACCCAGACCGTCCGACCTACCAGAAAGGTGTAAGGTAACTGTTTGGATGGCCGGGAAGTGCCACCCAATTTCCTTTAGATAATGTGCAAAACTTGCTAACTGAGCAGATGACTTAATATCAATTGTTTTATCGAGACAAATTGAGAAGTAATCGCAACTATTAATGGTGACTTAATATCTGAAGTTGATCGAAAATGTTAGCATTCATTGTTAAAATCCTTTCTTTTATCATATTTCTACTTGGTTTTAATTTTTATTTCTATTTCTCTTTTTTTTTTAATTAAAAGCAGGCACATTTTTTAACATTGTTTTCTTTGACATGTTAGGCCAGACATGCATGCCACGTATTTGTCATAACTGTTCTACAGGGTTGTTTGGTATTTTCTTTTGCACGTGTGTTATGCTGTTTTGGTAAGCAGTTATGCCACTTGCATTCCCCAAGAAATTGCCTGTACTATTCATTTAATATTGAGGCCCTGATCGGCATTGATATATCAAAGAAAATAAAAAATATTCCTATAGTTTAACAGTGGTATAAGATGAAATTCTGCACCAAGTTATTCATAACTGGTGGATTGATGAGCTACTAAAATTAACATGAAACTTATCAATTTAGTGAAAACCAATTGAAAAGAAATTCTAGATTGTGTGATTCCATGTCATACTGATGAAATTTGAAGCATGCCTAGGATTATTGGTACCATGAGCACAGATGTCAAAAATGTGTCAAATGTGTCACACTCATCAAATTAAATCTGGGCTTGTGGTGGGCTTAATTCTCATATAATCTGAATTTCATCTAGACCTTGCCTAGGCTTGAATGATTTGTGTTGGTTCCAAAATTTTTTCTAGGACCACACATTTTGATCAGTGCAGGCTTCTAACTAGAAGTGGCCCTTGCAAATGTCCAAAGTTATATATTTTCCATTCATTAAAATTTTCAACTGTTATTTCATCCAATTTATACATTTTAGTTTTTCTTTGTTGAATATTTTTTACACATGCAGCATAAGATCACAACTTTCACATTATACTTTGATTTATATCAAGAATACATTAGCAGTAGCAGACCCTTTCATGTTAGGATAATTTCTACTATAATTATCTATTTATACTTATTTATCTTTGCAACATTATGAAATACTATTGGCTAAATATTAATTATTCTTTTATTTACTATATATATAATTGTCTTAGCTAAGGGAAATGTAAGTACAAATAAAATAATTCAAGCTGTTTTGAAGATGTGTTCAATGCTCTTCATCAGTACTAGAGAACCAACAAACCCAAAGTCTTTTTGACTTCAATTTGTAGTTCTCTAGCACAAACAAGGGGGATCCAATTCAGCCTCATAACCAAAGTTTAAACTAGTAAATAAAAATCTTTAGCATTTTAGCTAAAATCTCTAAAAATGTTTAAGCATTTTCAGATTTCCTTTAATGCTATTTTTCAATTTTTTTAATATTAATGTGAAATAAATAAGATGTCCATCTGAGAAAGAAGTTTGTGATTACTATTACTAATTAACAAATTTTCCATTTTTATGTTATTTGAGATACAAATCATAATAAAATATCAATTGTGAAATTTCAATACTGCTATAAAATTGTTTCAACTATGAATAACATATGCTAGTTATTAGATTACAAATAAAATCATGGAATATGGACTAACTTATAGAGCGGCAGATTAACACTCTGGCATTTAGCAGATTAGCACTCTAGCACCACTGGCCAATTGCGCAAGTAATATTTTAAAGTGGCTGGTAAAAAAAATACATATACTTGAAAATATAGGCAAACTATTTTGTACTCTGTAAATTTTGATGTTAGCAAAACCAAAAAAGTCACTATTTTTAAATTGCATTAAAACAGAAATGGCCAATATAACATGTGCAAATTGTAACACTAATAGGAAATGACCAAAGGAAAGAAATTAAAAAAATATAAATCGAAGTAATACATTTAATAGAATTTGAAATTAGAGTATTTCAAAAAGCCATTTTAATATGCTTCAACCAAAATTAAACATAATTTTGTAAGAAACCCATAATTAGAGTGTTTGAGCAAAATCCTTATTATGTAAATGAAAAAATAAAATTTTGTTTATAATTACAGATTATTGCATACATACAATAAGCAGTTTTTAATATATGCCTACAGTAAATAATTTTTAATGTTTCAGTGGGTGGTACAACATATTTGCACTTTATACATCTCAATAAGCAACAGAAAAGTCTAAATTCATAGTAAAAATATTTGGTCAGTGAAAATACTTTTTGGCCAATAACTTTTAGGAACCTACTGTCCATTAACTAAAGTTCGTTCTTAATCTGCAGCTTGACTAACTTGTGACTCCAGTAAACCTAAAATTGAAATCAACAGAAAACAGTGTAAAGATTCCCTTCAGAAAATCTACCGGATGTATATTATCTTCAATATTAATGAGAATTTGCTGACTTCTTAGCTCAAAATACACTCTAGTGAATTTAAATTCCTATTGTTCAAAATGTATATTATATCCAGACTATTAGGATTGTTGGTTTTATAAACTTTAACATGTTAGCTAAAGTGACAGAAAATATTTTAGTAAAATAATATTCCTTTTAACAGAATGCTAAAAAAGCTGGCATAGTTTAAACAGTACTCATAACAGCTGTATGTTGAATTTTTATTTTGTTTATGATTAAATATGTTAAGTTTTCTTTATCCTTTGCACAAAGTGTTTTTTACTTATTTATAGTCTTAAATATTCATGTAGATTGATACTCAGAGACAACAAGGCATTCCTACTAAGACCAACATGATTCCAGCCTCTATGACCATAGGAGAATGTGCCGATGTTGTTAATTTCTTGAAAGATGCCGGCTACATCCAGACACCGAATTTGTTGAATATTTCATAGTTAAGGCATCTTGGTTTTGTGATTTTTTATGTCATTTTTAATTTATACATTTCAGTCATTATAGAAATATGAAATGCCAGATTTCATGTTCAATCAATATTTAAAATTTATAAAATGACTGCACTATACATCTTTTTTCAATATTTGAAATGATAAAATTTAGATCTGTTTTTACATAATTTTAATAATAGTTCTTTTACTGACCATGTTCAACAAATATATTTTTCTCAAAATGGTTTCAATTTCACTTAGGCTAAAAAAAAAAGTGTGTACTGAGTTTTGTAACTTGTGAAAATTAAGACCAATGTGGTTAAATATGTTATTGGTATAAATATCATGAAGTTTGCTTTTTTTTAAATCTGGCTTAATAGTGTATCTAAATTAAAAGGGGCTGCCCCATATCAGGGTAAGAAATTTCATCTCAAAGTTTACCCATGGATCTTAGAGTCTGTCTGGGGCTTCCTGAGCCTCTGCAATAGTTACATTTGCTTTCTCTGATCCACTGTTGCCAAAACTGAGCAACTACCTATCTCTCTAACCAAGATGGCTACTGATGTGTCTGTTGGACCAACCATCTTCCTTTAGGCCTATCATGTAACCTCTCTCTAAATCCAACAATTGTTCATAGTGCCATCGAGTATGTCTCAAAGCATATTTGTACACAACTTGCAGTATGAAAACAGATAATCCAGTTCCAATTGCCCATGAGTGAGAACACTGGCCGTTTTAAATATTGCCTGATGTGTCACTGTCATGCACGTTACATGGTCTCTATAACATCATTGGCACTGACAGTTTGATCATTTGCATAACTTATAACATTTGCATTTCCACCTTCATTTCATTTCATATAACATTTGCATGCTGAGTTTTGCATCTGTAGCTCAATTTTTCATAGGAGCATATATTTTTTTGCAGAGTGTATTAAGATACAGGCCAGGAATTCAATCAAACAAAAAAAAAATATTGTTTAATTCAGGAAGGGGATTAAATTCTGCTTTTAAAATTTGTTGAAAAACCATCTTGGTTGTCTTAAACCACTGTGAATTAATGAACTTAAAAAATAAATGAGATTTTGTGTGATTTTGGTAATTTATAGAAAAAATGCCAATTACATCACAATGACCCATCTCTGCCACTAATCAGTCTTCAATGAGATGAACAAGTTGCAAAAGTTGTTATAAAGGATACAACCTTATGCTGAGTAAAGTCCAAGACCTTATGATGCTTTTCATTCCTCATATTGATCACGATTATCAATGATTGTCCATGAGTTCATTTTCCATACACATGGAAACTGATTTCATAAAACTGACTGTCTTATTTGCTACTGCTGGTGCTTTTCCAACATAGGGGCTATAGACCTCCCTCTTCAATTGTAGGAAAATAGTTCATAATGATCATTAATAAAACTGGTATGGCATTTAATACCCATTTTCATCTGGAGTTTAAAAACACTAAATGTCTTAGTAATTAAAATAGTGTTTTAAAGTAAATGTTTATGTTCTCAAAATTAACGTTTTTGAAATTGTTCACTATGGTTTAAGATGATCCATTCATAATGTTAATACTTTCACTAACCATCATTTGTCTCCCCCCCCCCCCCCCCCCCCCGTCTCGAAAATAAAAGTAAAAGATATTATACAATTTTGTGTATAATCAAAATTCAATTTGACTGATTTAAAAGAAAGTATTTCCGAATTTGATCAGTGTAGGTGTAGAAAACAGTTTTGGACAGCTTTAAAATATTAAGTCTTGATATTTCAATTTCCAAGATTTAACAGAAACAACAAGCACACAACTATAATAGAAGGTCTTTATTTCACTTCCTATAAGACGTACAAAATTTAAAAAAGGCCAGAGTGCTTTCAAGCGTAAATACGCTCTTCATCAGTGGCTACATGGAAATAGAAATAATCGTTCATATATAGACCAGAAAAGGTGACAAATTTGCATAAATACAATTATAAATAAACTTATGTTTATCTAAGGAGAATCCAAAAATACAAAACATTTTGAACAGATTCAAAATCGAGCATAAATCACAAAAAGTACAGTAAAAATTTTACAATTTTATTACAGAAATTTCAAATTCAAAACTTTTTTTTTTTTAAAGGAGGCAGTCAGAGGATGACGAGGGAGGACATCAGGATAACTATGAGGAGATTTAATTGCATGGAGTTGAGAATGATTTGCAAAGCATAACTTAAAATCTGAACGGGATCAAAATTACAAATCGACTCGCGGTAAATATAAATAAAGAGGGATTCAAAAAGGAGAATATTACGAGGGTTATTACAACGCATAAGAAGGAAAGTTCTTTCAAAAGTGGACCGGAAATTTTCTTTAACAACAAAATGAGCAAGGGCCGTAGAAAGTTTACCACCTTTCACATCCCTAGCATGTTCTGCCAAACGGATACCAATAGTACATTTTGTACTGCCAATATAAAATTTAAAGTTACCATCGATGGACAACAGGGGAACCACATACACCCCAGCAAAGCTTTTAAAGTCATCCTTAGCACCCAGCTTATCAGACCGAATCCAGTTAAATAAAGAAGAAACATTAGAGTGAGCAGGCTTGAAACCAAACTCAGAGTAGAACTGAATAAAGGGGTGAAAAATCCTAGGATGGTACGGGAAACTAGATTTATGATACAAACGATCTTTTAAAGTAATAAGTTTAGTATAAGTAAAAACCTTATGTATAAATTCAAAGGAATAGGCAGTCTCATGGCCAAGTTTGAAAATAAAATCAATTTCGTCACTTAAAGTAGAAACAGAAGAACAAATGTTAAAAGCACGATTAAAATAAGCGTTAAAAGAAGCTTTTTTAGAGGAAATAGGATGGAAAGAATTAGCAGGAATACAGAAATTAGTAAAAGAGGGTTTACGGTAAGTAGAAGTGTGAAAACCAACCGCAGAACGGGTATCCAAAACATCAAGAAAAGGCAAGGAACAATTATTTTCAAGCTCAACAGTAAAATTAATCAAAGGGTAAAAATCATTAACCTTGGACAAAGGAAGAAGGAGATAATTTAAATCACTATCCCAAATAATAAAAACATCATCAACAAACCGGCACCAAAAAGGGGGGGGGGGGGGATGGGCAAAAAAGTCAAAATTTCATTCTTGAGCTCCTGCAAAATTGCCTCTGCCAAAATACCAGATAATGGGCTACCCATAGGGGCATCACAAGTTTTTAAATAAATATTGTCACAAAATCCTAAATAATTGGTCTCCGTAATAATGTTCAAAGCAGAAGTGATTGCGTATAGTAGGGTTTTAAAATTATGATTTTGCAATTTTTGAACAATAATTCTAATAGCAATGTCAACAGGAAGCTGGGAAATAAAGAAACAACATCAAAACTATGAAGGGTACTATTAGGATTAAATTTAGTTTTAAATAAAACATTAATAAAATTTTCAGTGGAACTAATAGAAAACCTATGGTTATTAAAAAAGGGTTTTAAGAAAAAGGCAAGGGATTTCTCTAAAAAATAAGTAGGTCCACTACATTTAGAAACAATAGGATGCATAGGATGATTAGGTTTATGAAGTTTTATTTGACCAAAAATCTTAGGGAGTTGATGAGAAGTACGAAAAATCGCAGATTTAACATTGGGAGGAAGATCATTACATTTTTTAAGTTTTGTGATCCTAGTATTAATCATACTGATCGGAAATTTTTTAACCTGGTTACATTCCATCTCGTCAATACACTTCTGCATTAAATGCACATAATCAGATTTATTAGTAAGAACAAGTTGCTTAGTCTTGTAAGCAGATAAAATGACAATATCAGGATTAGATCTCAATTTCTTAATTTCTGCAAGTTCAGTATTCAAAACAATATCAGAACCAAAATGACTATATTTATTTTTATTTTTAAGTTTATTCTCATTTTGCAAAGCAGTAATTGACCGATACATAATAAAACGGCCACGATCTCTATGGCCCTGTTAAATTAATAAAATTAGAATTATTATTGGGATATGAAAACTTAGGGCCCCTCTGAAGAGCATTACGCTGAACCGGGGAGATATCAATGTTGGTACAATTTACAAAGGGAAAGGGAAGAGGTTTTTTAAGCTGAGAAAAAAACTTTGGTTTTAAAGCAAGAATTTCATTACGGGAATACTTAAACACAGGGTGCAGAGAAGGGGGCAGGGCATCACTCACACGGACCGCCTGACTGTCTGAAGAATTAGAAACAGGAAAGGGCAAAGGGGTTTTACTAGAAAGGTTAAATCCTTTAAACTGGTTCTTCCGACCAAAAAACTTTTTATCATGTCGAATTTCAATGTCAGAATGGACAAGGGAAAGCCTAGTATGAATATATTCACAAACAGAATTTACAATAGCGGGATATAAACTTGCAACACTTAGGGCTGATAATTGTTTACTGATAATTGTATTTATGCAAATTTGTCACCTTTTCTGGTCTATATATGAACTATCTATCATTTCTATTTCCATGTAGCCACGGATGAAAAGCGTATTTACACTCGAAAGCGCTCTGGTCTTTTTTAAATTTTGTACTTCTGATAGGAATTGAAATAAAGACCTTCTATTACAGTTGTGTGCTTGTTGTTTCTGCTAATTGAAACCAGACATGATGCCAATTTATTTATTTATTCTAAGATTTAAGTTACTGAAATTTACAGAGAAAAAAGAAATGTTTATTGGTGCATATAATACTTAAAATAATTTTAAAATACTTAATTGTCTGAAATCTCAAATTGTCTAAGTGAAAGTTTTGATTTTATATGTTTGACTACATTTCATACTTTAGGATCTTTTTAATTTCTCATACCATTTTTGTTAGGATGAGTATTCCTTTAATATCCTGCCATGTCATAGAATACATTATTGGTTTCTATGCTAAATAAATATTTATATAATGAAAACTTTATAAAATGTAATAAATTAGAATTATTGTAAATAGTCACATAACCTGACTAGGGGGTGCTCTAAAAGAGTATGCTATCATTGCTGATAACATCATCCATGGATTGGTTTTGAACTTTTTACGAAATAGGTGATATCTGAAATGGCAGCAAGGAAATTTGTATGTGCCACAAATTTGCAAATGTCTATGGGAACTAATTTAGTCTAAACATATAGCTGGTTTCAAATTTCTTTGCTTAGATTACATAAGTCTGCACACAATTATAGAACCTGCCTGTAAAGGGCATTCCCAAAGTTGGGTATTTGTTGTGACACATATTCTTGTTGCCATTGCAGATATCAGCTATTATAGGGGATGAGATAGTCCAGTGATCAAGGCATTGGGATCACACAGTACACCTGGGTTTGCCACCCAAAATCATGTCCATGTCTACACTTTGTAACAAATGAATGAGAGGTGATCGGTTAGAGGGAAAATAGTGTGGTCACTGTATTTGCCATCCTCATTGGGTTCCAATCTAAATTGCATGGCATTGTTCTGGCCATTCAAATAGTTCCCTTACATCTTCAGATTGGTCGATCAGTCTAGGTATGGAAAAAAAAAAAGATATTAGCTTTTCCATAATAAGTGAAAAACTGATCCATGGATTTTGTTATTTACAATGGGAGTTAATCCTAGCATTGTAACAATTTTTTCCTTTAACCAGGCATGTGATACAGTTTTTTTGTTTCCCAGTTGTTTTGTTTACCAAAGATTTTTGTGATCTGTTTGCAGGCAATCCTTCACAAACGTCTGATTGTTTTACTACTTTTTGTACTTCTCTCTGTAATATGTCTGTTAGCATTTTCCTGTAATGTTTTGAATCTATTCTTGATATTTCTGATTGAAAAACTTGAGGATGTATAATTTTTTTAGTGTATATAATTTTCTGCAGTTCTGTGATGTTATTCCATTTCCCCTGTTTTGTTACAGATTCACGATTTCTTATTTCTTACTAGCCGCCTTCAGCGATCAGCCTGTTCGCTACCCTTGAAAATTCTGACCGTGGCAAACTCGCTGGTGCCATAACCCCGTTGGAGTTAACAAAATTTGTTTTAGTTTAATGACGTTAAAACTAATAATGAGATTTTAAGATGAAAATTAATGTTCTGGCGGGGGGGGGGGGGGGGGGGGGAGTTCTTGAAATTTTATTTGTAAAGTGAATTTATTCTAATGTTTGTGACCTGTGAGATTCTGAGGATTTCTGTACCTGTAATCCTAGGAAAGGGATCCCTTTGATGTGTACTCACAGCCGGGATCAGCTGCCCCTATGTTTTTTATAGAGGTATGCTCCTCTACTTTTTGTTTTACATAAATGAAATCGTATCCTTTTGTCTGCATTTTTAGTATTGCATCGCAAATGACATGAAAGTATTTTTGAGACTGATGATGTTGAATGTGAATTTAGTATTTAAGAAATAACGATGCTGCTTTAACGATGCTGTTCAGCGAAAAAAAGTTTTTTTTAAAGATTGTCCTCACCAGTACCCGATGCATACATGCACTGCGACAATCTCCATAACTTTCTTTTAATTTATTTTTTATTTCTTCAGTGTTTAAGTTTTTTCATTGTGCTCCTAACCACCACCTGATGTAAACAACACATGACCACAATTCAATCCAGCATAAAGAGCCAAAAACCTTATAAAAAGCAAACACTAATTCAGTTTTTAATCTTCCCTAGGCCAAAAACCGTACGAAAAGCAAACACTTATTCGGTTTTTAATTGTCCTTAGGCCAAAAACCGTATAAAAAGCAATCACTGATGACATTTGCAAATATAATTTAATACCTATGCAAATATCCTCATCAGGATATTCGCATGGGTATCAAGAGCATGGCCCAAATAGTATATCAGCCAGATACCACCAAACACTAATTCAGTTTTTAATTGTCCCTAGGCCAAAAACCGTATAAAAAGCAAACACTTATTCTGTTTTTAATTGTCCTTAGACCAAAAACCGTATAAAAAGCAAACACTTATTCGGATTTTAATTATCCCTGGGCTAAAAACCGTATAAAAAACAATCACTGGTGACATTTGCAAATATAATAAGTATAATACTTTCATATAAATATAATGATTTCACTCTGTATACTGTTACCACCACCCGATGTATACAATACATCACCACAATTCAATCCACCATAATTCAATTATTTAAATTTTATAATGACCATATGCTAAGCTCTTAATTCCATCATTAAAATTATATCATAATTTTCTAATAAATATAATAATTTCACTCTGTATACTGTTACTACCACCTGATGTATACAATACATCACCACAATTCAATCCACCATAATTCAATCATTTAAATTTTATAATGACCATATGCTAAGTTCTTAATTCCATCAGAACCTCGTCAGAACCCTGATGTCATAACCTCGCCCACCTCCCCTCCACCATAGAAACACTGTGCGTCTCCACATGCATGTGGGTGAAAAACTACTTTCACAGTTTGGCCAAGAAATTGAAAATTTTCACTTCCTTAAAATCCAGATTGTGTGGCTATTTTTTATTATTTCTTGACCAGATTGGGCTTGTAAGAAAGCCTGATCTTTGAGCTTTCTAAAAATGTAAATTATTAGTCAAAATTGTTGGTACTTTTCCCGACGCAAGGATTTAAAAACGAAAGTTCATTTATTTGAGCCAAAAGGGACTTTTGTTTTAAAATCTTTAAAAAATATTAGAATTTGTCCCTGAGATTTGAAATTGATATATTTTTACTCGCAATTGTCTGCTCTTTCTGGTCGTATGATTTGTTTTTTTTCTACGACATCTGGATGGTGGAGAAAAAAGGGGGGAAAAAACGGTCGAAATCACATAAAACATTAAATAACAACAAAAAAAAATTCAAATTTTAAAAATCAGTTTTCACGTGTCATCTCCTCACCCCCCCAGGTCTCTGATTCCCAAATTTTGTAGCTTTGTGACACATGGTCGCTGAGCCTATAGTGTATAAGACACATACACAGACAGACAGACATCGCCTTTTATTATTATAGATGTGTAATGAATATTTCATAACTTTAGTTTTTTAGTTTACTGTGCTCTGAAATTCGGCAGATTCACAATTTCATATTTTGCAAAGGAACTTAAACTCAAAGGGCAACTTTATTCTTATTCTTTGTGAAGGACTAAGAGAATCTTTAATAGATTCTCAATATATATATATATATATATATATATATATATATATATATTAATTCTTTTTTAGTTGATATTATTCCATAGATCTGAAAATTAATTTATCCATTTTTAAGTTTAAAATATCTTGAGCAAAAATTGTATTAGGATTTATGCATTGTAAATAATATTTTCTTTCTTTTACTTCCATATATTCTTTCTTATGTTTGAAATTATTATTATTATTATTATTTGTGAACTGTTTATATACCGTTCATAGTTGATTTATTTGCACTCATTCAAGGATTTAAAATTACATGATTTAATGATTCAATGGTTTGCTAAAACTACTGCACAAGCTTGATGTGTATCCACCATGAATTGATCAAGGGTTTTGTCTCTGTCAAATATATAGTATCAACATTTCCAGAAGAAATGTGATATTTTAAAGTTATCTTTTTACTATTTGTACTATGTTTCTACTGCTGTAATGATATATATACATTAAAATTCCTTTCTTTTATTTATATATTATTTCTGTAAGCTATATTTATTGCATATTCAAGATCTCACTTATACCAGTTGTTAAACATAACATGAACACAAAGCTTGAATTAGTATATTTCTCTTCTGTTCTTGATTCAAACTTTATAGTTTGAGTACCTGCTGAGTGGAGTTTTTTTATACATTCAAATTGCACTCTGAATGCAGAAAATAACATCACCAAGTGGTTTTGCTCCTATTAAAGTGTTTCAGCAATAAATAGCTATTGACTGCACTAGGAACAAGAAAACTTGCTATGTTCTACATTTTTGTAAGTTTTTAAGAGACTTACTGGTGTCTTTTACTGGTTTCTTACCATGCAGCTGACATCCAATTTTTAGAAAATCCAGCTTGAACTGCACTAGATTGCAAGGACAAGTTCATAATGTGGAAAATCCTCTTTAGAAGGCTTTTTAAACCATGGAATCATAACTATCACAAATTACTTACATTTTTATGAAAAATAATTTCAGACAAATGAGCACCAGTTATTGTTAAAATAGATCAATGACATCAGATGTTTTAAATTGATCATGTGTCTGTGAAATAATATTTGAAGTAAACAAGCACACTCAACTTTGATTGCCATTATATGTAGTCAAAATCTTGGATAATTTGGTAATAACAAATTTTGTATATGACTCAATTTTAACTGGTTTACATCATGTTATTTATAAATTGTTGCATTTTCCCCATTTTATCTCTAAATGGGTTCTTCTGTGCTTATGTGTCTTATTGATTTATAATGTTTCCTATCCATTGCGGTAAAACCTCTATGGATGGAAAGAGTGAAAAGACCAGAATGCTTTGAGGAATACATCCTGGTGTCGCTAGTATTAATACTAAAATACACACACACACACACATATATATAATTAAAATTTCATTCGTAATAATTCATTATTAAAATTATCAACTCAGAGTGTATCAACTTCCACTCGATAACATCCAAGAAAACTACCCTTTTATAGTGGCTAACAAAAAAAAATATATAATTATTTATTAATTATATAAATAAATAAATATGAAAAATAATAAAATAATCTAAAAAAATTAGAAAAATCAAAAAATCGGAAAATAAGATACATTAATATTAATGTTTTGAATTTTATTTTCGCTAAAAAATTGTAACTTTAGCCAGTCAGTTTGAAACTACGATTTGAGCGCCCTTATAATGGTGTATAGTGGCATTCTCATTTATCCATTTCTTCTATGAATCACTTGTTTAGTAAGAATTTCCATCTTTGCTTCATGTTCATATTCTGAATTGCGGGTAATTGTCCTGTCTCCTGCTCTGACTCACTGGATGGGTCTGGGAGTGTTGCTGTGAGCATTCGTACTGCCTCCTTGGTTGTATTTTGACTTGTTCATTCCGGTGCTTCTAGATAATTTAAGCTGTCGAGGTTGATCATGTATACACGTGGTGAAAGCAGAAGGGTTCATGCCACATGGTAATACAAATTTTCTTAATGTTTCTTCATTTTTCATCTTTTGATGCCTGTAGTCTGAGTTTGAGCATTTATAGTAATGTACTATTGCTCAATCGGAAACAGGCATTTGTTTGGGTTAATTAGAATTAAATACTCAGACCTGAAGATGAATTTAATTCTGATTAATCATCAAATTTTTGCCGGTGCTGTTCTTTTCTCTTATCGGCATTATGGCCGTGGTTTTGCTTCTATGGTGATGTTAATATTACTTGAATTTTTTATTATTACATTTTTCTAATATATATATATATATATATGAATAATTTTTTCTAATTAAAGTAGCGTAATTATGAGTATTAGCAGATGTTTTGTTCTTTATAAAATATTTATAAAGCAAAGATTTAAAGTTACTTTTGGCTTCAGTTCAATATAAAAAAATATTTGGTGTAATGAAAATTAATTAGCACATGGTTTCTATTATGGGGATTTTTTTTACAAATGCCCTACACGTTAGGAAACACTGATGCATATGATTCATTTTGGTACTTTAATTGTTATAGTTTTTTGGTAAAAAGTTCATCATTTAAAATTATAGTCTATACATTTTTCTTCACCCTTTTGTAACTTTTTTTAAAACCTTTTCATGTGATTTTCATGTATTTTAAAGGTTATCTTTTTACTATTTTCCTTTCATTTTGTATATTTTCTTGTCATTTAATTTATATATTTTTATTTTAATGTACATTGTGACTTTTGTTGATTTGAATATTTAAATAAAAAAATGTCAATGAATAAGCATTTTAAGATATTGCTGCCCTCAGTGGTCAGTTTGGGCATGTTTTGAAATATCTCTGAGATGCTGTCAGTAGATGTGTAGCAAGCACATAGTGGCACATGCTTGCTACATGGACACATGTCACTCCATACTATGTTCCCCATAGCACTCCACTTGCCTGTTGCAGTTCAGTACCTGTTTTTTTTGTAAGAAAAGTTGATGCATTAATTCAATGCAATAAAACTTATTTAAGAAAAATTTAATACAAGTTTAAAAATCATGTATGTATGTGATTTCGGCAATGTTGGAATATAAAAAAGGATTTTGGCTAAACAAGTATTTTCCAGAAAATCATGCTTTTTAAGAATAATTACCAAAAATTATGAATTTGTGTATGGATCCTATTAAAAGCTGATTGAAAATATTATTTTTATTACTTTAAAATGATGTCAAGATTGTAAATATTCGATAATTTTTCCAATTGTTATGAATGGATGTTTGAAAATTGCTTTTCAATAATAAATAAAATGGAAACTAAATCGAATAAAAAAAAATTGCTCTGGGGTATTTAGGTCTTGTTTGAAAGTACCCCTGTGCATCAATTTCATGTTTGAATTTTATGCTGCTGCATGCACAGGCAAACAGACATAGACATTGTTTTTTATTGTTTAGTATATTCAAATTAACTTTTAAGAAAATTACTACTGAGTTAGTATATTAAGGAAATTGAAAATCTATGTAAATATTTTAAACTATTTTATCATTATAACTGTCAGATATCATATGAAGATAATTATTAATATTATGCTTACATCTTTTTCAAGTAAAGTTTTTTGTATGATAAATTTGTGTGTATTATTCTATTGCAATTTATTTTCTTGTCATGTTTGCATTGTATCAGTTTTAAAGCACATAATGAACATAATTATTCTTAATAGTTATTGAAGTTAGACACTGAAATCACCACTGAGTCAGTATTTTAAGGAAATTGAAAATCTATGTAAATATTTTAAACTCTTTTATCATTATAACTGTCAGATGTCATATAACGATAATTATTAATATTATGCTTACACTGTTTTCAAGTAGTGCTTTTTGTAAGTAAGATTAATTTACATGTATTACATATGATATTTTAATATTTTAACCCTTCACTGGCTAAATGTATTTTAATTCATAAATTATTTTGCAGTGCAATATTCAATTGCAATTTATTTTCTTGTCATGTTTGCATTGTATCAGTTTTGAAACACATAATGAATATAATTATTATCAGTAGTTATTGAAGTTAGACAATAAAATGAAGTTTAGTAACTTTGACAAAGCAAAGTGCTATATTCATGCTATACAACTCTCTGCATATTTTCAAGCTGTAATGAATTCAATTCCAATTTTATGTTTTGAATGTTTTTTATTCTCCATCTATACATATGTACCATTTGAAAACACTAATTCTTTACTTTGTGAAGTTTAACAGAAAATTGAAACATATTTTTTGACTTGTTTTTAATATGATGAAAGTCCTATGTAATTATATGTATTGTTTAAAGTTTGAATTTTGTATATTTTTTGTTGTAAATAAGATTCCTTCGCCAAGGAAACAATCTTTCTCAGTTAAAATGTAATCATGTAGTGAATGGCTAAAAGAAGAAACCCGGTTGATTTTTATGTTAAAAATATTATTTTAGAAATTATATGTTATGTTAAATATTTGTATATTGTTAATATATTATATGTTTTGTCATCAATATTTTGTGAAGTTAAATATTTTAGACCTTTTAATTCATGTTGGATATTTACACAACTATTAAGATATGAAAATTATTCAGAATGTTCATGGAATAGTTGGATTTGTTTGATTCCAAATTATAATTTGTATTCAAATGTATGTATTTCTTTTTCATAAAAGTGCTTTTTGCACTTTATGCAGTATTTCACACACTTTTTGAAAAACATGTTAATGCTATTTTGTTAGTTTCCTTAGTACCGCAGCCACTGATTTTACCTTAGTACCACAGCTGTTAAATCATATTTTTATTATTAAAATTTTGACCTTTTAAACTTTTGAAGTTCGTATACGAAAAATCGTAGTAACAAGTATATGTTCCACTTTGTAAATTCCATTTGATCACTAGAATAAACCAAAGTTTTCTTCTTTCATTTTCTTCATTGTGTTGACAAATCTATATTATATATATAAAAAGCAGTATCAGAAAACTGTCTTATCTCCTACAGTTTTTAACCAATCCTTTTGTAATATGGTAGGCACGCTTAGTGTTATGTTGTGCCTCCCCAAAAGTAGGGTTAGTTGGGCTATCCCCTAGGTTCTCTGGCATTTGTACACTGCTTTTTGTACTTTTCAATTTACCGATCCTATTGCTAAAACATACGCTTAGCTTGCAACATGTGATTACATTGGCAGTTGATAAAAAAAGATATATTGGAGAAGAAAAAGTGCTAATTTGGTGAACCTATTCTAAACTCATCCAATGATTTCACTTTTAATTGATCAATATGAATGTTTTATAAACAAAATGGCAAACAAACCTTTGTTCCACATGGGAACTTTTTACTTTTTTTTTGTCTGTTTTATATTTCAAAATCATGTCAATTATTAATGCATTTACATTATTGACAAGATTAAAATATCACAATTACAACAAAACTTGAAATTAAATGCAGTAGTGAATTGAAGCTAAAATTAAATTAAATGTAATGTAAGACTCTATAAAGCGAAGGAGAAAGATTGAAAAATTTGCCAAAATGTTCTCCACAGGTACACTAGTAATGGACTAGTCCATAGGTTCTCAACCTTTTTTTGCCCACCGCCCACTTTAAGAATATTTTTTTTCCTAATGCCCCCCTCCCCCCCCCCCCCATTCTGCAGCCAAAATTCTTGGTAGCCATACTTGAATTTAATTTTTAATTCCTCATTTGTCGTCAGTTCTATTAGTTCTTCTAACTGGGATGATCCTGCTGTGTTGACATTTGAGAAAGGATCCAAAACCCAGTCTGGTATGTCCATGTTTAAAATGTCCTGGAATCGTTCCTTGAAATCACTGTGGAGGTTTTCCAAGTGTTGACAATAAACAAGCAAGTCGTCGTGCTTGAATGATACTGCTGATAAATTTGGGATGTTATTGAATTCGTGTCTGCCGATATTTCTTTTGTATAATAGCAGTTTGGACACGAAAGCAGCAACGCTATTTTTTGTCTTAATCAAGTTTAAGTCGTCGCCTTGAAGTTGGAGATTGACATCATTAAACAATTTATACAGGTCTGTCAAGTACGCAATATCGTTCTTTGATGAGATAAGGATGTCGCGCAATTCCATGTCTTTGTTTCCTAGGAACTCTATCACAGACCCAAACAGATTGTAAAATCGAGTCAAACAAGTACCATTTGATAGCCAGCACACCTCTGTGTGAAGCAGCAATCGGTTGAAATCTTCATCATTGGCAATGCAAAGCTGACTAAATAATCTGTCATTCAACGAGTTACTTCTGATTTTATTAACTGCTCTGATAACATATTGCAGTGATGTATGGAGGCGTTCACTCAAATTTTTCGCAACCAAATGCTGGTGATGAATTACGCAATGCACAGCAAGCAGTTCAGGAACTTTATTTTTTAAGTACGCTATGAAGCCTTTGTGACGCTCTGTCATAGCCGGTGTGCCATCCGAAAGCCCAGACCATCCGGCTCGTCCTTGGACTTAGAGCATCTGAATGAATGGTCGGCCGGTGTGCCATCCGTAGCAGTTGACAAAATATTATTAAAAGGAATTTCCTTTTCATCACAAAACTTTTCCAGTGTATTAAATATGGTTTCTCCTTTTGTATCTGTTTCCAAATTCGTAGCAAACAATAGTTCTTGACATATTTTCTCATCTTTGATAAACCTCACGTATGACAATAACAATGCTTCATTGGTTGGTAAAGTGGACTCATCCAGCTGAATTGAAAAATGACAAGTCTGCAGATGATTGCACAATGATTCTTTAATGTTTTCAGCCATCTCATCAATTCATCTTTGCACAAAACTATTGCTCAAAGGAATTTTTCGGATAATATCTGCAGCTGGTTTATGGAGCACAGTGGTTATTACTTCATTTACTGCTGGTAAAATTAAATCTTCCCCAATAGTATGTGGTTTGCATGTTTTAGCAATCAACAATGAGATATTGTACAAAGCTTGAAGTCCGTCATCGTCTTGCTTAGAAGTTGATGAAAAAAGTTTTGATACAGTTGGCTGAATTTCGTACTTCTTTTTCATGTCTTGAAAATAGGTCACATCTTTGTCTTTCTTATCCAGGTTTATTTTATTAAAATGATCTTGAAGCCTAGAAGGCTTCATCGCTTCATTTGAAAATGTTTTTTGACAAATAAGGCACATTGGCGATGATGGATTTATGGGATTTTCGATAAATCCATACTTAATGTAATCCACACTATACTGCCGCCTCTTCTTTTTTGATTCCGACATGGTTTTTACTTTACAGATACGTGAGTAGTATTAGTGTACTTTTTAAACCCTGTCATCAATTGCGCGCGATAATGCTAATGAAAATAAAATGAACAATCACTGCCTTTATATAGGTTGGAGACATATAACACGCATGGACAGTAATAAGATAAACATGCAGTTAATCGTTTATAACACCCGGCGCCGAAGTAAAGCGTAGGGGCAAGGGTGATGCGGGAGCAGAGTGCGGGTTAGAACAAGCACAGATAGTACTGTCAATTCTTGCAAGATTGCAAAAATCACGTTATTTAACAAAAACTTGTTATAACTGAATTGCTACAAGCATATTTTTTGCTATTTTGTATTAACAGGCTTTTGTTAACTTTACCTGTATTTATATATGAGATATTTCACGTGAAATTGGAAGATTTGAAAAATTTTAATTCAAATCTAAAATTAAAATTTTTTATATCATCCAATTTAATGTAGATCTGAATGTAATGGAATCTTTAAGTTCAATTTTCATCCACTTCCCGAACTACCGAAATATGTAAATTTTCGCACACGTGATAAAAATGATTAAAATACATGCAATAACAAAAATTAACCAATATTAAAGTTTACTTTAGTTAGTACGTGATTAGCGTGTTTTTTTTGTTTTTTTTAAACTATATATTTTTAATCTGCCCACCGCCCCTTCGTACCATCTCAACGTCCCCTAATTTTCTCTGGGTCTTCTACTGCCCCCCTGAAAGTCTCAAACGCCCACAAGGGGGCGTTATCGCCCACGTTGAGAACCTATGGACTAGTCTTATAACATGTTTTTTCATACCACATGATACCACATGTGCACAACAAATCATATCGCATGTTCGTACCACATTTGCACAACAAATCCTATACACTTGTGAATTAATAGATGTTCTATACATGTGTACAACAAACTACTTTTATGGCAAACATCATTCATTCCTCTCATGTAGTTTATTTTAGGGTTATTCTGTATTGTGCTTTTAACGGGTATTGGAAATAATATGTGTAACATATTTTGCATTTAAGTTAGCAGAACATAGTCATACCTGTTAACCCTGTTTGAATAAAAATGACCTTCCCTTTTATATCTCTGTTTTGTAAATCCATAGTCTTGATGTATCGTATATGTACTTTACAATGTAAAAGTATTTTTTGTAAGTAAAATACATTCTTAAATTTTACATTTAGATTTTTTTTTATTATTCAGCTGTTGTAATCATTTTTAGATTATTTTGACTCTACACCCATTTTCCAAACTATAACATCAAAAACTGGTGTTCTGTAGGATTTTTATAGGTATTCCATTAAAATAAATAAATAAAAATTTCACTAAATAAATTGGATAACAACGTAAAATGCTGCACAAATAAGGTGTAGCAAGTAGTGATGCATTTTGGAAATCTTTGGATTTCCTTCTACAATGCAAACATGACTGGACCTGAATGTCAAATGAGATTTTGACTATGTTGAGCAAACAGAAAAATGGCTAAATGACAGAGCACAGTGTGACAACACCACCTAGTGTTACAAGGAAAAAAGAAAACAAAAATAAATAAATTGTACAATATGGTTATTTACCAGATTATTGGTATTTTTATTGCTATGAAAAGCTTCTAAGGAATCATAGTCTAAAACTGAAGAGTACTTTTCAATAATTGAGGCAGAAGAAAAATCAAAGTGATGACAAATGATCCAGCGGTGATGATAGACTTCCTAATTTCTTGATTTTTAGTACAATTTTGATATTTTTAAAAGCCGTATCTTAAGATATGTTTAATTTGGCTAATCAAAATATGATAATAGATTGACAAGGAATTTGACTCACATTGACAAGGAATTTTTTAAATGTTCCAATTATTACCCTCAATAATGCCCTAACTGTTACATGCTTCTGCTTACTACATCTTATTTGAGCAGCACAATTCTTCATTATATTGTAGGATTGGAAACGCTTCTTGTATAATACAGTTAGGTGGGAAAATTCACATCTAACAAATAATTACCCATCGCAATTCTGTTGTTGTTGTTGAAACCCAGACCGTCCGACCTACCAGAAAGGTGTAAGGTAACTGTTTGGACGGTCGGGATGTGCCACCCAATTTAGACCGGAACCCAGTGGGGGAGGCATCCACAGGGACCGTACCCTCCTTCCCCTACCACCAACCTCTCGGAAGGACTTTCGGACCCACATGTTTAACGTGATCGTACTCCGCATGAACACGGCGGCAGTTTTGGCAGTGGCTGGAATCGAACCCGGGCCTACCGAGTGCAACTCCAGCGCGCTAACCAATGGGCTACCGCGCCCCCCATCGCAATTCTGTGAATGAATAATAATTTATCAGGCTATCGTAATAGAATATTGTCTGGCTTGCTCTTTTCTTTTGCTATTAGGGTAAGGGTAGTTAAGAGTGTGTTCTGTCTAGAAGTGTGCAAAACCTAAATCTTGAACTGATCAATAGATGTTCAGGATTGTATCCACTTTGATTTTAGCCTTTTCCTTGTATATACATTGAGAAAATTTAAATTGTTTTAGTTTTGCAAGTTTCATAAATAAAACTAGAAAGTGTTAGAGTTTCATTAAAATTGGAATCATTGAGGTGCTTTTATTTGCAGTTTTTCTAGAGTTCTGTAATAATAAATGTATAACTTTTATATACATTTATATAGGTGTTATTCTAAAATTGATTGTATAGTGTTACTCTCAAATAGTGGGTGTATTCTCAAGATACAAACATGAGTTTGAATTATTAATTATTTTATTTATAAGCACTAATAAGCGTAAACAGGAACAATATACAGCTAATAACACTAAAGCTATCTTACAAAATCACACATCTATCAGGTAAAACAGCAATTAAATGTTAAACTAATTCACAAAATAGTCGAAATTATACTCAAAACACTGATGTATCTCAATTCAATGTGGCTTGTATTATGTCAACTTTGTTCAAATTAAAGATAACTTTCTTATATACTCTTCAGTAGAAATCTCTAGAAAGTGGTTGATAAAATGGAAACTAATGGAGGTTTCTAGAAAGTTCTAGTGGTTTCGAAAAATCGCCAAGTTGGCGATATCTCGCCAGATCCGGCTCTCGGGTCCAGAAAAGTCACCAAAGTTTTGCAACTTTACGATAGCTACCACTAATGTTTTTTTTTACCATGGAGATAGGCAATAAACAGCAAAAACATTTTATCTGTTAGTTACAATTATTTTATGTCACTTAAATAAATGTTTGCTTTTCTTTTGTTATCTGTTTATGTGCTATTGGGGCATTCAGGAAAAGAGGAAATGTTGTCATCCTGATCAACCCCCTCCAAAGTGAAAAATTTCTAGCAGCCACCATGGCTGGTACGGCGCATTTTTTACCAGCCACGTAAAAGAATCTACAAGCCACCTCGGCGATGAAGGATAAAAATACAATTTAAAACTATTTTAGCAACCTAATTTTACGTTGTAAGGAAACATCAAAAATGTTTGTAGCATAATAGAAAAACAACACAAAATTTGAGGATTCTTAATGTATTCAATTTAATTTTACTTACTACATGACAATTAATAATTACCAGTGTCATCGGGTATATGTATTGTGCCTTTTTTCCCCATCATTGGCATTTTTCCACCACAGGGTAATTGTTGCATCTGGATTATATTTATCAATGGGCATCCCATTGCATTTGACCATCATTAGATCATCTAATGTTTCTTCCTGAATTGATGAACGAAAAGCTGTTTTTATTCTATTGTAGCAGAAAATCCCCCGTTCGCATGGAGCTGTGCTAACAGGGATTAACTGAATCAATTCCACCAGTTTTAAAATTTGTTTCTTCGTTTTCTTCTATAACCAATCGATTATACAAAGAATTAAATGACACTCTTTTCCCAGTAGTTTTAACTAAGTCGCAGGTATAAACTTTCAATCTTTCTGGAGTGGTTGAAGTGATTGGAATTATTTCTGGAGTGGTTGATCCATAACAGAAGCATTTCCTTGGTCTGTATTTTCTGATTTATCAAGGAATTATTTCTGGAGTGGTTGAAGTGATTGGAATTATTTCTGGAGTGGTTGATCAATAACAGAAGCATTTCCTTGGTCTGTATTTCCCGATTTCTGTTTACTTTCCTTTTGTTGTATTTTACCCCAAAATGACAACAAGTTCTTTTGAGACATCATACATAAATCAAAGGAGAGTAGTAGTAAGCGATCGCAAACGAAAAAATCTGATGTGGACAGCACATGACTTTCCCTGCAGACTTATATTAACGTTCTCTTTATTTTAATTAAATTTATTTCACTTTTAATTCAATTTTCGTTTTCATTCGGAAACCGGACTTATTTTCAAAGGTGGCGCAGAGAAAATAAGGAAAACTAAAATATCTCGAGAACGGTTAGTCCTAGTGTAATGGGGTTGGTCTTATTATTTTCGTCGTTAAAAATTACGTATTAAACGAGCATTTAATGGATATATTTGAGTATACCTAGTTCTTTAGTTTAGATTTTGACGAATTTTTGCTGGCCATTTTGCAGGAAAAGGCAGGTTATTTTTTTCCGAATCGTACCAAATTCTAATCAGCACCAGGATAACCCACAAGTGACTCATCTACCGAATTTTGTGAAATTCAGTCCATTAGTTTTTCAGTTAGAGTGGATACAAGCTTTTGCGGGCCATTTCGCAAAAAAAAAAAGGCGGGTTCTTTTATTCCAAATCGTTCTCAAAACTAATCAGCACCAGACTCGCCCACAAGTGACTTACATACCAAATTTTGTGAAATTCGGTCGATTAGTTTTTTAGTTAGAGCGGATACAAAATCTGCACAGACGTCACGCTAAAAATGGTTTTTTCGTATTCTAGAGGTCTCGAAACGTGTAGATCCGTCGAAAACTCGAGTTGCGATTTTCAGCATGATTCCAATACTTTCCCTATACATTACCATGTATTGCAGGGAAAGTAAAAATTATACAAGCGCCTACATAGAACCCCAAAAATTTATCATCGCACTACGCATGCGCGCGGACTTCCTCCGTATTACCAACAAGAGGGAAATCAGCAATGTTACCAGTTCCGCGATTGTTCATTTATTTGTATCTTCATATAGCTTTAACAATGAGTTTTGTTTGCAAATAGACAAAAAAAAATGTTTTTTTAGACGAATTTTGATATCTGCGCGTCGGCCGAGACGTCACCTCCGTATTATTAACAAGAGGGAAATCAGCAACTGTTGCGAGTAGCCCTAAAATTTCATCAGCCAGTAAGAACTTTTTACTCGTCGTTTGGCGAGTGGCGACCGACATTTGCGAGGGTTGACTGATAAGAGTTAGTTCTCCAATCAACAAAAGTAGGACAAAAACAAGTTCTATAATAATATATTGAACTCCAACATGGCCGCAACAGAAACACTTATAGTGCCCTGGTTGCAGTAAAACATATACCAACTGAATTTGCCGGTTCTCACAAAAGTTCTTAATCTGCCAACAATAGCACAGTGTTCCTACTGTTAAACCTTGGTTATATGCACATTCGCGCAGCGTACTTGGTTTTGGTTGGTTGTTGTTGAGACCCAGACCGTCCGACCTACCAGGAAGGTGTAAGGTAACAGTTTGGACGGCCGGAAAGTTGGTTTTGATTGGTGTACTCCTTGTTTTCCACATTTGTATTTAATTTCCTTTAATTGTAGTTCTTTTCTAAAGTTTAGGCTTGTGCTTTCTACGAAAAAAATATTTAATTTTAATGTTAGATGAATTTTTAATAATAAAATAAATGTTTAATGATTCGATGTTTAATCTAAATTTTGACTTGAGATTTTCAACAATTTCGTGAGGTCATACGTGACAAATGTTATGTCATTCTGCTTCCGTTAAGGAAGGTATAATAGGCAAGTATAATAGTTAAGGAAAGTATAATAGTGTGTATACAAGGTAGGATTATAAAGTTCGGAGACTGCTGATATCTCCAACCCTGATTGGAGGAGAGGGGGAACTATTTTACCGTGAAGTAAAGACACATGTGACGCGAGATGTGCAAAGGAAGAAGCAGGTGTTTTTCCAGTTAATGCTTGTCAGTGAACTGTAGTCGTTCGCGTTCGTCGAAAACGGAAATGGCGTTTGACGAACAACTTGCGAATATCAAATTCTGGCAGCGTTTGGGGAAATCGCCGACAGAAACATTGCACCTGCTGCGTTTCGACGAACGCGAACGACTACAGTTCACTGACATGCATTGTCTGGAAAAACCTTGCACTTCGGACCTGCTTCTTCCTTTCCACATATCGCGTCACATGTGCCTCTACATCACGGTAAAATAGTACCCCTCTCCTCCAATCAGGGTTGGAGATATCAGTACAGTCTCCGAACTTTTTGATCCTACCTTGTATATATTTTTTTACGTATACCACTGGAGTTTCAACTCCAAATTGTATACTTAGGCAGTACGCCGTCCGAGTATCGAAAGGGTTCATTCCATGCTGAATAGCACATAATGAGTGCGAAATATGCCCATACCCCCATGGATGCTATAGGGGCTACAGTGAGGGCGTAACAATTCATCTCAGATCTATTGTTGGGGAATTTGTCACTACTACTAATGATTTTGAATCCTTGCTTTCATTTAACCATCTGTTGATCCTTGAGTTTTAGTTCTAGTTTAATATCATTCCTCTTTCTCTTGACACCCTTTTCTCCATCCCCAAACAAACATTTGCGACTGGCCAAGAATTTTTCCGGCCGGTAATCCGCCCCTCCTCCCCCCGTGCCGAGCCCCCATTGGCTGTCGTGATAAAACTGTCGCGAGATAACGCGGAGGGAAAAAGACGTTCGGGAAAGAACTCCCGCGATATTCGGTTCTTCGAAACTGTGGCAGTCACACAGAGATGCTTAGGAACGTTTGACAGATCGGGGGTGTTTTCGCCGCTGGATGTGATTGAATTTTAGAGAGAAAAATGAATCAAATTGAGTTTATCAGGTATGTAGTTTAGTAGTTGTTATTATTTTTTTTTCAACATTTTTCTATAGCGTATGATGAAATTAAATTATTTTGGATTATTGATTCAGAATTCATAGTACATCACAGACTGGTGCCTTCCCCAATGGGCGCCCATATGCCCCCCGTCAAAACGTTTAATGCAAATGAGTAAAGTTTGTTTTTTCTCTGTTTCAAGATCATTCCAAAGACAGGAATTAAAATAAACATTTCGTATTGGAAAATATCAAGAGTGTGAGTCTCCGCAAGTTTCTCATATTTCATATTCTGACACGGATAATGTCTATGGTCAAGGTATCCCTGACTAAAATGGGAGATTTACGGAAAATGAAAACACTTTAGACGCTCATATCTCCGAGCCTTATAGGTAAAAAAATATAAATAGTGTACACTTGATTTATCGGAAACAGGCTACTATTTATGAATGTATAAAAATAATTTTAGGAAATCTAGTTTATGAACCATTAATTTGGTTTTACAAAGCCCATATAGTTTTTGCGCAATTGTCATATCGAGTTGAAGAAGATTGAAAATTTTCTGTTTTTAAAGCTTGTAATGCGCATGTTTTGAAACTTGAAAGTACTAGAAAGTAACAGCATGTCGGTGATTTGTAGCTTTTTGAAGGCCCTACAAGGATATATAATTGGATTTCGGAACGGGTTTTTAGTTTTCGAAATAGAGTGGTTGTAATTTCGATATGTTAATATTTTATGCCTATTTTTAAAACATGAGAAGGTGGTTCTAAATTCGATATTTTAATTTTTTGAACGATTCTAAAGAGCCATCCTGGAACTCGATTCGAACTTTTTTGAGGTGATATCTGTGGGTGCGATATCTCACGAATGAATGGAGCGTCTCGAATATAATTTGGTACGGTTATTAGAATCTGTAAATACTGGAACCCCATTTTGAAGTAATAGAATGTTTACAAGACCCCCCGCCCCCCAAATTTTTGAATGAAATTTTGATAAAATTATTAAAATATCAGAACTTTCAATAATGTTACACAAATAATAATTTCTTATGTAATTTTTCATTAGAAAGCGAATGAAACAGACTTTAGAACGCCAGAACCGTTCATGATTTATTGCACTTTTTTCGTATAAATGTATAAAAAAAATTACATATAAACTATTGTGAAATATATTCACTTTTCATCGCAATATTATGCGACAAATTCGTTAACACCATTCTCGTGGATTTAGTTCGTTCCATTCACGATAGAAGATAATTTGTGTAATAGTTTCGTACTTTGATGCCCAACAATTCGCCAATCGCCATTTATGAAAAGCCTTCTTCCTCATTGGTCTGTAACGATTGGCGACAAATTTGTTGAACTTAGAAGTTACTTTGGCGAAATACCGCCAACTTGGCGATTTTTTTTAATGGCGCCAGATTGACAAAGATATTGTAAAATATTGCAAAAGTGACTCTAAATTAACAAAAATAACGCCAAATTGATGAATTATTTATTAAAATCTTTGAATATATGAACTACATTACTTATTGCGGATGCTATCAATATTGACAATTTTCAAGTTAGATTTGAGCGAAAACATGATGCCTTTCAGAAAAGCGTCAAATGTACAAATTCACATGCCGATTACCCTATACATCATTTTTACTTTCCTTATATACATAATGTATAAGGAAAGTATTGTGACGGGGTCGAAAATTCGAATTCGAGTTTTCGACGGAAGAGCACGTTTCAAGTATCCCTGATCACGAATCAAACATTTTTGAAGTGATGTGTGTTGTTGTTGTTGAAACCCAGACCGTCCGACCTACCAGAAAGGTGTAAGGTAACTGTTTGGACGGTCGGGAAGTGCCACCCAATTTAGACCGGAACCCAGTGGGGGAGGCATCCACAGGGACCGTACCCTCCTTCCCCTACCACCAACCTCTCGGAAGGACTTTCGGACCCACATGTTTAATGTGATCGTACTCCGCATGAACACGGCGGCAGTTTTGGCAGTGGCTGGAATCGAACCCGGGCCTACCGAGTGCAACTCCAGCGCGCTAACCAATGGGCTGCCGCGCCCCGAAGTGATGTGTGTGTATGTGTCAATGAGTGTGGAGACGATAACTGACGAACGAATGGACCGATTCGAACCAAATTTGGTACAACATCACAATCCGTACACACTGGAAGCCTATTGTTTTTATACGCAATCGAATGTTCAGAACCTCCCTAAATTTTCGAATGAAATTTTGAAAAAATCGACAAAAAATCAAAACCGCTAATAAAGTTACGCAAATAGACATTTCTTATGTAATTTTTCATTAGAAAACGATTGACATAAATTTTAGAACGCTAACATGAACCGTTCTCGAGATATTGTACATTTTTCAAAAAAATTTATCAAAAAGTCATATAAAATAAAAATATTTCCTATTGAGAAACATGTTCACTTTTCATATGTAACACCATGCGATAAATTGGGTGACATCATTCTCGTGGATCTAGCTCGTTCCATTCATGAAAAAAGATACTTTGAATAATACTTTTGTATTTGAACGCCAATAGTCATTTATCTGCTGTAAGAATAACTTATTTCTCCGTCCATAACGCTTGGCGAGATTTTGGCGACGAATTTGGCGGAATGTCGCCAACTTGGCGACTTTTTGAAATGTTGCCAAATTAACGAAAATCTCGCCAAATGGATAAAAATGACGTTAAATCAATGAAAATGACGACTAATTGTCGAAAATTCAATATCTTGGAAAGAATATTAATATCTACTATAAGAAAAACCTATTTTTTTACTGTAAAAGTAGTAAATTCATTACATTATATAAGGGAAGTCATGTGTTGCCCACATCAGATTTTTTTCGCTGTGAAAGGAGTTAATTTATTGCAATATGTAGGGAAGGGTCCTGCGAATCACATTCAGATCCCTGAATGCAAAGCAAGAGCCGCATGCATAAAATAGCTAGGCAGTGTAGAGGTCTGCACAGGCCTAATTTAAAAAAAAATTACCCGACCCGAACCTAACCCGAAAATATTAAGAAGTGATCCGACCCGAGTCTGATGATTTTTCAAAAATTTATTCCAGTTGGATTTGGCTCGAAAACACCCAAAGCCCCTGCCAGACGCGATCCGGCTCAATTTTTTTTTAATACAACGAAGCCTGGCTGA
Organism: Amaurobius ferox; assembly: GCA_951213105.1. Lineage (NCBI taxonomy): Eukaryota > Metazoa > Arthropoda > Arachnida > Araneae > Amaurobiidae > Amaurobius > Amaurobius ferox. Next base: position 18,785,930 of record OX578143.1, read on the forward strand.
AGCTAACACGATGTAGCCTCGTATCACGATCATAATTTGTTATTTTAGGAATTAAGCATAAATTATATTACGTACAACGATTCATTGAGCAGATGAAAGTTGCGAAGAACGGAATGTTTTATTTTGATTTCGGAATGTCTTCAAATAAAAAAGTAAGTCTTCAATTTCCTATCTGAAATTATTATTTTTCTGTATTGGATTCTAATTTGCCCATCTGCGTTCTCTGTGCAGAGAAAACTTTTTTTACTTAATATGGGATGACAGAGAAACTTTCATCCGTTTATTGATTTTTGTTTCAAACGTAATTTCAAGATTTTCTGTTTAAAATGTGATCTATTTTTAGCTTTTATACAACCAGACCCAATTTTTTTTAAAAAGCTGGCCCGAAGTAGTTTCCTTACTATTCGACCTGACCCGTGGGCCAAGAAAGTTATGTGCTGTTTATATCAGATTTTTTATTATACTATCACTATACTCGTGGCATGGCTAATTTGAATATGCGTGTACTAATTAGTCAGTTTTGTATCCATAAGCCCATTATGAGTAACTATATAACATAGCGGAGATTTACAGTTTTTCATCTCTGTTGTTAGGTTTGTCCTATGGAGGTAAAAGTAAGGAGTTAAAACTTCATATTAAAAAAAACCGCCAATATCGTTTGAGACAATAATTCAAGTGGCGCTGGGGTAAGATAAGTAGTCCTGCATTGTACGTCTATAGCGAAAAGCCTAAAATATTTATTTCAACTGTTAATTTTGTAAAAAATAAAGTATTAGCCAATGCAAATTAGAAGTGAAATAATAAAGGATATTCCTACGTATGGAAAAATATATTATCTTTCAATTTATTTTTATCTCCCTATATTCTGTACTCTATTCTACAACTATGAAAAAATATTGGTTAATTATACTCATAATTAGGGTAAATAAAATAATCAAAAATATATATATGCTAAATACTACGCTTTTCTGTAGTGTCAACTAACAATAGCAACTACTTTACAAACACTAGCGACACCTAGATATAATTCTCAAAGCATTATGGCATTTTCAAGCGTTTCATCCATAAGTGTTTTATATCCTTCTTTCTAACTTCATGATTTGCCAAGTATTTATGTAAGCCTGTCACATGACTAGGTGTATAGAATTGTAAATGATTCCGATTAAACCCAATAGGAAATATACGAAAAGTCTCTGCCAAAATAAAACATAATACACAATTCACTTAATCCTACATTCTAAGTCCGTAACTGATATGGCCCAATCAAAAATAAGATGCTGTTCATTTATGAAGTTCCTATTTATATCAATTTCTTTATTATTTAAATGGGATAAATTAAATGAAAATCGTCTGTCTTACAAACACATTTACTTTTGATTCCTTTGCTAAGCGATATGATATAATTTCTATCAAATAAAGTTTTGTGAAATAAAGTCGTCTGTACAATGAATGTTATTCTATGGATAGTTTAATTTCGTGTTTCTAATAATTCTACAACTCCTCGCTCTAGAGTCATGACCCTTGAAGTAAATATGTTAAAAACTGTAGATTTGTATACGGAACAGACAGCAGACTGACTTTCAATTTTATGTATAGAGAATCTTCATTTTCAGGTGCGTAATTTGATATTTTTTGCCGTAGTTTCACTGCTGACGGACTGTACTTGCGGAAAAAACACATTCACAGTGCAATCTTCGTAAGTGAGCAAGAAGATTGTGATTTACATCATAATTGCCTTAATGTTTATAATTTAAAATCTAAACTCAAACAAATGTTAAAATTTTATCGCTTTTTTTAAAACTAAATAAGATGTTTCAAAATTTAGTTCGTAAAATAAACAAAAACAAAATGTAAATTATCATGTAAAATAATCTTTGTATTAATATACGTTTTAACGATAGAAATCCAAAATATGAAACGGAACAAGAACAATTTGTAAATAAGATGTCGATATTTATTTTAACCATGGAATTATAGAAAATGAGTTAAAACTTCTATGGATGAGGCCGCGTGTTTAAAACGTTTTAATTAAGTTAGCATTTAAAACGGAACAAGAATAATTTTTAAATAAGATGGCGTATCTTTATCTTAACCATGGAATTATATAAAAGGAGTTAAAACTCTTATGAATAAGGCCACATATATAAAACGTTTTAATTATGTTAAAATTTAAATCGGAACAATAACAATTTGTAAATAAGACGGCGTATCTTCATCTTAAACATGGAATTATAGAAAAGGAGTTAAAACTTCTAAGGATGAAGCTACGTGTATAAAACATTTTAATTAAGTTAAAATTCAAAGCGAAGTAAGAAAAATTTATAAATAAGATGGCGTATTTTTATCTTAAACATTGAATAGAAAATGAGTTAAAACTCCTACGGATGAAAAACTTGAAAATGCTATAATGCTCTGAGAGTTGTATCTTGTAGAATTATATCTAGGCGAGAATTATATCTAGTGTTAGTAAAGTTTTATTTGTTCTCATTTGACACAACAGAAAAGCATAGTATTTAGTATATGTATTTTTGATTATTACTTTCCTTATATACATAATGTATAAGGAAAGTATTGTGACGGGTCGGAAATTCGAATTCGAGTTTTCGACGGGAGAGCACGTTTCAAACATCCCTGATCACGAATCTAACATTTTTGAGGTGATGTCTGTGTGTGTGTCAGTTAGTCTGTGGAGACGATAACTCACGAACGAATGGAGCGATTCGAATGAAATTTGGTACAAAAATTACAATCTGTGAATACTGGAAGCCTATTGTTTTTAAACACGTTCGAATGTTCAGAACCCCCCTAAATTTTCGAGTGAAATTTTGAAAAAATCATAAAATCAAAACCTTCAATAAAGTTACGTAAATAGACATTTCTTATGTAATTTTTCCTTAGAAAACGATTAACATAAATTTTAGAACTCTAGCATGAACCGTTCTCGAGATATTGCACATTTTTCAAATATATTTATCGAAAAACACCATAAATTAAAAGAAAATATTAACTGTTAAGAAACATGTTCACTTTTCATATGTAATATCATGCGATAAATTGGGTGACATCATTCTCGTGGATCTAGCTCGTTGCATTCATGAGAAAAGATACTTTGAGTAATACTTTTGTATTTGAACGCCAATAGTCATTTATCTGCTGTAAGAATAACTTATTTCTCCGTCCATAACGCTTGGCGAGATTTTGGCGACGAATTTGGTGGAATGTCGCCAACTAGGCGACTTTTTAAATGTTGCCAAATTAACGAAAATCTCGCCAAATGGATATAAATGACGACTAATTGACGAAAATTCAATATCTTGGAAAGAATATAAGTATCTACTATAAGTATAACCTATTTTTTTTTACTGTAAAAGTAGTAAATTCATTGCATTATATAAGGAAAGTCATGTGCTGCCCACATCAGATTTTTTTAAATTAAACTTCCCTATTTATGAGTAGTAGTAATGAGTATTTTTCCCTAGTTGTAAAATAGTGTACAGAATATATGGAATTAAAAATAAATTGAAAGATAAGATAAATTTAAGTCCTTAAAAATATTTTTTATTGTTTGAGTTCTAATTTGCACCGATAATTTGTTTTGCAACATTAACAGTTCAAATTAATATTATTTCATTCAATAGGAGTCTTTGAACATAGAAATACATACAATACAGTGGAACTTATTTTACTTCAGCGCCACCTGAATTATTGTCTCAAACGATTTCTAGTAGCATTTTCCCAATATGAGGTTTTAACTCATATAACTTCATGGTCTTGATATAGCGCTTTTTAATTTGAAGTTACTAAAGTGAGGCTCAACTCGACTTTCTCATACCAGAATCAATTTTTAAGTAGATTGTATTTTTTTTTTTTTTTTCGATTTTTGCAAGAAAAAATTTTTGAATATCTGTATTATTGGTCCAAATGATTACAGTTATAGCATGTTACCCTTCATTTTAAGGGGACTGAAAAAAATCTTTCGATTGATACCAAGTTGACAATGCACTCCTTAAAGGGGGGGAGCTAATGATGTCACAAACACAAAAATTGTATTACATATATTTTTCACTACAACGATTGAAACTGTGAAGTTTTGTGATCATTGAACCGTAAATAAATAACTCCTTTTATGCATGATTATGTCAAATTTTGTCCTATGTTACCATGTTCAGAAAATATAAAATTTCGAATACATTTAAGTTTTCGCTCGAATTTCAAAACATTTATCTAGTTCTAGATTTTTGTTAATAAATCGTGAAACTCCATTAATATTTGTGACAGCTATCGTGTGCACAATAAATTGAACACAGATAGACGGACATCACTCTAAAAATAGTCAAAGCGTACTCAGGAGGTCCTAAAACATATATTGGCATCAAAATCTCGAAATCGAAAAATTTCGTAAAAACAACGCTTTCTCTATACTATATTCTATATTATGAGAAAGTCAAAATTAAATAATGCCAATAGGTATCTGCATTTCAAACGGATGCTGTTATTAGTTTTAAAATTTTTATTTATACACATCGAAAATGGAGGTTCGTGAGCGTAACGAACAGGGACTAGAGTTCCAAAGTTACTTAAATAAATACTAGAAATCCAAAGTTACTTAGTCCATTTAATAATTTTTACAAGCAAGGCCACAATTCTATGTTACTTGATTTGGTTCTATCCCTCACAGCAAAGATTGTCACATGTGTGACAGTGACGTTGTAGTCACGTGGCACCTGGGTCACAGTGTGACATCATATTTCTTACTTCTATGCGACGCTACGTATTAGTAACTTTGTAACTTCATTGTGACTATATTCTGTGACGTTTCCACAATTTAATTAACACGTAACAATGTGACGACATTACAATGGCAATTACAATGTGACGTCACAAACAAGTTAATATGAGACGTCACAAACGACCATGAAAATGGCCAAAATAACTTCGCTGTGACCTCAATATGACATTGCCGAGACGTACTGCTACGTCCTGTGACGTCCGAAAGTCACAGTGTGACGTAAATCTTACGTCACTGTGAAAAAAAATGCTGTTAGGGATACGATTCAATTTTTTAAATAAAAAGTTTGCTATCAAACCTATATGGGTAAAATTATGTTAGTAAATTATGACGGAAAGCAAAAACTTGGGACATCAACCGGCTTCGTTGGTAAATCGAGCCTCTTCTTCAAAATAAGAGTGATTGTGCCCAGTGGTCGGAAGTAGCTCGCTCAAGTAGCGAAATTACAGTAGTCACTACTTTTTCCCGTAGTTTGTAGTGTAACGCGTTACTTTTCAAAATAAGTAGTGTAGCGAGTAGCGCGATACAATAAATAACTAGTTTGTATCGAGTTTGGACGCTACCTTTAACGTTACTTCAGTAAACAAACAAGGTGTCATTCTACATATCATGTATCCCACTTTCTTTATTTGTATGAAATTCAGTGTTCTGCGCAACGATGTACAATGAATGGCTGCAGGGTTAGGAAGGTTATTGCCTCATGAAGTTGATTTTTTATATGGATATATTCAGATGTGTTATTTCCCAAAAGATCCTGCTTATCTGATTGTAATTCTAGGATGCAAATTCTACTAAAAATGAACAAACATGTTTTTAAATAAATAGTTTTTAATTTTATTTTATTTTATACTTTTAATAAATCAAATGGATGCACGTCAACTTTAATTAAACTTTAAAATTAAAGACAACCAAAAATAGGTTTGAAAGTCCTTTCATAAAATCTCCTTTCCTCGACGTTCAAGAATTACACGGCTAAAGCGCTTTCAGGCTAACATATATACGTTAGAATTTTCATTTTAGATTCTGGAATGCAATTTTGGGCCCCCGGGCCAACACTATTTTGGGGGGTCTTTGTATATGATATAAAATATTCGAAACGACCTTGTCCAAATGGATAATCCAGCCCTGGTTATATAACAAAGCTCACCTTGGGAATTATAGCATCATGAACTCAATATGCTGAACTACAATTAGATAAAGAGGTTGTAGCCAAATTTTGTTAAGAACACTAAACTGATACACAAATATCTAATAATAAAATGTAGAATTATATAAAATACTAAGAAAATGTTTTATTAGATATAATGTATAATGCATTAATCAGTCTTTAAAAAATTTCAAGATAAGTCCAATAAAATAATTTACAACATTTTGAGGCATATCTGCAAACATGAGGCTTGGGCTGCTTGGCCCTCGCGACGCCCCTGTGACTGTCACTCAAGCATAGCAGGAGACGTCATCAACAGAAAAAGTCTGATGTGGGCAGCATATGATTTTCACTACATAATTCAATGACTTTACTTCTTTCACAGCGAAAGAATCAGGTAAAAAACCACGGTACAAGGTTTTTGGTACTGAATTTGATATAACTTAAATTGAAATTGAGCGTATTTGGTAACTTATTAGTCCAAACAGAATATCTCATTCATACTCAGGTGCAAATTCCTCATCAAAATGCAATTGGGATTTAATTAATATCCCGTGAAATAATAGGCAACTATGGGCGAATTCTTCGTCGTCAAAATACAAAACTGTTGCAAAAAGTATCTTTCGTGAATGGAATGAACCAGGTCCACGAACATGATGTTAACAGAATTATCGCATAATATTGCATATGGAAAGTGAACAAACATATTTGATAATATTTACTACATTTTAAATTTTGTGTAATTTTTTTTTGTATAAATTTATGGGGGAAACGTACAATATCTCGAGAACAGTTCATGTTAGTGTTCAAAAGTTTGTATAATTCGTTTTCTAATGACAAAATTCGTATGAAATCATTATTTATCAGCAATATCAAAAGTTAATGATCTTTTTCAAAAGTTCATTCGAAAATCATGCATTATTTCGAGAAAGGTTCATGCTAGTTCTTTTTAGGTTTGTATCACCCACAATAAATAAAACTGCTGTTTGTGCGAATAAAGTTTTCTTAAACTGCCTTAAAGAAAGCAGGCATATGAAAATTAGTTGATTAAAATTCTTTCGGAGTTTTGATCCCTTTTCTTCAGGTCCAAACAGTGTCTTTTCTTAACAACCGCTAGCAGGCATATGGAAATTGTTGATTAAAATTGTTTCGAAGGAGTTTTGATCCCTCTTCTTCAGGTCCAAACAGTGTCTTTTCTTAACAATCGCTAAGAAAGAACTCGCCTGATTTCTTAAGGAAGTTCTTGAAAATTTAATATGTATTATTCGTTTTCTGATGAAAAATACCTTTGAAATGATTATTTATTTATTCTTATCGAAAGCCCTGAATTTTTAATGTTTTTTCCAAAATTTATTCGAAAATTGAAGAGTGCTCTGCAGATTCGATCGCGTTTAAAATCAGTTAGCTTCCAGTAATCACTGATTGTAATAAATGTACCAAATTCTTTTTGAAACGCTTCATTTGTCCGTCAGATATCACGTCCACAGACTCACGAACGCACACACTAACATACATACATACATACATCATCTCAAAAATGCTCGATTCGAGTTCAGGAATGCTTGAAATGTGCAAACCGTTGAACCGGTGAAACATCCTAAGCATTACACATCCCTAAGCATTACACACGATGCTGAGAAAATAAAAATTGCTCCAGGATGAAAATTGTTTCCACCCGGGAGGCTAGAGAAATAAAAAGGACACTCCAATCGAGAACGAAGCAGAATGTGCCTCAGTTCACCACGTACTAACTGTTTGAAAGCAACAGCAAAATTAGGTTGTACCGTAAAGTTTTATTCTGATGATTCATGCTGTGTGTGAGAGAGAGAGAGAATTCGCATTTAAATTTAGCAGAAGGTGTGTAAAGATGCCTTGAATCAAAATTAACTGGCAGTGGCCTTTGACACGGTTCTTTCACATTGGCCTTAGCCTTCTCTTTCGAAAAAACTCTTCTGTTTGCGTAGTTAAAATTAAAAAAGTTTCGCCCTAAGGACACTTAAATCACTTTAAAGCATGTGTTTGCTTTCTAATCGTGATGTGTTCATCTGCGAGTCTTTTTTTTAATTTTGTATTTTCATATACCGTGTATACTCGGGTATAAGTCGAAAAATTTTGGACAAAGTAACTGTAAAATTCGGGGTGTCGATTTATACGCGGAGCAATCCGGATAATTTTTTTTTCTCCAAACTTTGGAAATCGAAAGATTTTTTTTGTTTGCTTTATATATTCCGTGTTTTTAATATTTTTTAACAAATATTTGATAAAAATAAATAAAAATCTTATGTGATTATATGGTAACGGGAAATGTACAAGTAGTAGTAGTACACAGTTCTTCGGAAAGTTTTTAAGCACCCAAATGACTTTGTAAGCAAAGGTCCATGAGTGTACACTTTAGGTCTACCTATAGTAAAGTGATTTTCCCGGTAGGGGAAAAAAAAGGATTGAAGCGCTCCTAGCGGAGAATGAAAAAAGTTAGGATAACGAATTCTACAATAAAGCGAGATAGATGTTAAAAGCCAATTACAAAGATGTAGAACATTGCTTAATGAGTAGGCATAGACCCTAAAATAGAGAAGGCATTTATTTGACACAATACGGCTATTAGTAAATGGGTGTTATATTCAGGAACGATATAAAAAGTAAAAATTACATGAATAGATACCTAGTGAGTCTGCCTAAAATGCCCTCCATCAGAAACAATGCACATTTGAATTCGATAAAGAACATGACCGGGCACTTTGATAAGCATTGCAGGTGTCACCGTGTTAGAGACCCTGGTGATACGACTTTTTAACAGGTATTTATTGCCTTCCGTATACGCGTTTTGTTCGTTCCTGGTGTCGATTCCTATTTAATTCTAAAATGTTTGTATGTAACGTTTGCAGTGACTAACGAGTGTACGGTCGGCGAAAACGATAAATGCATACTGGCGTATAGCGTAAATATCGATGCACAGGATGTCGCAGATCAAAATTAATCTAAGACAATGACAGATTCTACGATGTTGTTATTGGTTTCTTTCGTCTATTTCGGTTTATGCTGAATACTCTTAATGTCTCCGCCAGGGGCACTGCAATCTTTTTTGCTCGATCGAGGATGGATTTTAATATAGAGAGACCTAACGTGTACACTCGTGGACCTTTTCTGATAAAGTTAGTATTAGGGTGCTTAACACGTTAAGCTCCTTGTCAGCCAAGCGACATCGACAATATACTTTCTGTTTAGGCCACGTCAGTCATCGGTGACTGATGATATATAATTAAAAAAATTATAGTCTTATATTAATAATTAAATAGATTAAATATTATAAAAAAATGTATCTAAATATTATTTTTTACCAGAAAAATTACTTTAATTGTTGTAACACTGGATACACATAAATAGTTGTCTTGTGTAGGTTTCACAGAATGTTGATACTTGTTTTATGTCAACTTTCTGGCAATATCTCTTCCGAATCGTGCTGCATTATCTTCGTAGCATTTTTTAACAACATCTTCAAACTTTCGATGATTTCGAGGTATTTGAGATGTATTTACAGTATTGCTACATGGAATTTCTTCATTCCGACAATTTGAAAAATAGACGGCTGATTTCTTCCGAAATTCTGTGATACTCATATTCTTTTTGATTATATTTTTGAATAAAATGTGAGTATTTAAAACTGAGGTATTTAGTAGGAGCTCAAAGGCTGGCCAGACGTGAACGGGAAGGAAAGCAAAGTAGGCTCGGCAGCGCTTAACGTGTTAAGAATTTACATTTAGGAACCTAGCAGTGTGCAGTTTTGAACCAGTCCACATTACCAGCAAAAAGCAGTGACGGTGATAATGAAATTCAGCATTTTCTTACTGTATACATGTTGAATATTTCTATTGAAATAACGTGGGCAAGAAAGTTAGCCAAAACTTGGAAAGCATGTAGCGAATTTGATGCCATTCCCTTACAGAAGCACTTTTAATTCTAATTTCATAAAAGAAAAAGTGTAATGGAATGAGTTGGTCGCTTTGTAAAAAATCCGAAATAGTTTCAAACCAAAACACAATAGAATATCGAAAAATTTTTTTGTTGTTATTTTTAATAATCTGTCAAAATGTGTAGCGGCGATTTATATATATATATATATATATATAATTGAAGATTTTTATGATTACTTGTAATATATATACCCGAGAAATACCAATGAAAATTGCTTGTAAACTGAAGGTTTTTGCAAAACAGAAGCCTAGTGTAGCACGATGAGCTATGCAAGAAGCTTGGAAATTGAATAAATGGAATCTAGTGATTATAAAAATAATAAAATGAATATGAAAAGCATTTCTGAAAACATGTACGTTATCAAGGGCCATACATGTTTCATTAATGCTGATTCTACGTTTCTGTTTACACAACTGTAAAATGTATTACAGAAATAATGTAAATGGCCCGACGTAGAAGAAAAGACAAAGTGGATCAAATACACAAAAAAATCAAACATGAATATAAAATATTTTGTTATACCAGCTTGTGGCTAATTATTGAAATGAGGATGCAAAGTATTATAAAGTAATATCAAAAGAATATAATGAGAATAAAATGAAAATATATCTATCCCTAGTACTGAGGTACTTCTGGAAAAGCATGTGTATTACCAATCAACTCAGAACAGGTTACAGTGAATTTTTTGTTACTGACTAAGCAGTTTTCTCAAAGCAGGTTAAAGTGAATTATACGAATAGTTTAACTGTTAGAAGAAGACATGGAGTTTATGAATTATTTAGAAATGCTAGAGTATGATCTGTCAATATATATATATATATATAAATATAAAAAGTATAAATAGCATGTAAAAATGTAAAAGTGCATGTAAAAGTAGCATGTAAAAGTATAAATAGCATGTTTTTTACATGCTATTTATACTTTTTATATTTATATCGTGTATAGTATTTGTAGCTGCTTTGCGCATAAATGCTATAACACTTCAATATCTTTAATAATTTCCACTTTATATATATATATATAAGTACAATATAATCTCAGTAATTCGGCACTATTGAAACCGGCTATTGTTGGATTTCTGGAATAGTTGGATAATGAGAAATTAGGGATGATAGGTTAATAAAATATTTAATACTTAATGTTGCTATAATATGTGTGTAATTGAACCTTTTTTTCATGTACAAAACGAACCTAGATTTTTGTATTATAATCTTGCATATATTGTACTTTTATAGGCCACTATTTGGTATTAAAATTAACTGAAGTGTGGTTCAACTCTTTCTCATACCAGAATCTATTTTTAGAAGTTTTATTATTTTTTTTAACACTCTACAACAAAGTTGAAAAGTGTTTATGACTTTGTTCATTCTGTCTGTCAGTCTGTTAGCACGATAACTGCCGTAAAAATGACTTTATCAAAATGAAATTTTAGTATGTTGTTCAGACGGTCTGTGGGACCTACGGGAATATGAATGAATAATATCACCCAATTAGTTTTGGATTGAACCCGGGTTGAAAAAATGAAATACATTGAACCCTATGGGACCTAATTTTTCAAACATTTTTTAAGCGGATTTAAAATTCACAAATTGCTTCGAAAATTTTAGGTAATATTCAAATTATCCCATAAAATATATAAAAAAAATCAGCAAAATATATTTAGTAGTTTTTTAAATAAAAATTAAAATAATAATTACACCTCTTATATGAAGCGATCACATGACCATTATATGAAGAGATCACGTGACCATTATATGAAGAGATCACGTGACCCACTTCAAAATGAAATATGGCATCCATCTTGTCTCAAAATCGTGATTTTTAAAGTTCTATTTAGTTTAATTCATTAGTTTAATTCATATTAAGTGTTGTATCCGTCCTAAAACCGCTTTATTTTTGCCTAAATTCTGTGCATCTACATACTGAAACAACGCAATTACAATATATTTGAGTTTAAGTGATCATCCAAATTTGATAATTTCTACAACGAAGCCTATTTTTCACTTATGTAAAATGTAAACAGCAAAATATGTAGAAAGAGTTGTATTAGAATTGCTGCATTTCTTTAACACAAAATTTATTTAGCTCATTGAAGTCTGCATAGCTGATATGAATGAAACATTCATTGATTTTACAGTGAGAAGGACGATTTTTTTCGATGAAGTTTTAAGCATAGAGTTTAATTGCTTGTACCTCCATGGTCTTAAGTTTTTAAATAAAATAAATTATTATAGTATTGTGATGAATGAAATGCTGCTTTTATAGAGAGAGCCAGGCATGTTATATTTCGATGGCGTCATTTGAATAAATTTCAGTTGTTTTTGATGAAGTTTTCAAATATAATAAATTATTGTAGTATTATGATAATGTTAAAACATTACCGAGGAGCCAGGCGATTTATATTTAATTGACGTATTTGAATGAAGTTCATTTTTTTCGATGAACTTTTAAGTTTTCAAATATAATAAATTAATGTAGCATTGTGATAATTTTAAAAATATTACCGAGGAATGCATCGCATTTTAAGAGATGTTTAAATAAAATTGCATTGACGTTAGAAAGTGTTTCATAATCAATGCTTTATACATGATGGATCTTTCTTGTTTAATTTAACAAAAATTTTTTTGAAAAATCGTTGTCGTGGGTCCGATTGATTACAATTATACCGTGTTACCCTTTATTTTAAAGGACTTGAAGAAATCTTTCGTTTAAAACCATACTTTACAAAGTAGGTAATTTGCCTTTTGAGAGAGGGGGGGGGGGAGCTAGTGACGTCACGAATGCGAAAAATTATATCGCGAATATCTTTCACAACAATGATTGAAACTATGATATTTCGTGAGCCAGAAATAAACCTTTTTATGTATGATTATGTCAAATTTTGTCCTATGCTGCCATGTTAAAAAAATACGGAATTGCGAATAAATTTCAAAGTCTCCGCTCGAATTTCTGAAAATGATATCTAGTTTTAAAAAATTTTATAGCAAAGCCGGATATAAAGTTTCGTAAAAATCCGTTAATATTTGTGGTCGTTATCGTGTACACAAGAAATCGGCCACTGACAGACGGACATCACTCCAAAAATAGTCAAAACGTGCTCAGGATGTCTTAAAACATATATTGGCATCAAAATTTCGAATTCAAAAACTTTCGTAAAAACAGTATACTTTCTCTATACTATATAACATAGTATGAGAACGCAAAAATTATTGTTTAGAGAAATAGTTTTTAATGGATGTTTGTTTCTTTGTCGATGTTGTTGATGTCAGTCTTGCGTGCCACTGTTTGACAAATGTTTTGTTTGGAAATGGAAACAAACATCACGTGGCGTGAAAATGGCTACCTGCTGCGCTATGCTGTCAGAGTATTGGACGTGTCGGAGTATTAAAGTACCGGATTACTAAGATCGTACTGTATTCTAGTTTGATGATAGGGAAGGGTGCACCCCTGTGTGTGGAGGAGTGGGGAGGAAGTACGACAACTAATGCGAGGACTTCACATTTTTACCGATATTTTATTCTCTCTAAAAGTGGAACGCTGATTTTGATGCGGAAATATTCTACAGTTTAGGCTGTTAAATATGAAAATTCATTGTAATTATTTAAAGCAATTCTTGTAATCACACAAGCCTAACCATGTTTGTATACACCATCGACCACTAGGAAGAGATCATAGTTGACGTTTGTACATATTGTTTAACCAATGAGTTTCCGAAATTATGATTCCCAATATCCCCCTCCCTTGGGTACACCACTCTAATTACTCGCATCATATTTTAGAAACGTGTCGGCATTCGGCCCCGTCATGTCCATAGCTAGTTAGTCTATATTATACTTGATGTGATAAATCCAGATTTTCAGGGGTCTGTAGCTCAGTCCCCAAGAAAGCTAAATACTTCACTCTTTTGAAAGGGTGGGGGAAATTGCAATTGTTTTACTATTATCGTTCTGGATCGATTACTGAATCGATTTTAATGAATGATCGCTCATTTTGGATATTCAGGTGGGAGGTACACACTTTTTTTTTAAACTTTAAGATAAATTTGCTTTAGAATTTCAAAAATTGAAAAAAAAAAAATGAATAAAGGGTGCTTTCTATATATTAAAGTATATAGAATGCATTATTTACCATAAATTTTCGAATTTGATATTTTTCTAGAAATATACGTTTTAAAATGCCCTGAATACGCCTGGAATTATGTCTGTTTATTTCTGTATGTGAAGTGTGACCTCTGGCGCAAAAACTAAAATATATAAAAAGTTATGTGAAAAGTTATTATATTTAAAAAGTTATGTGAAAGCAAGACATAGATGTAATTTTTGGCAATGTATATAATTAGAACAGATGCTTTTCGAAATTAAGATTTTGATAGTACTGTTCATTATGGATAAATAATGATAATGCTTGGAAAAATGATAGTGTCAAGTACTCTAAGGCATATAAAGATATTTGGAGTCGAAGCCTTTAACCGACTGTCTCCAATTTGTATCGCAATCAGAATCTATCAGAATGAAAAATAAATAAATAAAAAATAAAATCTGAGTATTTTTTAGATTTCAAACTAAATTTATGGTGAAATATTTCGTAAACAATCTTTTAAAGTTTCTTCTTTTAAGTTGGCAACAGCTTATGACCGCTTATGAATGGAATGCATCCATAGGCGCCTTTGAACGCCTATGGATGCATTCTCGTGAATTTATAAGCTGTTTTTCGTGAACTTATCTGACTTATCTGTTAATATAAACTACTTTAATACCATTAACATTCATAACTTTGTTCAGTTTGCTCCATTTATTACATACTACCATCATTGTTGAATAAATTATTATCATCGTTTATCACGGGAAATAAAGTTTTGAAAATCTCATAATTCGAATCATTCGAGTTCTATTCCATGAAAATTATTAAACATTCTATCCAGTTCTAGTTCTTAACATAATATATCTACACATAAAATTTTACAAGGAAGGAGGGCATGCATTCTCGAGTTATCGTCTTCGCACCTCACTAACACGCATATACAGGCGGGTATCTTTCCAAAAGTGTTCGAAATAGTTTTAGGAGCTCTTTAAAACGCGAAGATCCGTCAAAATCTGGAATTAGAAAATTTTCGGGAATACAATATATAAAGAAAGTAAAAATACTTCGCTAGTAATAGCGTAAAAAGTTCATTTAAAGTCAGAGGCCTGCGGGGCTGTGCCCCCCCCCCCCAAGAGGTATACTCAGCACCCCCGATAAAAAAGGTTAAATTTTTATCAGAGATATGAAATTTCATCCAACATATCCAAATTATACATAAAAAATTACTTCATGATTTTTTTTTTTAATTACTTTGTTTTGAAGATTTTTCAGTTTAGCTAAATTTAGGGTTATGCAGATGGTCAATTTATTTACATATTTAATTTAAAAATATTTAAATTGAAAAAAAAATTAAGACAATAGTATTGGGGATACTTTGTATTATTGCGGCTTTCACTGTTATACATTATTGAATCAAAATCAAACGATAAGTAGTTAATATATTAAGTGTGAACCTGTATTTACGTTCAAAAACTTTTTTCAATTAATTAATAACTTTGATACTAGTTAATGCTTTTATTAAAATCAATTGTAATTATTATATATTACTATTGATGTATAGTGACTATATGAATTTTCCTATTCTTACAAATTCCTTGGCTTTTCCTTTTACATTTTCCTTGGCTTACAAATATAAATATGCAATTACTAATTTATTAATAATTTATATGGATTAAAATATGTAATAATAACAATTATGGTTTATGAATGTTAATGATTAGCAGCGTTTTTAGTGAGCCCTTCTTTCAAGACTGTAGAGTCCTCTCTGAATTTCAATCCAGCCCCTCTTGAATTTCGTTTTTGGCTACGGCCCTGTTTAAAGTATCAACAGGTTTCAAAGGTAGAAAGGTCCTTCTTCTGGATACATAATACAAATATGTGGTGTGAACGCCCTTCCGCCGTAGCTATGTATATCCGTTGATTGATGCAAACGAAACTAAATACTTTGAATGAATTAGCTTAAAACAGGAAGAGAACTTCTGAATTTCTTATCTGGAAAACTGCCCGGTGTTGAGGTGAAGGCGCTCTTAAATTTAGCTTCATCGTGACACTTTTCCCATCCCTTTTTCACCAAACGATGTGTCTGTCTGACGTGACAAAGTAAACACATCTTGTAACACGTTCTTGGCTAAAAAGTTCTATTAGTACCTCTTAAGTGGAGCACCAGCTAACATAAATCTGTTTTCGAGTATTCTGCATTTTTTTTAAATATTTGAGTATTAAAATGCATTAATAACTTGTAGAGGCAGATGTGGCGGGACATTTATTGCTGGAAGCATCAGGGAATTTCTGATGAAGGCTTTGATTTGATCAAATCCACGGTGCAGTGAAAATTTAGAACCACTGGCGTAGGTGAACTAATAAGAGACATTTCTTCATGTTGAGCCAAAGATCTGAAGCTCAAGATATTAAACGTTTCTTTCAGGAGACTACAAACTTCCTTCTCAGAAGGGTGGGACAGCGCAGTTACACTCAAACGGCCCGAATTCGATTCTCGGCTCTGCCCATATTGTCCCCGTGTTATCACGCAGTACGGGCACGTTAAATATGTGGGTCCGTAAGTCTTTCCGAGAGGTTGGTGGTAGGGGAAGGAGGTCACGGTCTCTGTAAATGCCGCTCCAATGTATTCCGGTCTAAATTTGGGTGGTAGTGTTACGTCCAAACAAGTACCTTACACCTTCTGTTAAATTGGACCCGAACAACAAACTTTCTTCACAGCGAATAGGTGGGCAATGTTAAGAGATCGGCAGATGAGCACACATCTAGTTATAAGTAATTATATGCTGATGTCGCGTGATGTCCGTTGCGGGGATTTTGGGCCGTAACATCGATCGAATGGTGTATTGGTGGATCACGTGATGAGGATCGAACTCGGATTAACGAATGATAGGCGAACATTATCACGTGGAGTCTAATATATTTTCAGCTCACGGCAGATCCCAACAAAGTTCACTCCTTTATGCTTAACTCATCATGAGTTAAGCATAAAGGAGTGAATTTTGTCGGGTTGTTAGCCTTTGGCTGCATTTATATGTTTTCGTGTTTGTATGTTTGCTGTTGTCTTTCTTGCGTCTCAGTTGAAAGGCAGTGTGTGGTTTCTCGTTGTCTTCTACAAAATTTAATTTTGCAGGTAATGTTAGAAATGGTAAATTTTCCACTAAAGCTGGTTCTCAGCCGGTGGTTCGCAAATTTCTTGAGGGTTCTCGACAAAAGTACTCTGTATTGGTAAATATTTCTTTTAAAAAAGATTTCTAGCTATGGACACGCTTATGTTATTCAATATATTTTTTACTTTATTTTTTATATATTTTACTTTATTCTTTATATTCAGTATATTTTTTACTGCATTTATTTACTAATAATTAGTTAAACAATATTAAGTAATATTGTTTTTTAACAATTTGAAATAACTATCCGAGGGTATTCGAATATTCGAGATCTGGTTAATTCAAGAAAAGTGGTATTCGCCCATTTCTAGTAGAAAGAGTTCGTGAGTCCGAAAAGGTTGAGAACCACAACTATAAGCTGATGAAATTATTTTTGTTTTTCCCCTATAAAGATTTATTTGGTGAATATTTTCCATATAAAGAGAAACGTATACAAGCCTTTGAACCTCTTTGAACTCCATCAGGTAAGTTGCCATTCTAAAGAGACAAAGTGCCCCATTAACTGTTCTTATGGGGTGAGAAGTGTAGCAGGTGGTCCCCGAGCCCCACTTGCAACATTCCCTAACATTCATTGCTCTCTACACCCCTGTTATGACTCAGTACCCCCAACTCTAGATCAAAATAATTTGTGGAGCACTCTTGGGATGAGGGGGATGGGGTGACTCAGGGTGTCATTCGATGCTCTGGGAATCTAAGGGGTGGGCGGACGACCACTATCGTCTGCTCAGCATCAAGTAGGAGAGCATCGTTCTCTACTCTTCTTTTTTCTTCCTTGTCTGTAGAAATAAAGCGGCTTTTTCCCTGGAGAAATGTATGTCTGCTGTTGCTTCCGCCTAGAGTTTTTGTGGCTCATTTCTTTTAATGAGAGATATTTTAGTGCATGTTGTCGCGTTGTACGAGCAATAGCAGTAAGTAGGGAAAAAGTGGTGCTCCTCGACACCTTCGGAGGAGGTGCAGAGTGCGGTGTTACGTCCCGTTGATTATATCAGATGGGATTCTCTAAAGGGGGCAGTACGCTTTAAACACTTTAAACATGCAAGAAACGTTCGAAGTTTAAAAGTTTTAAAAGTCAAATTTAATTCACGAAATTAAGAAATCAACTATTTGAGTAAAAGTGCATAACATATTTAGACCTAACTAAAACTTATACATTTGATTGTGGGAAAATTTTCTGAAAGATAAAATAGTAATATTTATATACTTTAAAATTTCCTAATTAAAGTGGTGTTTTTTTTTCTTGGAATTTCTGTATTTTATTACGTGCAAGATAATTTCTTTTGGCTGATTATATAATTATTACATCTCAACAATCTCATTAGTGTTTAATTCTTGAACTATGGAATTTTCTCTATTTTTATTTTAAGAGCTTTTATTAGGTTTTGTAGCTTGTATTAGTATTTTGTCTTAGTTGTAGAACGGGGTACATGATATATGGAGGCAAAAATAAATCGAAAGGTCAAATCTGTTTAAATACGCAGGAATGTTCTATTTTATTTGAGTTCTAATTTGCATTGCAGTGATATATTTTTTTTTTTGAAAAATTAACAGTTTAAATAAACATTTTTTAATTCAATATGAGACTTTCCCTCATAGAAACACCTATAATACGGTGGGACTTATCTTACACCAGCGTCACCTGAATTATTGTCTCAAACGAATTTGACGTTTACCCAACATGAAGTTGGACCTTGCCCTTTACCTGCATGGTTTTAATTGTCTAATGCGATGGAATGAAAGTACGATAATGCAATCTATCAATCTTTTTGGAAATTACTAGACTATGAAATGATGTTAAAATTAGAGAATACGTTATTTCAAAATTTTAAGTCTACTCTGGCCCCTTAGGGAGGAAAATATTGTAAATACTCAGTGACAATCAATTAACTGAAACTTTCAATTCAGTCTATAAAGAGGCTTCCCGGGGGCCAAGCAGCTCAAGCAACCGCTTGGAACCTCATGTTTGCAGAAGGCCTCAAAATTTTGTACATTATTTTTATTGGACTGATTTTGCAATTTTTTAAAGACATTTTAGTGCATTGTATATTTATTATACCTAATCCAACGTTTTCTTGGTAGTTTATATAACCTACATTTTATCATTAGGCATTTGTGTATTAGTTTATAGTGTTCTTCTACAACGTTTTGGATACAACCTGTTTATCGAATTGTAGTTGGGGGCATTAAGATAATGATACTATAATTTCCATGGTGCGCTTTGTTATATAACTAGGGCCGGATTATCCATTGGGACAAAGTAGTTTCCGACCTAGAAATATTTTTTATCATACAAAGACCTCCAAAATATTGTTAACCCGGACATAGGCAGCGCTAGGCTTTTAGAATTGGGAGTGATATGCATTGGGTGGCTCATAATTGTGAGTGCTCATGAGAAGCATGTATAGTTTTAAAAATAACATATAGTTTATTTGTGGAACTATAATTCATTATATTTTGTCCACGGATTTCTGCATGATATAGCCATGCTCTTAATTCGAAAAAAATACTAAATAAAAAGAAATTTGAAAACTACGAACACGAGAGAGAAACAAGAGAGAAACTGAAAATTATTGGAATAAGGGGCAGATAAGTAAAAAGGAGTGTTTGCGCAAATCTTAATGCAGGTGTTGAAGCACCCCTACTACTCCCTGTGGTGCCGCCTATGAACCCGGTGGCCTAAAATTCTATTTCAGAACCCAAAGTGAAAAGACTAACGTATATGTTACTCTTTTAACGAATCCGTATTTTTTTTTCCTTTTTGAAAACAGCATAAAACAACTTCAACAAACTTTCTGAAAACAACTTCTAAAAATTGCATAATTAAATTGTTGGATAATCGATTTTTCGGATTACTAATTTTCGGATTGGTGACGTTTTACTGCATTTATTGTTCAGATGAGGCTTTTTTTTTATATCAAAGTCCGTTTGCGGCTTCAGAAAACCTCAGGACCCGACCTTCAAAAATGTTTGGTTCAGAATACTAGGTTAAGCTCCTCATTGTAGGAACACTTTTCTCATCTTTTTCTTGGGGTATATTCCTTTCCTCGGAAACATAGTGCCTATTTCTTTTTATCAAAAATCATTTATAAGAACTCTAGCTAATATATTTGTTTTCAACTCTTCAGAAACTATAGCAAAGTGTTTTTTATTACTGACCTGTTGCTATTAGATATGCCGAAGGAAAACCCTTTTCTTCGGCGTATCTAATATTTCGGTCATCTGATGCGATCCTCAGACCATCGCATACTTCCTACTTCTACACTCAACCAGTGCTAAAAGGACTTTTTATTTCTTCTTTTTTTCGATTTTAATTTTAATTTTTAAGAATTCACTCATTCCTGTCCGTCGGCATACTCGTTAAATCCGGAGAACTTATAACATTGTTCTCGTCAAAAACGTGGCGAGTTTGGGAAAGATAGAGAAATTATGATGGGACAAGAATTTCCCTCGTTACCTATTTCTACAGAAGGTATATAAAAATGCTTATTGTCCAAACAGCGAAGTTACTTTATACGAATAACAGTGAATTGTGGCTGCGTCATTTTTTTTTAGTACATTATTTTTTGTCTGTGAATTATATCTGAACAATATATGAATACTCTAGTATTCAAGCTTGTCAAAGATATGGAAATAAATTTCAAAAAAGTTGGTGGCAACTTTTTTAATGCATTTGAATTTGCTTTTCAATGTATAGCGCTTAGCGTTAAAATAGTCATCTTAATTGAAAATTGCCTCAGTTAGATTCTGTACCATGGTTGATACCATAAGTGTTGTTGTTGAGACCCAGACCGTTCGACCTACCAGAAAGGTGTAAGGTAACTATTTGGACGGCCGGATACCATAAGTGTGCAAATTTTCAGCCTCCTAGGTCATCGATGACCTTCTGGAGGGTCTGAACATTTTTTCGACTTTCCGACCCCACCCTACCCTATTTTGTACCCCCGTCTCCGTTAGGGTCTATCCCGGGGTCAATACCCTAAATATCCTAGTAATAGATGACGGGGGGGGGGGAGGGTAACCTGATTATCTCTCGTCTCCTGCGCTATTAGAATTCTTTTGAAATTTTATGAGATTTTACGTTAAAAATTCATAATACACGGAATACAGGGGAATTGAATATTTCAATTGGAGCATTGTGTGATATTCAAAGAAACATCTGGTAAATTATGAAGATGGGATTGTCAGTCAATTGTTTTATTTCACGGTATAAATATCAGACACGTTTTAAATACGTGAAAAGTAT
Organism: Amaurobius ferox; assembly: GCA_951213105.1. Lineage (NCBI taxonomy): Eukaryota > Metazoa > Arthropoda > Arachnida > Araneae > Amaurobiidae > Amaurobius > Amaurobius ferox. The sequence goes on from OX578143.1 coordinate 18,807,325, forward strand.
ATATATTTTAAAAATTCAAGAAAATTCATCTATTAACTGTATGGATTCCGTTCAAAATTTGAGAAAATAGATAACAAGAGTCTGAAAAACGGTCCTGATTCTTAGGTGGGTTGGGCCTAAACAGTAGAATTTTGCTTTCGGATGACTCTTCCTTCCACGAGATAATTAAAAATGGGTATCGACACTTATGATCCGAATGTTTGGCTGACGTTGAAATCCTATTAGCGTAAGAAAAAAAGACGTTGACATAAAATGATTAACAGTTGATGAGCAGAATCTCAAGCAAAATTAGCCAATCAGAGAAGATTTTTGACACGTTTTCGCCAAAACCACGAGATGAGAGTTCATAGTGAGATGTCGCCTCCGCATTTCTAGTAGTGTGAAAGATAGGAAGACTCCATCTACCCTTTATGATACTTACGGTCAATACTATAAGGCCGCGGATCCACAGGTCGAAGCAAAATTATTTTTCGAACAAGTATTCGAGTATGTGGACATGAGCAACAGACAAAACAAAAGTTTCATGAAGCAAAATAGAAAATGAAAACAAATTTCAGTAATCATGATGCGTAGATTGATTTTTTCTTTGCATCGAATATTTGCATATAGGTCTGCGTCAGGCAAATGCTTTATGTTGAATGTGCAGATTTCTTGTATGAAACAATGTTTTGCTCTGTGGACATCATTTAATTTAAAATATATGTAAAATCCTGCTTCGAAAAAAAGATTCAAGGACTCTTCAACCCTTTCCACGGCTTCTAGGCAAGAGTAAATTCTAGGGCTTCTTACAAAACTTTTATAATAAAAAATGGTACATTGAATACGGAAGATGGGCCCCCAGCATTTGCCTACCTTATGGTCAAAAACGGTCCTGAAAACATTTTGTTCGACAAAAAGGCACGTGTCCACGGGGCGAAACAAAACCTCGCTGAAACAAAACATTTTGATCGACGAAAATAAAACTGTATTTTACGTATATTTTAAATTGAATGGTGTCTACACAGCTAAAGATTGTTTCAACATAAAAAATTTGCTCATCGAACATAAAACATTTATTTGCCTGGCGAAGCCCTCCGTGTAAATGTTCGATGAAGGTGTTTAGAAGGACAAATCAATCTGCGCATCTTGAACATAAATTTAATGTTTCTCATTTTCTATTTTGTTTCATGAAACTTTTGTTTTGTGTGTTGGTCATGTCCACAGCATCGAGCACGCGTTTGAGAAGTATTTTGTTTCGACCTGCGTGGACACACGGCCTTAACGTGCAAAGATTCAGCTTTCTACGTCATCGAGGAAGGGGGTGGGGTCTTCTGGAGAATTTGGAAGAATTTTTAGCCCCCGTCCCCCTATTTCTCTATCCTCTGGGTAGAAATCGAAAATACGGCTCTTTTACGTCCTCGCGGTAAATAGCAAACATGTGTAAAAATTCAGTCTTTTAGATCACCGGATAGTTTCTGTGGGTTCTAGAAAGACACAAACAGGTTAAACAATTACTAAATTGAGCCGACGCGGTGGTCGAACGGTCAAGGTAAGCGTTTCCTAGCGATCGTTCGGCTGCCGCGTTGTGGGTTCGAGTCCCACCTTCAGGCATGGATTTTGTGTCGTTGAGCACGATGTTTTCCGAGCCCCACTGGTGTGCTGTGCAACGTCATGTGACGGCTAACAGGTTCACGGTTCTGGCCGGTGTATAGGCGAATGATGAAAAATCATTGCCTGGCCATTGGGAAAAAAAATATTAAATTGATGAGAAAGTTGACTGAGATCCTACTTTCTCACATTAGATATTTGATTCCTACACACATTAGATATTTGCTCTTACTATGGCAAAACCTTGTTTTAATCCAGAAATTCTAATTTTCACAGAATGTTTGGTTTTGATTCAATATTCTTATGACGATGGGACATTAGTTGGTGTGTCACGTTAGATCGGTTGAAGCAAGACCACTTAGGCTCAAGCACACATCCTATTAATCTATTCCTCCACACGCGGTTTCTTATCGCACGGGGGCTGGTGTAAGCGGCGCCCCTGTGTCCCGTAATCCCCATCTCCAAATCATTAATTCGTTCGCAAAACCGATGTGTCATACATGGACCGTGGTCTTGCAGCCGCATTCTTATCGATTTCACAGGGGGGGAAAAGGTGGAAAATTACTATTTTCTAACAAATCCAGGGAGGAGAGGGGGGGGGGGGGGAGAAAGTTGATATTTCAGAATCGAATTTACGGAATTTGATGTTGCAAGGTTTGAAATAGGGTAGCTTAAGAATCCGCGAAAAAATTACATTTATTATTATTATTTTTTCACGACACTCCTTTTTAACACTTTCCAACATAGTTGTAAAGTGTTTATGACTTTGTTCATTCTGTCTGTCTGTCTATCCGTTCGCACGATAACGGCCGTAAAAATGACTTTATCAAAATGAAATTTTAGTATGTTGTTGAGACAGTTTGTGGGACCCATGGGAATATAAAAGAATAATATCACCTAATTAGTTTTGGAATTAGTTAGCTTCGAAAATTTCAGGTAATATTCAAATTATCCCATCAAATATATAAAAGAAATTTCAGAAAAATATGTTAAGTAGTTATTAAAATAAAAATTTAAATAATAATTACACCCATATTATATGAAGAGACCACCTGATTCATTGCAAAATAAAAAAATCTGATGTGGGCAGCACATGACTTTCCTTATATAATACTATGAATTTACTAAAACTTTTACAGTAAAAAAAATTGGTTATTCTTATAGTAGATACTTATATTTTTTCCAAGATATTGAATTTTCATCAATTGGACGTTATTTTCATTGATTTAGCGTCATTTTTTTTATCCATTTGTCGAGATTTTCGTTAATTTGGTAACATTTAAAAAAGTTGCTAAGTTGGTGACATTCTGCCAAATTCATAGCTAAAATCTCGACAAGCGTTATGAATGGAGAAATAAGTTATTCTTATAGTATATAAATGACTATTGGCATTCTAATACAAAAGTATTACTCAATCTTTTCTCCTGAATGGAACGAGTTGGATCGATGAGAATGATGTCACCAAATTTATGGCATGATATTACATATGAAAAGTCAACATATTTTTCAACAGTTAATATATTTTTTTTAATTTATGGGATTCTTTGATAAATTTATTTGAAAAATGGGCAATATCGCAAGAATGGTTCATGCTAGCGTTCTAAAGTTTATGTCAATCGTTTTCTAAGGAAAAATTACATAAGAAATGTCTATTTGCGTAACTTTATTAAAGGTTTTGTTTTTTGATGATTTTTTCAAAATTTTCACTCGAAAATTTAGGGGGTTCTGAACATTCGATTGTGTTTAAAAACAATAGACTTCCAGTATGCATGGATTGTAATTTTTGTACCAAATTTCATTCGAATTGCTCCATTCGTTCGTGAGATATCGTCTCCACAGACTCACTGACAGACCACACACACACACACACACACACACACAGATATCACCTTAAAAATGTTCGATTTGTAATCAGGGATGCTTGAAACGTGTTCTCCCATCGAAAACTCGAATTGAATTTTCGACCCCGTCACAATACTTTTCTTATACATTATTGTATATAAGAAAAGTAATGTGGCATCCATTTCTTTTTTCGCTGTGTGAAAATCGTGAATTTTAAGGAACGTTAATATTTATATTTAGTGTTGCATCGGTCTTAAAGCTGCTTTATTTTTACATATTATCTGTGTATCTAAATTCTGTGCCTACGCAATTACAATATTTTTGATTTTAAATGATCATCAAACTTTGATTATTTCCACAACGAAGCCCAATTTTAAAGCATGCAGAGTGTAAACAAATCAAGCGATTGTAAGATGAGTTGTATAAGAAATGCTGATTTTTTTTATGCAAAATTATTTAGCTCTGGAGCCTTGAATGTAAGTGATACGAATGAAATATTCATTAATTTTACATAGAGAAGCAGGCGATTTTATAGTATTGTCGTCTTTGTTGAAGTTCTAAGTTTTCAAGTTTAATGAATAATCGTAGTACTGTAATAATTTAAAAAATTTCAGTGTTGAATGTATCGCATTTTAGAGATGTTTAAATAAAATTTCATTTCAGTCAGTTGGAAAGTGTTTTTTAATCAATGCTTTATGTATGATTAATCTTTCCTGTTAAATTTAAGAATAGTTTTCACTAGTATTTTAGGGTTATTAAACTACACATTTTAAAGTAAAAAGGATTTCAATAGCTAGAGTTTTATTTGAGATGTAGCTGAAAATATGAGGAGGACTTACTATGGGCGTTAGTCTCCCAATACTATTGTTCACATTAAAGTCTAGGAAAAATACAATGAATATTCAAATAAAAGACGGAAACTTTTGTTATAGTTTTCATAAAGTTAACTGCAATACGATATTTATCTTACATCTAATCTTTTAAATAAGGATTACTAATTTTCGGCCAATTTCGTATTTCATTTTGTGCCCCTAAAATATTAGTACTCGCCCTGTAGGTTGGTGCATACATCAGGTGGTTGGTTGTCTAGTGCTTAGAACGCTGACTACAAAATCACGAGGATTGAAGCTGCGTTAGAAATTTGGCCAGTCGTCATTGAAAAGCTGCACGTGTTTCATTTTAATAGATTTCGCTTTGCAACTTAAATACTAAGGCTTCTAAATATACAGGCTGACGCACCATCCATGTTGATGCATGTTACATGGTTGATATTTGATACACAATTCAGTTGTAAAATAGGCGCTTTTTGCTTTAAAAATATTGTACCATTCATTAAAAAAATAGTCTAGAATGGTTTGAATTTTTCGAGATCTCGAGAAAAGGAAGAGAAAGTAACCTTGTTTTCGCCAGTCGTCGGAAGTAGCGCGATACAAGTAGCGAAACAGTAGTCACTACTTTTTCTCGTAGTTTATAGTGTAACTCTCTACTTTTATAAATAAGTAGTGTAGCGAGTAGCGAAATACATTCACTAGTTTGTATCGAGTTTGGATGCTACTTTTAACGTTACTTCAGTAAACAAACAAGGTGCCATTCTACATATCATGTGATTACCCTTTCTTCATTTGTAGGAAATTCAGTGTTCTGCGCGACGATGTACGATGAATGGATGCAGGGATACTGCAGGGTTAGGAAGGCCTTTGGCTCATGAAGTTGATTTTTTATATGGATATATTCAGATGTGTTATTTCCCAAATGATCCTGCTTATCTGATTGCAATTTTGAGATTCAAATTCTACTAAAAATGAACAAACATGCTTTTAAATTAATAGTTTTTACTTTTATTTTATTTTATGCTTTTAATTAAATAAAATGGATACACGTTAACTTTAATTAAACTTTAAAATCAAAGACAACCAAAAATAGGTTTAAAAAGTCCTTTAATAAAATTTCCTTTTCTCGACGCGTTATTTTTGTACGTCGAGGAAAAGAGATTTTATTAAAGGACTTCTAAACCTATTTTTGGTTGTCTTTGATTTTAAAGTTTATACTTTTATTTTATTATACTGTTTTCAGAAGAGGGTAAAAGCGCAAAGATTAGTAAGTTGATCAGTCAATTGTAATTATTCAGAATAGTATATTAAATGACTACAGTATACCCACATTCTCAACTTTTTGTGTAAATTGAAGCTGTGCAAAAATTCGTCTTATAGAAGTAGTTATGTAGTGACTACATTTTAAAAGTAGTTTGCAGCTACTACGTTTTAAAAAAGTAGTTGTAGTTAACTGCATTTGTCATAATGTAGTTGTAGTTGTAGATCACTACAATAATAAAGTAGTTTTTCCAACCACTGCTTTTCGCTATGTACAGCCATGGCTTCAACTGGGAAATAGAAGCGTCAGTCTGTATATTTAGGAGCCTTAGTATATACAATCCAGTCACATGAAAGGCATCCCTCGTCTGCAATATGGTCATGCTTCATTTCTTTTCTTTTTCATGATATGCATTCGATTATTCGTTTTATAGGCGGGCGTCCTTTTGTATTGAAGGGGGCTTTGGACTATTGATAGGGAGGGGTATTCGAAAATGTGGGAAATTGGCGGGTCACACGGTACGGTTATCCCCAGCCCGTTGGGAAATAGGTTTAAAACCCTGGAGACGCGTGCGTTAATGGACTGGTATAATGTAGTGACCGGATATTATACGGGTGGAATGTCTGTTAAAGATAGAACGGCTAGACGGATCAATACAGTGTTTGTGTAAACAGTGCCACAGCAATATTCCTGCGTACTTGCAATCTAATTCAAGTTTCCTCCATTCCTTACATTTTCAGAGCTTATTATTGTCTGCTATTTTGAACAACAATTTTACAGACAGTAATTTTCTTGTAAGCAACTGAAGTTGGAAAATGGAGTAACTCAATGCTACCTTAACCTTTTTACTTTCTCCCTATGCAGAGTGTTTCAAAAAGATAGCTCGATTAAATATTTTTTTAATGATGGATCGTAGACCCATAATTTTAATTTAAAAAGTTTTATCAAGGGGACGGTGGACGTTGAAATGAGCAAAAATCGACTAAGAAAAGGGTTTTCTTTTTAATATATAACATTATTTTACACATTTAACCTTTTGCTTACGGGTGGGGCAGCGTCCATCCCAGACGAAGAACCTCCCAGAAAGACAGGTATTTGACATACCCTATCCCAAATAGTTCAACCCCCTTTTGCAGGCATTGGCGTCCATGGGCATCGGCGACAGAAACATTGCAGCCATATAAAATTAAAAAAAATATATTTCCTATTGAGAAACATGTTTATTTTTCATATGTAATATCATGCGATAAATTGGGTGACATCATTCTCGTGGATCTAGCTCATTCCATTCATGAAAAAAAGATATTTTGAATAATACATTTGTATTTGAACGCCACTAGTCATTTATCTGCTGTAAGAATAACATATTTCTCCGTAAATAACGCTTGACGAGATTTTGGCGAAAAATTTGGTGAAATGTCGTCAACTTGGCGACTTTTTAAATGAATTAACGAAAAACTCGCCAAATAGATAAAAATGTCTCTAAATCAATGAAAATGACGACTCATTGACGAAACAAAAATTCAATATTTTGGAAATAATATAAGTATCTACTATAAGAATAACCCCCTTTTTTTTTACTGTAAAAGTAGTTAAATTCATTGCACTATATAAAGAAAGTCATGTGCTGCCCACATCAGATTTTTTTTACTTATCTTACATGCAGGGTATAAGGTACAAGGAAAGTATTATGATGGGGTTGAAAATTCGAATTTCAGTTTTCAACAGAAAAGCGCTTTTTAAGAAACATCCTTGCTTGAGTTCGAATTCAGCGTTTTTGAGTGATGCAACTCTGAGTGTGTGCATGTATGTTAGTGTGTGTGTCCATGAGACTGTGCGCACGATATCTTACGAACGAATGAAGCATTTCGAAAATAGTTTGTTACGATTATTACAATCAGTAAATACTGGATTGAAGAAATGGTGGCAACAAGAAAATTACATTTTAGTAAGTAGTAAATCCTCCCCTGGCAGTTATACAAGCCATTCGTTGCGGCATGGAATGAATTAAGTTACTTATGTCCCTCTGCGGAAGATTCTGCCACAAATGTTGCAACTGGTCAGCTAATTCAGTGGTAGTCTGAGAAGACAGCAATTGTCGTCCCAGCATGTCCCAGACGTGTTTTATTGGTCTAGGCAATTGGATGGCCAGGGGGGGGGGGGGTATTAAATACTCAAATACATTTCTGAGAAACTCTTGCAGTATGTGGTTGAGCATTTTCTTGTTGGTAAATGGAACCTGGGTGGCTGGACAGCATAAGCAGAACAATCGGCTGCAGAATATCATCGACGTACAAGCGAGCCGTCAGATTGGTTTGCAGCACAACCAGAAGAGATCGGTTGTCTCATGAGATGTCTCCCCAAATTGTCACACCATGTGTGATGGTCGTGTGTCGTTCGACAACAAATGCGGTATTTGAACGCTGACCAGCCCTCCTTCACATCAGTATTCGGTGCTCATCAGCACTGAAAGAGAAGCGGGATTTGTCACTAAGAACAACATGCCTCCAATCGAACACTGTCCAGGCTGACTGAGCTCGGCACCAATGTTGAGGGCTCAGTGGTAGGCACCAATGGACGTCGACACCTAATTCTACATTCTGCCAGTCGTCTCCGAATAGTGTCATTTGATACAGGATGCATGGAGGATGGCAAATGCCTTCAAATGGCTGTTAGCGAGACTATTGGTGTGGAAGGAACTCCTCGCCTGATTGCTCAATCCTCATGAGCAATTGTATGTCTGGGACGTCCTGAGCCTCAGCAACGGATACATGTGCTTTCTCTGAACCATTGTTACCAACACCGAGAAACTACCATATCGTACCTACCAAGATGGCGACTGGTAGGCACGATAAGGCACTTCCAAGATGGAGACTGGTCTGTTGGGCTAACCAGCTTCCCTTAGGCTTAACTAACTTCCCTTAGGCTTGAAAAGCTTCCTTTAGGCGTATGTTTATAGCGCCTTCGAGTACGTCTCAAAGACATCCTTTTATACAACTTGTAGTATTAAAGCAGAAAATCCAGTCCCAATTTCTCGTGACTGAGAACACCGGCAGATTTAAATTCTGCACGATTTATCGTTCTAATGTGCGTTGCATAAGCCCTATAACATCATCGGCGCTGACAGTTTGATCATTTGCATAACCCTTAAAACGACATTTGCATGCCGAGTTTCGCTGTCGTAGTTCATATTTTTATGGGTATATATATATTTTTTGCAACAGAGTGTATATTACAAAAGACAATGACATACTAAATTTTAATTTGCTAGACGCTCCGATTTTCTAGTTATTCCCAGAACACGGGAATATTCCCACATAGCGTGACCCAAGATGGGCTAGTCCGATAAGTTTCAACATCCAAAAAATAAACGTCATGCTAAATTTCGAATGAATTTAGCAGCTCCGGTTCTCGAGTTATTCCAACAACACGTGTACATTCCTATGCCGGCCCCAAGATGGACCAACCCGGTAACGTTAAAAATATAATGAATTAAAATGTATCACAAAAGACAACGACATACCAAATTTAATGTTACTGTGATGAATGGAACTCAATTAGTTAGATTCTCAGAGACATGAATCAGACTGACAAACAAACAAATACCCGATTAAGTTAAATAAAAGGGTATAGAAAATAAATAGGAAAACTCACAATCTAAATTTTTGGAAAGGGCGCTGTCATGCAAAAATTATTCTATGTATGTACATGCCTGCGAAAATTTATGGATCTGTTATTGTTAGTCTAAATAGGAGCACGCGGAGAGATTCACTGCAGGTTTTCCTTCTATAAGCGTATGTTTTTTTGTGTGTGTGTGTGTGTGGGGGGGGGGGGGGGTCACACTTCCTCATTGATGGGAATTTAGATTAGTTCTCCAAAGGGTCCATATTGGAAAATGAAGTCCAGCAATGCAATCCTGGTCCGGGATATCACAGTGGTTAAAATTGTATAAAAGCACGCAGTAGCAGTAGTCCCGTGTTCGATTCTCGACGCCGCTCAAAATGATCCAGTGTCTACGTGGAATATGAGCAGGATAAATCGGAAGGTTTGAAAGTCCATCCGCGATGTGATAAGTTAGGGAAAGGATGGTACTGTCCCTGTGGTTGCCATCCCCATTGGGTTCAGGTCTAAATTGTGTGGCACTTTCTTGGCTATCCAAACAGATATCTTACATTTTGGAGACCGTGGGGCTGTCTATGGAAAAAGAAAGAAAGTAGAGTAATCTCTCATTCCGTCTTAATCCCTTCCTTCCAAGATCCTGGCTACACGTACGTTTCTTTTTACTTTAAAGTGAAACATTTGACTCAGCTCTTTTGTTGCTTAACGAAACAGAATTCAAAATTCATTTGTATCTGACGGACGGCAAGAGAATTCCACGAACTTCGGATTTTTTAACTATTACTGCACCCGTTTTCAGAACTCGCCTCGACCTTTTCACGTTAACAACACACACAACTTAATTTCTTAGCTCCAATTTATATAATTGCTGATCTGATGTGTTTGCTGAGCACTTACCCTGATTAGCCAGCCGGTAGTAGGAGGACGATGGATATCAACGGCGGGATGACGATAACTTGCAAAATGTATCATTTCAGCAGGACACCGAGGGTGGCAGTGTCGGGGCTGATAAATGACTGCATAAATCTAATGGGCTTAAATGCGGGTGGGCGACCGCTGGGGCGCAAGAAAAACGTTCCACGTGGGAGGTGTGCCGTTCTCACCCATTGTTAGTCTATGAAACGTTTTTAATTATAATTTAAGATGTCGAGAGTTTTTAGAATATGCATTAGTCATTGATGGAACTGGGGCATCGGTGGAATGATGGATGATGTGGTGAATTAAAGAGCGGGAATTTAAATGATTTGGAAGCAACAGGAGTGAACTAAACGGCATTATTATTCCGTTGCAGTCGAACATGTGTGATAGAAGCTATATGAAAATTTGGTGACTACAATTGCTTCATGCTACAAAGCGTTATGAGTCCTCTTCATCTTAAATAATAAAATAAGATGTTTGTCTGTGTCCTCTGTAGTGAAAAATCGAAGTATCATCAGGCAGTGTTGAAATTTGCTACAGAGGTGCTTCATATCCCCGTAATTGCACCTCGTCGAGATTTTTTTTTTAAAGTTCGAATTAGTTTAAATGTAATTGAATGTGCAAATTTGAAAATCCCATTTTTGTCAAATCAAGTCTATGCTTTCTTTTCCGCTGTAGACGATTATTCTAGAGCAGGCGCTTTAAATAAATCGCAGACGTTTCGTTTCTATTGAAAAACAGCTGATCGCACACTAAGTGTATTTAATTTATGATTTTCTAACACTGCGATTTTAAAATATGTCGTACTATTTTTATTAACACTTTACAACAAAGTTGAAAAGTGTTTATGACTTTGTTCATTCTGTCTGTCTGTCTGTCTGTCTGTCTGTCTGTCCGTTAGCACGATAACTGCCGTAAAAATGAGTTTATCAAAATGAAATTTTAGTATGTTGTTCAGACGGTCTGTAGGACCTATGGGAATATAAATAAATAATATCACCCAATTAGTTTTTTATTGAACCCGGGTTGAAAAAATGAAATACATTGAACCCTATGGGACCTAATTTTTCAAACATTTTTTAAGTAAATTTAAAATTCACGAATTGCTTCGAAATTTTTAGGAAATATTCACATTATCCCATAGAATATATAAAAAAAAATTCAGTAAAATATGTTAAGTAGTTTTTTAATTAAAAAAATTATTTAATATAGGTAAAAAAACAAATTCAATTAAATTCTGACTTTGGGATATCTTCCAGAAAGAAAAGAGAGAGATATTATATAATAAATATCTCTCCATTTGTTTAAACGTTTTGCATATGGGAGTGGCTTCATATTTTAAAATAAATTTGGTAGATAACAATTTTTCATTTTTTTTAAATTTTATATAACTCTTCTTGATAAATTTAATTGATGGCATTTTAAATGCATTTTCCTACGTCCTAGAGAGTTAAAATTTGGTACACAGCTTAAATTTGTTGAACATTTTATTCGACAAAAATTTGATGGATCTTTAAATATAGATCATACATTTTTTTCGAAATGGCCTGAAAATAATCCCCGTTCACTTCTATAAATCATTGGTGTAATATTGTTAAAAATTCTAATGTGGACAGCACATGTCTTTCTCTGCAGACTCATATTCGTTCTCTTTATTTATTCAATGATAATTTGAGTTTATCTGCACAACATAAGTATTTTAAATGACATTGAATTTACACGTTAAACTTAAATTTGGTTCTCATTTGATAGCTGGACTTATTGTCAAAGGTGGCGTAGCGAAAACGCGAAAAAACTAGAATATCTCAAGAACGGCTAGTCCTAGAGTAATGGGGTTAGTCTTATTCTTTTTGTTGTCAAAAATCACATATAAAATAGGAATTTAATTGATATAATTGAGCACACGTAGTCTTTTATTTTTATATATAACGATTTTTGCTGGCCATTTCGCAAAAATAGCCCGTTCCTTTTTCCCGAATCGTAGTAGAATAACCTACAAATGATTTATATACAAAATTTTGTTAAATTTGGTATATAAATCACTTGTAGGTTATTGAAATATTATACTCCAAATTTTGTTAAATTTGGTTCATTAGTTTTTAGCTAGAGTGGATAAAGGCAATTTCTGCGGCCATTTCGCAAAGAAGGCAGATTCTTTTATTGCGAATCGTACTATAATCTAATGAACATCAGGATTTCCCACAAAAAACATACCTACCAAATTGTATGAAATTCGGACCATTAGTTTTTCAATTAGAGTGGATGTAATATCCACACAGACACACAGAAACATACACAGATACACCCTTACACACACAGACGTCTTCCTAAAAGCAGTTTTTTCGTGTTCTAGAAGTCTCAAAACGTGTAGATCCTTTGAAAATTCGAGTTCCGATCTTCGGCACGATTCCAATACTTTGAGTACATACACATACACATATATATTATCTGTGTATTATCTGTGTATCTAAATTCCGTGCCTATGCAATTACAATAGTTGTGATTTTAAATGATCCCTAAACTTTTATTATTTCTTCAAGGAAGCCTAATTTTAACATATGCAGAATGCAAATATCTCAAGCGATTGTAAGATGAATTACATAAGAATTGCTGAATTTTTTTCACACAAAATTATTTAGCTCTGGAGTCTGAAATACAAGTTATATGAATGAAATATTCATTGATTTTGCATAAAGAATCAGATGATTTATATTTCGATACAGTTTTAAATATTTCAGTATAATAAATTACTGTAGTACTGTGATAATGTAAAAGATATTACCACTGAATGAATCACATTTTAGAAATTTTTAAATGAAATTACATTTCAGTTGGAAAGTGTTTCATAATCAATGCTTATGCATGATTGATCTTTCTTGTTTTCTCATATTGTAGAATATAGTCTAGAGAAAGTGTTGTTTTTACGAAGATATTCGATTTCAAGATTTTGATGCCAATATATGTTTTAGGACCGCCTGATCGTTGTTAGGACCGTTTCGACCATTTTTAACACTTTACAACATAGTTGAAAAGTGTTTATGACTTTGTTCATTCATTCTGTCTGTCTGCCTGTCCGTTAGCACGATAACTGCCGTAAAAATGACTTTATCAAAATGAAATTTTAGTATGTTTTTCAGACGGTCTGTGGGACCTATGGGAATATAAATAAATAATATAACCCAATTAGTTTTGGATTGAACCCGGGTTGAAAAAATGAAATACATTGAACCCTATGGGACCTAATTTTTCAAACATTTTTTAAGCAAATTTAAAATTCACAAATTGCTTCGAAATTTTTAGGAAATATTCAAATTATCCCATAAAATATATAAAAAAATTTCAGTAAAATATGTTAGGTAGTTTTTTAATTGAAAATTATTTAATATAGGGAGAAAAACAAATTCAATTAAATTCTGACTTTTGCTATATCCTCCAGAAAGAAACAAGAAAGATCAATCATGCTTAAAGCATTGATTATGAAACACTTTCCAACTTCAATGCAATTTTATTTAAACAAGTCTAAAATGCAATACATTCCTCGGTAATATTTTGGAACTTATCACAATACTGCATTAATTTATTATATTTGAAAACTTAAACCTTCATCGAAAAAAATGAACTTCATTCAAATGACGGCATTGAAATATAAATTGCCTGGTTTAAACATCTCTAAAATGTTATACATTCCTCGGTAATAGTTTTAGAATTAGCATAATACTACGATAATTTATTATATTTGAAAACTTCATCGAAAACAACTGAAATTAATTCAAATGACGTCATAGAAAAAATAACACGCCTGGATCTCTCTATAAAAACAGGATTTCATTCATAACTTTCTCCTATTCATGTCATTCATCACAATACTATAATAATTTATTTTATTTCAAAATTAAGACCATGGAGCTACAATTCATAAACTCTATGCTTGAAACTTCATCGAAAAAAATCGTCCTTTTCTTTATGAAATCAATTAATATTTCATTCATATCAGCCATGCAGACTCCATGGACTAAATTATTTTGTGTTAAAAAAATACAGGAATTCTAATACAACTCATTCTATATATTTTGCTGTTTACATTTTACATAGGTGAAAAATAGGCTTAGTTGTAGAAATAATCAAATTTAGATGAGCACTTAAACTCAAATATATTGTCATTGCGTTGTTTCAGTATGTAGATGCACAGAAATTAAGCAAAAATAAAGCGGTTTTAGGACGGGTACAACACTTAATATGAATTAAAAAGAACTTTAAAAATCACGATTTTGAGACAAGATGGATGCCATATTTCATTTTGAAGTGGGTCACGTGCTCTCTTCATATAATGGTCACGTGAGCGCTTCATATAAGAGGTGTAATTATTATTTTAATTTTTATTTAAAAAACTACTGAATATATTTCGCTGAATTTTTTTTTATATATTTTATGGAACAATTTGAATATTACCTAAAATTTTCGAAACAATTTGTGAATTTTAAATCCGCTTAAAAAATATTTGAAAAATTAGGTCCCATAGGGCTCAATGTATTTCATTTTTTCGACCCGAGTTCAATCCAAAACTAATTGGGTAATATTATTCATTTATATTCCCATAGGTTCTACAGACAGACAGACAGACAGAATGAACAAAGTCATAAACACTTTTCAACTTTGTTGTAAAGTGTTAAAAAGAGATATATTATATAATAAATATCTTTCCAAGAATGTAATTATTTTGTATATGAGAGAGGCTTCACATTTTAAAATAAATTTGGTAGATAACAATTTTTCAAATTTTTTTAAAATTTTATATAACTCTTCATGATATACTTATTTGATGGCTTTTTAATGCTGTTTCCTACGTTCTAAAGTAAAATTTGGTACACAGCTTAAATTTGTAGAACATTTTATTCTACAAAAATTTGGTGGATCCTCAAATATATAGATCCTACATTTTTTATGAAATGGACTGCAAATAATCCCAGTTCATTGTTGTAATATTGTTAAAAATTCTGATGTAGGCAGCACATGTCTTTCCCTGCAGACTCATATTCACGTTTTCTTTATTTCTTCAATAATAATTTGAGTTTGTCTGCACAAAATAACAGCCATAAGTATTTTAAATGACATTGAATTTGTACGTTAAACTTAAATTTGGTTCTCATTTGATAGATGGACTTATTGTCAAAGGGGCGCGTAGCGAAAACGCGAAAACACTAAAATATTTCAAGAACGGCTAGTCCTACAGTAATGGGGTTAGTCTTATTCTTTTTGTTGTCAAAAATCACGTTTAAAATAGGAATTTAATTGATATAATTGAGCACACATAGTCTTTTATTTTTATATTTAACGATTTTTGAGGGCCATTTCGCAAAAACAGCCTTTTCCTTTTTCCCGAATCGTACTAGAATAACCTACAAGTGATTTATATACCAAATTTTTTAAAATTTGGTCCATTAGTTTTTAACTAGAGTGGATAAAGACAATTTCTGATGGCCGTTTCGCAAAGAAGGCAGATTATTTTATTACGAATCGTACTATAATCTAATGAACATCAGGATTTTCCACAAAAACTTACCTACCAATTTTCATGAAATTCGGTCCATTAGTTTTTCAGTTAGAGTAGATGCAATATCCTCACAGACACACAGAAACACACACAGAGACGTATCTCTAAAAATAGTTTTTTCGTGTTCTAGAAGTCCCAAAACGTGTAGATCCTTCGAAAATTCGAGTTCCGATCTTCGGCACGATTCCAATATTTTGAATACACACACACACATATATATTATCTATGTATCTGTGTATCTAAATTCCGTGCCAATGCAATTACAATAGTTGTGATTTTAAATGATCCCTAAACTTTTATTATTTCTTCAACGAAGCCTAACTTTAACTTATGCATAATGCAAATATCTCAAGCGATTGTAAGGTGAGTTATATAAGAATTGCTGAATTTTTTTTCACATAAAATTATTTAGCTCTGAAGTCTGGAATGCAAGTTATATGAATGAAATATTCATTGATTTTACATAGAGAATCAGACGATTTATATTTCGATGCAGTTTTAAATATTTAAGTATAATAAATTACTGTAGTACTGTGATAATGTAAAAGTAATCACCACTGAATGTATCACATTTTAGAGATTTTTAATTAAAATTGCATTTAAGTTGGAAAGTGTTTCATAATCAATGCTTATACATGATTGATCGTTCTTGTTAGAGTAATGATGCCGTTTTGTGTGTCTGTCTATGGTCTACTTCTTGTGTACAGCACGGCTACTATAAATATTAGTGAATTATTACGAAACTGTATATCCGGCTTTGTTATCGAAAAATTAAGAAAGAGATAGAATTTTTTGAAAGTAAAACGAGAACTTCGAAATTTTATATGTCTTTAATATGGCAACATAGGACAAAATCTGACACAGTTATGTAGAAAAGGGGTTATTTTTCATTCAGTAATCACGAAACATAGCAGTTTTAATCATTGCAGCGGAAAATAGCCGCATTACAATTTTTGTGTTCGTGACGACATTAATGCCCTCGTGGCCATTCCGCTTTCAAAACTGGGGGGGGGGGGGGATAATAAAAAAGTATAAAACCAGAAAGGTCAATCATGCTTAAAGCATTGATTATGAAACACTTTCCAACTTCAATGCAATTTTATTTAAACATGTCTAAAATGCAATACATTCCTCGGTAATATTTTAAAACTTATTACAATACTACATTAATTTATTATATTTGAAAACTTAAACCTTAATCGAAAAAAATGAACTTCATTCAAATGACGGCATTGGAATATAAATTGCCTGGTTTAAACATCTCTAAAATGCGATACATTCCTCGGTAATAATTTTAGAATTATCATAATACTACGATAATTTATTATATTTGAAAACTTTATCGAAAAAACTGAAATTCATTCAAATGACGTCATAGAAAAAATAACACGCCTGGCTCTCTCTATAAAAGCAGCATTTCATGCATAAACAATTTCCCATTCATTTCATTCATCACAATACTATAATAATTTATTTTATTTAAAAATTAAGACCATAGAGCTATAAGGAATTAAACTCTATGCTTAAAACTTCATCGAAAAAAATCGTCCTTCTCTTTGTAAAATCAATGAATATTCATATCAGCTATGCAGACTCCTTGAGCTAAATAATTTTGTGTTAAAGAAATACAGCAATTCTAATACAACTCATTCTACATATTTTGCTGTTTACATTATACATAAGTGAAATAGGCTTCGCTGTAGAAATAATCAAATTTGGATGAGCATTTAAACTCAAATATATTGTAATTGCGTTGTTTCAGTATGTAGATGCACAGAATTTAAGCAAAAATAAAGTGGTTTTAGGACAAATACAACACTCAATATGAATTAAAAAGAACTTTAAAAATCACGATTTTGAGATAAGATGGATGCCATATATCATTTTGAAGTGGGTCACGTGATCTTTTCATATCATGGTCACGTGATCGCTTCATATAAGAAGTGTAATTATTATTTTAATTTTTATTTAAAAAACTACTAGATATATTTTGCTGATTTTTTTTATATATTTTATGGAACAATTTGAATATTACTTAAAATTTTCGAAGCAATTTGTGAATTTTAAATCCGCTTAAAAAATGTTTGAAAAATTAGGTCCTATAGGGCTCAGTGTATTTCAATTTTTCAACCCGGGTTCAATCCAAAACTAATTGGGTGATATTATTCATTTATATTCCCATAGGTCCTACGGACCGTCTGAACAACATACTAAAATTTCATTTTGATTAAGTCATTTTTACGGCAATTATCGTGCTAACGGGCAGACAGACAGACAGACAGACAGAATGTACAAAGTCATAAACACTTTTCAACTTTGTTGTAAAGTGTTAATAAAAAGCTGTTTAAAATTGGACTCTGGCATGAATAAGTCGAGTTGAGTCATACTCCAGTGAATTTTCTTTTTAATTTGGTAATATATTATCATTATTAGTAATATGCTAAAATTTGACTTAAATTGAATGAAAATTTCCTGAGACAGCAATCATTTTTCACACTTTACAACGTAGTTGAAAAGTGTTCATGACTTTGTTCATTCATTCTGTCTGTCTGTCTGTTATCACGATAACTGCCATAAAGATGACTTTATCAAAATGAAATTTTAGTATATTGTCCAGACTGTCTGTGGGACCTATGGGAATATAAATGAATAATATCACTCTATTAGTTTTGGATTGAAGCCGGGTTGAAAAAATGGAATACATTGAACCCTATGGGACTTAATTTTTCAAACATTTTTCAAGCGGATTTAAAATTCACAAATTGCTTTGAAAGTTTTAGGAAATATTCAAATTACCCCATAAAATATATAACAAAAATTTCAGCAAAATATATTCAGTAGTTTTTTAAATAAAAATTTAAATAATAATTACATCTTTTATATGAAGAGATCACGTGACCATTATATGAAGCGATCGCGTGACCCACATCAAAATAAAATATGGATCCATCTTGTATCAAAATCGTGATTTTTAGAGTTTTTTTTAATTCATATTTAGTGTTGTATCCATCCTAAAACCGCTTTCTTTTTGCTTAAATTATGTGCATTACTGAAACAAGGTAATTACAATATATTTGAGTTTAATTGATCATCCAACTTTGATTATTTCTGCAACGAAGCATAATTTTCACTTTTGGAGAATGTAAATACCAAAAGATGTAGAATGAGTTGTATAAGAATTGCTGCATTTCTTTAACGCAAAATTATTTTGCTCATGGAGTCTGCAATATAGTTGATATGAATGGAATATTAATTGATTTTACAGAGATGCAGACGATTTTTTCGATGAAGTTTTTAAGCATAGAGTTTAATTATTTGTACCTCCATGGTCTTAAGTTTTTAAATAAAATAAATTATATCATAGTATTGTGATGAATGAAATGAATGGAAAAAGTTTATGAATGAAATGCTGCTTTTATAGAGAGAGTCAGGCGTGTTATATTTCGATGACGTCATTTGAATAAATTTCATTTGTTTTCCCATGGAGTTTTCAAATATAATAAATTATTGTAGTATTATGATAATTTTAAATATATTACCGAGAAATGTATCGCATTTTAGAGATGTTTAAATAAAATTGCATTAAGTTAGAAAGTGTTTCATAATCAATGCTTTATGCATGATTAATCATTCTTGTTTTAATTTTACTTCGTTTTTAAAGGAACTTTTTGCGACTGTCATTTCTTTGCTCCTCGAGAATGATTTGAGTTCAAAACATGCGATTTGGGAATGGAGTGGTGTTATCTGTATCTGCATTATTTAAGTAGCAGGCGCTTATCTAGGGCAGGGGCAACGCCGTGTAATTCGTTTTAGTCAAGTTATAAAATCAGTGGATACTACTGCCAACGTAACAGACAAAGAATAAGCATTTAGGGTGGGAACAACAAATAAAGGAGCATCGGCCATTGAAATCTAAACCATGACCGCAAAAACGGCAAGTCTCAAGCCGACAATGCGGCTTCCGTTCACGCCCACATATCCGCTGGACTGGAGAAAACATAACCGAATATTGATATTGTTAGTGGCGGTTATTTCTTCAACTCTTCAATGACCCTCTTATAAATGGCTAGAGAAATATTGCTTTTTATTGCTCAATGGCAATATTTCTCAATGACTAAAGAAATATTGATTTCTATTGCTCAATGGGCTGTGTATTCGATTGCTCAATGGCAATATTTCTCAATGGCTAAAGAAATATTGCTTTCTATTGCTCAATGGGCTGTGTATTCGATTGCTCAATGGCAATATTTCTCAATGGCTAGAGAAATATTGCTTTCTATTGCTCAATGGGCTGTGTATTCTATTGCTCTATGGCAATATTTGTTAATGGCTAGAGAAATATTGCTCTAAAATTAAAATTATATTTCACTCTGGAGAAATGCAATGTTCTTCGATTGGTAGTAAAGGGGGTCTGAAATGATTGTTTGACGCATTAAAAGCAGCAGATGATATTTCCGATATATTTCCGATTTATTTATTAGTGCCACTTACTTGATAAAAAAATCTACTAATATATCAATTTTTTGGTGCATATGTTTATAAAATATGATGTGCGCGACATTTCGATCACCCACATTGAGTGTTGTGGGGGTCTCCCAGACCCCCACCCACTTAGCCTTGCGACGTCTCCGAATTCCACATAATCTTGATGTAAATGCCTCGGCAATTATTTTAGGAATTTTATGGTCACAGGCTGGCTCATTATCCTATACGAATAACGAGTCTTGTGCTTGTAATAGATTGCGAATCCACTGTGATGCATCGGATGCCGGTCCGGATAAGATCGCTTCGTTAGAGAAGGTTATGGCATGTAAGCTGTAAGATCGTTAACTCCTGCCGTCGCGTTTGTAGAGAAGGATAATATGAAAAAAAAAAGAGAGAGAGATAGTGTTTCGGTCGGCTGTAAGCAAGGGCTAATATGAAGCAGGTGCCTGAATCCTGACAGATATGCTAATCTCGGTTTTGGGTTTCAGCAAGAGAAAACTCTGCTTCCAATAAAAATGTACACTGCAAAATCGGGAATTTGAATCTGGGATCCACTTTTTTCTCAGAATATACTTACTACAAAATCCACTAATAAAAATACTACTGTGCCATAAGCATCTACGTTTGCAGCCTTCATGACTTATTGTAACGAGTCATAAAAATAGTGAGTTACTCTATTACTCGTTATAGATTGATGAGGAACACATCCCATTTTTCGTATATTTTGAATGGGGAAATATTGATGTGTGTCGTGTGCGACGATGGCATAAGGTACCCAGGGAATGGTTTCGATATCCTTTGGTATTTTTTAATATCTTTTTATTTTGAAAATTATACAGTTTTGAAAGATGAATAAAAGGCGGATTGTTTCGTCCGAATCGAACCTCCAAACGATCGAACATTTGGATGGAACTTTCGCAATCATTCCATTGGACGAGCATGTCGTCGTCATAAACAATAAGCGCATACTGACGCATAGCGCAGACATCGCAAATCTAAATTATTAGGCTTGCGACCGTTATAAGTGATAAGCGCATACTGACGTATAGCGCATATGTCGATGTACAGATATCGTAGATCTAAATTAATTCAAGACGATTATCTCCAACTTTAATTGGCTTTTTCGTCGATCTCGCTTGTTGTCGAGTCCATGATCTTAACTTTTTAAATTCTGCGCTAGGGGCGCTGCAATCACTTTCGTTTAATCGGACCTGGTTACATTAATATTGATTCAGGATATATTTAAGTTAGAAGCGTGTATTGAAATTTTAAAAAATTCGATTGACGATTTTAAAGCCCTATAATGTATAGAGAAATTAAAATGGATTTTTTTCAGTAAGTAACACACACCCTCCAAAATGTATCAGAAATATTGCCTACTGCTTTTTGAATCTTAGACGATCGTAACAGACCTCTTTTTTTATCGATCGAAGAACATGCCGATTTCTCAGAGTAAAATAATTTTTATTTTAGAGCAATATTTCTCTAGAAATTTTTTATGAACGTGTCATTGAAAGAGTTTTGGGTGAATTCATTAAAGAGTTTCAGCAATGCCATATTTTAGAAAGATTATTCTGGGTTAGCATACAAGTACTAAGTTAAAATACAATCTCGCTTCTGTCTGCCGTAGATCCAGTTGCTCGAAAATACTTTACTAACCTCGTAATTGTTAGGAGTTTTATAGCATGGGTATTTCTTCTGAAACTCTTTAGTGGCACTCCCTTAAGAATGGCTAGAGAGAATACTGCTCTAAAATAAAAATCCTTTCACGCGGGAAAACGCTATGTTCTTTAATTGTTAAAAAAATATAGGTCTGTCAAGATCGTCTGACGCATTAAAAACAGCAGACGATATTTGATATATTTTTGAGGGTATATTGACTAGGGTACATCGATATTGAGGATAGACAATATTTGATGTATTTTTTAGGGTTCCACCTGAATGAAAAAATATATCTATACTATCTCAATTTTTGATACATTATATGAATTTAAAATTTAATATGCGCCACCTTACACCCCCATCAGTGTTTTCAAAGTGTGTTCTGCGGAACCCTGTTGTTCCGGAAAAGTATTCTAGAGGTTCCGCCACGTGAGAATTTCGTGTGTGTGTGTGTATAGATTTTCTTACAAATAAAATAATAAAAGTAAGCTTAAAATTCAGATTGCATGATTTGGACAATAATGAACTTTTCTCACTTTAGAGTTCCGACAACAAATTGAATTTCAAAAGAGTTCCGCGACAAAAAATGTTTGAAAACACTGTACCCTATTATATGATCGTTTTGGAATTTCTGATAAAATTATTTCGTCTGCAGTCTAGGGACAGTGACATTCCAGAAGTCTTCACCGTGTTTATTTACATCCACTTCTAAACCTGCACGTGTTCTACAGAAAACATAATCTGCTTTCTTTGGGGAAGCCAGGACCGGGAGAATGTAAATACGCTTCTGGGTCATTACCATAGGATCGTGCCACAACATTTCTGAACGTATGACGGCGGCCTCTGACTAGAATAGAACAGAACGCGGTAACCCTCCCCTCTCTTGTTTTTAATTCTTCTATCTTCTTTTTACTTGGACGGAAGTGCAAGGAACATCTGAAGACAAGGATTTGATGCAGGCAGATAAAGTTTTCACTTTTCCTTTCTATACTATATTTTTACGTCCCCTACGTGCATAGTAGTATATATAGAGGTATATAAGGATGGGGACAAATGTCCGAAAATCAACTTACGATGGGTTGACATTTTCTGAGCATTTTTGAACTCAAATCGGATGTATTTTAAAGTAATCGGATGTATTTTAAAATCAATAGAGTTCCAGCATTCACTGATTGCAAAAATCGTATGAACTTATTTTTTACTTCGTTTGTGAGATATCGTGTCCACAGATTCACACACATACACACATAACCTCGAAAACGTTCGATTCGAGTTCAGGGATGCTTAAAACGTGTTCTTCAGTCGAAAACTCGAATTCGAATTTTCGACCCCGTTACAATAGTTTTCCTATATGCATTAAACTATGTATGTAAGAAAAGTAATAACTAGCTGTAATATGTTACTTAAAATTAAAAAAAAAATGTTTACTATTAATTTCTGAAAGTAATATTTCCAAATGTATGTGTTTCAAATGGGATAGATAATAACAGAAACCAGGAGGTACAATTAAATGGATTTTCATCTCAGTTTGCATTTACTCGAAATACAAATATGAATCGTTTGAATTTTTTCCCAAGTGGACGTGACATAGTTTGTGGACGTGATATGGTTTGTGGACGTGATATGGCTTGTGGACGTGATATCTCATGATCGAAGCGTTTCGAAAATAATTTAGCAGGATTATTACAATCAGTGTATACTGGAACCTTATTGCTTTTAAACATAATAGAATGCTCAGCAGATCCTCCCCCCCCCCCAATATGAAGCATCGTTACATAACGTATGGAAAGTTATGTGCTGCTCACATGAGATTTTTTAAAACGTTAAGAAGGCGGTGAACAACTGCAAATCTTATGCAATTTCCTTTTATTATCCATATTATACACTATTTTGTGTGATATAACAGAAATGAATGTATATAAAGAAAGAAAAATTAAAATTGAGTATATATTGCAAGTCATGCGCTGCCCACATCGGATTTTTTTACGGTCGTCTCGGCATTTTTGTATTTTTCAAATTGTAAATCCAGGAAACTTCATCAACAATCCAGAAATCAACCGGAGCATTCAAAACGTCTTCGTTGTTGTTGTTGTTGCAATGACCCCTGTTTCTGCAGAGCACGAATACAGGTCCAGTGACACCAGAAGAAGGACAGAGAGAGAGAATAACACACAAGACAAGATTGCAAAGTTTATTAATACATGCAAGCATCACTGACTAAGGTCAGAAGGGTGCAGCTTCTCATTTATCGAAGACCCAGAAGGCGGAAGACTGACTTCATCCTCAGGAAAACAACCATGCCTTACTCGGGATTCGAATCCAAGCCCACTAGACAGCAGCCGGTGACGCTATCCTCTTCACCACCTGGGCGGCACGTCTTCGTGCTTATGCTAATCTACACGTTGTGCTGACAATAATTGACTCAATCTTTTGAGAAAGAGAATCACATCGAGGAATGTAAATATTGTGTAGAATCGGGTCATTACCATGAGATCATGCCACCGCATTTCTGAGTACCTCACGGCCTTTGCCCGGAATAGAACAAAAACGCGGCAAGAAAAAATAAATCAAACCCTTTCGTTTCTTCTTCTACCTTCTGCTTTTAATAATTTTTTGTTCGAAGGAAGCGGAGGACGTTCTTCTGCAATAAACCTATTGAAACATACGCTGATTTTCCCTGTATATGCTCTGATATATTTATATATTTATTTCATACGCTTAAAACCGTTGAGCTTTGTCCTAAGCTCATAACATTACATATTCATGGACGTCATTCCTTGCAAAGGTACCTATGTACACTGTAAAACATTGTGCAACCTTTGCTCATTTTTATCAGCTACTTTGTTGATAATTTCGGCAAACTGATAAGAAAAGCCACAATTACAGGGATTTATTTAAATTTCAGATTAATTTTTGAAATATTCAGTTAATTATCGTCTGCTGAAGCATTCTTTTTGTAAATATATATATATATATATATATATAAAAAATGAAAGATTTTAATCGTAATTTATGCATAAACTACTGTATGAACAAAAAAACCCATCTCTAGCATATCTGTTACAAATGAATAACTATAGACCAAGACTAAGGATAAAAATAGTAGGTAACATATCACTACAATGGAAAGGGGGATGAGAAGAATATTAGGATACAAAATTCACAATTAAAAGTATATAAATATAAATAAAAATATATATATATATAATAATAAAATAATTTTATAAATACCGTAGCATACTAAAAAAATTAAGGATACTTTGCAAATATGCAAATGTAAAAAAATATTGAGTAAATAGGAATGACAAAGTAAAATACATTTAATTTATTGCAAAAATATACAGCTAATAAATCAAATATTTCAATAATAATAATAATAGTTTGAAAGTCCAATAAAAGAAAAGTGAGACGCTGTAACTCGAATAACCTAACTTTCTAACAAGCCTACAAAATAAAAGTATAAATCAGCAAATCTTCAATCAAATGGAAAAAAATGCAAATTTAGAATCATCAAGTTAAAAGAAAATTATCAAAAATCAATGGTATGGAATCGATAAAAGAAAAACAAATGAAATCCATTTGCGACATTCAACCAAATTCGTCGCCAAAATCTCGCCAAGCGTAATGGACTGAGAAATAAGTTATTCTTATAGCAGATAAATGACTATTAGCGTTCAAATACAAAAGTATTACTTAAAGTATCTTTTCTCATGAATGGAAGGAGCTAGATCCACGAGAATGACGTCACCCAATTTATCACATGGTATTACATATGAAAAGTGAGCATGTTTCTCAACAGTTCATATTTTATTTTAACTTAAGGGAGTTTTTGATAAATTTATTTGAAAAATGTGCAGTATCTCGAGAACGATTCATGCTAGCGTTGTAAAGTTTATGTCAATTGTTTTCTAAGTAAAAATTACATAAAAACATTTATTTACGTAACTTTACTAAAGGTTTTGATTTTTTGATGATTTTTTTCAAAATTACACTCGAAAATTTAGGGTTTCTGAACATTCGATGATGTTTAAAAACAATAGGCTTTCAGTATTCATGGATTGTAATTTTTGTACCAAATTTCATTCGAATTGCTCCGTTCGTACGTGAGATATCGTCTCCACAGTCTCACTGACACACACACACACATACATACACACACACACACACGCCTCAAAAATGTTCGATTCGTGATCAGAGATGCTTGAAACGTGTTCTCCCGTCGAAAACTCGAATTCGAATTTTCGACCCCTTCACAATACTTTCCTTATACATTATACTATGTATATAAGGAAAGTAAAACTTATGTCGCTTATCAACGGATTTAAATCCAATGTGTTTATGCGGCAGACGATTTTTGTTAAATCTTTTCCTATTTAAATATGTATATAACAAATATGTATATTTAAGATATGTATATAAAATAAATTTTATCGATATTACATTTTTGACGGGATTATATCAATTACGGTCTTCAGGTTTAAATATTATTATTATTATTGATATTTTCGGGGATTATTGATATTTTCAATTTATTACGTCTTTGTTTTGTTTCGACAAAAATTGTTGAAACTCATATATTGTACGTAGTACCGGTAGTCTTCTACAAATGCACGGGTATATCTTCTAATCTACAAAAATATAATTAGTTCGGGTATATTGACATATATTTTGACATATACTGGCATATATTGGAATGACTTACGGCCTTTAGGTTTAAAGATTACGGGATTATTTATAGTTTCAATTTATTACGTCATCTCTTTTATTTTGGCAAAGATTTTAGAAACTCATATGATGTAGTACGTGCAATCGCCTACTAATACACGGGTATATCTTCTGATATTCGCGAATATAAGTAGCACAGGTTCTATACAATTTTAGAGTTTTTATTTTGCATATATTGATTCAGTTTCGTACTTTTTGTACATTTGTTTACAAACGGGACCACGGTGTTTTATTCTTCAAATCTGCCCATGAAGATAATTTTGCATAGAGAGAACAGATATTCTTGAATTTCTTTTTAGGAGCATTAATTAAATATTTTAATAGAATATTTTGATTAACAATATTATTTAATATATCATAGGAATTTGCACATGATCGTGAATTTTAAGTTTCTTTGTTATATACTTCGTACGAAGAATGAGTATACTGCTAGTCTTTACATAAAACAATAAGAAATAACTCGCATTCAACAGGAGTTTCCAAGTTTTCTTGTGATGGAAATATTGTATGAAACACATTGCTGAAGATATTTTAAAATAATGAGAACTACTGAATCTATTTTAGTAAATTTGCTAATAATTTATAGACATTAAAAGTTTCTAATTTTTAAGGATTCTTTTAAAAGGAAAAACAATGTGTGGTTTCAGGACCTGAACCACACTTATTAAATTTCAATAAGGTTGATTTTTTTGGGGAAAAAAATTTAAATTACAGTTTTTATTTTTAGAAGTTTTTCTTGAAAATTAGAAGGGATTTCAGTTTGGATGAATGCCCCCCCCCCCCCCCCTCTCCAATCAGTATTGTACCGACGCGATATTTTAGTAAACGAATATATTTCCGATGAACAACTAAAGAAGCATTTGATGAATCCTGTGACTCGAATTACTATGTGGATAAAAATTTTAATTTGCATTTTGGCAGCAGTGCATTTTCCCTATATTGACGCCTATGTAGGCTGAATTGTTTTCCGAGTTGTCCTAATTTCATTTTAGAATTACAGTTACCGCAAGTTGGCTTTTTCTCACTGAAAGTCTGTTTGCTAGGAAACAACTTTTACAGTCAAGAAAGCCGCAAGTAAGAAAGGTCAGGGTACTTGCAGTCCTTAAAAATGGTTTAATTCCTAATTAAGAACATTAAAACTGCTTAAACTTGTACAAAAGGGACTTCAGTTTGGGTGAACGCCTCTTCCCCCCTTTCCAGTCTCTTTTGTGCCGGCACGGCGTTTTTAGTATGGATACCTATAAAAATGATTAATTTTCTTAGGATATAATAGGTTAGAAATTGCAATAAAAGTAACAAAAATTGTCTTCCGTCCAAGAGTGATGACCAGATTGTAAACTTCTGGAACATTTTCCCCCCATGATGTGGAAAAGGAGTCAAAGGTGTTCATACAGTTCCTATTCCTTTCGTTATCCTGGTTGAAACCCAACACTGATAATAGATTACTGCAGCTAATAATAGATTACTAATAATAGATTATTGCAGCTCTAATAATAGATAACTGCAGCCCCCCTGATCCTGTTTTTATGATTCATTTGTAAGACTATCTGATATACTCGTGAAAAGCTCTACTTGTGATCATTCGCGTAAAATATTGCCGAAAATCTGCCAAATATTTTCAAATCAGCAAGATCCAAAAAATGTCAATTTCGCTCAAATATAAAGAATTTTGTATCAGTAGCGGCTTAAATTTTTATTAGCATTCGTCGAGATTTCTGATATAGTGTTGAAATCAAATATTATGCTTCGTAAAGTTTGATAAAACTCCTTTTTTCGAAGGGTGAGTATAAGTGCTGAATTTTTTTTTTTTTTTTAATGAAAAATTCTCAAGAACCCTAAAGTTCTCTTCTGCCTATTTTGACGGTTTTATTAAAGTTTAGCGTACACTTGTAGAAATACCACCGGATTAATGACGCTTGGTAAATTCCAGAAAATTGCTAACGCGGAACCGGAAGTGGCACAAATAATAGAATTTTATTAAACACGTATGGAACCGTACAAAAATAAAGCTGCTGCATGGTTGTCAAAGGAGTCGCGATTTAGTGATTTTTTCTTGTTTTTCCACAAAACCGTTGCAAAGGTCATGCCTAACCTCATCTGACACTTCCGTGCCTGTAAAAGTTGTTTCAGGACAAGCCGAATTTCACATCAAATAAGCTTGCGAGAAACCATAACAATACAGCAAAATCGATACTTCTTTGGCGAAATACCGCCAAAATATTGCTAAAGGGGGTGCCACAATGTTTGGATACTTCTGGCATTTGCCACGAGCCTCAGCCACAATTGCCGCAGACAACTCGTAGAAATTAAAATCTGGAAAAGGGGGGAAAAAATCCCATTTTACACTGTAAAACATTGTGCAACCTTTGCTCATTTACTTCAGCTACTTTGTTGATAATTTCGGAAAACTGATAAGAAAAGCCACAGTTACAGGCATTCATGAAAATTCCAGCTTCATCTCTAAAATATTCATCTAATTATATATATATATATATATATATATATATATATATATAATAATAGTTATTATATATATATAATAATAATAATAGTTTGAAAATCCAAATATATATATATATATATAAGAAAGTTAGCTTTTTCGAGTTGCAGCTTCTCACTATTCTATCATTGGACTTTCAAACTATTATTTCTATTTATATATATCTTCTTGTAATAACGCTAATAAAGTCTTAAAGTCAATAAATCTTGAGCTAGATAAATATATTTATGAATTAACTTCTAAATATGCTCAGCCTTTAGAGGCATTTAATATGTAGAAATTTACTATTTTAAAATCTATTAAAAATACCATTTGTAGTATTAATTTGTTTAGATCTATATATAATATGGATAATATAAAACACTCTATTAATGATTTACATAGATCTTTTGTTATTACTTATGTTGATAAAGCCTCTAATAATTATGCTATTATCTGTAAAAAATTCTATATACAATATTTGTTAGATTATTTAAAAAATAATAGTTTATTTAAACTTAATTCACACTCCATAAATAGTATCAAATTGAAAATTATCAATATGTATAGTGATTTAGATCTTAATTATAAATTTTTGAAATTTCCATAAATTGTGCTTATTCCTAAATTTCATAAAACTCCTATTAAATGTAGAACTGTAACTAGTGGTCATAATTCTTACTCTACTACTGCGAGTAAATTATTACTAAATTATTTAAATGTACTAAATAATAATTTACGTTATTCTAGTAATAACTACCTTATTCTAAATAATAGTAAAGAGAGAATTCAAAAATAAATTAACATCACTAGGTAAAGTAATAGGATTTCAAACTTTTGATTTTAAAGATCTATTTAATAATATTAAGATCTCTGATCTTTATGTTGTAATTATAGCTTCATATAATGCTTATATTACTAATCAATCTCATCTAACTAAATTTACCAATTTTCCTAAACTTCTCCATTTTGTTTATTTCAATAATTATATATTTTAAGGTAATAAATTATACTTACAAGTCTCAGAGGTTCCTCAAGGTAGCTGTATTAGCAGTACGTTAGGCAATTTATACCTATATCATTATGAAAAATCCTTTACTTCAACAGATTATAAAATTTACAGATATGTTGATGATCTGATATGTTTAGTATTTACTGATAATTATGTCATAGATGTAGATTTCTATCCGGATAATTTGGAATTAATACCTAATGAAACTATTAGTAATAATATTAATTATTTGGATTTAAATCTAATTATAGAACCTTTTAATGGGATAGTTACTAATTTATATGATAAGAAAGACTTTTTAAATTCAATATTAATAAAATATTACCACTTAATTCCTGCAACTCGATTCAATTGTTTAGAGATATTACACTTAATCAACTTTTTGAATTTATAGATTATCAGATAAAAAATTTCATGCTTTGCACATTAATAACCTCAAAATTACCAGTAAATTATATGAATATCCAGCATATTTAGTAAATGGTATAGTTAATAAGTTTCGATTAACCTAAAATTCTTAAAAATTTCTCCTTAGTATCTTATTTTAGCCAAACATCTAC
The DNA here is from genome assembly GCA_951213105.1 of Amaurobius ferox. Taxonomy (NCBI): domain Eukaryota; kingdom Metazoa; phylum Arthropoda; class Arachnida; order Araneae; family Amaurobiidae; genus Amaurobius; species Amaurobius ferox. Next base: position 18,837,855 of record OX578143.1, read on the forward strand.
ATTCCATTGAATTCATTACAATCTATTTTCATCCTTTTATTTTGCAGCTTTTACTGTAGAATATCACTTTTGCTACCTTTACGCAGTACTGCTATTTATTACTCAGTATTGACAACAGTAGATCTCTACTTAAAATTTTAACGAATGGCAACATTGGTCTTGTCATTTATTGCTCGTCATGATTGTTCATTTGAGGTGTATTTTCAGGTATTTATGTTTCATATTTATTTTTTCAATCTTTATGCTTGTCGTCCAAATAACACGAGTTTATAGATAAAATCTATCACGTGTTTCAGAAAAAAGCATTTGTGTGTTCATTTCGACTAAATATTTGGACTTGTAAAATAATTCTTTCGAAATGAACAATTTTTAAGCCTAGAGCTTTTCCACGTGCATGCTTTAATGCTTGGTACTTTTTGTATTCCTATTTTCGATTCCACATTATTGATATTTGTTGATTATCGTTAGCTTGATGACCAGTAATATGGATTTAAATTTCTTCTTTATGGGTGAATTTCTTTTTTATTTCTTTGTATTTTGTAGGCAATTTTTAAGTTAGTGTATTATGAGTTACTACTTCTATTTTATCATTGGATTATCATTTCATCATTGGATTATCATTCACCCCCCCCCCCCCCCGGCTATCTTTTGGTACAATGCATCCATCCATCCTTCTTTTCATTTTGGAAATATATATATATATATATAAATAAGCTTACTGTGTAATTTCTTTTAAACACCCTATTCTTAATTCTCTTAACTTCAATAATTTATTTGCAAAACATCAGCACTTGTTACCAGTAAAAGATATCAAAATACAAAAATCATTCAAATATAATTTACCAATTGGTAGAACTATTTACAATTACAATGAAGTTTCCAGGACATTAAACTCCGATGATCTTACATCATGTGTATGCAGCAATCAAAATCTTACCCCTTTTGTCAACTCCACTCATGGTCACATTATTACAGGGGATCTCAGTATAGTTCAGAATGATATTCTTAGGGATATTATGAATAAAGGGTCTAAATTTCGCATTCCATTCTGCCATCACCCTAAACAACTTCTTCAGTCTCTATCATTTGATTTTGATAAATTCATATATCAACTTGCTTGTTCACATTCTATTCCTATTGAAGCATTCAATCAATGGAAGTATACTACCTTACATCTACTTAAAAATGTTATTATAAACATTAAATTAACGAAGCCTAGGTATCCTTATAAACAACTCCTATCTGCTATCAAAGAACTTCAACAACATTTTGTCATAACTTATGTAGATAAAGCTTCTAATAATTATGCCATCATTTGTAAAAAATATTATGTTTCTCTGTTACAGAATTACTTAAAAAATAATCAAATTTTTAAACCCATTAATAATCAGTCTATCCATATCAAAACTAAAATGCTAAAATTATATACACAATTAAATATTAATTGTAAGTTTTTTAAATTTCCTTATGTTACTTTGGTTCCTAAATTCCACAAATCTCCTCTCAGTTTTAGAACAGTCACTTGTGGACATAATACCTTTACCACTACAGCTAGTAAGTACTTGCTTAACTGTTTAAATCGAATTAATGAATCTCTTAAATTCAGGATATTTCATTTTGAACAATAGTTTTGATTTAGTTAATCATCTTAGCAAGTTTCCACAAATTCTTGGTTTCCAAACCTTTGATTTTAAAGACCTATTTAATAATATTGTCATTAAAGATTTACATAAAGTTATTATCTCTCTTTATCATGACTATATATCTTCCAATCATGTTGCTTTTAATGTCAAAAATTTTCCTATGCTCTTGCATTTTGTGTTATACAACAATTATATTATCCAAGGTGATAACATTTATTTACAAACATCTGGTGTACCACAAGGTGGCTGTAGTAGTAGTATACTAGCTAACTTATATCTTTATTATTATGAATGTCATTTTAACTCTAATTCATATATTATATATAGATATGTTGACGACTTAATTTGTATTATCATTGATGATTCCTATCCCATTAATATTGATTTTTACCCGTCTAACCTTGAATTAATTCCTAATGAGCCTTGCGTTAGTCAAACTGTTAATTTTTTAGACCTAAATTTAGATACCCTCAATAATCATGTAATCACCAATCTATATGATAAAAAAGATTCTTACAACTTCACTATCATAAAGCTGCTATCATATCATTCTTGTAATTCTATTCAATTGTTTAGAAACATCATTTTAAACCAGCTATTTCGAATACATCGACTTTCTGATCCTCAGTTTCACTTTCTCCACATCAATAAACTTAAACGCATTTGTCAAAATTACCAATACCCGGAAGTATTTGTAAATAATATTATTAATAATTTCAAATATACCACGTAATGGTTTTACACATGCATTATTTGTCTTTGACTGGTTTACTCATTTTTGAAAATTTACCCATTCTTATCACCTCACTTTCCACTAGGCCTAAGTCTGATACTGTTTGCTATTTTCGAATGACTATTTTCCACTTGTCCTGAGTCCTATACTGTTTGCTATTTTTGAGGGTCTCCATGCATATTATGTGTCGTTCAAGTGTATTCATTCCGGTGCCCACTCGCATTGACGAAGTGAGGTGAAATGCTCAGTCACTAGTTTATCTTACACGTGGTGCTATGCTTTTGATTTCGTGTTTCAGTTCGAGGAGGTATTGTTTTTCAGATTTGTATAATTCATTTGATTTATTTTTCTCCTTCCACTAGCCAGTAGACAGTTCCAATGGTGTCTATAGTTAAATACTATCGCCATTGTCAGAAACTGGCTATTCTATCGGTTTTAATTCGAATTGCATGGCTGGTCCTGATGAGAATGCAATTTCGAACTAACCGCCATTTTTTGTGGGGTTTCAATTGATTGTTATCTATTCTTAATCTCTTATCTTAAGCTGATTGTTATTGCCTATTCTCATTTTTGCCGAGTTTTAATTTTTTTTTTTTTATATATACTTTTAATTGTGATTTTTGAATCCTAATATTCTTCTCATCCCCCTTTCCATTGTAGTGATATGTTACCTTCTCTCTTTATCCTTAGTCTTGGCCTATAGTTACTCATTTGTAACAGATATGCTAGAGATGGGTTTTTTTGTACATACAGTAGTTTATGCATTATTTTCGATTAAAATCCTTTAATTTATATATATATATATACAGGGTTGTTATAATTAAAGTTCGCCTATTCAGAAGGCTCTAGAGCCGGTTCTATGGCTCCAAATGAAACAACATTTAACTAGTATGTAGTACAAGTGATGCGCTCTGCAAAAATCGAAAAAAAAAATTAGTTACAATTGTCGTCAGTAGGTGGCGCTTCTGCAATATCTATGGTGATTTTTGCAAGTTTCGTTGTAAAAAAAATAAAGGAAAATTTATATCACAGTTGGTAAAAGTAAAATTGTGCAGATTCATTCTATCAATTTCGGTCAATCCAGACGAAACACACAAAAGTGTACAAAATTTCAACAAACGCTTTGAAGAAGATCACTTTTTATTCAAATCTTCGACGATACAGCAGTGATGTCACAACTTCGAAACGCTGAAATACGCTTCAACTCTGTGTCTAAAGACAGATGTCTGACGATCTCTGATCTGAAGAACAGTATTAGGCGTCACATCGGGTCAATCCCACAGGACACTTTACGCTCTGCAGTAGAAAACACAGTTCTGAGAATGAAATGTGTGATTGCAAATAATGGAGGGTTCATTGAGGATGCGTAATGCTGTTATTTGTCGCTGGCGAGCGACATGTTTTATCTTTCTGGACTCAGATTGCATCACATGAAATTATCTCCTTTTTTCTGTATTGTTTGGAGCAATAGATCTGCCTCTAGAGCTTTCTGCATTAGCGAATTGTTATTGTACCAACTATGCAATACATTTATTTTCCTTTATTCATTTTATAAACAAATTGCAACAATCGCCTTAGCTATTGGCACAGCGCCACCTACTGGCGGCAATTGTAACTATTTTTTTTTCGCAGAGCGCATCACTTGTACTACATACTAGTTAAATGTTGTTTCGTTTGAAGCCATAGAACCGGCTCTAGAGCCTTCTGAATAGGCGAACTTTAATTATAACAACCCTATATATATATATATATAATATTATCATAACTATCAAGAATCTTACTCCCCGTTACTGACAGCTGATTCCCCTGAAACTTTCAGTAGCATGCTTATAAATGTTTTACAGTGTATCTTGGAATCGCAAAACATATTTTTACGCAATGGTATAAATTACAGAGACCTTAATACGTATTTTAATGCGTAGTAGTCTTCAATTTGGCGAACTCTGAATTATATGTTCGCTTCCTGTTCTGTGATAACTCAGGAATCGAACATACAATTCAGAGTTTGATCCCTTAAGAATCTCTGTTCTCGCTATACAAAATTATCTTCGCAGGCAGATCTGAAGAATAAAACATCCTGATCCCGTTTGTAAACAAATTTACAGAAAATATGAAATTGAATCAATATATGAAAAAATAAAAACGCTGAAATTGTATTAGAAGATATACCCATACTACTTATATTCTCTTAGATTAGAAGGTATACCTGTGCTACTTATATTTTCGTAGATTAAAAGACTATACCCGTGTATTAGAGTTTCTGAGCTTTATTCCTGGGTTTCAAAGTTCTATTCCTGATTTTTTAAAGAGATTCAAATACTGGTAAATTTACATTTAAACCTCTTTTAAAGTAGAGACGACGTTTTCATGTGTAAATCGTTTGAGTAGTTTCAGAAAGTGGTTGCGCAATCGACCGACATGTAGGTAAAATATTGAGATTGTTTTTTCGCAATCAGGATCCGTTAACATATCTAGATTTTCAATTTAATCGAAATTTTTTCAACATTAAAACAATACTTTCTCAGTAGTGAAGGAAAACCAGTTCTTGAACAATTAGCGCTTCAACGTGTGGATTCATAGCTCCGAGGTTCGAATCCGGCAGATCGGAAGAAAAGTATGTATGGAAGCTTATAGTGGTTCGTCTTGAACTGTAAGTCGCGATCAAATTAGCATAAAACAGATGTAGAGCGTCAAAACTTTTTTCCTTATAACTCTTAAGAATTAGGTTATATTGGAACTGTAACGTTAGTTATATAACTCTACAGCTCATTATGTGCTTGTGCATACGGCTAATTTGACTGAGACTTATAAAGTAGATTTCGAATCAGTATGGATATTTACTTTCAAGGCTTCCCCTCGTATCCTGAATTCAAACCCGGCACTTCTATATCTGCAAGCTCGAGCACAGGCGGGGAATCGAAAGTGTTGTAAATTCCTATACTGCATGTGCTGCTTTGGAAATAAAAATGTCTTAATTTTTTATCACGGTCAAGAAAAGAGTGAAAAATCTTGCAGAGGTCATTCCGACCTTATTCCGTCGTGGTCATCCGAGGACCTTGGTCGTATTTGAAACACGCGATAACCCCCTCTCTTTTTGCTATCATACAAATAAGGACAAGGCCGCAGGAAATGCATTCTAATTGCATCAGCAGACGTCCGAGATGTTTTACTATAATGACCAGTCCGTGCGAAACTATCGCGGTTGTGCATTAACAAGATTAGTGAAGATTAGTTGTAACTTCACGGTAGTTTATGTTTTTTAATCGTATTTTCATGGTCAGTAGGATAGCGTGATATTATCAGGTGATGTTTATAAATGAAATTGTCTAGAGAGTTATGCAAATTAACTACACTTTGACCGTTCATTTTAGGTCGTTGGCTTTCTTTTCTTTAATTGTACTTATAAAGAATTTGTGATGACGGGGTACATAATTTTTTAAGAATCAACGAGGTTCAGCACATGAAGCGAGAAAAATTTTGATAACAATCAGATGAAGCTCTTCTACCAAATGCAGATACATTTCATGGAGGACTTTCTAAATTAAATTATGTCGAATTTTTACTATAAAATGCATTTTATAAAAAAACTAGCAGTATACCCGTTCTTCGAATGGAATATGCAATATAAAGAAACTTAAAATTTAGAACCATGTGCAAATTCCTATAGTATTCTAAATGACACTGTTATTCAAAACAGTCTATTAAAATATTTAATTTATGCTCCTAAAAAGAAGTTTAAGAACCTCTATTCTCGCTATACAAAATTATCTTCACAGACGGATCTGAAGAATAAAGCATCCTGATCCCGTTTGTAAATAAATTTACAGAAAATATGAAATTGAATCAATATATGCCAAAGTAAAAGCCCTAAAATTGTATTAGAAGATATACTCGTACTACATATATTCTCGGGGATTAGAAGATATATCTATATTACTTATATTTTCGTAAATCAGAAAACTATACTGTGTATTAGAAGATATACCCTTACTACAATATATAGATTTGAAAAATCTTTCAGCAAAATAAAACAGCTAAAATTGTATTAGAAGTACCCGTACTACATATATTCCCGGGGATTAGAAGATATATCTATATTACTTATATTTTCGTAAATCAGAAAACTATATTGTGTATTAGAAGATATACCCTTACTACAATATATATATTTGAAAAATCTTTCAGCAAAATAAAACAGATGACATAAGAATTTGAAAATATCAATAATTCCAGTAATCTTTAAACCCAAAGTGATGAATATAATCCAATCAAAAATGCAATTCCTATAAAATGTATTTATATACATTTTTGTATTTAAATCTAAAAAGATTTACTGTTGTATTAACCCATTGGATTTAATCCCGTTACTTAGCAACATGATATTTTTTTCCAAATATAAACTCATCAGGTTTAATTCCGTTGCTTAGCAACATGATATCCTTTATTTTTTCAAGCAACTTTGTGAAGCAAATATCGTCTGCATAATGCTATCTCAGTGGAAGGTTTAATAGTACGTTTTTTATTAATATCTCGATTACCCCTGGTCCTAGAAACTCGAAACACGGACTAAATTTAAAGCAGGGATTTTTCAAGTCTATCCGAAAATTTTATTCAATTCGGTGTAGCCGTTCTCCCATGATAATGAAACACACAAATAGACACATTTTAAATTTTATTTATATAGATTTAAAACTGTATAATTTTAGAAAATCTATTCAAGAAATAGCTCCATTTCATTAAAATTTTCAAAGTAGATGTCCAAATCCAAGGAATGTCTTTAGACACTGAATTTTAAACCCATATTTTTTCATACTCACACAAAACCTGCTTAAAGGCAAGGCCCGTAGAATATTTTATAATTAGTTTTAGAATATCTTTATTCTATTTACTTTGGCTTGAAAGGGGTATTTCCAAAAGTAAGATCGCGTTCTTATTGCAAATAACAGTATTCATGGGCATGTTTTTGCTTTATATACGTTTTTCAGTTTGGAATTGTTGATATCTTGTAATGGCAACAAGAAAACTTGATATGTGCAATAATTTAGCGAATCTCTATGGAAACGAACATATTTAGTTCTAGCCCGCAGCCGGCATTAAACTTATTAAACATTGTGCTCAGATTAACCAAGTTCAGAAATCGCGTGTAGGACTGAATTTTTCTTCATTCGTGGAATCAAGCATAAGTACATGGATCAGGCCTGATTCTATGTAGACCTCTACTCCATCTTTTTTCCTCTCCTGACCGACCAATGTTAAAAATCACCATCTTGTCAATTTAAATTTATTCTTTCTTTGCTGCTGCAAACGACAGACGAAAAAGGAATGAAAAGCACACATTTTTGAAAGCAATGCCATATATATATATAACTCTACTAGCCGAATAAAATCTAAATCTCTGCGTTAGAAAGTACTGTTTGATATGGCCCTCTCAATCCTTTCGTAGTAAAATTTTTCTCCCCATTGCTTTTCCATTACATACATAGTATATGTACATTATTGTAGAGAAATTGTGACGGGGTCGAAAATTCGAATTCTAGTTTTCGATGAGTTTATAATTTTTTAGCATCCCTGAACTCGAATCGAACATTTTTTGTAAGTAATGTCTGTGTGTATGTTTGGCCGTGAGTTCATGAATATCTCATGAAAGAATTGATGATTTCAAATAAAATATGGTATGATTATCAATCACATTCCGTGGGGCGCGACAGCCCAGTAGTTAGCGCGCGGTAATTGCACTCGAACGGCCCGAGTTCGATTCCCGTCGCTGCCAAAACTGCCGCCGTGTTCACGCGGAGTACGATCACTTTAAACATGTGGGTCCGTAAGTCCTTCCGAGAGATTGGTGGTAGGGGAAGTAGGGTACCGTCCCCGTGTATGCTTCCCCCACTGGGCTCCGGTCTAAATTGAGTGGCACTTCTCGGCCGTCCACACATACCCGATTTCCCTGATTTCAAAAATGAATTCGAATGAGATAAAAAAAATGAAGAAAAGGATTCGGGTTTTTTTTTTTTTTTAAATTTTTTTTCTGGTGCTTTACTAACTTTAATGTACACCCACAGGCACATGTAGAGACGAAGTTATGCGCTGTTCTGCACTGGATCTTTGACTGTGTTTCATCTCATTTACAAATTAATTTGAATTTTATAAATATGTAAATGCGCAGGGTTCATGAAACAAACGATTTCCTTAATCTTTAAAGCGTTTGGCGGAAGACAGAAGCGCAACTGTCACTGCGGTAGAAGGAAAACTCTCCATCCTCGTTCTGATTTCAAAAAAGAAGTCGCATGGGTTAGAAAAAGGGGGAGAGAGGGTTAAAGAGTAAGTGCTGTTTAGCGCCACATATCTATTCTTGAATCAAGGTGGTGAGTTAACAACCCTGGGCACGCGTGACTGCCGCAAGTATGTAGGAGAGGAATTCATCTATATATTATTTCTAAACGCTTTTTTTTTACTGCGCATCTGAGATTTCGGCTAATGCTTGGCATAAAAATACTACATGTCAAATTGATGCACGCGGGCTGGTGTGCGCGTTGACATAATGTTTTTTTTTAATTTTTTAAATCGGGATACAAGTTTTGTTTTTACTTACAGGGTTCCAAAAAATGTTCCTAACAGCTGTAAGGAAATCTATGAGCGTACACGTTTGATCAATTTATATTAGAGTGACCATGTTTAATCGAATAAAAGTGAATGCAACGTTCCTAGCAGAAAATTAGAAAAATCTGATGTGAGCAGCACATGGCTTTCCCTGCAGACTCAAATTCATGTTCTATAATTTCTTTAATTCATTAAATTGAGTTTAATTACATAATTTTGTTTTTATTTGGTAACTGGACATTTTTTTGAAGGCTGCGCAACAAAAATGCTAAAAAACTCAAATATCTTGAGAGCTTCTAGTCCTAGAGTAATAGGGTTGGTCTGATTCTTTTTATCTTCAAAAATTATGTATAAAATAAGCATTTAATTGATACATTTAAGCATCGCGGGTTGGTGTGCGTGTTGACATATTTTTTTTTTAAATCGGGATACAAGTTTTGTTTTTACTTACAGGGTTCCAAAAAATGTCCCTAACAGCTGTAAGGAAATCCATGAGCGTACACGTTTGACCAATTTATATTAGAGTGACTATGTTTGATCGAATAAAAGTGATTGCAACGTTCCTAGCAGAAAATTAGAAAAATCTGATGTGAGCAGCACATGGCTTTTCCTGCAGACTCAAATTCATGTTCTATTATTTCTTTAATTCATTAAATTGAGTTTAATTACATAATTTTGTTTTTATTTGGTAACTGGACATTTTTTTAAAGGCGGCGCAACAAAAATGCTAAAAAACTCAAATATCTTGAGAGCTTCTAGTCCTAGAGTAATAGGGTTGGTCTGATTCTTTTTATCTTCAAAAATTATGTATAAAATAAGCATTTAATTGATACATTTAAGCATCGCGGGTTGGTGTGCGTGTTGACATATTTTTTTTTTAAATCGGGATACAAGTTTTGTTTTTACTTACAGGGTTCCAAAAAATGTCCCTAACAGCTGTAAGGAAATCCATGAGCGTACACGTTTGACCAATTTATATTAGAGTGACTATGTTTGATCGAATAAAAGTGATTGCAACGTTCCTAGCAGAAAATTAGAAAAATCTGATGTGAGCAGCACATGGCTTTTCCTGCAGACTCAAATTCATGTTCTATTATTTCTTTAATTCATTAAATTGAGTTTAATTACATAATTTTGTTTTTATTTGGTAACTGGACATTTTTTTAAAGGCGGCGCAACAAAAATGCTAAAAAACTCAAATATCTTGAGAGCTTCTAGTCCTAGAGTAATAGGGTTGGTCTGATTCTTTTTATCTTCAAAAATTATGTATAAAATAAGCATTTAATTGATACATTTAAGCATCGCGGGTTGGTGTGCGTGTTGACATATTTTTTTTTTAAATCGGGATACAAGTTTTGTTTTTACTTACAGGGTTCCAAAAAATGTCCCTAACAGCTGTAAGGAAATCCATGAGCGTACACGTTTGACCAATTTATATTAGAGTGACTATGTTTGATCGAATAAAAGTGATTGCAACGTTCCTAGCAGAAAATTAGAAAAATCTGATGTGAGCAGCACATGGCTTTTCCTGCAGACTCAAATTCATGTTCTATTATTTCTTTAATTCATTAAATTGAGTTTAATTACATAATTTTGTTTTTATTTGGTAACTGGACATTTTTTTAAAGGCGGCGCAACAAAAATGCTAAAAAACTCAAATATCTTGAGAGCTTCTAGTCCTAGAGTAATAGGGTTGGTCTGATTCTTTTTATCGTCAAAAATTATGTATAAAATAAGCATTTAATTGATACATTTAAGCATAAGTAGTCTTTTATTTTAGATTTTGACGATTTTTGCTTGCCATTTCGTAGAAAAGGGCAGGTTTTTCATTTTCGAATCGTATCAAAATCTAATCAGCATCAGGGTATCCCACAAGTGACTTATTTACCAAATTTTGTGAAATTTGGTCTATTAGTTTTTTTTTATCTAGAGTGGATACAATGGATTTTTGCGAGAAAAATAAAAGGCGGTTTTTTTTTTTATCCCGAATCGTACAAAAATCTAATTAGTACTAGGGTCACAGACAAGTGACTTCTTACCTATAAACCAAATTTCATAAAATTTTTATTAGTTTTTGTGTTAGAGTGGATGCATACATTGCACAAATAGACATACAGACACACACATAGACACACACACACAGACATACAGACACACACACACACACACACACGCGCACACACACACACACACACACACACACACACACACACACACACACACACACACACACACACACACACAGAGAGAGAGAGAGAGACCCCGGTCGTCCAAATAGTTGCTCAAGTCCTCTGGATGAGTCGGACGGCCTGGGGTTTCCACACACAGAGACGTCATACTAAAAAAAGTTTCTTCGTGTTCTAGAGGTCCCGAAACGTATAATCCGTCGAAAACCCCACTTGCGATTTTCGACACGATTTCAATACTTTCCCTATACATTGCTATGTATTGCAGGGAAAGTAAAAGTTAAGATAACGAACTCGGCAAAGGGAGATAATACGTAAAAGTAAATTACAAAATCTTAGAGTATTGTTTAATCATGAGTAGTTATCGAAATTAGGAAGGATTGAAACGCGTATATGGAAGGTAATAAATGACTGTCAAAAAGTAGTATCGTCAGGGTCTGTAATACGGTGATACCCGCAGAGCTTGTCAAATTCTGTCGTAATAAACTTTCTCAAATTCAAACGTGCATTGATTCTGACAGATGGTATTTTGAAAAAGTTATACACTAGATAACTGTGTTGTTGTTGTTGAGACCCAGACCCTTCCGACCTACCGGAAAGGTGTAAGGTAACTGTTTGGACGGCCGGGAAGTGCCACCCAATTTAGACCGGAACCCAGTGGGGAAGGCATCCACAGGGACCATACCCTCCTTCCCCTACCACCAGCCTCTCGGAAGGACTTACGGACCCACATGTTTAGCGTGATCGTACTCCACATGAACACAGCGGCAGTTGTGGCAGCGTGCAATTCCAGCCCGCAAACCACCGGGCTACAGCACCCGAAATGTGCCAACAGCACGCGGTGTTCCCAGGTGGTCACCCACCCAAGTACTAACCGCGCCAGATGCTGCTTGACTTCGGTGATCTAACGAGAACCGGTGTTCTCAGCACGGTACGGCCGTTGGCAGATAACTGTGTATGTAAAAGTTGTTTATTTTAGTCTTCCTGAATAAGACAGCCATTCGCCAATAACGCTATTGTGGGAAATAAATGTCTTTCGTAACAGTTTTAGGACCAATTCCTGGTCATTAAGCAATGATATACCATCTTTGTAATTGGATTATTTCGCCTATGTCGCTTTGTTGTCTTTCGTCTAATAAAAGTGATTGAAGCCTAGTGGTGAACTGTAGAAATTAGTAGAGAAAGAAGCCTCTAGTGGAGAACTGAAGCGGCTAGGAACAGCAACTGGGCATCAGTGTTTTTTTTTCAGGCATACCTCCGATTATTCGCCGCCCCCCCCCCCCCCGGAGACATTCTATGTTAATCTAGTTTCTATTTTTGTGACAGCATTTAGCTATATTTATATAGAGCAAATAGAAAACACTTGACCTCCCCCAAAGTTTCATTCGCCTCCCCCCCCCCCCCCCCCCGGCCATAAAGTCTTGAAAGAAACACTGTGGGCAACAGAGCGAGATAGACGAAGAATGTCAATTACAAAGTTATAGAACATTGCCTAATTGGTGGGAATCGGCAATAGTAATGCACGACAAAATGTATATGAAAAGCATTACATATCTGTCATACTTCATCATTTGCTAGATGGGTGGTCACTAATTACAAGTTATTACAGTGTAATTTTCTTTCTCGAATTTAAATGTGCATTATCGATGCATTCAAATGTGTATTATAAATGGCGGAAGTGAGTTTAAACAGTTCCTGTGTATGTAAGTGTTATTTATATTATTCCTGGATAAAACGCAAATTTGTCTATAATCATATTGTGCTAAATAAATGTTTTTTGTAATCAATCGAGTGGCGATGCCTATGAATTAGACTTCTATTTACTTTGTTGTCGAGTTCGTCTTTCTAACTTCTTTGATTATCCGGTAGGGGTGCTGAAATCATCTTTATTCGATCGGAAAATGCTACTTTACTATCAATAGACCTAACGTGTATACTGAGGGGACTTTTTATTCTGAAGTTGGTGGAGGTGGTGGTGGTGGTGGTGTGTGTGTAGGGGGGGGGGGGGGGGGCTTGAAGACTTTTCTAGCAACCGTGTACAATAGCTTCTCAAAAAACATTGTCGGGGGCTCTACTCTTGGCAATGCTACTAAGCGTATATATTGTTAAAGTATTGCGTATCATTGTCGAAAATCTGAAATCGACACATTTTCGGCACATTTACACATTTTGGGTGTCCTGAATACGAACGAACTACTTTTAGCGTTGTCACACCATTTTTTTTTTTCGGTCGAGGTACGGATAAAAAAAAAAAGTCTCGTGTTAGGCCTATCAGTCACTTCCTCTGCCCTAATACTGAGCTATCGGGAGCGTAAAAAGCGTGAATTGGATAAAGTATTGAATGGAACTTCTTTGATAGCCCGCTGTCCTCATTTCGATGTCACTTAGAACGCAATAAACAGTCTTAATCGATAAATGAGTGCAATTACAACTTTCCCGGAAGTGGGAAGTGTTTCCGGAAGTCGTAGAAGCAACACTTCCTCTATATCCGTCTTTGTGGGCTCGTGTTGGGACGAGAAAGAAATTAATTTTTGCAGAATAATTCTCAAGACACTATTTTGTCTCCCCTCCACTTTATTTTCCGTAATATACAGGGGAGGGGAAGGGGAGAATCCTCAAGAATATTTCCTTTGTAAGGAAAGGTCCATAATTTTTGAACCAGAAATGAAAGAAGAACTGGAAGTGGAAAGCCTCAAGGAACCCAAATCTCCTTCATAATTTGATGCTGAATCCAAATCAGTCATTATTTGAGCTCTATTTATATCAGAATTCCAGAACTAGATGTTTTAAGGAGGGGGGAATACGTGAAAACAATATGGCAAAACTTTTTCCACCAATACCCCTCCCCCCCCTTTCCCTATCAAATTCGTTAGTCCGGATAATCTGAAAATTGGAACAAATAAGTTTCGGATAGTGCTGCTGATAATATTGTAGTCCTTGTTTAGAGGATGGCTATATTTCATCTGTAAAAGAAAAATGGTATGGCTTTGCTACAAATTTCAAGATAAAATTATATTAGAATTGAAATAAAAGTGAATTTTTAAGACTTAACAACATAGTTCAAAAGTGTTTCTGAACTTTGTTCATTCATTCTGTCTGTCTGTCTGTCTGTTCGTCCGTCCGTTCACGCGACCACTGCCGTAAAAATGACTTTATCAAAATGAAATTTTAGTATGTTGTTGAGACGGTCTGTGGAACATATGGGAATGTAAATAAATAATATCACTCAATTAGTTTTGTATTAAACCCAGGTTGAAAAAGTGAAATACGTTGAACCCTACAGGACCTAATTTTCAAACAATTTTTAACCGTAGTTAAAATTCACAAATTACTTAGAAAATTTTAGAAAAAATATTCAAATTATCCCATAAAATGTATAAAAAAAATTTCAGCAAAATATGTTCGGTAGTTTTTTAATTAAAAATTAAAATAATAATTACACCCATATTATATGAAGAGATCACGTGACCCACTTCTAAATAAAATATGGCATCCATTTTTTTTTTATAGTGTAAAAGCCGTGATTTTTAAAGTTCTTTTAAATTTATATTTAGTGTTGCATCCGTCCTAAAACTGCATTATTTTTGCGTATTTTCCGTGCATTTAAATTTCGTGCCAACGCAATTGCATTATTTTTTAGTTTAAATGATCATCAAACTTTGATTGTTTCTACAAAGAAACCTAATTTTGATGGATGCAGAATGTAAAGTGATTATAAGATGAGTTGTATAAGAATTGCTGAAATTTTTTCAAGCAAACTTATTTAGCTATGGAGTCTGAAATAAAAGTGATATGAATGAAATATTCATTGCTTTTACAAAGTGAGCCAGACGATTTGTATTTCTACGACGTCATTTGAATAAGTTCATTTTTTCGATGAATTTTTAAGTTTCCAAGTAAAATAAATTATTGTAGTATTGTGATAATTAAAAGAATACTACCGCTGAATGTATCGCATTTTAGAGCTGTTTAAACATAATTGCATTTCAGTTGGAAAGTGTTTCATAATCAATGCTTTATGCATGATTCATCTTTCTTGTTTTTCCTCAGGTTGTTTCAGTTCCTATGTGCCTTTGTTTCATTCCATGAGTGTTTTGTCTCAGTTTCAGCTTTTACAGAGGTCAGTGCATATTCGATTCTTACCATGAAAAACTTTTTATGAAATATTTAATCACAAACCTATATATCTAAATAACTGTTTAAATTGTATATTTTGTGTAAAATTGTTGTATGAAATTGCTTTTATTTCCACTGATTGAAATAGAAAATCCATTTTCATAAATGAATCTGATGTGGGCAGCACATGACTTTCCCTATACAGGGTGTCCCAAAAAGATTGAAACGCGCTTTAATTCTTTACCTGTTGGAGATAAGTGGGCAATGCAAATTGCAAAAAATGTTGAAAGTAAGGCAGGAAATATGACTACGTTAATGAAATAGTCTTTATACGATAATATAATTTTTATACGATCCCCTTAGTCGAATTGGGTCAAACAAAAATTTTTTATTTTTAATGCACCACGATCATTAAAAAACCGCATATCTGTATCTTTAAAATTGAGCGAGTTATATTTAATTGAAAATTGAACATTGTGAATGGGGACCATATATCAAATTAGAAATGTAAATTTGTGACATATCACAAAAAAGATAAAACTGGTTGATAATACATAGGAGACATTTTTGCGAATTCCACTTAGGCTCACGATGCAATCACGGATTCGTAAGTTTTTTTCAATAACTGAGTACTTTTTCAATAATTAAGTACTTTTAAGTACTTTTGTTTTATCTAAACAATTTCTATCGTCAATTTGTTTATGACCCCTATTTTCACTGATGAAACAAAGTTTCACATGGTACGAAAAAGTGGCATAAGTCAGATATTTTCCTTTATCATAATTCAGTTGATTTTAAAGGTACAAATATGCGGGGATTTTTTAATGTTCTTGTTGCATTAAAAATAAAAATTTTCTGATTGACCCAATTTGTCTAAGAGGGTCGTATAAAAATTTGAAAAGTGTAACTTTCTAAAAACGAATGGGAGGACTATTTCATTAACGTAGTCTTATTTCCTATCTTACTTTCAACATTTTTGCAATTTACATTGCCCACTTATCTCCAACAGGTAAAGAATTAAACCGCGTTTCAATCTTTTTGGGACACCCTGTATAATGCAATGGATTTGCTTCTTTCACAGTGAAAAAAAAATTTGATTGAATTTGTAGGCAAAGCAACACAAGACTTTCCCTACAAATTCAAATTTATTTTCTTATTTTTTTATTTCATGATGCATTAAATTGAATATAATTGTAGAAAATGACATGGACATTATACCATGGACATTATAATATTAAAAATAACATGTACAGAAAAGCACATTCTGATGTTATATTCAATTTGCAGTTTTAATGTATGTTCGTTTCATTTGAAAACATGTAAAGTCTTCAGCTCTTCAAAATTAAAAAAAAAACCTAACATATCTCGAGAATGGTTTATCCTAGAGCCATGTGGATAATCTTATGCGCTGTGTTGTAAAAAATAACATGAAGAACAAGTACTTAATTTATATATTTCAGCAATTTTAGTCATTTCATTCACATTTTAACGTTCTTAGCGGGCTATTTCGAAAAAAAAAAGATCGGTTATATTTTTCCGAATCATATTAAAATCTAATGAGTAGCAGAATAACCTTCAAGGGACGTAACTACTAAACTTGAAGAAATTCCATTACATAGTTTTCCACTACAGTGTGAAAAATGACTTATATATAAAAACGTATAAAAACTTATATATAAAAACTTATAATATCTCGAGAATGATCCATCTTAGAGTAATGGGGTTGATATTATTCTTTTCGTTGTCCAAAATTACGTATAAAACATGCATTTAATTGATACATTTGTAGTATTTTATTTTAGATCTTGACGATTTTTTCGGGGCAATTCGCAAAAAAAGGCAGGTTCTTTTATTTCGAATAATTCCAAAATATAGCCAGCATCAAGATAACCACAAACAACTTATCTATCAAATTTTATGAAATTCAGTCAATTAATTTTTCAGTTAGAGTCAATACATATATTGCACAGACAAACACACACACACACAGACGTCACGCTAAATATATATTTTTCGTGTTCTAGTCTAGAGATTCCAAAGTGTGTAAATCCATCGAAAACTCGAGTTGCAATTTTCGATATGATTCCAATACTTTCCTTATGCATTACCATGTATTGCAAGGAAAAGAAAATGATGTATAAGGTCTAAAATGATATGTTTTTAATGTTGAATTGAACATTTGGCGCTTTTACGGATGACAAACAACATGTAAAATTATCTCAAAGTACCCAATAAACTTATATTTTACACAACTCTAAATTGACAATTATCAATATTGATAGCATCGGCAATAAACAATACAGTTCATATATTGAAATATTTTAACATCAATTTGGCTTTTTTTGCAATTTTTTCATATTTTCGTCAATCTGGGACGAATGGCGATATTTCGCTAAATTAGTCACCAGGTTCGCCAAATTTATCGACAAGCGTTACATATAAACAGAGAGAAGAGCATTTTGTTTATATAAATGACTGTTGCCGAATTGTTAGGCATTATAATGCAAAACTATTACTCAAAATATCTTCTATCGTGAATGGAACAACTAGAATGAAACAACTAGATTCACGAGAATGAAGTTAACAAATTTATCGCATAATATTGCATGTGAAAAGTGAATATACGAATATCTAACAATAGTAAATACTGTTTTAATTTCGTGTGATTTTTTTTATAAATTTATTTAAAAAATTTCAATATCTCGAGAAAGATTCATGCTATCATCTAAAATTTGTGTTAATCATTTTCTAATAAAAAATTACATAAGAAAAGATCCTTTACATAACATTATTGAAGAATCTGATTTTCTGGTAATTTTTTCGAAATTTCGTTTGAAAATTCGGGGGATTTCCAAACTCTCGATTGCATTTAAATTCAACAGGCTTCCAGTACTCACGGAATGTAATTTTTGTACCAGATTGCGTTTGAAACGCTCCAATCGTTCGTGAGATATCGTCTTCACAGACTCACGGGCACATACACACACACACACGCACACAAACATCACCTGAAAAATGACCGATTCGAGTGTAAGGATTGCTTGAAACGTGCTGTTCCGTCGAAAACTCGAATTCGAATTTTCGACCCCGTACAAACCACATTATTTTAGGACTAACCATTCTCGAGATGTTTTATTTTTTTTATTTTTTTTTAAATTGAAAATGAGAAGGGTAAAAAAAAAAATTTTTTTTTAAACATGATCATGACACATAGGTTCTTTCGCTAATATGAATCTGTTACACCTTCACTTCTTTCTTAGAGCCATACAGACGCTGCTCAGCGCAGCAGGTTTAAGCGTCAGGTCCTGTATGCACAGGTCCAGCCAAGACAGCAGTCTTACAGCAATAGGACGTCTGGTGTGAATGTTCCCAATTTTGCAGAGCCTCCACTGCCAGAGTACGGACCATGGGGTCCATGGACAGAGAGTAGTCAGTGTTCTAGGACTTGTGGAGGAGGCGTAGCCCACCAGGACAGGATATGTATGGACACTAGGTAAGCGTTCTTAATGAAGATTTTTTTGTTCCTTTTAAAGTAGGAATCATGGAAGGAATTAAAACTTTGTTAAGGACACGTTTAAATTCGCTGAAACGACAGTTCAGATGACGCAGGAGTAATATAAGTTCCACTACATTGTATGTATATTCAATGTTTCTTTCAGACATACTTCCGGGGGGGGGGGCGTGCGAAGCCTCCGGAGACGATTGTTCGCCCCCCCCCCCCCCCCGCCTCAGAGACATTTTATGTTTACCTAGTTTCTATTTATGTGACAGCATTTAGATATATTTGAAAAAAATTAAATTTTGTTTATGAATACTTATTCTACAAATTATTATTCCCAATAACCTAAGGCTTTTAAGGAATGTCACTTTCTGAAATAATGGCGGTTACTTTCCTTTATTTATTTTTATTGCGTTATTTTATTATTTCGGGGGAAAAATCACAAAATGGAGAATAATGTATATGTATAGTCACAGAGTTCCTAAATGTTCGAACATAAAGAGGAATCCAAATGTTTTTATTTTTAAAGTTATCAAAACTCTAAGGAAAACGTATAATATTTAGTTTAACCGTCAACAAAAATATTGATCGCCATGATTTCCGCCAAATCCTGTTGGCAGTCGTGAAAATGGATTTTGTATAGCAAAGTACGAAAATGCTATCGATTGCACAACTCCCGATTGAGTATTATCTTGCAGTATAAAGTAAAAGTAATTTGTTGTGTGTGAAGATATTTCTTCTCTCAGAAAGGCTGTATGGAAATCTTTCCATTCAGGAAAATTTAAGAGAATCTTTACAGTGCAAGAAATGTTTTTTGTGTTTTTTTCTGCTTTTTGTGAATGTTTATATTATTTTTTACTTTTAGACCAGACGGTCGACATTCCTGCGTTGGACGTTCTCGGAGGTACTATTCCTGTAACATACAAGTACGCATCATTTTTAATTACTTATAGTTCATACCATAAATGTTTAAATATTTATTTTTAGATGTTTAACTATTTTTTTAATCTGTATTTGAGAAAGACCGTAGAATTCTGCCGATTTTCCCTTCAAATGCAACGTAAAATCGCGGTGTATGTAGGAGAGCAGGCTTACTCTGAATTTTATCAGATTATAAGATATGATTATAAGATAAAATAACGATATTTTTTATCAATAAATTAATTTTATTCAGGGTCGAAACTTTTCAGTTTTTTTTACGAATTTTCTTGATGTCTAGGGAGGGGTATTTTTCAGAATTTCAAATTAAGACAAAAAGTTGGGGGGGGGGGGACGAATTACCCGGGAAATGACGGATCAACCGAATTCTACTGTAGTCAAAATTCAATGCAAATTTATACTTTAATGTTTAAAAATATCTAAATTGAAATTCTATAAAAACAAAATGGTATATGTTGTAAATTCTTCAGCATATTTATAATATCATGTAAATTCTAGAGTAACATGGTGATCATCATATAAACTATTTTTTTTTTGTATAGCAGTGTTTTTCCAGTTTTAAACTGCTACGTTAAACGAAAAGAAAAAGAGATCGTGATAGAAGTGAGAAATTTTCTGAGATTTTTGAGTCTTTAAAAACCAGGTTATCAAGTTTTTATGAGAATGTTTTGTTTTTCTTCATAGCGTACTAAGTCTTAATGGTAAAAATAATATTGAAAAACATTTAACAGAAATCCGAGTTCCAATCGCGCATGAAAATTGATGGAATTGCTCTCTTTGTGCACAATTTTACACAAATGAGTTGTGCATAAAGCGAGCGAACATTTATTTAAAATGCTGCCTATTCATTTGCCTATTCAACATTTCATTCAACATTCATTCATTTGCCTATTCAACAATGCTGCTTATTCAACATTTATTTAAAATGCTGTCTATTCATTTCTAGGATTGTCCTCCTGGTTCCAAAGATTTCCGAGCTGCACAGTGCTCTAGATTTAACACTGTGCCTTATAAGGGCAAATACTACAGCTGGCTACCTTACCATCATGGTAATAAAAAATTTTTTATTATAATTTCAATAATTTTTGTTATGGTTTCAATAATGTTTATTAGGATTTCAATAATTTTTATTATGATTTCAATTATGCTTTCAGTAACTTGGCAAGTTTTTCCAAATTCTTTATCAAAGTTTTATGCAAACGAATCCTGTACAGACTACATCTGTAAAAAAAAAAAAAATTTCTAAAATGCAATATATCGTTGCTATCAAAAATGTTTTAAATAAATTATTTCTTTGAAAAGAATGAAAATACCTAAGAAGTAATGACATTAATGAAAAACTAAAATGAGATTCAAACTTATAATTAATTTTTTTTTCCTTTTCCGTTGTTTAAGAACATCTTTTATTTCATCCAATTAAAATAACCCATCTTCCATTAGCTTACTTGGACAAAAAAAAATAAGAGACTCCTTAAGCAGTCAATAAATAAAAAACATTTTGTGCAAAAAATGAAATAACAATGAAGACGTACAGCTGTTTCGAAGATACGCTGAATTTCCTTCGTCAGTGTTAAACAACCAACAAACTCGCAGTCAAAAAGATGAAATGGGCACGAAGTCTGTGTATTTTCCCCCATTCCGTTTTTGACTTCGGGTTCATTGGTTATCTAACATTGATGAAGAGGATCTAGCTGCTCCTCGAAACAGTTGTATCCTTTGTTGTTATTTTATTCATGATTAAATGTATTGCTCAAATTTTTCTCACTATTTAAGAGGTTTGTAACATAATTTCTTAGCTCATTTATTTTATTAATTTCAGTATTGAGAATTTTTCTTCAAATGAACCTGATATTATTCCTGATAAATGTACCACCTGATATTATTCCTGATAAATGTAGCACCTTGACATTATTCCTGATAAATGTAGCACCTGGTATTTATTCAAATTCTCGTGGACGCCCCAAATGCCTGAGGTGAATGTGAATGCCCAATGGATCATCTGGCCGTGATTTTCACTTGATGCAAGCAATACGATAAAAATAATCTACAGCTGATATGGTGTTTTCCTGAATTATTTAATACAATTATAATGATCCTTTCGATTTCTTTAGCACCAAGTCCGTGCGAACTGTACTGTACTCCAAAAGGGGGCAACTTCTACCAGAAGGTGGACACGAAAGTGATTGATGGCACAAAATGCAATGATGGCGGATCTCCCGATGTCTGCGTGGACGGACAGTGCATGGTGGGTATTATTCCGCTTCACAAATCTCTCTTGTTCCTTGCTTAAATCTTATGAAAGTAAGTAAATCTATTAAATTTTCCATTGCAGCCCGTAGGATGTGATAACAAATTGGGATCTACAGCCAGGGAGGATCAATGCAGAGTGTGTGGTGGTGATGGTAGTACCTGCAGTGTTATCAAAGGAATATTCGATGAAGATAAATTTGAAGTTGGTAAGCGGATAAATGTCATGTTGCTTTAGCTTTGTATTCGAATCTTGCCACGCTTTCGAAGAGAATCAAAAGAGAATCAAAATTAGGTAACAATATAGTATGTTATCAGTATTGACAAATACTGCAAATCCTTTGTCCTTATAAATAACTTAGACTATTTTATTATCATGTGTTAACGGCATTCTTTCAGCATTTTATTACTAGCAAATCACAATTCTTACTAGCCACTTTCAGAATAATTTTCTGCTTCTAAACCTACACTATAAACAACAAAAATCTAAATGGATTTAATGTATACAAATAACTTCATATGCTGTTTAATACAATATGACTTATCCAAAATAAAATAATATGTGGAATAAAAAAAATTCATAGAAGAAAAAGAGGCACATTCAGATAGAAGAATTATTGTTTTATCTATTGATGAATATTTGAGGAAAAATTATAATGCATGGTATCAATGTTCTCTTTCTCCTCAGGTATTCATATTTCATTTAAATAATAACTGCGAATACAATAAAATAAAATAATTTTTTCTGCATTTTAAGGTAAGAATTTTTCTTTATCAATGTAAGCAAATATTATTTAAAGTTATCTAGTTACTATCAAACTTTGTCGAGCATGTCAATTTTCTATAACTAAGCTATAAAGTAGACTCAAATTTTTGGGTTTACAAATTTGCGTTTCCCATTGACTAGCTATTCTGTGTCGAAATGGCATCTAAGGTACTCACGGACATGCAAAGTCGGCGGGGAAGCTTTCGCATATTTCACCTGTTATGGTCTGCTTCAACCATCGAAGAACAATATGTACAAAATAATTGTAGATTTTTATATCTCACTCCAGATGCTGTTCGACTGCATACAAAAGCATTCTGCCTAGACAACATAAATCAACTGGAAGAAAGAAAGAAAATAAACCCAGAATTTTAACAGACTGCCCGGAGAAAAATGTATTAATAGTGGAAGCTATTAAATAAAGCGTAAAATAAAAGCAGAGTGCAAGAAAATTCTATTAAAAAAGTAAAAAGGCAAATATTTTTGATGAAAGCATAGAAAGTGAGTGCGATACTCCTCCACGAAGTGGCACACAATATAACATTTTAAACTAAAATAGCGATCCATACTCCGAACTGGATATCTGTAATTATTTTTTTGCAAGATTCAGATAATGGCTTTATTCCAGTAAAATCCAAACCAAGAAACATACATCACTGTTTCAGTCAAATTGCAGCAAATATTAAAAAATATATCATTTCGTTTATACGAAGCCCGGGAAAGTCTTGAAATTTTGCTGTTCCCTATAAAAAAAGAAAGATATCAGCGTTATAGGCGTAGAAGATATAATATCAAAAATTTTATTACCTATTGTAAATAATTCAGAAATCATTTATAGATCTGTATCTTATTTTCAATTTTGTGTGAGTTTTATTCCTTTTAATGCAAGATAATTTTGTTCATTAATAAATTTTTCGATACATAAAATTCTCGAAATGAAAATGCTCAATACTGCTTGACTTTTTTTTTAGTATTTACAAGTTGTTCTCACTTATATTTCTCGAAATGGTAGGAATGCATCCCACTTTTTTACCTTTACCGTTATTCTTTTCGGTGAAAAGATTAAGCCAAGTGGCTAGCTAATGGATAACTCTGCTCTAATCATTGCGCAAGGTATAGTCAACTTATAAAAGTTACAAACCACAATGGTTACAAGAAGATTAAGATTTACTAGTTAAATGTGAAAGGCACTATCCAGCTGGCTAGTGCAGTGCTACTACATAATTTACTATAAATCACTTGTTGTTAGCTTTACAACATACGAGTTTCGGGTTATATAAAGTGTCTCTTAGGAAAATGAAACAAAAGCTCCGTTTCGAATGGATTTCCGTTGGTGAGAGCCCAGAAAATTTTATAAAATTTCGAACAAATAATTTTGGGCCCAGAAAATTTCACAGCATTTTGAACAAATAATTCTGAAAATTTACTACATAACGCCCAATTTCTTATTGTAACTCACTATTTTTAGGATACAACGATATCTTACTTATTCCCGTTGGAGCTACATCAATTCTTATTCAAAAAGTTCAACCGACGAGAAATTTTCTAGGTAAGTCTTCTATGTTATACAATAAATAAAACAGCTTCTTGTGAGAATATAACTTTCTAATACTTCCTTAAAAAGAAAAACAGGCATAGGTAAATTAGGCGACTAAGGTAATTAAGTAAATTAGGTGACGTCATCTAAATTTACCTGTGATTTCTTTTTTTTAAGGAAATATTAGAAAGTTATACTTCTAAATTATAATATTTGATAATTATATATATATATATATATATATATATATAAATAAAAATTGAAAGATTTTAATCAAAAACTATATATATATATATATATATATATATATATATATATATATATATATATATATATATATATATATATATATATATATATATATATATATATATATATATATATATATATATATATATATATATATATATATATATATATATATATATATATATATATATATATATATATGTATATATATATTTGTTGCTATATTACGCACTGTAAATTGGAATTGCAGTAAACATTGATTCTTTTTTAATAATTTGCTTTTATTTTGTTAAATATATATGTATACACGAGTTGCTCTGGAGTTTTAATTACTTTCGCCAATCTAGCTGGCAAATAAACTTTCGCCAAATAGAGTTTTTACTCGCCGAATTTTATTTTGACTTTCCACTTGAAAAATTTGATTTGATTTATAAATTCTCAAATTCCAAGGATTGTTCCATTGTTAATAGTTACGATGTCATCAACCGACTTCCATTTTATAGCAGGGATATACGTTTCAAAAGTTACGATTTCCGTGATTTATTCAACAGTATCAATCTGGAAAATCTATATGAAATTTTGAAGGAACTACATGAAATATATGACTTAAAAGAGCATATTACATTCAGAAAATACGAGGACTTGATTCGCATTGCGTTGTTTGAAAACATCTTATTTGACGGTACCAACTATTTTCAACAGGTAAAGGGTATTCCAATGGGAGGGGGATGTTCATCCCTGCTCGCCGATCTATACTTGTGTAAATTTGAAAATGGCACTCATATATTACATGAAATGCCATATTTTCGTTTCGTTGACGATGTCCTTATTGGGCAATATAAGAATACACCCCAATTTGATTTTACTTTTTATCCAAAAGAACTGGAATTGATTGAGAATATAAGTAAGGAGGAAGATAGTGTTGATTTTCTAGATATCACACTAAAACATGACAGTAGATATGGTACTTATACCGTCTTATATGACAAGAGAAACAATTTCAATATAAAAATCAATCGCATTATTGATTGGAGGTCCAATTTGACCAAAAACATTTTCAGAAATGTCGTCATTGGTCACCTCAAAAAAAATCAACGCATTGATACTTTCAAGTCTGATTGCATCATGCATAATAGGAATATTATGAAGGAGGCAATAAAACGGAATTATCCAATTGGCTTCCTGACATGTTATTATAATTCCCTATTTAATGCAAAAAAGGGAGAAAATGCTTACTTAAAGGATATGGCAGAGGTATAGAACGATGAAAGTGAAAATAACGAATTACGCATGCGTGGACTTCTGTTATATATGATGCACTCCATCTTAACCGACAGGGGCATTTGCTGCATTTCCATTCTTTCCCTTGCGATCCTGGTAGATTCCTATTTGTTTTCTTTGCACTTTTTCGAGTGTTTTTGATTTGACACATTTACGGAAGTATGGCTTCTGCATGGCATTGGTACCGTGAGTGTTGCCCGGGCATAAAAGCAGTCTTTTAAACGGGAAAGAGGGGTCGCCATCCCCCTCTACCATTTTATGCCTTGCATTTGGTCATTTCCCCTCTTTTTCATATGAATCTTATATATCTATATATATATTTGTTGCTATATTACGCACTGTAAATTGTAATTGCAGTAAACATTGATTCTTTTTTAATAATTTGCTTTTATTTTGTTAAATATATATGTATATACGAGTTGCTCTGGAGTTTTAATTACTTTCGCCAATCTAGCTGGCAAATAAACTTTCGCCAAATAGAGTTTTTACTCGCCGAATTTTATTTTGACTTTCCACTTGAAAAATTTGATTTGATTTATAAATTCTCAAATTCCAAAGATTGTTCCATTGTTTTGGAAAAAAACAAATAGTATAGTAGTATACATTACGATTAGCATACCACTTTTTTTAATTTTCACATTAGCAGAATTCCTGATCGCCGAAAATTTCGACCAAATTTTTTTTCAATCACCAAATTGAATTTTTCTTTGCAAAATGCGATAATGGCGACCGGCAGCGCGACCCCTAGCTAATGGATAATTTTGCTCTTTTCTTTGCGCAAGGTATAGTCAACCTATAAAATATACAGACAATCGGTACTGATATATATATATATATATATATATATATATATATATATCAGTGAATTAGAAACCTGATTAAATATTTTATTGGACCGCCTTTAGCCCAAATTACAGCACGTATGTGGTTAGGCATGGATTCATTCTACAGCGTACTGAAGTGCATTTTCCCCTTTCTGCAATGATGCTGCAGGC
This sequence comes from Amaurobius ferox, assembly GCA_951213105.1. Classification (NCBI taxonomy): domain Eukaryota; kingdom Metazoa; phylum Arthropoda; class Arachnida; order Araneae; family Amaurobiidae; genus Amaurobius; species Amaurobius ferox. Next base: position 18,864,643 of record OX578143.1, read on the forward strand.
AAGGATTCTGCAAGGTGCTGAAGTCAAAAGAACACCACACGTCGGACAAGCAGATCGTAAGCTCCTGTACAGTTGATGGCAGAGTATATTGTTGTCGGATGTGTCTTTCCAATATGTCCCAAACATTCTCAATGGGGTTTAAATCTGGACTTTGCGGTGACCAGGGCATGTGATCGAAGTCAGCGTCATGCACCGTGAACCACTGTAGTACGGTTCCTGTGCGGTGGATGATAGCCTTATCGTCCATGAAAGACCTGCCGCCTGTGGGGTAAAAATACAGCATTTCAGGGTGAACGTGATAAAAAATAATGTTCAAGTACTCCATGAATAACACCTGACTTTTCGGAAATATCAGGGGACCAGTACCAAACTAGCAGAACTGCAGAACATGCCCTACACCATGATACCCAAATTACAATCTTGAATTGTGCGAACACGGCAAGATGGGTTCATGGTTTCATATTGCTCTCGCTATACTCTCCGCCTGTCGTCGGTACAAAACAAGATGTAGCGTGATTCTACCGACCACATAAACTTCTTCTATTCATCGGATGTCCAGTAACACCGTTCCCGGCAACGCTGCAAATGCAGTTTCACGTTCTTTGCTAGAGGTTTCCACACAGGCATGCGACTGGTTACACCAATTTGCTACAATTCCCTGTATATTGATCGGGGTTGAGATTGATTGGGTCGAATTTTCATTGAAGTTTTCCGTCAGCTGTGGCAAAATGGATCTCCTTTTCTGCTATACAAGCCGTCTGAGAGGCCGGGATAGATTGATAGTTTTCGAGTCACAGTTTTGCCTTTTAGACAACGTTCTGTTTCCAACTGTTATACACTTTGGATATCTCACCTTTTGAAAAGCTAGTGAGTTGTTCTGTTTTGGCAATCGTGACTCCTGCCAAACGGGACCTCAGAATAAAACCTTTTTCAAACGGAGACAAATCTGTTGTTTTCTCCATTTTGCTCCACTTCTCTAGAATTCAGATAGCGGTGTTGCAATCACGTGTCCCTCCCATGACCAACGTAATTTGCATTCATCCGCCTTTGACCTATATTTTTATATACGTTCCCAGGTTTCTAATTCACTGAACAATGTATGCATGTATTAAAAATGTTTTACTAACTAATACCAAGCAATCAAATATAAATACCACAACAATAAGTTAACCAAAACAGTTAAAAGCGGCTATCATGCCGAAAAATAAATGAACAACACTAGGTATAAATTGGAGGTTAATTCATATTAAATTCCTTCTCAAGACTGAGCATCTAATCCAAATGAACCAAAACAAATGTTTGTTTCGGATTACAGCGATAGTTAGTTACTACGAACACCAGTCTACAAGCATGCACAGAGGATTAAGATTGAAAACCTATTAAGAAATCAAGTAATTACCAGGAACTATCTGCTAAGTCCAGGAACCTTGTGCAAGCTGAGAACAAATGAAATTGAGTGAGTGAGAGTTGAGTTGTGTTTAAAGGAAGTTTGTCCACTAAAGTTTGGTCAACAATCTGAACTCAGCCACGAACATCGAATGAGTGTTACAGGATCTTATTTTATCTGAGGGACAAGAAAAATATTTGATTTTCGCTGCTGTGATTTTCGGTTTGTTACAATCTGTCTTTTTCTCCCACAGCTGTCCGAAATATGGAGGGGACTTTTTACCTAAACGGCAACTGGAAAATCGAATTTCCCCGGGAGATGAGGTTTGCGGGGACAGTATTCCAGTACGAAAGGAAACCCCAATCACACTTGGCTCCGGAGACCCTTAGAGCAAGAGGGCCCACTACAGAGGCTATCTTTATTGTAGTAAGTACTTTAGTTCTAATCTGTATATCAAGCCGCCAATCTCATCTCTTAAATCCTTTTTTCCCTCTAAAAGAAAAGTTAAGAACCTTTGATTCGCGAATTCCCAAGAAGTTTTCAGATTTGCTTCAGACGTTTAGCAGTAAATATTCTTATATAAGAAGACATGTCTTAAAAGAAACGCTTAAAAATGTATTTTTTACACTGTAGGCAGTTGAAAGTTTTAAATTGCATATGCGCATTACATTCAGATACAAAGTTGAAACTGTTACTTGATGTGTGAAATTCAGATCCAAAGACAATTCGTGACATTAGCATAAGCAAAGCTACGGAAGGGAAAACCACATCAATGAATCCGAATTTTCAACATTTTAACACTTATCATATATTACTACAATATTGAGTACAAAGAAACATAATAAGACAAAGTAGCCATCGATAAGTTACATATAAAAACCCATGTTTTCCCCACCCAACGGCGTACCATCATGGAACGGGACGGAGCATTTGCCTCAGGGTGCTAAACGAGTAGAGGCGCCGCTTTCGATGAACATGGTTTTGGCTTAAAGATAAACATTTATGCATTATAGGAGCCTTGAAATTATTAAAGGTCGCTAGACGTCTAGTTAACTCTATTGTCCGTACCCTTAGTAGTTCCCTACAGCGGCTAAGTCAAATGTTTGGCTTCGGCCACTAGTTTAAGATGGCAATAGTTTGATGAAATTGATTTGCGCGTATAATAAGTTTGGAGGTCACTTCTCTAAAATATAACGAGGACAGGTCAATTTATTACATTTGTCACAGAGGATTTACCAAATTTTCACTGATGACCTATTGATCTATCTAATTTTCTACTGAAATTCGATTAATTTACCTTTTTTGCACAAGAATCAATTATAGATTTTATTAATTGGCAATGCTATTACTCTGTTGTTCCTAAATAGCTATTCACTTTGAGAAATGACCGAATCCTTTAATTTCTTATTCCCAATTTCAAGCACTTATAAGAAATCATATGCATATATAAAATTACTATATTTAATAATATTATTACTATATTTAATAATAATATTATTATTTAATAGTAATCCAATTATGCTATTTTGCGAAATGAAGTTAACTGATCGTGTATTTCTTTTTTCCCCAGCTGTTGTACCAAGAGCAGAATCTTGGCGTTAGCTACGAGTACTCTGTTCCTATGACCACCAGAACGCCTTCACCAGACTCATACATTTGGACGACTGGCGACTTCGAGGAGTGCTCCCAGACTTGCGGAGGAGGTACTCTTACGGTTTTTTAAATTATAACTATGGGTCAAAATATTTGAAATAAATTTTTGAGGATAAGAATTTAGTTTTATATATTAATATACTTTTAATGAAATTTATCAACCTACATTAGAGTGTACAAATACTATATTTATATTGATCCTCCTAGTCAGAGGTACAATTCAGTTAGAGTTACTCTCTAGTCTTTTGTTGGTGTTACAACTATAGGAGAATAACACGCTTTCAGATTTTTTTTATCACTGTTGGGTAATGATCCTGCTTTTGTCACGTTTGGTTGGCCAAGCTTATTGCTATCATAATTTGCTTTTGTATATTTTAAAACAGTTTAATAGCTTGTAGTTTATTTTAATCTAAGATCTTGCGTATTTTTTTATTTTTACTTTCGTAAAAACTATGCTTCTTTTAGCTAAATGTATTGTTCTTTATCACATGTCAACTACTGTTATTGGAATACATTTACCTACTACAATGCTGTACTAAGTTCTTTAAAGAAATTCGTAATTTCAGTGGCCAGTAGGCAGCGCTGCGCATTAACAACAGTCACCTTAAACCTGAAGATAGGATAAGCATACAATTAAAGGCACAAATCATAGATAAAAAGGTCATTTAATCAAATAAAACCATCCTATAAGATGTACAAATGTTAAAAGGCCAGAGCGCTTTCGGGTATCACTATACCCTTCATCAGTGGCTATATGAAAAATTACCGTGGAAACAAGCTCATATGCAGATCGGCAGACAAAATTGCATAAATCAGCTACGGAATAATGATAATATAAACAGGCTATTGAAGATTAATCAATTACAAAATTACAATAATAAGTATTATAAACATGTGATTTAAAACTTAAACAATTGTTAAATACAAATACAAAGAAAAGACAACGAAAAATGTCCAAATTGCAGCCAAACATAAATTACAATAAACTGAAACGTCAGAGAAAACTGAGTACAGGTTTGACACGTATAGTGTGGAGAACGAGTTGCAAAGCGTAACTTAAGGGGACTCAGTACCCTTCATTTGGCGAAAAATGACGAAAATAACGATTTTCAAATTTTTTGCTTAAAATATACCTTGACACCCCTAGTATATCCTGACAAAGTTTCGTGAAGATCCGAGAACTATAAATATATTAAAAAGGCTTTTGACTGCAACTGTGTCCCTTTAAATACCACGCCTACTTCTCTGTTTACGCTATGTTTACATCACATCTGCAACTGAATACTCCCAGTGTTACAAAATATTTCTACCAGGATGAAGATGAAAGTGCTTAATCGTAATTTTAATTGATAAAGAAACTTTGTTTACTTTTTCCGATCTGCTTTCGTTCGTTAATATCATGCATAAACTGTGGAACTCAAAATGCAAACGAAAGCTTGCACAGTGTGACGTGGCAAAATGTCCTAAAGAAACATTTGTACATAAAAAACGTGTAAAACTCTGTGTAATGGCAGCTGTGTGTGAATATAATAAAGGTACACTGCGCTGCATAAAAGAAGCACAGAATGCCTTAGGTGTACCTTTAGGAAAGTGCTCCATGAATCTCTGTGTTGCGCTCGATTTTCGAAAAAAAATGTTTCGACAAAAACGACGAAGTGCAAAATATCAACTTGCACGTAAACTGGTTAAAAAAGCAATTTTAAAAAGAGACATATTAGTTAAAAAAAAGGAAGGTGTAACATACAGCGCAGGGTATTTTTAAAAGAAAGTTAAGAAATAATGGTAGTTATGCAGAAATGATATAAGGTTACGAAATATTGTGTGTTTTTATGATATGAATATATTTTCAAATCTTGTATTTCTTTTATAATATAAATATCATCATATTTATAGTTAAGCTATATCCTAATGAAACGAGTCAAATGTATTTCATGGTGTAAAAATAATAATGAATTTGGTAAAATCAATTTTTATTTATATTTTTTCTCGATTTTCTTTTCAATGTGTGACAACTAAGGTTTCGGCTAATGGTCACTTATATAAAATAAATATAGTTAAATTCAATGAAGCAGATACAGTTTTAAAGGTAATTTAAAATAACATTTAAAGTAATTTAAAATGGATTTGGAATAATTTTTCAAAGTTAAAACCTTTAAAGTGCTTTTTCTCAGTTCGTGTTTTTCAATATATCAATATGTTCAAAATGCTAAAACTTAAATATATATTTCTCAATTGACTTGATTTTTTTTCTGGATGTTCATTATAGTGCATTTTATGAAACTAAGGATCGGATTTGCAATAAAATTAAAAGTTTTTTTTAAAAAAATAGATATGTACAAAAAACTCAATCTTTTGTTGAATTTTTACATATGTATCAACATTTTATTTTTTTTCTCCCGAACTAATTAACTTTTCAAAAATCCGATCCTTAAAGTTATAGAAGACACTTCAAAGAACCTTATAAAAAAAGGGTTGCAAAAAGTTAGAAATTGTAGAAGATAGGTTTTAAAAATTATTTAAATTTGTAAAAAAAATTAAATTTTTCAAATTGTATCAGTAGAATTGTCTTTTTTCTTGATAAAATAATTTTCCTTAATAAAATCATTTAATAATATGCAAAAAGAGTATTGTAAAGTGTTTAAACAAAAAAAAATTGTTCAAAGGGTACCGAGTCCCCTTAAAATTTGCACAGGTTCAAAATTACAAATGGAATCACGGTAGATATAAATAAACAGGGATTCTTAAAGAAGAATATTACGAGGGTTATTGCAACGAATTAAAAGGAAAGTTTTTCAAAAAAAGGCTGAAAATTATCATTAACAACACATTAGGCAAGAGCCGTAGAAAGTTTACTATTCTTGACGTCACGAGCATGTTCAGCTAATCTGATACTAACAATACGTTTAGTATTACCAATGTAAAACTTTTAGTCATTATCAGAAGTTAAAAGGGGTACAACGTACACCCCAGCACGGATTTTAAAGTTATCTCTATTTCTAAACTTATCAGTACGAATGCGATTGAATAAGGTAGTAATATTTGAGTGAGCAGGTTTAAATCTAAATTCATCGCAAAATTGAATGAGAGGACGGAAAATCTTCGGATGATAAGGAAGACTAGATTTATACAGCATAAGGTCAACAACAACAACAAGTTTAGTATCTGGTTGAATAAATTTACGGCGAATGTGAGCGAAAATTTTATAAATAAACTCAAAGGAATAAGCAGCTTCATGGCCAAGATTAAAGATAAAGTTAATTTCATTAGTTAAAGCCGAAATATATGAGCAAACATTAAAAGCACGATTGAAATAAGCGTTAAAAGAAGCTTTTTTAGAGGATATAGGATGAGATGAATTAGCAGGGATATAAAATAGGAAGATAAGAATTGGAAGATAGGAATTGCCTGTTGGCTGATTATCTAACATGGGTCAGAACTACCAGAGGGCGACTTTTACCGCTGGGATTTTTAATATAATCAAATTAATGCAGATAATGGTGGCAAAAACAAATTAGAATAGTAAACATTGAATTATAACTATACCATTAAATATAGTTTTCTCTTTCCTTGCTCAAAAAAATGCATTCAACTCGTAATCCGTGAATTCATCTGCATTTTTTCTCTCTTTTTGTGTTTCCAGGGATGCAGGTGCGGCCAGTCCGATGTATACGTGAAAGTGACCGGGACATCTTTGATGAGAGATTATGCGACCCCTTGACAAAGCCAGATGTAAATGTCACCTGTAATAATGAACCTTGTCCAGCTAGGTAAATTATTTTATTACATAATAACTGTTAAATTCATCAAAGGGTGAGATCTATAAAGTTTCTAGAAGCCTGATTTCGAATCTATCGTTAAAGTTTGTATTATCGTTGGTTAGCGAGACTTTTGAGTGATTCGATAGACACGTCTCCCCAAAAAGCGATTCCGTTTAAATTTGAACAATACGAAACCATCATTAAATGTTCAGAATAACATGAAAATTCCAGTATCGAATAAAATCGGAAACGGAGACTTAAAGAACATTATTATTGAGAATAGCTACCTGGTCATGTTACCTACTAGCACGCAACATTTTCCCGGGGGTGGGGGGGTGATAATCACTGATGTCAGTGGTTTGACGTCCACCTTTGTGACCTTGAACGCTTCCCTATGTGAGCCCACGGCTAGTAGTACTTTGCATTGTGTTTTAACTTTGTCTTAACCACCTCACGCCACAAGTGTTTCCTACTTTTTTATTACTAGTATTTAAACCTGTCAAAGACAATGAAACTATCACTCTGAAAATATAAAGTTAAGACTATTTCTTAATATTTTTTATTTTGTTTTCTCTAATGTATGGCATTTAGAGTTTCAAATAATCATTTTTAAGAATGGTTGTTATGTTCTGCCCCGTGGACGATACTATAAGTATTCAATGATTCAGCCTTAGGTCACCCGAAAGGGATTCTGAAGGGTATGGAAATACTTTTCAACCCCTCCCCCCCCCCCTATTTTTTCTACCTTCAGGACGAAAATTCGCTTCCATTAGGTTTTTCTCCGTAGTCGATATTATAAGCATGCAACAATTTAACCTTCTAAATTACCAGGTGGAGGGTCTCTAAAGATGAAAACATCTTAGAAAATTATAATATAGAATTTGTAATTCAACAATAAATTTTCTGTTATTCACTAATCTGTGATAATATCAATAGATACTTTGTACTTTTGTAAAATAAAAAATAATAATAGTAATTATCTATGTCAAAATAAAATAATCAAAAAGTCGAATAGTATTTCAAAGGCAGGTCTTTCTCTTGATTGTCCACACGACTCTTTAAGAGTTCATCTAGTGCATTCTTTTTTCTTTCTCAAGGTGCGATATTATGCCTAAGAATATTGCTTTAGCGTTTATTATATATATATATATATATATATTTGAAATGTAATAATAAGAATTATGTAAAAAAAAAAAAAAAAAAAAAAAAAAAAAAAAAAAAAAATACAATTCAAGTTATATTAACATCACCATAGAAGCAAATTCACGGCCATAATGCCGATAAGAGAAAAGAACAGAACCTTCCCAAATTCGATGATTAATTAGAATAAAATTCATCTTCAGGTCTGAGTATTTAATTCTAATTAACCCAAACAAATGCCTGTTTCAGATTAAGCAATAGTACATTACTATAAATGCTTAAACTCAGACTACAGGCATCAAAAAATGAAAAAAGTATACATTAAGAAAATTGTATTACCATGCGGCATGAACCCTTCTTCTCCTACCACGTGTATACACGATCAACATCAACAGCTTAATCTAGAAGCACCGGAATGAACAAGTCGAAATTCTACCAGGGAGGCAGTACGAACGTTCACGGAAATACTCCCAAACCCGTCCAGTGAGTCTAAGCTGGAGACTGGACAAGCAATTCAGAATACAACATCCCAAACATGCAGAACTGAATATGAATATGAATCAAAGATGAAAAATCCTACTAAACAAGTAATTCATAGGAAAACTGGATAATCGAGAATGCCACTATACACCATTATAAGGGCGCTCAAAACGTAGTTTCAATACTGACAAAAGTTACATTTTTTTGCGAAAATAAAATTCAAAACATCAATGTTAATGCATCTTATTTTCCGATTTTTTGATTTTTCTAATGTTTTTGACTTAGTTTATTATTTTTCATTTTTATTTATTTATATAATTAATAAATAATTATATATAATATACACATATACATACATATATACACATATACATAAATATATATACACACACATACAAAATATCTGATTTTTAAATAGATTTATTACCTGAAATTTATGAATGTCAATAGTTGAAAAGTCTGGAACATTTTATTGTTTGTCAACATTTAATAGCCTCCATCTACGTTAAGACTAAGTCAGTTTGGTTGACAGATGTATGCATTTCGATCTTTTATGTATTAGAAATTTAAAGAATTATTTTTTGTCGACTTCATAATCAATTTCTTCAAAATATTTCCCGTGTGGAACCATCCCGTATAAACTATATTATGTTATTTATATATACTGTATTATCCAAAGTATTCGGACACATTACATAATTCACATGGTGTGGATTCAGGAATGTTTCGTTTCAGTTGCATGGAACTACTAGGCTCGTTGAGTTTTGCGCTTGTAGCCTAGAATTTGGTACTAGCATATTTAAAGGTCATATTTAAATACCATACAATACATGTAGAATAAAATCCAGCTTCTCTTTTGATCTCAGCCTAGATATCTTCTAAAGCATATGCAAGACATTCTTCTCAAAAAGGTTGTTCAAGCTTTTGTTTCCCTCAAAGTATTTTATTCCTGTATGAACAAACTTTATTCTTACTTATAATTTCTATCACAAACTATATTTATTCACACCGCTGATAGCCGATCTTGAATTTGGGAGGAGGGCGCTAAACTTTTTTACTCACACAGGTGCAATATAGGTAAAAACGCCATTTTATCTAGTACAAACGATTTAATTTTTTTTTCGGGGGGGGGGGGGGGTTAAGCCACTAGCCCCCTTGGATCCGCTAGTGTCACACCGTGAAATTTTGGCAGGAGTTTCGAAGACCTAGAAACACAGCGATCCTTTTCATAAAAATCTGATGTGGGTAGCACATGACTTTCCTTATATAATGTAATGATCTTACTATTTTTACAGTAAAAAAAATAGGTAATGTTTATAGTAGATACTTATATTCTTTCCAAGATATTGAATTTTCGTCAATTAGTCGTCTTGTCATTGATTTACCGTCATTTTTATCAATTTGGCGAGATTTTCGTTAATTTATCAACATTTTATAAAGTCGCCAAGTTGGCAACATTTCGCCAAATTCGTCGCCGAAATCTCGCCAAGCGTTATGGACGGAGGAATAAGCTATTCTTATAGCAGATAAATGAGTATTGGCGTTCAAATAAAAAAGTATTACTCAAAGTATATTCTATCATGAATGGAACGAGCAAGATCCATGAGAATGATGGCACTCAATTTATCGCATGATATTACATATGAAAAGTGAACATGTTTCTCAACAGTTAATATATATTTTTAATTTATGGGATTTTTTGATAAATTTATTTAAAAATGTGCAATATCTGAGAACGGGTCATGCTAGCATTCTAAAGTTTATATCGTTTTCTAATGAAAAATTACATAAGATATGTCCATTTGTGTTATTTTATTAAAGGTTTTGATTTTTTAATGATTTTTCAAAATTTCACTCGAAAATTTAGAGGGGTTCTGAACATTCGATTGTGTTTAAAACAATACACTTCCAGTATTCACGCATTGTAATTTTTGTACCAAATTTCATTTAAATCGTTCCATTCGTTCGTGAGATATCGTATCCACAGACTCATTGACATACACACACACACACACAGACATCACCTCAAAAATGTTCGATTTGTGATCAGGGATGCATAAGGAAAATAAAAATGGAAAGAAGTAAAACTGCTCCGAATAATTAGTAATATGCTGCTGAATTCAATTTTATGGGTTCAAAAATCAATGGTTCAAGCCTTATACTTTTGAATTAAGACATTGCTGAATGTACAATATGCTATCTCAATATAGGTGTACGACTTTTGAAAATACTCTCCCTTGGGGGAAACGAAGGACCCCTAAAGATATTCCGATCATCTCGAAATTTCGCATGCACATTCCTTTATACCAAGTATGTAAATGATTACATTTGCAAGGCCAGTGAGTGTTAACTTCGGTCATAGCGCGCGTTTCTACTACGCAACTAGCATCCTATAAAACAGATTATAAATGTGGACGGTTTATCTTTGCTCGTTATCGGCGTTGCAGTTCCGTGGAGACACAACCTATAATGCCGTTACGATGTTGCCAAAGACCTACTTTATAAGCAAATAGATGAGTTCGAACGTGGTCGTATAGTCGGGATGAGTGAAGCTGGTTGGTCATACCGAGCAATAGGCCGCTATCAGTACCGAACGGACACTGCTGTGCAAAGATGCTGGCAGCAATGGTTGCTGCAAGCAACTCATCGGCAGAATGAAAGCTCTGGAAGGCCAAGGTACACGAGTGACTGGCAAGATCGGATGATTGTGCGACAGGCCCGAACTGGCTCAACAGCATCATTGTCCGCCATTCAACGTGCTACAGCCTCATCCATACCATATGTGGTACCTTCCACAATCTCACGGCGCTTGGCTGAGGTGGGGTTACGCTCACAGTGGCCTTTAAGACGTCTACCCATAACCCCACAACATCGATAGAGTCGTTTGGAGTGGTGTCGTAGCCGGACATCATGGCTGCCAGCAGACTGGCATCGCATAGTGTTTAGCGATGAATCACGCTTCAGTCTTTCAGCAGATGACCATCGGGTACGTGCGTGGAGGCGCCAGGGTCAGCGGCCCCGATCAGCCTTCATTTTAGACAGGCACACAGCCATTACCCCTGGTGTGATGGTGTGGGGATCTCTTACGACAGCAGGTCGCTTCTAGTCATCCTGCGTACAACTTTAACAGCTCAACGATATGTTGACGAAATTCTGCGGCCGTTTGCGTTACCCTTCATGACACGACATTCTGGGGTCATTTTCCAACAAGAGAATGCCACGCCACATACGATTCGCATATTTGTGGACTGTCTCGGTGCTGCCGATACTGTTCCTTGACCAGCAAGGTCACCAGACCTTTCGCCAATCGAGCATGTATGGGACATGTGAGGCCGCCAGATTCGGACACCTTGAAATGTATCAGATCTGGAGCAACAATTGAGGAATGCCTGGCAGAATGTGTCGCAGGATGACATTAAGAAACTTTATCACTCCTTACCTAGACGTATACAAGCATGCATTGCCGCCAAGGGGGGTTTCACCAATTACTGATTTGAAAATTCAATGTGCAATTGCTAACCATTGATGGGTCCTGCGGCCTTGATTTTGTAATCATTTCATTACCTGTGTATGAGCTATACGCATATTTAATTTCAATAAAAAGAGTCACTTTCTTCATAGTGCTTCGTTTTTTTTTCTTTGCAAAAGAGTGTATAATGTATATTTATTATACGTAATTATTCTTTATTTATTTATTATACGTTTAATTATTTATTATACGTAATTATTCTCGTTGCAAAGCTAACTTGAGAAAACTGTAGAGTGTAAAAGATTCAAGTATGTTTTTGTTCAGTTGTATCTATACGTATGCAGTGGCGTGCGGCCAGATGAACAAGAGAAGCTAGCTTCCAACAAACGCTAACCGCAAAGTACTCGGCATAGCGCTAATATTAACAGCAAGAAGTAAAATGCGGTGCTTTAATCCAAGCAGAAATTTGAGCGCTTCGGCTGGTCATCTCAGAGTAAGAATAATTTAAAGAAAAAATGGTTTGAGACCGGGGTATAATTGTGTCTATTGCGTAAGCTGCGATTTTAAAGCCTATTGCCTAAGCTGCGATTTCCAGTAAAACTACATGAAAATTATAAAAAAAAAATGTTTTAATTGATGGATATATTGATATTTAATGTGAGTAGAGCACTGTATCTGCTACTTACCGCATGCTACTGCCGTATGATAATTCATGATTATGTCTTACAGATTCTTTTCGGATATATATTTACTTTCCTCATATACAATAATTTATAAGGAAAGTATTGTGACGGGTTCGAAAATTTGAATTCGAGTTTTCGACGGGAGAGCACGTTTCAAGCATCCCTGATCACGTATCGAACATTTTTGAGGTGATGTGTGTGCGTGTGTGTGTCAGTCAGTCTGCAGAGACGATAACTGACGAACGAATGGAACGATTCGAACGAAATTTGGTACAAAAATTACAATCCGTGAATACTGGAAGCCTATTGTTACTTTCCTTATATACATAATGTATAAGGAAAGTATTGTGACGGGGTCGAAAATTCGAATTCGAGTTTTCGACGGGAGAGCACGTTTCAAGCATCCCTGATCACGAATCAAACATTTATGAAGTGGTGTCTGTCTGTGTGTGTGTGTGTGTGTGTGAAAGTATGTGTGTGTTAGTGTGTGTTTGTGTGTGTGTGTCAGTGAGTCTGTGTAGACGATAACTGACGAACGAATGGACCGATTCGAACGAAATTTGGTACACAAATCACAATCCATAAACACTGGAAGCCTATTGTTTTTATACGCAATCGAATATGTCCCCTAAATTTTCGAGTGAAATTTTGAAAAAATCGTCAAAAAATCAAAACCGCTAATAAAGTTACACAAATAGACATTTCTTATGTAATTTTTCATTATAAAACGATTGACATAAATTTTAAAACGCTAACATGAACCGTTCTCGAGATAGTGCACATTTTAAAAAAAAATTATCAAAAAGTCATATAAAATAAAAAAAAATATATTTCCTATTGAGAAACATGTTCACTTTTCATATGTAATACTATGCGATAAATTTGATGACATCATTGTCGTGAATCTAGCTCGTTCCATTTATGAAAAAAGATACTTTGTGCAATACTTTTGTATTTGAACGCCAATAGTCATTTATCTGCTATAAGAATAAATTATTTCTCCGTCCATAACTTTTGGCGACGAATTTGGCGGAATGTCGCCAACTTGGCGAGTTTTTTAAATGTTACCAAATCAAAGATAAACTCGCCAAATGGATAAAAATGATGCTAAATCAATGAAAACAAATATTATTTGACGAAAATTCAATATCTTGGAAAAATATAAGTATCTATTATAAGAATAACCTATTTTGTTTTTACTGTAAATGTAGGAAATACATTTCATTATATAAGGAAAGTCATGTGCTGCCCACATCAGATTTTTTTTTTTATTGGTGAAACAATGCGAGCAGACTTTTGAATTCTGATTTTAGGAATCGATTGATTTGAACTAAAATCATCGGTTTATGATGCACCGAAGGCTTTAATTATTATTAGCGTTTAATACAGAGACTGTGAACAGAGGTTCACAATCATCCACATTCCTCTGCTGTTATTTTAGTCTCATGCGAAATATTGAATGTATTGTGTTATGCTACACTTCAATAGGATATGAGAAAATATTTATACTGCTAATTAAATGTCGTTTACATAATTTGAAAAATATATTGACTCCTTTGCCATCTAGCTGGAAGATCGGTGAGTGGAGCGACTGCACCGAAGAGTGTGGGGGCGGTACACAGTTCCGGATCGTGTACTGCCACCAGCAAAAGGAAGGAAACACCGTCTTGGCTCCGGATGAGCTTTGTGACCAGCCCAAGCCCCTCTTTATGCGGTCCTGCAACTTGGACAAGGAGTGCCCAGATTGGGTCACAGGAGACTGGTCAGAGGTATTTGTCAAAAAATGCTTAGGGTTACTAGGAAAGTATTTTAAGCACCCCAATAACTTTGTAAAGAAAGGTACATAAGTACACGCGTTTGGTCTATCTAGACTAAAGTGACCATGACTGATCAAATAAAAGGGACTGCAGCGTCCTTAGCAGAATATTCAAAAAGTTGTGATGCCGGACTTGGCAACATAGACGAAATAATCTCAAATTGCGAAGTTGTAGAGCATTGTCATGTGAGTAATAAACGATGTTAAAACTTCTACAGAAGGTATTTATTAGACATAATATGGTTATTGGCGAATTATTATATTTAATATTTGGCGGTTATTATATTTAATAGGGTTATTGGCTGTCCTATTTAGGAATATTAAGGTTAATAACATTTACATGCACAGGAAACATGTACAGCCTATTTGAAATGCCCTTCGTTAGCAGCAATGCACATTTAACTTCGAGATAAATTATTACAAGTATTGCGATACAGGTATTGCTCTAATAAGTATTGCAGGTGTATAGACCCTGGTGATGAGACTTTGATACATATTTATTGTCTTTCATATAGGCGTTTTGTTCGTTCCTGGTATCGATTTACTCAAGACAATGCTCTATTACTTTGTATTTGGCTATTTCCGTCTGTCTCCACTTTGTTGCCGAGTTCGTTATACTAACTTCTTTAAATTTTCCGATAGCGGTGCTGAAATCACTTTTACTCCTTCGACCATGATTACTTTGCAAACCCAACGTGTACACTCACGGACTTTTCCTAATAAAGTTATTAGGGAGTTTATAGGATTGTCCTAGGAATCCAGTATAAAATGTTTACAGTTGTGTTTTTGTGTGTTATGTAATTTTATAATATTAATGTTGCTTGTACTGTGCAGAAAATTAAATAGATTTCATAGACCTGTTTGTTTCAAATATGGTTTCATTAAAGAGTGTAGATTCTATATAGAATCAGAATACGATTTGCACGGAAGTCCTTTTCATGAATGACTGTCATGGTATAGAACTCAACTTTTGAATTTGGATATATTTAAACGTTTTGGACAGTTATGAATACTAGTCTGTCTGTAGGCATGATATCTTTCGAACAAATTAAGCCAATTTTAAAAATTTTATGAGGCATCAACTTAGCGGTAATGCCTGCGATTCACGCGTACAAATATTGCATTGGGACCACGTTCCTGAGCTATGAATTTGATGTTATAAAATCGGGGGTGTCAGGAATATAAACTTCATTGGAATATTAGGGACAGAAACTTAAGAAAGAAACAAAAAAAACTGAATAATATTTATGTAATCTTCTTCATACTTGTAAAATTAAGATATATATATTCTAGTGTGATAGCCCTTGTGGTTCGGGCACACAGAACCGCAGTGTAGAGTGTCAATCTAAAGAGATCGGGGAGGTGGTGGAGAGCGGACTCTGCGATGCAAAGAAAATGCCGGAGGAGGAGCAAGCTTGCACTCTCGGGCCCTGTGAAGGTGTAGAGTGGATAGTATCAGACTGGAGTGGGGTAAATATCACTTTTATTTTCCCTACAATGCTTTTATGCGAATTGTATATTTTCTGTGTATTGTGTACACACACACATATATATACAGGGTGATTCAAAAGTTCGGAGCAAAAGTAAAACGCTATAAAAAATATCTATGGGTCGGAGAGACATGCGGTTTGCAGATTAATATTCACCGTGGTGGGGGATTTTTTATGGCATGAAAAAAAAATAGTTTGAAGTCTCGACACTAGAGGAGCGCTGCTGCGAAGAAAACAAAGCGAGGTAATAATTGTGAAATGAGATATTTTATTTCAGCATGATTTACAGCTTCAAGTGCTCTATATATATGTGTCCACCACCACATTCCATTACTGAGTGCAGTCGCGGTATTACGGCTGATACAGCATGAAACAGCGTATTAACGGGAATGGCTGCTAACTCCTGCCGTAAGGTGTCTTTCAGTGCTGTCTTTCAGTGCAAGTGGTAAGGATTGGGGCTTTCCTCTATAGATCCGTGATTTTAGGTATCCCCACAACGAGAAATCACAGGGTGTGAGATCTGGTGATCTCGCAGGCCAGTCATGTGTACTATCACCTCCATGCATAAGTCACCTCCATGGCTTTATCTGCCGCAGCGCCCCGAGTGTTGAGAGTTTGAACTAATTTTTTTTCATGCCACACAAAATCCCCCACCACGGTGAATATTAATCTGCAAACCGCATGTCTCTCCGACCCATAGATATTTTTTTATAGCATTCTACTTTTGCTCCGAACTTTTGAATCACCCTGTATATATATATATAATATAGTCTATGATAATCCAAAAAATAATAGCGATTTTATGTATATTCTAAGCTCGAACACTAATGTCTTTTTACTTTCGTACTGTAATACGTAGTACTTACTATATGGGAAAACTTTGACGATATTTTCAAATTGTCACTAATTTGGCGATTTGAATCACGAATATTAAAATATTAATTCCCACAGAAAAAAAAAAAAAAAAAAAATAATAATAATAATAATAATAATAATTTTAATTGTTTGAGATTGTGAATTATTGCTAACTTGACGACATTGTCCCAAATTGCTATTCCTGCCGAAATTGCTGCAAATTGTGACGAAATTTATTGCCAAAGTAGCCAGTTTGTCATTAAATTTGTCTACAAGTGTAACAAAACAGACATAAGAGCTTTTCTTATATAGTATGATTTCCAACTGTTTGCTGTTTTCTTTACGCTTACGCTACCCAGGTCGTCCGACTCACCCGATAGTTTGCAGTAATTATTTGGATGATCCGGAAAAATTTTGTTGCATACATTTAATGAATATATTCTATATACATCGAATGTGATGGTAATAGACAGAATAAGAATAATTTAGAGAACATATAATAAAAGTATAATGTAGAGTAAAATTAAAATTTCAAAATAAAGATGAATTCGAAGTAAGAAGACAGAAGAGAAAAAGATACTGTATACAGAAATCAAGGTTTCCAACCAATACATATAATTTATAGGAGCACAATTGACGATTACTTAAGGGGACGGTGGACGTTGAAATTTTTTTTATTTTTTATTGACTTAGAAACGTGAAAATTTGTATAAATATTCCTCTTAACATTACTATATATAATACCATTAATTTTTTTTACAATTTTGTTATAATTTTGTATTTTCTTTTAATTTTTTTTAACGAAAATTTAAAAATGCTCCTTGCGTGCCATTTGTTCACATTTTTGATTAATTTTACATTATGATCACTCAGAAACACATTATAGAAAAAAATTGGATATTTATTTTTAAATCCCTTAGAAAGTTAATTTTTTAAAAAAATTTTTCTGCATTAAACCTTAATTTTCATCATTTAATTAGGTTCTTATTCACTTTTAATTACCTTAATGAAGTCCAATTATAAAATGCATACCCAGTTGCATTAAAAAGTATATGAGGTGTGTTCTTGCCAAATTTCACGCATCTCAGACAAAATTATGATCACTCAATTATGATCAAATTACAGACGTTTCGTCACTCTTTTCTCCAAATTTATTTTTCTCCTGCTTTTATTCCAGATGGTTTAGCGAGCCATTTGGCAATTAAAAAAAAAGTAGTTTTATTTTTCTGAATCTTAATCAGTGCCAGGATAATCCACGGAAGACTTAAGACGCATGGAGCATTAAGACGCATGGAGCATTATAAAAATGTAAATTATTTAAGACGCATGGAGCATTTTAAAAATGTATAACCTTTGAAATTTCCGTTTCGAAAAAAATGCATTCAACCTTTTGCTTACGGGTGGGACAGCGTCCATCCCAACCAAAGAACCTCCCTAAAACACAGGTATTTGACATACCCTATCCCAAACAGTTCGACCCCCCCCCCCTTTGCAGGCATTGGCGTCCATGGAAATCGCTGACAAAAACATTGCATCTTCTGTCAAATACCTGTGTTTTTGGGAGGTTCTTCGTTTGGGTTTAACGCTGTCCCACCCGTAAGCAAATGTTAAATGTGTAAAATAATGTTATATATTAAAACTGTTTTTAGTCGATTTTTGCTCATTTTAACGTCAACACGTCTTAGAATGCCTTTCACTAATAAGTGTTTAAGTGATCGGATCAGCATTTTATTTTACCTTAATAACGCATTGTTTAATAAAGAATATATTTTTTCGGATCTTATCAAATCACAGAGACATATGTTCAGTTGAAGGTCTACCTACCGTATGTAGGAAATCATATACATAAAGGTCAACATCGCCTAATTGATTACAATTACAGAATGGAATAGATTTAACGTTGAATCTATTTAGGTAATTAAAAAAGGGACCATGCCTAGTAAGAAAATAAATTAAGTTATTGTTTCCTTTGTAGTGCGATGGTTCCTGTAGCCCTCGGATGGAATCCAGGGAAGTACACTGTGCTAATGAAGAAGGCGTCGTATTCCCGAACGACGCTTGTGAGACCAGCAAAATGCCCGAGCTGACCAGGTCCTGCCCTAAATCGGCCATTTGTGATCCCATGTGGCACACGTCAGAGTGGACAGAGGTAAGATGTGCGATTTTATATCACAAATATATCTGACAAATCATTCCCTTTCGTTACTTAACATAGTAAATTTTTACTCTTATCTTAATCATGCTGCTGTTTTCTTACAAAGTTAATATTCTTACAAGAAAACAACATGTATAGTGATAAAAAAGGATCTACTTTTAGTATTTCGTTTTCTAATCATCTGATCAGTACCTTTTAGCTTTTTTTAAATTTTTTCCTTCGCAGTCCATGTTTAGAGATTTTTCCAATACGCAAGATAATGCATTGCACAATAGAGCCAATTCCATCATTGGAGAAAAAAGACGTTTCGTCACCCTTTTCTCCAGATTTATTTTTCTCCTGCTTTTATTCCAGATGGTTTACCGAGCTATTTAGCAATTAAAAGAAAGTAGTTTTATTTTCTGAATCGTAATCAGTACCAGGGTAATCCACGGAAGACTTACCTACAAAATTTTAAGAAATTTAATCGAAGTCTTAATATCTCGAGAATGGTCGATACCAGAGTATGGTCGATCAAAGAGTAATGAAGTTGGCCTTATTCGCTTTATCGTTAATAATTACGTATAAAACAGGCATTCAATTTATACATTTTAACATATTTAATCTTATATTTCGGATTTTGACGATTCTTGTGGGCCATTTTGTAAGAAAAGCAAGTTCTATTTTTTCGAATCCTTCCAAGATCTAATCTGCTCCAAGGTAACCCACAAGTTTGCATATCCTTCAAATTTTGTAAAATGTCCTCGAATAATTTTTGAGCTAGAATGGATACATACAATGCATAGACAGAATCACACACAGACAATAGATTTTTCGTGTTCTGGAGTGTCTGAAACGTATAGATTTATCGAAAACTGGAGCTCCCATTTTCGACACGGTTCCAATACCTTCCCTATAATTATTACCGAAAGTAAAAGTGCTATATCAATGAGAAAATTCAATGAATATCTCGAGATAATTATTCTGCAATTTGAATTTTTTTTAACTTAAAGTGTTCTACATTTCGGGATTCGAGTTACGAGAGTTCCTCATTAGTTAGCTATTTTTCACTTCATTTCCAGTGCTCCGTGAAGTGCGGCAACGGCGTCCAAAGTCGAGTTGTATTCTGCGGTGCCTCTCAAGACGATTCCGTCATCAAGATACCCGAAGAAAAGTGCGACCCAGCAAAGAAGTTCGAAGACATGCAAAACTGCAGCGCTGACTCTTGCAAGGGCATCTGGTTCACCGGACCTTGGAATAGGGTAAATTCTGTCTCTTTATTATTTACCCTGTTATACCTGTCGCATGGTAAACCCATGAGCCAATATTTTAGGGAATGCGTCTTCTTATTTATTTTTGGGGGTCAGCCTTTTCGTTCGGCCATCTGCACTCGAAATAGAAAACCAGGATGTCGAAGTTTCTTTAGATCTCGTATTCGTACCGAAATATTTTAACGGGCGTCCTTTTCGGACGGGACATAGGGTTCTCGGCTGGTTTGAATTAGTTGGCCGAAAGAGTATCGGTTTCGCAGGGGCTTGAAAAGGGGCTTTTGTTTCTGGGGGTCTAAAAGCCAATGGCGATGCTTTGGGGTCAAGGGGTTAAGACCCTGAATCCAATGGGATGTTTGTATGCGCCTCAGGGGCGTGTTTTAAAATCTTGGAGAGAGAGAGTTTTTGAGAATTTTTAAAGGGGAGCGAGGAGAAGGAACTGGGTGACGAAAAGAAAGACGTCTCCACATCATGGTCCTCCAAAAGGAGAGAAGCAAGCTGGTTGAATTGCAAATGATGTCGGTGAGTTCCATATTTAAGGACCTGTGCCTGATTTGTATCTTTTACTTCTCTCTCCGGGTTAAGGATATTTAAATATTTCATAGGGATTTTGTTGCATTTAATTTTTAATTACCATCTTTCACATTTTAGTCTATGAGACTACATATACTTTTGTATTTGTTTAATTGCTTATCTAAAATTGGTATTCATCCCATTTGGAATATGGGAAGTTGTCTTTTAAATATTTTAAATCAAATTCTTGTAAATATTTATATAGTGTAAATAAATTAATGTTTGTTTATACTCACGGCCTTATTCTTTTTCGCGCTCTTACCGGGCGTGTCCTAAAAAGGAAGTTACCTTAGGACAAAATAATTTGGTGCCTTAGACCAGGATGAATTTTGTTGGGTTCAGTAACGAAGGAAAATAGATTGGCGCCAACGACCAGGATATGAATTATGTTTGGTTCACTAACCAAGGAAATTTTTTTTGGAAAGATGGTAAAAAAATGAAAAGATAAAGCAAATAACAAATGTCAATATCTGCAATAAAAATTTTTCTTTTCCCTAGTAATAAATAAATTTTAATATGAGAAATTTAGAGGAAATTTTTAAACATTGGATAAAAGTAGAAACTGTTTCATTTGCCATGAAAATATGTGCTATTTTAATGTTATATTGATAAAATACAAAGAATTAAAATTGGTGTGAGTTATGTGTATATATATATATTTTTTTTGGTTTATATATATGTCATTGATTGCATTTTACATGTAAATGAGGAATTTTTAAGAATTTTTGGAATTTAAGAACCTTTTGGGGAAAATGGTAACATCAAGAAATTTTTTGGAAGTGAAATTAGATAGATGCTATTTTAAGTACAAAAAAAAAAAAAAAATCTTTTCTTGAGTCTATTTGAAATAATTTAGATAGAATGTTTATTCCAAATTTAAGTAGAGATAAAAAGCGGTTTCTTTTTCCCATGGGAATATATTCAATAACTGGGTTTGGATAATGATTTTATGCATATCGAGAGGAAATGTATATCAGTTGTGTTTTTGTGAGGCAAACTTTTTTGGTTCACGATATGGTTTGAAAATTTTTGTTGGTATTAATCTCTTTGTATATTTCTTAAATTTTGTGTATGTTTTGATTATGTATATTCTTTTGGTACAGTATTTTTGGGACAAATTTTCATTTTTGACATTTTATAATTTTGGTCGCGAAGATTAGTTAATTAATACACATTTGATGATTTTTAGTTTTAGAACAAAATGTTTGCTGAAATTAGAAGTAATGTGAGATTATAATAAACCTTTTATATGTTATGGGTACGAGTTTACAAAAATTTTACAAATGGTTCTGAAAATAATATATGGAATGTGAGTTGTTTAGATAATCGAATTTTCAAAGACAACAGAATTTTTTTGCAATTTTTATCTCAGTTAACATTGACGGTTCTAATTTTATGGCAAACACAAGGGTTCTCCAAAGTTTTCGTACAGGCCACAGTTTCTTGTTCACACAACGCATATGTTTTCAAAAGGGGCAACATCTTTCTGTTCTGACCACAAGGTTGAAATTTGATACGTCGCGATGGGGGTTTCTTCAACACTCCAAACTGAGAGTCATTTTCACAGGCAAAGCGCTACACATACAGAAATGGTTACAAAGGAAGGAGGAGTGGTTTTAGGAAATATATTGTACGGGAGCTTGGAGGAGATAATCGAGGAAAGCATAAATTTTCAAAGAGGGATGGACGACACATACAAGTAGAGAGACTGCGTTTTCGTTTGGATACAGTTACCAGTGAGTAATAGAATGGCTTTGCATTGTGGCAGCTGGGAGAGAGTTAGTTAGGTTATTGGGAATTAAAATACATATAATAATAAGTATATTATTTTTCTCTAAAAGGTAATTATAAAAAATAATAATAATAATAATAATAATAATAATAATAATAAATAATGAAAATAAATAGATATTAAATTAATTCAATTTGTAACCGAAATGGAAACAAAATTTTAAATACTAAGGAAACTTTGGTTTACAAGGGAATTCTAATAAAGTGACAAAGAGAACAGTCAAAAAACAAACAACAAAAATAGTAAATTCTTAAGTTTGATAAATAAATAAATAAATAAATAGGCCTTTTTAACAATTGTTGGTAGGATATATAATTTGACCTTAGGCACATATTTTTCTGCGGGCAGATTTGTGTGATGTTTGGGATTTAGAGTGTATATTTCTATACATTGGGGATTGGATCAGACTGTTTGAGTGATCAACAAAGGGTCTCTTTCATCTTCTGATGACACATAACGTTGAAAGGATTTATTTAAATAAATAAGCAAAAAGTATTTCATTTTTTTTTTTGTATCTCTTAACTGTTATTCAATAATATTTTATCGTCTATAAAGGATACTTTCCTACATTCACTTATATTTTACTTTTGTTTAAACACACATAATTTAATAAATTATTCGGAATAGAAAATTGATAGGTTTGTTAGATTACAACGGGGCTCAAAAGGGAATCAATTTTTGGATACAATAATTTTCTTAAATCGTTACACGTAGTACTGTAAGTGACAGTTTCCGGCATATTTTCTGAACGCATGGAGATTTTTTTGTTAGTTTCTATGGGTAGTTTAGGAAAGAAAGGTGAGATTTGCTAGTTTTTTTTTTTTTCCTTCGGGTATGTTGAACGCTAACAAAGCATTGGAAGATAAAAAGTTATAAAATGTAGTTGTGGGAGAATAAAGTTGGATAATATCACTAATTTAGCATTTCTTTAAGTATTGTTTCTAAAAAAAGAAAAGAAAGGAAAAATATATGGTGTTTTCTCTTGTGATTTGGTTTTATTGTTAGGGTGTTATCTCTTTACCTACATAAATTGTCATGGTTAAATATGTATTTTACAGTAAATAATATGCTAGGATATAGTGTGGTTAGAAGTATAGTGGTATTTTCATGATAGATGAAATGCATAAGATATGAAATGAAGGTGAATGGTATTTTATTTAAAAAAAGGGGAAAATTTATATTTTTAATGTGAGGCTAGTGTTTATTTGAGGAAAATAAGGCTTAATGCATAAAGTGGTGAAAGTATTAATAAAAAATGTGATAAAACCCTTTTGTAGAGTAAATAAAGGAAGTGAGGAAATTGGGAATAAGATGTTTTTGCTTAATGAAACAAAATTGTAGCACTTAGAGTAAATTTTCCCTTCGAAAGTAAGAAAAGGATTTTCGTTTTATCAGGCAAAATTTTGCGAGGTGTGGTTTTATTTTTTCTGAAAGGTACACGTTTGGGAGATATTTTGGTTTTTTTTTCATACAGACTAGAGAATAAATAGAAGAAAGAAAAAAAAAGAGTTTTTTTTATGCAGTAAGACACTGTAATTTTGAGTTAAAGTCAAGTATTAAGCGACGGGTTAGACATAGCTAAATGTAACATTTTCGAATGGGTTTAAAACATTCATTTTTTGGCAGGAAATGTATAATTTTCTGTAACTTGCAATTAATGAGATATTTTAATGTGTTGGATGAGTTTGAATTTTTTTCTTTGGATAGAAAATTTTTAGTTTAGATCATGTAAATTAATTATGAAAATTTGTGTGATATTTTATGGTTTTGAATTTTTGAATTTCATGGTATATGAAACATGTTATTTAACGTAAAGTTGCCTTTGGCAGTAAAGTTTTTTATATGTAAAGGAGTAAAGTTTTATATGTAAGGGAGTAAAATTTTATACATTTTTACTTTCATGTTTATACAGTTAGGAAATTTTGTAATTTTATTTAAAAATATTTTGTTCTCGGAGGGAGAGAAGAATAAAGTGCATATTGGCTAGGTCTCTTGGTGGTAACTTTGCCGTCACTAAGGCCAGTCTATATATATATTTTGTATTTTGTATAAAAATTATTCATAATACTGTTGAAGCAGTTTGCACAGCACGAAAACTCAAAGGTGATGCGCACGGAAGGTGCTATATGTCATGTACAGTGGAACAATTGGCATCTCGGGTCAGCAGGTGACCGGATGTTGGCACATGCCAACATTATATAAACAATTTTTGATGACTGAATACGGCATTGTAATATGTCGATATGCCTTTCAGATCAGCACAGAGTCAATTACTATGTTGGTTTTCCTCAAAGGACGGGATGCAGAAGATTCCACCGGTGTTTGTTTTTTCCTCTACGGACGGGGTGCAGAAAGTGCACGATACCACACGAAAGAACTGTGTCCTGCACTGTGCGGGGTGACTGCGGTTTTCTTCAGTACTGATGTTAAAACTGTCACAATACGCACACTCGTCATAAAAATATGTAGAAAGTGCTACACAATGAGTTACAGTCCTTGCGGTTATAGAGCGGTTTTTTCATCAGCCATGTTTCAGTCAATGCCAAGTACAGGACGTGTAAACATTTCTGGGTACAGACATTCCTTACGTTACAAGCAATTTACATGTTCCAGTTATATATACTGGGAAAATTTGCCCACGTTCCTAGCAATTTACATGTATCAGCCATTGTATACAGAACAGACAATTGCAAGTTCCTGTGATTTCTACCGTCTGATTTCTACTGTTTCCGTACAGTTCTACCTTTTTTACAAAGCATACATTTCGCGTTTCCAGTTTTCTACGGGACAGTTTTCTACAGTTGTCCACGTTCCACTTTTCTACAGTTCCAGATTCCAGTCAATTTATAATACTGTCAGACAGCGGACTTGGTGTTTCATGTGTGGTTTTTCTGTTTACGAAGAGGTAAACCAAAGACACTCTCATCTATACCTTGTAAACAGCTACTGTGGTGATAAACTTGCAAATTTGGTGGACAATTTGCAAAACTTTTTGGTGGACAATTTGCAAAAACTTTTGGAATACAAAAAAAAAAAAAAAAAAAAAAAAAAGACCCATTATCAGTGAGAAAAGTATTTTGGTTTGAGGGACTTTTACAGCCTAGTGCAACTTAAGCAACAGACTCTCTGTTTTGTTGAAGTCACCATTTTGTTTTATATTTTTATTCACCATGATTGTTTTATATTTTTATTTTATTTTATTGTGTCTAGATGGACAATTGTGTTTTTTATATGCAATATGATGTTTTTCTATGTGTTTGATTATACTATAGGAGGAAACTTCTGTTTTCAGAGGTTGGTTCTTAGGGGCTGGAAGAAAAGCAGAGTGCACTCCAGCACATTTTGATTTTTCTTTATGATTTTGATTGTAAAATTTTTTTTGTATTTTGATTATAAAATTTTTTAAATTTTTAAATTTTTGGGTTTTTGATGTTTTAGTGGGGAAATGGAGGTATTTTTGGAAAGGCGTTTTGCGCCCTAGCATATTTTAATTTGCTTAATGTTTTTGATGGTAAAATTTTAAAAATATTTTAAATTTTTGAAATTTGAAATTTTAATTTTTGGATTTTGGATTTTTTTAATGGGGAAATGGAGGTATATTGTCGCATGGTAAACCCATGAGCCAATATTTTAGGGAATGCGACCTAGAGTCTTCTTATTTATTTTTGGGGGTCAGCCTTTTCGTTCGGCCATCTGCACTCGAAATAGAAAACCAGGATGTCGAAGTTTCTTTAGATCTCGTATTCGTACCGAAAGATTTTAACGGGCGTCCTTTTCGGACGGGACATAGGGTTCTCGGCTGGTTTGAATTAGTTGGCCGAAAGAGTATCGGTTTCGCAGGGGCTTGAAAAGGGGCTTTTGTTTCTGGGGGTCTAAAAGCCAATGGCGATGCTTTGGGGTCAAGGGGTTAAGACCCTGAATCCAATGGGATGTTTGTATGCGCCTCAGGGGCGTGTTTTAAAATCTTGGAGAGAGAGAGTTTTTGAGAATTTTTAAGGGGAGCGAGGAGAAGGAACTGGGTGACGAAAAGAAAGACGTCTCCACATCATGGTCCTCCAAAAGGAGAGAAGCAAGCTGGTTGAATTGCAAATGATGTCGGTGAGTTCCACATTTAAGGACCTGTGCCTGATTTGTATCTTTTACTTCTCTCTCCGGGTTAAGGATATTTAAATATTTCATAGGGATTTTGTTGCATTTAATTTTTAATTACCATCTTTCACATTTTAGTCTATGAGACTACATATACTTTTGTATTTGTTTAATTGCTTATCTAAAATTGGTATTCATCCCATTTGGAATATGGGAAGTTGTCTTTTAAATATTTTAAATCAAATTCTTGTAAATATTTATATAGTGTAAATAAATTAATGTTTGTTTATACTCACGGCCTTATTCTTTTTCGCGCTCTTACCGGGCGTGTCCTAAAAAGGAAGTTACCTTAGGACAATACCCATGGCAGCATGTATGACACCTCACCTTCACAGCTGTCTTATATTAACTCTCTTAATACCAACTTTTCTGTTTCATCAAATATCTTTGGTGTCACAGACATCTCGTTGCTATTATTATGATATATTTCCACAGTTCCAAGACAAAACACAATTTACTACTTATATACTACTTAGGAGTCCGACTTCGGACGCCACGGTCTTTCAATAGGAAAATGTGGAATTATGATATTTTGATACTTTTTGTGACAAAATGAGCCTTGTTTTTTGGGAAAGACGTTAAAAAATCATTTCCCGAGTTCCTGCTGCCGTCAAGACTTTTAATGGACTTCCTTAGACGCCCAATAAATATAGTTAGAATGTATTTGCTACAATAATGGTCGTAGTTGGCATTATTGATCGATCGGCCAACTACGAGATAACTCGTTGGAAAATTAGGTTATTACAACAAGTTATGAAAATTAGGTGACTAAAATTGTTTCGAGGTAGTTTTGATCCGTCTTCCTCGGGTCAAACAATCTCTTTTCTTAACAACCGCTGAGAAATCTCTCTAATTTACCTAATTACATTCATCAGTGAAATAGATGTGCCTTAACTATTCACACATACTTTAGGAAGATCAGTCGCATTGTAATGATAACTAGGTTCTTTTATTTAGTGTTCTGTTCCGTGTAGCGGTGGGGAAAGAACCCGGAAGATCCTCTGCTTCCACGAGGATGAAGTTGTGGACTCTAGCCAGTGTGATCCTGCAGAAGAGCCATTCGATAAGGAACCTTGCAATATGACACCTTGCGATGACGGTAAGATTGAATGAATTTAATACATCGGACTGGGGGTGAAGTTAAGGGTTCAAAAATTACTTTTTGTTAATAAAAATAATTTTACTAGAATTAAAATAAACTTAAGGAACAATATTGTATCATTTGAAAGGCAAATTTATAAAGTTTTCCAACATGTCATTCAGATTATGATCTTTTGTTGCATGAACGATATATCGACCTAGTAACCCTTTCTGACACGTCAAGCGATGGGAATGGCTGATAACTAAATGTGACACCTATACACTTAATAAAAGTTAATTTCAAGTTTAAGCACAAAGATGGTGCGTATTTTATTCTACTGTTAACATGAAAATTACGGTATGTAATGCAATAGTTCATATTCGATCTTTGTATGTTGCTTTGTAGTATTTGCTCGAAGGTTAAAAGTTCACATGAATTACTGAATTGCACACTTTAATCACAGAATTTTCATCTGCACATGTGCGTCAGCAGTAAGCTATCTATCAGTACGAGAGTAAACGGTTTCGTCGATTATGTTGTCGAGTGATTAGAATAAAAGCCTCTCACCAAAGTTGCGTGGTGCCCACTTCGGGCGTAGATATCTCACTTAAATGTCTGTGTGTATAAAAGTGTTTACCAACCTGCATTTGTCTTATTAATCATCTGCTTAAATATTGGGCATTGTGAAATGATGTTATTGATTCGTTCTTGTGACAGAATAATAGATCCTCGGGTTGCTATAAGGTAAGGGGTCCGAGCCTTTTTCTGGGTTCGTTCCACCGACTGTTGCTCTATCGCAATTTTGATAATTCTCTAAAGCCATTTCGAATATATAGCATATTGTGATAAATGTAAGTTAACATTGAGCTAGAGTCAAGCAAGTTTAGGACCAACTAAAGTTGGTCAAAATATGTTTCTTCATGGTATGACATTTTAATTACTTTCAAAAATATTTTAATGAATGAATAAATGTAATATATGTCTGTAATCTATAAGC
Source organism: Amaurobius ferox (assembly GCA_951213105.1). Taxonomy (NCBI): domain Eukaryota; kingdom Metazoa; phylum Arthropoda; class Arachnida; order Araneae; family Amaurobiidae; genus Amaurobius; species Amaurobius ferox. The sequence continues at coordinate 18,893,368 of OX578143.1, forward strand.
AAATACTGCAAAAAAGAACTTTTGTAATTTTGTGCAAATTTTGTATAATTAAAAAGTTTTTTAAATAATGCATGAACTCTCTCATGCGACTTAATTTCACTGAAATATTGAAATATGAAAATAATTGGCAGAAATTGACGGTAATGACACTGAAAATATATATTTCAAATAAAATTTTAAAATATAAATATTGCTCTTTTTATTAATATAAAAATATTATTCAATAGTTTGTATGAAACAAAGTTATCTTTTAACGTAACCTTGGGCAAACAATGTCTTGCTCAAACGAAGCATGTTTTGTCCACAGCTTAAAATTATTTTAAACATATTGATGATTTTAATTTGCTTCCCTAGATGGCGCCTTTTGAGTTTTTTTAAAGGTGTGAGACGTGTTTTATTTATTTTCAGTCGTCAGTTTGCTTCGGACAGGATTGTTGACTTTTGGTTCACCAGATCGTAACTGTGCATGTGCGATGTTTTGCTTTTAACAACCGCTTGATATATCCACACTGGATCTTATGAACATTTCGACTTTTTTTAGATTACATGAGTTGGTTCACAACATTACAATTATATGCTTATGTAATACAAATATTTGCAATCGGGACTGTCCTAAAAGTTGTGCAATGCCATGTGTCGAGTGCACGAAAAGCCTTTTCTCACATACCAACTTCATGACTTTTTAAAATTAATCCTGATGCATGGAAAAATGATCCAGTTGCTGTTAGAAGTGTAAAGAAACTGTTCCCATATATAAATACGAAACTGGGGGTGCTGATTAAAGGTATGTCCGTACATGATCATTCAACAAATAAAAAAATACATATGCTATTATCTTAGGAAATTTAAGCACTGGTATACATCGGAGTACCTAATCGTCCCTTTAATGTCAACTGAAACAGCAGTTCTCAAGCAATTGTACTCGAAAAGATGTCTGGTAGTATATGAATACAATATAAAAGTTTTACCATTTGAAAGGAGTGTTTATTTTTAGTGTATTAGCTTAATACTTTTCTTCTGAAGAAAAAGAACAACTCGTTGACTTACAGAAATTTATTGGATGGTTTTAAAAACAATTATTTTTTATCAATTTTTGGATTAAACAAAAGAAGTATTTCAAGGCATTTTAGAAAAAATTATTCTATTTTTGATGTCATTCTGTTTGACGTACTTAAGTGAAGCAGGATTTTCTTCAATATTGTACAACAAATATAGTCTGAAACTCGACATGGAGCCAAATTTACGTTTAAAGTTGAGTGAAATAGAACTAGATATAAAAAGATTAATTTCTGTCCTACACATCAAAAGTGTCATATTAAATAATTTTGTTAATCATATAGTTAATCAATAATTATATTGTTTGTTAATCATATAATTATTCAATAATAATATTGCTTGTATTTTTTAATATTTATTAATTTTGTTCATTTTTTAAAATTAAAAACGAATTAAAATATGTGACAATAACTTCCTTAGGTATATATATATATATATACATATATATATATATATATTTCGATTTGTAACAAGACATTTTTATCGGTGGTGCTGAAAATTTTGGTTTTGATAGCACGCATTTATGAAAAGATTAAGAATCCGTGAACTGATATATAAAATTAACTCTTGACTGCTATTAACGCTCGGCCATCAATGCTAATTTTTATATTTAATCATTAATTATTATAAAATGTCCCGAAATCTTATTATGGTATAATGTCATAAAAAAGTGCGTAACACTGATTGATGAATGTATACTATTTTATGAAATCTTATTTGAGCAAAATTTCTTAACTTTTATCGTATTTTTAAAATGAGTTCTATAGACGCCCTGCTAGTCTCATTACGTGGTTTTATTTCGCTAGTAGAGTTAAGGTGGGATTATTCATATAGGTAGCGTGCTTTTGAAATGACTATAGCCTTCTTAAACGTTTGCTATTTTCAAAACGTGGAATAGAGCGTGGTATTGTACATGATTATATAATTTGATTGATAAATTAAACTTAAATCCAGATTTATCTCTGGATCTCACCATCATGGATAATTAATATAACGAATAAATTAAGAACCTATACAAAAACATACATGTCTCGTTGAACCCAGACAAAATCTATAAATGAAATAACCGAAATTTAAACATAGAGCGTCGCCGATGCAGTGGTTGAGCGGTTCGGAGGCATGCGTTTCCGTCCGATCGCTCGACTGCTGGGTTGTGGGTTCGAATTCCGCCAGCGGGCATGGATGTTATGTAGTCGAGGCAAAGTCAGACTTCTGCCCTTCGGGGAGCCTCTATAAAAGTGAAGCTGCATATTCTTCCTTTCGCCAGGGGTCTAGTGGACGTAGTGCAAGGCGCTCCTGCACCACGGGGGATAAGTAACAACAACAAAAAAAACCCTTAAATTAAGTATTTTCTGTGTTGAAGCGTTGGTAAAATTTAGGTGCTATCCTTAGGTGCTTGCTAAATACTAATAAAAGAAAGAGTCTGCAATTTTGTGTTTTAGATTTGTAATTAGCGAGTTCAAATCCTTGGTGATAGGAAGTAAGGAAATATCTTTGCAAATACATATTTCACTTGAATTTTTGTCTATCTATATTTATCTTGTTTAATTCTTGTTGTGCTCATGAGTACTAAATTGGTTCGAGTTTAAAGTGAACGTCGAAATACGAGAAACACCGATACATACTCGGGGTAGATTTAGAACGATAATAAAAATATTTTGATAAATTGTATTTGCGATGTAAATTCAATAGTTATACCTAATAAAATTTAACAGTGCACCATTGCTAATTTGTCTCTAAATTTAATCCATTATTTCATCAGAGCAGCTTTTATAAATTGATTCTTGATCTATGTGTTTCTGTTTATTAAAAATATCAACGTTTTCCACAGATGAAATAATGGTTTTCGGCGGCTGCAAGGACTCAAAATATGGCTGTTGCCCGGATGGAATGACTCCCGCTGGTCTCAACTATGAGGGCTGTAATAAGATCAACATCAGCAGCACCAATGAGTCCTGCGAGGAAGCCGAGTTCGGGTGCTGTGCTGATGGATTTACCCTAGCCCTTGGACCATTCAAGTATTGCCCTTTCTTTAATTTATTTTTATTGTGTAATTTGTTTTAAGTACAATCTGTGAACATTTCTCCTTCTGTATATAATGCGTATTTTTTAAGTCGGTATGAAACTTCAGACTATAAAATATTTTTTGTTCAGCCGATATTAAGTTTAAAGGTATTAATTATTTAATTTAAGATCCAAGCATCTCAAAATATTTGAGTTTTTGATTAATAATGAAATAATAGGGATATGGGTAGGTTTTTCATATTTTATTGATGCCAAGATTTTTCAACCTATGTATCAGAATGCATAGGCAGTAATTACTCCTGATACACAATAAAGAAGTATATAGACCACTTAAAACTGATCAGTAATTACTAAAGATGCATATGTCCTTAAGGTATAATAAATTTTGGTCTATTACTTAATACATAAGATCAAATTGATAAGATTAATTAATTCCATTAGATCAGAGGCAATCAAGAGGCAGATGTGGATCCAAAATTATCATTTATTTATATGTATATCTATTTTTATGTATATGTATGAGAAGTGAATATTTATCTATTAGAAATCTTAGCACAGTTTTTCACCAACAAATTAATGAATAATAAAATAAACAATGTCTACATAGATTACAAAATATATTACATTTCTTTCTTCATATCTTTTATGCAAGTTTCACAATTATAAATTTACATTTTAATAGTAAAATGCAATTCGCGTTATTCTTCCCCTGAGTTCCAAATGGGAGGGAATTCTTTAAATGAATACTAGATTAGAGCATTGTAAAATAAATGCCATAATTTAATCCATTAAACTTGCTTAAAATGCGTTGTTGCGATTCATTATTTATGTCAAATGGTACAAATGAAACTGCTTTAGTTTTTATCTTGGATTACTTATTTATATTATTCTAATTGATTAGAGTCATTGCTATATAGATCAAAATATTATGAATTGAGTAGTAAAATGTAATTCGTGTTATTCTTCCCCTGAGTTCCAAATGAGAGGGAATTCTTTAAATGAATACTAGATTGGAGCATTGTAAAATAAATGCCATAATTTTATCCATTCAACTTGCTTAAAATGCGTTGTTGCGATTCATTATTTATGTCAAATGGTACAAATGAAACTGCTTTAGTTTTTATCTTAGATTACTTATTTATATTATTCTAATTGATTAGAGTCATTTCTATATAGATCACAATGTTATGAATTGAGTGACTTACGAGAATGAGATGATGAGGCTTGTTAAGGAACCTGCAGTTGTCATCAGCGACATGATATTAGTCTTTTATTTATTGCACGTATTGTCCACTCTCTTCACAAGTTGTGAGCCTGCAGACTTATTGCACAGCATTAGTGATGATGTAAAGTTCCTCCGCGATAAACCAGCCATTGTCAATTGTAGGCCAGATGTAGCAAGACGTATCAACTTAGCAAAACCCCGTTCCATGGCTATCAGTTGTTCCATAATTTCACAGCATTCGGCGCATCAAAAGATGTCACCATCGTCAATTGTGATTGCGACGATCCCATAATTAGTTTCCGGTGCTTGTAATGGGCTCAAGCCTCCACTAGGACTCAAGTCCTGGATAAAATTCTCTCAAGTTTTTGAGACGGCATTCTTAGGTCAGTATCAGACCAAAATTTAGAATCATCTTTATGCCAATATGAATAGCGAGCAAAAGTGACCTGCACTAGGCCGTCACCCTCGTCGTCGATCTCCAGACTCTCTTTTCTTTATTTTTTTTTACTAGGCCAGTGATGGCGCTGTCTAAGGAAACACGTAATTGGCTACTCTTGTTCTTAGGGTGGCTCTCATTGGTCGCAGCCTGTTATAATGCTAAAATCAAAGGGGAATATGGTGTTAATTTCCCCCTTGGAACATCGTGGTCCCATCCGCGAATTCTGTCCAGCTGTTCTGTAAGGTGGGAGTATCTTTAGCACATTATTTTCTTAAGTTGGCAGCGAAAATTGCCTTCTTCATAAGACTGCCCATGTTCACGTGAAAGGAGTAGAATTCAAGGTTTTCGGTTTCTGTGGGAAACAAAGTCTTTGGCTGCGAAGGAATTTTTGACCTTTATGGATTAAGCATGTAAAATTCTTGCACGCGTTGAGGGGGGCGCAGTACTTTTTACCACCCTGGTGAATTTGCAGCTGTGAGCTCATCCACAGATGTTAAAAAGCGTGAGAAAGTAAAATGGAAAAAATGGCTCTTTGGCCATGGCAAATGCCTTTAGAAGTCTTTAAAAAAGTGAACTGGGAATATACAATTTTGCTTAAATGATTAAATTCATAATTAAAATTTAATCAAAAAAAGGTTAAAAGATTTTAAAAAACAATGTGCATTATTTAAAATTGCACAAAATACACTATGTTTCTTGATTTAAACGCAATTTGACTGTCATTTATTTTGGTATCCGACCCTATATTGCAGAAAAATTCAAGATAAATCTAAAGTTCTATGTAAGGTGTTATAATAAGAGTTCTACAACCTGTTGCAGCTGGCTAAAGATACTACGGCACAAGTGATCATTATGCTGCCCAAGGTTCGAATCTGCGGGAGTTCAGTTTGGAACGTTATTGGGGTTGAATTTCATCTTTTTCTAGCATTCGCGTCATGGGAGCTCTATCACGCCTTAGAGAGAACTTGTTAAAATACAGAAAGATTTTCCATTATTATGGAATAAAACTTTGTTTGCTTGTCAAATTTTAAAAATATAATTGTTTTAATTATCTGTGATGATGCTATATCTTACATTTTAAAACAGCAGAGAGAAGAATATTTATTTTATTACCCAAACTTGCGTGAATATGGAATTATCTCATGTCGAATTAACTGATTTATAAATTGCTTCAAGTAAAGACGATTGGAACTTATGTAATCATTTATAAATATTTATCTTGTATGTATTACATTTTACTTATTGCTACTTCAAGGTTGTTATTGTAGTAAAATATATGTACGGAAAGGAACTTGCGCAGAGGTTCACGGAATTGTGCCGTGGTCACGCAATCTCGCTCTGTTATTGACGTCGCAAAACGTGACGTTAATTATGTCGCACGTTACTATTGCAAAAACTGAGAATTAATTAAGAAAGATCATTCATGCATAAAACACACTTTTCAACTGAAATGCAATTTTATTTAAACATCTCTAAAATGGGATACACTCAGCGTTGATTTTTTTTTTAAATTATCACAGTATTACAGTAATTTATTATACTTGAAAACTTAAAATTTCATCGAAAAAGACAATTCTAGTTACCCAAAATGAACTTTATTCAAATGATATCATCGAAATATAAATCGCCTGCCTCTCTATGTAAAATCAATGAATATTTCATTCATATCATTTATATTCCAGACTCTAAAGCTAAATAATTTTGCATGAAAAAATTCAGCAATTCATATACAACTCACTTTACAATAGCTTGATTTGTTTATATTCTGCATACGTTAAAATTAGGCTTCGTTATAGAAATAATCACAGTTTAGTAATCATTTAAAATAAAAAATATTGTAATTGCATAGTCACGGAGTTTAGATACACAGATAATACGCAAAAATAAAGCGGTTCTAGGACAGATGCAACATTAAATATAAATTGAAATGATCTTTAAAAATCACGATGTTTACACATCGGGGAAAAAAATGGATGCCATATTTTATTTTTGCAATGAGTCACGTGATCTCTCTCATATATCATAGATGTAAGTAGTATTTAAATTTTTATTTAAAAAAAAAAAAAAAAAAAAAAAAAAAAACTATGCAACATATGTTGCTGAATTTTTTTTCTTTTTGTACATTTTATGTAATAATTTGAATATTTTCTAAAATTGTTGAAGCAATTTATGAATTTTAACTTTGCTTAAAAAATGTTTGAAAAATTAGGTCCCATAGAATCCAATGTATTTTATTTTTCAACCCCGGTTAAATTCGAAACTAATTAGGGGATATTATACATTTTCGTTCCCATATGTCCCACAGACCGTCTCAACAACATACTAAAATTTCATTTATAAAAATGAAATTTTAGTATGTTGTTGATTTATGTATGTTGTTGATTTAGTATGTCATTTTTACGGCAGTTATCGTGCGAACGGATAGACATTATGACCAAAGTCATACACACTTATCAACTATGTTGGAAAGTGTTGAAAACGAAGTCAGATTCGCTCTCATTTGGAACTTTCTTGATGCTTTCAAAGCAGTATCGTAGCAGTATGGGTAGATGCTATTATTTCACTCATGTTTAAGTGCGATTTCTAGGATATCTTTTTGAGTAGCCATGCAATACAGCATATCACTCATCAATAGAGATTGGGGATAAGTATTAAGATATTTAATTACATTTTAAGTATATTTGCAAGATATTCACAGATGTTTATACTTTACACTACATATTGAAACATTTTCCTTGATGATCAGAACATTCTCGCGCTACACACTGTTTATTTTGAGATAAGTGTGTCAAGCCACTTCAAATTGTATCTTTCTTAACATCAGTACGGTCGTAAGTGTATTCAAACGTATTACGTGTGTTGTTTCATTAATTCGTATATCTCGAAAGTTCTAGTGTGCTGTGCCTTTTTTGACATCAGCATAAAAATAAATAACATAAAACAAATAATATTACATAAAAAAACTAAACAAAAGAATTTGAACTTACTTTTATTTTAGAATCAATGGCCAACAATTTCAGGAACTTACTCCAAAAGTACAATTATGTTGTGTTTATGAAAAGAAAAAAGGATTAGTTAAGTAATAAATTACTTAGTCAGTTACGTAATTTAAATGAGAACCAGATTAAAATAAAAAAACAAAGAATTTATTAGAACATTTTAAAACTTAACAAACAAAATTTTACTCAGGGTTTCAAAGAATAAAGAGAAAAGGAATTTGACAGCTCTGTCTGAATACATATTCAATGGGATGTTAAACTTAAAACTATATGGAGAAAGGTGTGAAAAAATTTTAAAAGAAATATATGTAATTATCTTCTGTGTAGACATTTGGATTGTATGCCAATAAGATAACCTCTGAAAAATTACAAAACTACTCTTCCTTCCATGTAGGTATGTGTATCGTTGGCCCTAGTGATAAAAAAAAAATAAATGAAAATCACAGATCATACGACTGCTCTTCGCCTCTGAATGGAGACCACGAAAATTTCGCACACACACATTCTTCTGCCTCTCCCCGTGAGGCCACAAGCGCTGGTGAATGGAAGCCGGGCGAAGTCTCCGGACGACTGTTCGGATGTTATCCCGGTGTTTGGAGTGGTCTGTCATCAACAGGGTGGGCTTGAGCGGTTGAACTGTAACTAAGTATCTCCCGTGTTGCGGAAACAAGGGCGTTCACTGGAATCCGAGGCCGGTAGAACGGCAGTGCATCCCGGGAGTTATGGGAGCAGGGGCGCTCCGGAGTCCGCAGGATGTTACAGGACCCGTCTGAACATCACGCCGCCGGTTGGTAGAAGTGTTGAGGATGAAATGGGGATATCACCAATCAAAAGAACAGAAAGGTGTTTAAAAAAATAAAATAGGGCATCCTGCCTCTTAAAAAGGTGCTTAAAGTAAATCGAACATCGTTGAGTGACTCGGTGAGGAGGGCGCCTTGCCCTTTCAGAAAAATAAAATAAACTTCGGGAGTAAAATAAACTTCTTTTTTCTTAGATTCGGGCAACAACCTTACATGGCTGGTGTTTACGTCCCGACTGAGAAGAGTCTCTTCTCTTGGCGTGAGGTCCCGGAAAGGCAACCTCTTTTGACATGATAAGATTTGAATTTCGATCGCCACGGTTACAGCTGTTAACCCGGCAACGAATTTCTTGGCGAGCTAAAGGATTCTATCTTTTAGCCCTGAGCTCCACATGTGTTTTTCTCCTACAGACTTTCGATACGTCTGTTTCTGTTGCCGACGACGCTCGGATAGCGTTGTTTTGGTCGCCATCTTGAAAATTTCTTATATTTCGTGTAGAAATGTAGTTCAAATTACAAAACATGCACATCATTGATATTAGAAACATTTACATATTGTTATTTAAACATCGTTAATCTCTCCGGGTGAGAAAATGAGAACATAATGTTTACCAAACTTTTCTTTCTTGTATGTTACATCGTGTTTACTTGATTGCTTATAAAGCCGGTACTGGGAAGGGGAATTTCCAGTCGGAATAACATTTACTGGGAAAAGGTATATTTAAAAATGATCACAAAGTCCTGTTAGGCAGGTTAACAATTATTTATATTAAAGTTAAGTTTATTTACACATTTTCAAAGCTTAAATAATCATTACTTAATCTCAGCAATTACTAGAGAAAACAATATTAAGTGAGCTAAATTAATTTATATGTCAAAGATTGCTCAGTTTTAAGTACACTAAGGGTAAACAAACGTAAGATTTAATAAGAGTTATTAGTTTAGAAGTTTAATATTCATTTAAAGAGTGAGTTATTTTAGTTTAGTTATCATTCAGTTAAGAGTTACTTGTTTACCTTTCATTTAAAAGTTAGAAATAAAGTTATAATATATTTAAAGTTACAAACATTGTAAATTTGTTAGCTTAAATTAGATTAAAATTACTTATTATTACTTTAAAAGTATACTAATTTAACTTCCCCAGAAACCACCATAACAATTGTATGTAAATATTATTTTTCCGTTAAATGCTGTGAACCCGCTGCTCAAAAAACTATTAACTTTGATAAACATTTAACATATGTTCTTATGAAGTTTAAGGTCACATGTGCAGCTGTTAAATAAAAAAAAAACACCTGACCACAATTTCCCAATTTATATAGTAGAACTCTGAAATATTAAAGGGCAACATTGATCATTACATATTCGGATTCACTGAAAACTTTTCTGCAGATTTAAAATATAATTAATGAAAACAGCCCAAAATTGACCGAGAAAATCCCTAAAAACCATTAAGGGTGCGTTTAAAAATTCAACTCTGTAGCAGAAAGGACGAATTCCGATCTGATAGTTTGATTCTGTCAGCATGTAATGGTCTATCGTTTTCAACTATATTGTTGTTTTAGTGTTACACATAGATAGTCGTTGTTTTTAAAATATCATCGAGTTAGGTGTGGTGTTCGATGTTTTTAATTATAGATGGTTTTCAAAAACATCCAATTATTAACAATCCAATTACTAATAAACTAACTGTGAAGACGACCCCTTAAACAAATTTTCAATATTTATATTTATTGAAGACATTAATCCTTATCGAATGATATCTTTCGTTCTGTTCTGTGATGTAGATTATGCAGTTGCTGTCGGGTATTTCTTTTTGTTGTTGTTTTCTTTTTGACAGCTTTACATCGGATTACCTTTTTGTTCGTAACCTTGCGTATCGAACCCCTAGATACTGCAGTATTATATGTGTTTTCAGTTTAAGTCACCAGTCGTTATTACTTGGTCTAATTATAGAAAGCAAATATATAATTTTAAAAATATATGTTAATAGTTTTTAAATTTCAGAAAAGGTTGCCCGAGTGTGTACAACTGCAGTGAAACAAAGTTTGGTTGTTGTCCGGATGAAAAAACTATTTCAAAGGGTCCAAACATGGAGGGCTGTCCTGAAGAGGTTAACTGCACCAACTCAACCCATGGCTGCTGCTCTGATGGCATAACTGCTGCAACTGGACCAGAAATGGAAGGATGTCTAGAAGAAATCGATTGTGAAAACACCACATTTGGATGTTGTCCGGATGGAATTACCGTTGCCTCGGGCAATAACTTGGAAGGCTGTGAAAGCAATACTACTGCAAGTCCTGATGATTTAGAATCTTCCGGAGAGGATTGTTATAGCCTTACTTTCGGATGCTGCCCCGATGGTCTTATACCAGCAAGCGGACCCGACCAAGAAGGCTGCGAAGACGTTAATAATGGGACAGATTGCAAGAGAAGTGCATTTGGTTGCTGTGATGACGGTATTACAGCAGCAACAGGTACGTTATTTTTAGAGCTTTATATTTAAACTGATATTCAAATATCGACATTTTGTTAATTGTTAGGGCACTATATGTCAGAAGTAAATTTTATTTAATTAGATAACTAGTTAAATGTATGACCTTTTGTAGAGATGATATATCTACTCACATGGTTGATTGGTTAGAATAATGAGCTCAGAATCATTAGAGTTAAGCCCTAGTTTCTAAGTTTGAAACTTTGTTACTGGAAGACTGTGCATATTACGTTTAAGAGATATTTAGTACATACAAATATTACACAGCGTCTCACAGTCATACCTAAAAAGCACATCTCTTTCAGAAGCATGGCTATATCTGACTTTTGTCTTTCAATCTCTCCCCCTCGAAAAATCGTTCACAGAAGAAATTTCTCTACCTTTCCTTGTGAAATAATTAAAATATTTTTATATAAAAGTTTTAATGATAATATACTAAATTTTGCTCTTTCTGATACTCGAAAGACATTTTATTGAATTTTCACATTATACTTTTATTTTAATAGTTCATATATTTATATCATCATAATGTAATTTCATCAATAGGACCAATGAAAGACGGTTGTTCAGATTTTGAAAGCAGTGGTGATGGTGAACTGACTTTGCCATGCGAAGAAACTACTTTCGGATGCTGCCCTGATAATGTCACTGCTGCTAAAGGATTTGAAAAGGAAGGATGTTTAGATTGCAGCAATTCAACATTCGGTTGTTGTCCTGATAACATTACTTCAGCTTTGGGACTTAATGAAGAAGGCTGTGGACCCGTAAATTGCTCTGATAGCGAATTTGGATGCTGTTCTGACAATACTACGACAGCTTTAGGACCTGATGGAGAAGGTTGTATTCCCGAAGAATGTTCAAATTCTACTTTTGGTTGCTGTCCTGATAATATTACTTTAGCTTTAGGACTTAATGAAGAAGGTTGTGGACCCATAAATTGCTCAGATACCGAGTTTGGATGCTGTTCTGACAATGCTACGACAGCTTTAGGACCTGATGGAGAAGGCTGTATTCCTGAAGATTGTTCAAATTCCACTTTTGGTTGCTGCCCTGATAATGTTACGCTAGCATTGGGTTCTGATGGAGAAGGCTGTCCAGAAAATTGCTCAGAATCTATGTTTGGCTGTTGCGATGATAATGTTACATCAGCGTTGGGACCAAATGGAGAGGGATGTGGTCCCGAAGATTGTGCAAACAGCACGTTTGGGTGCTGCCCTGATAATATTACAGTAGCATTAGGGCCTAATGATGAAGGTTGTAGTCCCGAAGATTGTGCAAACAGCACGTTTGGGTGCTGCCCTGATAATATTACAGTAGCATTAGGACCTAATGATGAAGGATGTAGTCCCGAAGATTGTGCAAACAGCACGTTTGGGTGCTGTCCTGATAATATTACAATAGCATTAGGACCTAATGATGAAGGATGTGACCTAGAAATTTGTTCTAATTCAACATTTGGTTGCTGTCCAGATAATATCACTACAGCTTTAGGACTAAACAATGAAGGATGTGAAATCGAAAACTGCGAGAATAGTACTTACGGTTGCTGTCCAGATAACGTCACTTCGTCTTTAGGACTAAATGGAGAAGGGTGCAACGTAACCATTGACTGCATGGAAACACTTTATGGTTGCTGCCCAGATAATATATCTAGTGCTTCAGGACTCGATTTTGAAGGTTGCGAAAATATAACAGACTGTTCATCAAGTAAATTCGGTTGCTGCCTAGATAATATAACAGCTGCTCTAGGCATTGATAATGAGGGATGCAATGAGACTGATGTATCTGAATCAACAACAGAACCCCCACCTGAATGCACGAATACTAACTATGGCTGCTGTCCAGACGAAGTTACAGTAGCACTTGGGCCTAATCTGGAAGGTTGCTGTTTTGGAATGAGGTTTGGGTGCTGTCCAGACAATAAAACTGCTGCTTTAGGTCCAACTTTCCTTGGTTGTGGCTGTCAGACTTATCCATATGGATGCTGTCCCGATGATATTACTCCAGCTCAAGGACTTAAGTAAGTAAATTTACAGTTTTTGATTACAAATGGTTGTTAATTATTTTGATATATTAATGGTTAAATCATGAAACATAAAGTAGCATTTTTCAAAATTTTCCTTTTTGCTACCCAGGAGTCTTATATATTTTCCCTTTACGTAAACACTGTTGCAGCTGATTCGACCAGCACGTTCGCTCCATTAACTTTATTTCCGTTTTGTCTCCCTCTCCCCGTAGAAGATGTAGACTCACTCAAGATACAATGCCAATTCAATATAACAACTTTACTTGTAAGATTTTCTTGTTCTCTTTGATGAGCAGAACTGAGGAATTGTTCTTTGAGTGTCGTCTGAACTTCAACTATATTTTCCCATAACAGAAGTGTGTCTGAAGTCTAAGTGATGTACTTTTAAAAATAAAACATTAGAGGTTTAAGACGCATATATGCAGTTGGGATAATTTTAATAATTATCTATTCAGAAAATTTGAATCTCTTTACAAAATCAAAATAATTTCAAATCATGGGTTGTTGTGTTGATTTCTAAACCCTTCATTATGCCTAAAATTATTAAGCCCAAATTCTGATGTTTTGCCCGTTTTCGAAAATAACTTATGCTTAATATTTGCCTTGATTTTGGCAATTTAACTGTTATCCTCTTCCATTTAAAAAAATGTCTATATTCCAAGTTACTTCCGTTTAACAGTATTATATAAACAAATGCATTGTCAAGCAGAAATTTGCTTACCAACTTGACAAAACTCCAAGGGCGTGTTGATTTTTAACGGCGAAATTGGCATTTCTGTCTGTGCACGGAACAAAGAATGTGATGTTTTGTACGTGCATCTGTTATTTCAGCTACAAACTGAAGTTGTTCAGGGATGCTAGAAATAATGTTAAAACTTTTGATTGTCTGGCGGTATTATGATAATTCGGCCTTATTTGTCATGCTGGACAAAACCTTTGCTTCACGTCTTTTACCTATAACGGAAAGTTCCTCAACACTACATCTTGGGATTCATTCCGCTGTTTTGTAGTTCTCGTAGATACTTCAATGATCTTTAATCTACATAAGCGTGCTGTATTATGCCGGCCTGGTAGTTTGTGGATGTCAAAAATCTTTAAGTCGTGTTTTGAAAAAAAATTGTTTTTCCCACGATACCAAATTTAATGTATCTCTACATAATCAACGTAAAAAGGCGTATTGTGCAATCGTCAATAAAAGATCCGCTTAACTTAGGTCTTCATTAAGGAACAACTCCCCATCAGCCGTCCCTGTGCGAACACCTACAATTCTGTCTCAAAATGTTGAAAGAACCAGGGGAGCGAGTTGATGTAAGGAACTGACCTTACCTTTTAAACGTGAATTGCTGGAACTCATTAATTTTAAAACACATTAGACTTTATTAGACTTTCAAAGTAACACAAAATGACACACGAACTCTATGACAGATTTTAAATACGGTAAAAGTCCGATATAGCGCGATTGTCGGAGCGTCTTCACCTCGCGTTATAGCTTAACTGCGGTATATCGGATCACACTGTAATGATTTTCTTTTTTTTTTTTTGAGGGGGGGGGGAGACATTCTCTTCACTGCGTTATATCAGAATCAGCGATGCATCGGACCGCTGTATACAGGGTGTCTCAAAAAGATTGAAACGCGCTTCAATTCTTTACCTGTTGGGGATAAGTGGGCAATGTAAATTGCAAAAATGTTGAAAGTAAGGTAGGAAATAAGATTACGTTAATGAAATAGTCCTCCCATTCATTTTCAAAAAGTTACACATTTTAAATTTTTATACGGTCCCCCTTAGACAAATTGGGTCGATCAGAAAATTTTTATTTTTAATGCAACAAGATCATTAAAAAACCTGCATATCCGTATCTTTAAAATCAACTGAATTAAGATAAAAAAAAATCTGATGTGGGCAGCACATGACTTTCCCTGCAGACTCAAATTCAGTTTTTCTTTATTTCTTTAAGAACTCATTAAATTGAGTTTAATTGCACAAAATGACACTAAATTTGCATTTTTAATTCAATTTCTGTTTTTATTTGGTAATTGGACAATTTTCCAAAGGCAGCTTAAAAAAATGCGAAGAATCTGGAATATCTCGAGAACGGTTAGTACTAGAGTAATAGAGTTATTCTTATTATTTTCCTCGTCAAAAATTACATATAAAACAAACATTTAATTGATACATTTGAACATACGTAGTCTTTTTTTAGATATTGGCGATTTTTGCGTGCCATTTCGTAAAAAAATGCAGGTTGTTTTTTTCCGAATCATACCAAAATCTAATCATCATCAGAGTATCCCACATGTGATTTATCTATCGAATTTTGTGAAATCTGGTCAATTTGTATTTCAGCTAGAGTGAATACATGAGATTTTTGCGGATCATTTCGCAAAAAAAGCGGGTTCTTTTTTTCTGAATTGTACCGAAAACTAATCAGCACCAGGGTCACACTCAAGGGTCTGACCTACCAAATTTTATGAAATTCGGTCCATTAGTTTTTGAGTTAGAGTGGATACATACATTGCACAGACGTCACGCTAAAAATAGTTTTTTCGTATTCTAGAGGTCTCGAAACATGTAGATCCGTCGAAAACTCGAGTTGCGATTTTCGACATGATTCCAATACTTTCCCTATACATTACCATGTATTGCAGGGAAAGTAAAAATCTGACTTATGCAACTTTTCCGTACCATGTGAAAGGTTGTTTCGTCAGTGAAAATAGGAATCATAAACAAATTGACGATGGAAACTGTTTAGATCTAAAATACGTTAATATGTGTCAAAATTTTTTATCACAAATGCATCTAAAAGCACAACAAATGCATATAAAGCATCACAAATGCATATAAAGCAGTGATACTCACTACGCGGTTGGGTATCTTATGTATTATCATCCCGTTTTATCTTTTTTGTGATATGTCACAAATTTACATTTCTAATTTGATGTAGGGTCCCCATTCACAATGTTCAATTTTCAATTAAATATAACTCGCTCAATTTTAAAGATACAGATCTGCGGTTTTCTTTAATGATCTTGTTACATTAAAAATAAAAATTTTCTGATTGACCCAATTTGTCTAAGGGGGTCGTATAAAAATTTAAAAAGTGTAACTTTTTGAAAATGAATGGGAGGACTATTTCATTAACGAAATACCTTCCTTTCAACATTTTTGCAATTTACATTGCCCACTTATCTCCAACAGGTAAAAAATTAAAGCGCATTTCAATGTTTTTGGGACACCCTGTATAGGGCTTCTGCTGTACATTAAAATTTTTAGTGACATTACAAATACTTTCGTTTGCTTAAATGACTTCGATTAAAATTTAATTTACTTGCCTGAAATATGCTGATTTTTTTTCAAAATATATTTTGTATAAATACAATATAGAATTCGATAGTGAACTTCATATATAATCGTTGTTTTTTCTTTATTTATATTTTCATTTTGGACAGCAATCACCCACCAAACTCGGGCGTTTAGACCTAAGGGATTTTCGAACCCAAGGGTTTATTAGTAAAAGTTTGAGTAATAAACTAACCTAAATTGGAATTTAATATTACCTATCTTCTTGATCTGTTAATTTGTAATTTTTGAAGTATTGTTTTGTAATGAGAAGTTACGAAAATGATGCATTTTTAAATGTAATGTTTAGTGGCACCTACTTTTGCAGTCTCAAATTCTATCCCTTCGAATCAGGTGTTCTTTTTTCATTGTGTTTTCTGATATTTGAAATTCATTAGCTGCGTTTCAAAATATAAATTCAAATATTCTTAATTCATATTCAATATTAGTAAAATAAAAAGAAAGTCAAATAGAAAACGTCAGCACAAAATTGTTAACAATGTGAAAAAGCAATCGTTTTCAAACATAACTTGTGATAAATTAGAATACTCTGTGTTAAACAATGAACTCAAGCCATTAAAACTACTAATAAAATAAAATACAGTAAATATAGTCAAGTGAATACTACTATTATATACTATTATATACTATTATATAGAGCCTGATAAATGTTTTTATAAATGCAAGTATTGCAAAATTGATAAATACTTCAAATTACTGATATCAAAATTTAATGTTTGTGTTGATATCTCAGTCAAATTCGATACTAAAAGTACTGCAGTTGAATTAAATAATACTAACAAATATATCTCTTAAATATTTATAACTTGTTTCTTGGTAAGATGGTACGCTGATAACTCCTGAAGTACGAGCATTTTGAACGTTCTGATGCACTGCATGTGTATTTTTTATCATCCTCTAGTTATCAAGGCTGCAAATGTGAGAATTTCCGTTACGGTTGCTGCCAGGATAAAGTTACCCCAGCCAAAGGTCCTCACTTCGAGGGCTGCGCGTGTCAGTTCATGTATTACGGATGTTGTCCTGATGGTTATACTCCGGTAATAAACGATAAGGGTGAAGGATGTGGCTGTGATTCTACTCGTTACGGTTGCTGTCCTGACGGTAAGACTGCTGCAGTGAGTGCAGACTTGTCTGGATGTCCATGCGAGACATTGCCTTACGGATGTTGTCCTGACGGCCATACACCTGCCAGGACCTCAGATTTGAGAGACTGTCCATGCGAAGCTCATCGATATGGGTGCTGTTTGGATGGAAGGACAATTTCAAGAGGTCCAAACTACGAAGGATGTCCTTGTGATTCTACACGATTTGGATGTTGTCTGGATGGTAAGACCACTGCTCAAGGTCCCGGATTTGAAGGCTGTGCTTGTGACACTACTCGTTACGGATGTTGTGCTGATGGCTATACCCCTGCAGCTGGACCTCGTTACGAAGGTTGTCCTGATGTCCTAGAACCTACAGTTAAAGTGTCTACAGGTAAATCACATTTTGGAATATCCAACTAAATAGAAATGTAACATGGGTGCTTGCATTTATTGAATAGAATTTTAATCACACGTATCTATCATACAAGTATCATAAAAGCCAAACTTTTTATTTTACGTTACATGTATATCTCCGTTTAAATACATTTTATTAAGACATTGTAAAATATTTGATTTATCATTATTTTCTTAATTGAAACTCTTATAAAAGTAATGTGTTATAAATATGCAACATCTGATAGGCGCATATTTTGGCAAGTTTCAAAATTAAATCGATAAGGTTCAAAGTTAAGCATATAGAGGTATGGTAAATATTTTTTCCCCAATGGCAGAGAACAAGACATACATTATACAAACAGAACAAGATCCCGAGCATATAACGTGAACAGTCAATATCTTAATTACAAAGGCCAAAGTCGTGAACCTGTTAGCCGTCACATGACGTTGCCCCGGCGCACCAGTGGGGGTCAGAACACACCGCGCCCAACATCACAACATCCATGTCCGCAGGTGGGACTCGAACCCACAACCCGGCAACTGAGCGATCACTAGGAAACGCTTGCCTTGACCGCTCGACCACCGCGTCGACATGGTAAATAATTATGCAAGTGTTTTTTATATTTCGAAACTTCATTTTGGGGATTTTATACTTTTATACAATTACGAATACATTATTTGATCAAATTCAATTAATATTGCATTGAAAAAGTTATCACTATTTTTTCTATAGTAATATACCATACGTTGAGTGACAGTTATCTCTGAAATGCACATAAAGAAAGAGATTTGCTTTTGTTTGTAAACAGTTCACAACTTTTACATCAAGGAAACCTATAGATACTTGTTGCAGTTAGTCAAATGAGAAACCGAAATGCGGATCCAACTAATCTATTCAAGTATGCAATTGCTAAATTTTAGATTATCAAATGTAAAATTTACATGGCTGTAGACGGTTTTTAAATCTGTTGGTGTTAATGCATGTTTTAAAGACTCCAGAAAACACGATACTATATTTCTTGCTTTTAATCACATCTTGCTTTTAATCCCCACCCCACCCCCTTTTTTACTTTCCTTATATACATAATGTATAAGGAAAGTATTGTGACGGGGTCGAAAATTCGAATTCGAGTTTTCGACGGGAGAGCACGTTTCAAGCATCCCTGATCACGAATCAAACATTTTTGAAGTGATGTCTGTGTGCGTGTGTGTGTGTGTGTGTGTGTGTGTGTGTGTGTGTGTGTGTGTGTGAATGTATGTGTGTGTGTCAGTGAGTCTGTGGAGACGATAACTGACGAACGAATGGACCGATTCGAACCAAATTTGGTACAAAAATCACAATCCGTAAACACTGGAAGCCTATTGCTTTTTTATACGCAATCGAATATTAAGAACCCCCCTAAATTTTCGAATGAAATTTTGAAAAAATCGTCAAAAAATCAAAACCAATAATAAAGTTACGTAAATAGACATTTCTTATGTAATTTTTCATTAGAAAACGATTGACATAAATTTTAGAACGCTAACATGAACCGTTCTCGAGATATTGCACATTTTTCAAAAAAATTATCAAAAAGTCATATAAAATAGAAAAAAAAATATTTCCTATTGAGAAACATGTTCACTTTTCATATATAATATCATGCGATAAATTGGGTGACATCATTCTCGTGGATCTAGCTCGTTCCATTCATGAAAAAAGATATTTTGAGTAAAACTTTTGCATTTAAACGCCAATTTATCTGCTGTAAGAATAACTTATTTCTTCGTCCATAACGCTTGGCGAGATTTTGGCGACAAAATTGGCGGAATGTCGCCAACTTGGCGACTTTTTGAAATGTTGCCAAATTAACGAAAATCTCGCCAAATGGATTAAAATGGCGATAAATCAATGAAAATGACGACGAATTGTCGAAAATTCAATATCTTGGAAAGGATATTAGTATCTACTAGAATAAAAACCTATTTATTTTACTGTGAAAGTAGTAAATTCATTTCATTATATAAGGAAAGTCATGTGTTGCCCACATCAGATTTTTTTAATAAGAGCTAAAATTGATTAGGGCTGGCGATACACTTGAAAATTGTTTTCTACAAAGACCAAAGTAATTCCTCTGAAATATTACATACTGGAATCTCAATCAAAATCTTCTGATATTTAAAAAAAAAGTAAATGTCAAACTAACTCCTAACTAGATGGTAGGCTGTTGTTTAATCCCAGAAAATTTTATTTAAGCTTTTTTCTGCACCTCCAGTACATAAATATACTTTAACACTGAAAAAATTGACGCGTTGACTTAAAGCAGTTATGTACAATTTGAGAATTCCGCCCCCCCCCCCCCCCCGGAAAAAGAAACGTCTTCAGAAAATTTAATGTTCTAAATAATGAATGGAATTGACTTAAAACAGTATGCCAGAATTTTTTTGAATAATTTGATAAAGAGGTATTATTTTAGTTAATTAAATAAACTGTTATGGAAACACTTAACGGATATCAACAAAATTTAATATTAATTTGTATAGGTTATTTTGAAATGAGATAATCCAAAGCAGATAAATAGTACAGTAAGTCTAAACGGCAAAAGTAAGATTTAATAGTACAATTTCATTCTTTTGTTTGTAATTACCTTCATTAATGTTATCAAAATTTTCTTCGCTATTTTCATTTTCAGAGGTTTGCAGCCTACCAAAGGAAGCTGGACCCTGTAGAAATTTTACAGTGAAATGGTTTTTCGACGTCGCTTATGGAGGTTGCTCCAGATTCTGGTACGGAGGATGCGATGGCAATGGTAATGTCTTCTCCACCCAGGAAGAGTGTGAAAAAGTATGCGTGAGACCGGAAGGACCTGGTAAAAAGAATTTTTAGACACTTTGAAAGCTTAAGCTGTGCTTAGATCTATCGACCGTTTGACTTGCTTACAGAAAGTAATGTTATTGTGTGTTTAGTGGAATTTTATTGGCTTGATTTTACTCCTGATCTATAGCAACATGATTTATATGCTTCAGATATGACCGACACACACACATGGTTAATTAGTTGTAATGTAACATTAGGTACTAAATCATGGAGAGTCACGCTGTAGCAAGCGTATTCGATCTCCGTGCAGATGATGTTCACATACTGCGTGTGCCATTTTTAATTTTTTCTAGTAAATATGTTTCATTTCTCTTAAAATCAGCCAATTTAAGCCTCAGTGGTTATGACAATGACTACTGAATCATGGAGATTTAAGTCGCGAAGATGAAGTGTTCCTTAACTCAGACCATATTGCTGAATTGTACGTTCTAGGTTTACTTGATATTAATTAAATTGAACGGAAATGAAATGTAATTTTTGAACTACCTCCACGAAATGCGTCCCAGAATGCCCACAATTAAATCACTCTCTGTTTGAAAGCCCTAAAAGAAAAGCACCCCTCTCATTAATATAAACATATATTGAAGTTGCCGAATAGCACTCCTTTCGTTACTTTTCGATTAGATGAATCTGACCGGTTTACAGTTCTAAACACAGCCTTAGTTTCTCTGCTTGGCAGAATGTGTCACTCTTTAATCCATGTTTGACAGTACTTTTTTCCTTGTAGAGGTGTGTTTGTTGCCCATGGTGACAGGTTCCTGTGACGGTAAAGTTCCGTCTTGGTATTTCGATGCTGGCTCAAAGACTTGCGAGACTTTCACTTACGGTGGGTGCTTGGGCAATAACAATAGATTCGCGACCAAGACGGACTGTGAGGCGAAGTGTATCAGCCAACAACCTGTCAGTAAGTTTTGACATATTGATAGTGTTATATTCTAAATAGATCATTATATACCAAATGCTTGAATTCATCCTTGTATATCGTATTTCCAGAGCCTGTGGATAAGTGTTCCCTGCCGAAAGACGAAGGCGGGTGCGACAGCGCCATTATCAAGTGGTACTATAACGATGAGAACTCGAGGTGCGAGCAGTTTTACTATAGAGGTTGCAAAGGAAACTCCAATAGGTTTGAGTCCAGGCGAGAGTGCGAAAAATCATGTATGCCATCCGTAATTAAAGGTAGAAGTTTGCTAATTATTATTATTATTTTTTTTATTATTTGTGTGTTATTTTGAACAAGCATTTAGGAGAGTTGGAGCGATAATAATCTAAAATTAATTAAAAAAGCAGATTTGCAATGTCGTAGTGACACTTGTTTAAAAATATCCAATCTTGGGGTTAACCTCCGTCCTTTCCCTATTCCTCCCCTGAATACGAAACTGTTTGCAGTACATAATATATTTATAAGAGAAGTACTGTAACGGGGGCGAAATTTCGAAGTCACGTTAGAGCATTTGTTTGTTTTAGTATCTCAAAGTTTAAATTAAAAAAAAATAGGTGATATATGAGAGTTTAGACACGATATCACAAAACAAAATGGAGCGATTTATATGAAAGTTTATGCGTTTATTACCAATATGAATACTAGAGCCCTACTGATTTTGAGCGAGATCGAAAATTTGAAAGGCCTGAAAGTAGAGTTTTGAGTGTTTTACGTGTATTATCTACCCCTTTTGAAGTTACTAAACACAGAAAATTGTCAGACTTGCCGGTTCGTTTAGTGTGATGACGTAAATATAGAAATTACAGTACACTCGACGTGCCAGTTCAACTGGACAAATTTTTCTACCAGTTACTCAGTCTGTCAAAAGAAGTACAACCGCAAAGATGGTTCCAGTAAAAATTGAGGCAAAATGCCGATGCCACTGTCTATTTATGATCATTTAGACCAACAACAATTTAGACCAGAAGCAATGGCACATCAGCACATTTTAATTTATAACGATCACATAGAGAACCCTAAGCTTAAGATGTATTTGAGGGGATAAACTCGAAGGAGGAGGAACTGGTTAACAAGTTTATGGCACCATAATGTGTATTTCCATCGTTACAGCTAGAAATGGATGAGCAAGTAATTAAAATAGTAAAGTAATAGTACTATGCCTTAAATAATTATTTATTTGTTACTACTGAGCCGAAATTTCATCATTATTGTACTTTGATTAATGTTTACAATTCTATTTATTGCATTTTTTAATTTTTCAGAGACCGACATCTGCCGCTTACCCCACGAGATTGGTCCTTGCAACGAATTCCGAGAGCGTTGGTACTTCGACTACGAGTCCGGACAGTGTCATCGATTCATCTACGGAGGTTGTAAGGGCAACGAAAACAACTTCGGGTCCTTCTACGAGTGTGAGAAGAGATGCGGAAGGGACCCCGCTACCGAGACACCCACCGACCTCGAATTTAAAACAGGTCTTTACACCCCCTTTTTTTCTCACAATTTTAGTTGATATTTCATTCGTATAATATTTTTTACGTATTTTACAAGCGAGGTATGTATCCAGGAAGAATATAAATGCTTTTTTCTTCTTTTAAAAAAAATATTAAAAACTAGTAGTGTTACGAATAATAAAATGTTTTCACAGCTATTTGCCTTCCCTCATGGAAAAGCAACATTTACAGGCAACTATTATTATTTGAAGGTTGAATGGCTTGACTGATGACAAATTTGGTTCAATATCGCCAAATCTATGACTTTTGGTGAGTCCTGGAAACTCCTCGAATTTTGCAATTTAGTTAAGAATATCCCAAGTTACGTTAATTTTTCTAGAAGTTTCCACAGAGGTATATAAGGTGGTCCTCCTTCAGTTAGAAGGCAGTGGCATATACTTAATTTCCAACTTTTTGCGAGGAAATAGATGCCCAACTCAATACGGGCACACCCATGTATGAGATACTATTAGGTGGATTAGGGGTGATAACCTCCATCGGTTCAAAAAACACATTGACTCGTCATTGACTTAACGATAATTATCACTTGCTTTATTCGGTTGTCGACACTTTTCGAGATCCTTTGCTTGTAAAATTGATCGTTATTTTTAGATATGGACAAATAACACTTTTCTCGAATTCGAATATTTACCATATCTCGAATATTCAGATATTCGAATACTCTGAATTGTTATTTCAAATTGTTAATTAAATAACATTTGCATTTATTAAATATTATTTATTAATTATTAGTAAATAAAGTAAAAGTATAAAGTGTAACAAAACTACACAATAATTTAATTTGGAAATGAATTTTTTTTTAAATTTTATATTTTAATTACTTTACGGTCGTTTTTTATTTCAAGCACTCTTAACGGCAATAATACTCGTAGAATAACCTTAAATACTTCTCACCTATTGCAGATACCTTAAATACTTCTCACCTATTGCAGATACCTTAAATACTTCTCACCTACTGCAGATTTTTTAAAGAAAATAAACATTCGAACACGTTCAGGATCTAGTTTGTTTTTTTTTGTCGCAAATTAGACCAGAGGTACTGAAGAGTCGTTCTGAGAAATCTGTTGACAGTGGCGTGATTAAATACTTCAAAGATAATTTCTTCAAGTGAGGATACATACCATTCTTTTTCCAGTATTCGAAAATGTTTAACTTGGTGGAAAGAAACTTTCTTTCAAACTTTCGAATTTTTTCTTCTAGAGTATCCTGATTTTTTTTATTGCAAAACCTTCTGCTAATCATTGCGCAATATTTGAGATATTCACAATTTTTTTAGTGACGTCACATTCGAGATCTCGAAATACGTTCTAGCATTCGAGTATTTCCCATCTTTAGTTTTTTTACATTTCTGAAATTTATTATTTAGAGCTCATTATCGTTTCCCCCCCCAGAATATTGCTTCCAGAGTCAAGACCCCGGTCCTTGTTCCAGTACCGAAGTGAACTGGCACTATGATTCAAGCGACGGCGTTTGCAAGGAATTCTATTACGGAGGTTGTAAAGGCAACGGGAACAGATTCAAAACCAGGAAAGAGTGTGAAACAGCGTGCTTCCAGGCCCAAGGTGAGTTGTTTCTCCGCTCCACTTTGATATTCCGCTATGAATTCAGAATGTTTTGGAGGTCGGAGCAAATGTTCTTCAGTAAAGATATGGCGTAATTTGGGCAGTCTAAAAAATTATTTTTATAACTATAGAAATCGCTCTCTCAATTCGGCGACCATAATTCGCGGACTAGTTTCTTGCTTTTTTGATTTGAATAACATCTAGCACTCGAAATACTCCGAAACTATAAAATATAGATAGAAATAGTAAGCGATAAAAATATGTGTGAGGAAATTTAGTTTCTAAATCTGTATTTATTTAAACCAAAAAAGTGTCGTGCCCTTCTTGACACGCATAGATTTTTAAGTTAAATTTTCCCATCTAAATTTGAAAGACGCGATCATATAGTATAGTATTTTTATTAAATGCTAATAATGGAAACTTACAAAATTAAAAACTTAAATTAAATGTTTAAGTTACCTGGCTCTGTCTTCTGAGAACCAAACTAAAGAAACTACTGGAAGGAAAAGTTGGAATAAAGGGGGACTAAAATAAACACAACAGTATTAGGGGGAAACAAAACTAGAAATTTTATTGAATACTTTAAATACAGTTGACAGTTACATAATCGGGTAATTCAAGCCTAAATATAAATCCTTGCCTCATGGCAGAAAAAAAAGGGAATTAGAATTAACATTAGATGTCTCTGTGACCAAAGCTTACCTAGGGAATTTACGCAAATTTAAAGAAACTAATTAAAAGGATCATCTGAGCTCTACCCCTAATAAAGGCCCCTCTTAAAAGGCATGATAAAATGATGACTGGGGAATTCCCCAAAGGACAGACAAATCTCTGATATTATGACAGCTAGAATGTTGGAAGACGGCAAAAGTCCATGAAAGAGTTTCTTTAAGTGAAAACTCACCAATCTTCGGCCGCAAAAGGAGCCTCACCTCATCACTTTATGCGCCGGAGGAGTCGGGGCTCCGCATCTCGGAGAGGCGGCGTCGGCCCGGTCGTGGGCACAGGCGGCGACATGGGCGTCATCTGGATCAGTGACTTTAAATGGGGAGTCCTGGAAGATGGTGAGGACTGTCCGGTCTGGGTGCATTAGGTCGACGGGGCCACAGGTGAGAGCCGGCCGAGGGTGATACTTCGCCGTCATCTACAGCTCCGTCCGTCGAGAGAGCTCCGCAACGGGCTGGAGGCTTCAGGTCAGCGACCCCAGCGGGGTGGTCCCGGAGAAGTCCTAGGAAAAGCGCGCAAGCCGTCAACAGCGGTCTCGGATGATGCCTCTCAGCAGAGATGGGTGATGAAGATCTCGAAAAGATGACGAGAGCATGTCTCCAAAAGGGTGTGACGAAAAATTGTCGAGCAAATGGGTCATGTTTCGATGCGGGGGTGGAATATATTAACAAAATTGGCATGCATTACGCTCGCCACTACATAATATTTTTGTGCATGACACCCTAGCAGGAGGGTTGCCGTAAAGACGATGTCTTCCGAGATTCCAGTATCC
Organism: Amaurobius ferox; assembly: GCA_951213105.1. NCBI lineage: Eukaryota > Metazoa > Arthropoda > Arachnida > Araneae > Amaurobiidae > Amaurobius > Amaurobius ferox. Next base: position 18,919,646 of record OX578143.1, read on the forward strand.
CTGGATGCCAATCTCGCTAATCACATCCCCCAGTTCGAAGAAAACATAACTGTCTTCCTGGATTAGTGGAAAACTATATGACAAGTTGTTGAATATTTAAAAAAACTTGATAAAGTAAACATTATAAATAAAACAGGTACTAAATTGGTATAAAATACCCCTTTTCCCTGTTCCATATATAAGTTAAGGTATGGAATAAGATATACATGTGGTAAAGAAGGATGAAAATTTTTTTTACTACACATTTAGATGAAAGTATTTTTATAAATCATATATGTAAGGCAGGTACTTAAGGTATTAATCCCCTTGTTCCCTGCATAAACACATGGTGTAAAGTTAAGAATTGTGTGTACGATGAAAAATTGCAAAACAGAAACATTGCTTTGCACGATGAGCTAGGCCTTTTCTAGCTCCCAATAAAAATTTGAAATTGAATAATTTGAATAAAGTGAAAAGCATTTCCGAAACCATGTACTTTATCAAGGGCCATACATGTTTCGTTAATGCAGATCCTACGTTTCTGTGTGCATTACTGTAAATTGTATTACAGAAATAATGCACATGGCCCGACGTAGAAGAAAATATGAATTGGATCAGATATATAAGAAATCAAATATAATAATCAAATATACCAGCGTGTGGCTAAGTATTTATAGGAGAATACAATGTAACGAAAAGACATAATATAATAATATAAATGTATTTACCCCTTGCGCTGCATAGCTGTGTAGATTATATGATACTGACTAGGCATTTTAACTCAATACAGGTTACGGTTAATTCTATATACTAAGTTTTCAACTGTTGGAAGTGAAACATGGAGATGAAAAATTATTTAAAATTGTTTCTGCATGATCTGTCAATATGTTGCTGTAATTGTAGCAAGGTGTTGAATTTAAAATTAAAATGTATTTTAATAAAAGAAAAAATAAGGTTTGGAGCTTAGGTATTTTGGATAGTGATGTTCATGAATTTAAAAAGATGTTCTTTGTAGTAACAAGTTGTATTTAACATTTTAATTCTTAATAACTGGTGATTAATAATATTTTTATATACTGATTTTGAAAGATTGGATGAATAATGATCGAACTTATTTACTTTGAAGTTATAAGTTTCTGTTTTGTCGTATATTTTAAATTTTAATGTGTCTGCATTTTGAATTTTTAAACTAACGTCTAGATAATTGATCCAGTTGAATATATATACATTTTCAATTAGTTGTAGATTAGGCGGATAAAAATTAAAGTTTAATATAGGTGTTTCCTTAGTAATTCTAATAATTATTAGATCATCAATAAATCTGTATATGATATGATTGTTGAAAGGGTACTGAATTTCGTAAACATGTAGATAAAGGTTGGCCAGTATTGTAGATGAGATTCCTCCCTGTGGTATTCCCTTATTTAATTTGTATATGCAATTTCCTTGAGATAGATACTGTTTGAACAGAATGAATTTTAATAATGTTTTGAATTTTGGAAAAAAGATGTTTTTTGATTGAGTAAATTGTTCATATAAATTTATTATGACTTTATATAAATCATTAATATCAATTTTATTAAAGGGGTCTTTGAAATCAAAAGTTTTAATATCATATATGTAAGGTAATTGTTTTAGGTGATTAATCAGTTCTAAAATTTTTGATTATATGTGTTTGTTTTGTAGTAAAATGATCATAAATTTGATTTAGTATAATTAGAAGTTGTTTGTCAGCAGCATTGGTGTGTGAATTAAATCCTATAGTAACAGTTTTAAAAGAAATTGGTGATTTATGGAATTTAGATATGAGTATCAGGTAAGGAAAATTAAGATTGTGTTTATGTTTAAGAAGTTTGTAGTAAGCAGTAATTTGTTTACTTATTATAGTGATATTAGAGTTTATAGGAGTTAATGAAATTGAGGTATGGAGTTGCAGTTTCAGTTCGTCCAAATAAAATTTTTTGCAAATAAATGAATAATTACTTGATGCCTTATCAACATAAGTGATTACAAATTTGTCTTGTAATAACTTGATCTCTTTAAAGATGTCTTGGTAATTATGCGTATATTTTGGTATAGGAAATTGTTGAATCAATTGTTTTACATGCCAGGTAACTGGTACTTGCCAGCTCTTAAAGGCTTCAAAAGGGCAGTGATATTTACCTGAAATTTTATATAAATATTTATCTAGATCAATGCCAAAAGCTTGTATTATTTTTTCTTTATTATATAGTAGTGGTAGTCTGTATTTGGATCCATAGCTGAGAAATTATTTGAGACGAGGTTCCTGAACTAAATTGAGATTGCCGGTGATTACATATCCATGATGCTGGTCAATAAAGGGTAGATAGCATGATTCAGTACACGAACAAGATAGAGAGTTGTTCAACTGTTTTGATAAAAGATTGCAGTTGTATATTTTACGTCCTAATGGTACTGGATATTTATATGCTTTAAATTATATTAACATTTTAATTGGAATGAAGGATTGGAATTTTTCAAAAATTTGTGTGAAGTTGAAATAATTAAATATAGGATTTGTGTAATTAATAACACAATAAGATTGGTTGTTTTTTTCTTTTTGGTGTAAAAGTGTGAGGTGAATACCTAGCAGTCTTGCTTTTATTGAAAGGTCAAAAAGAGGGTGTCCGAAGTGTCTTTTGTTATTAAGATCTATAAGTGAAATATAAAGTTTATTTAAATGTTGCTTTTTGATGGAAAATACCCAGTTTCTGATTTTTTTCCAATCGTAGTTAGATTCAAAAAGTTTACTAAGATTATTTAGTTGAGATTTGAAGTCTAAATATATATATATATATATATATATATTTATGCATTATTTTCGATTAAAATCCTTTAATTTTTATTTATTTATATATATATATATATATATATATATATATATATATATATATATATATATATATATATATATATATATATATATATATATATATATATATATTTATGCATTATTTTCGATTAAAATCCTTTAATTTTTATTTATATATATATATATATATATATATATATATAACTTCGAGTTATACTAAATCTTGTTTTTCGTTATTCAATTCATTCAGTAAATTAGACGTAACAATTTGGAGGAAATATCGTCTGCAGAATATATTAATTTTGACTGTTAATATACTGGTTAGAATTGAAAGTAATTTGAATTTATATTATATTTTATCAGCAAATTTTGGGAAATTTAAATACTATTGTGGTTCAGTCTTATTTCCTTAAATGCATGGTTTTATTCTGTATTAAAAAATCTATATCATACAACCGAGGGAGACAGACTGGCTAAGGTAAGTGTGGGGAACCTTTTTGTGTTGGAAGGCCACATTGAGGTAAGCTGCCTTCCAATAAGGCGCCGCATACAAAAATGTTTATTACATTTAACGCAAAATTCAAATCTTTAGTGGAAAATCTAATTAAAATGTACAGTTTAAAAATAAAGACAGTTCTTTGAGAAGGCCGCATTTGATGCCCAGAAGGCCGTAGGTCCTCCAGTCCTGGACTAGGGATAAATTACGCAGTTCAAACTGCTAAAGGTAAAAACTTGAATCTTTGTAATCACGTGAGACTTGACCTATAAGTAATAAGAAAATCAAAAATCTTGAAATTTTGTTTGAAAAATTTATAAAAACATGTTTTGTTCTAAAATTCTCATACTCGAGAATGGCTAGACACACAAAATTTGTTTTTGTATCATCCTACGCAGAAAAAAAAATATTCTAAATTTTCTTAATGAACAACTCTGTTGACTCAAAATCAACCATTATAGAGAAATTCTGATTTATTGTTACAGCAGGCGATTTCTTTTTTAATATATTTTATCAATGAATTTATTTATAGTTTTTTATTTCATTGTGGTAACTCTGACAACCGAGTTACGTTTCAAATGCCGAAATAGATTCTTGGCAATAGATTCTTTCAAATCAAGCTAACGAAAAATTATACTATAAGGAATTGAAAAGGTTTAAAATGGTGTAAGATACAATAATCGGGAATGAAATAGCATTTTACATACAGCAATTTCCGTGTTAATAAAACTAAAAAATATGCGCCATTTTTTATGCTTAAAGTTTGAAACGGTTTTTGATATTCAGAACTTTTATTACGTGTGTAGCTAACTCATTTGAAGCATCGCGAATTATAATGGCTAGTTTTGACATAATTGCAGAACTGAAAGAAAGTGCTATTTTATAAATAAAATAAATCCCAGGATTGTGACATTTATAATATCCCTTGATTTTCAGAATTACTATCACTGGTTAAGAGACATAAAAAATTTGCAGTATCTTATTAAAATTGTTTTCTGAACAACTTCCTTTTTTCGGTTATGATACTTTTAAAGTAAGAGTGCGATATTTTTAAAATTGTGTCATTTGCAATATTCTTTCTTTTGACCCAGACCGTCCGACCTACCAGAAGGTGTAAGGTATGTTCTTGGATAGGCGGAACAGTGTCACTCAATTTATTTATTTATTTATTTATTTATTTATTTATTCAATTTACGTGGCAACTACAGATGAAATCCAGTTACAGTAGCCACACAAGAAATTAAAAAGTACAGAACATAGGATAAAAGAATACTAAGTAGTAAACATGTCAAGCGCATTGAAACAGGCTTTTTTAAAACAGGCAGGAGTCAAGTTAAATATATCAATATCAGCACAATAGGTATTATATAGATCAACAAATTTATAGATAGAATAGCATTTAATGTAGTTGCGTTTAACAGTAGTATTGTGAAAAAGAGTTTTTTTCCTGGTATTATTGACAGGTATGTGGAATTCCAGGCAAGAAAGTAAAGTAGGGCAATCAATAGTATTATTTAAACCCTTATAATAAAACAAGAGGCAGGACCAGCTTCTTCTTTTTTTAAGAGACATTAAACTATATTTCTGTCTGAGTTCCCTTGTATGCATATCATAAGGATAATAGCCAGTCAATCTGTAATCAATAGTACGTAATAGTTTATTTTGCACGATTTCTATCCGTTGAGAATGTAGATTGTAAACAGGGTCCCAAATCATTGCACAATATTCCAAGATTGGTTTAACAAGAGTATTATAAATACAACTAATCGTATCAGAACTGGCAAAAACACGAGATCGTCTTAAGGTGAAACCAAGTCTTTGGTAGGCTCTTTTAATAATATTATCGATATGTCTCTAAAAGTTAAAAGTATCATCGAAAGTGACACCTAAATCAATAATATGAGTACATCGAGATAGCGATGAATTATTTAAAATATAATTGTAATTAAGAATATTATGGATCCCAGCAATGCTCATAACATAGCATTTAGAAATATTTAAACGAAGTTTATTTAGTACAGACCAGTTCTACAGTTCATCTAGATCTCTCTGCATCAGTTCCCAATCAGTTAATGAGTTGATTTTCATATAAAGCTTCAAATCGTCTGCAAACATAAGACATTTAGCTGTTTTAAAAATCCGTGGAATTTCATTAATAAAAATTTAAAAAAGGAGTGGGCCCAGATTAGAACCCTGAGGAACACCAGAGGAATTACTGTATAGTCTAGAGTTTACACCACAGTACTTTACAGAATACAGTCTATCTGAAATATAAGAGTATAACCAAGTCGACAAATCAACACTAAAACCGCTAGTAATCAGTTTACGGGTTAATAACCCCAGATCGATGTGATCAAAAGCTTTACTAAAGTCAGTATAAATAACATCAAGTTGTCTCTTGGTTTTAATAGCATCAACAATGTCACTGGTAAGGCAAGCTAAATTAGTTACAGTTGATCGTTTTGGCATAAACCCATGCTGGTAAGGAGAAATCCATTGCTTAATTTGGGAAAAGATCCTTTCATGCATAACACATTCAAAAACTTTTGAAAAAGGGGAAAGAATGGTAATAGGCCTGTAGTTCGAAATATCATGCTTGTTGTTCTTTTTATGTACAGGAATAACTTAACCATATTTCCAGACATTGGGAAAAGCCATAGTTTTAATCGAAATATTAAACAAAATAAGCAAAGGGTAAGTTAGAGTGTCAGCACAACCTTTGATAATGAAAGAAGGAACATCATCACAGCTTAAAGACTGGCTGGATTTTAACTTCTTTAAGGCTTTGACAACATCATTTTCAGTAATATATGTAACCTTAATTAAGTCAATGTTATTGAGTTCACAATACTTGGTTAGCAGTTCAAAATCAACAGGTTGGCTACTTTGGATATAAACAGATTCAAAGAAATCAGCAAAGCAGTTTGCAATATCATTAACAGTAGAATAATCAGTATCATTATAACTCATTGTTGAGCTCCCATGAATACCAGGCGAATCACCTTTACAAAAATTCCAGAAAGCCTTAGGGTTCTTATTGAGTTCTTGTTCCATGATAGCAACATGATTGGTAAAATCAGTTGTGATTCCATCTTTCACAGATTTGCGTAGTCTATGAAATTCCTGTAGATCACTTATATCACCACCTCTAATAGATTTTTTACGATATTTTTTTTTAATTTAATATTATGGATAGTGCTAGAAGAATACCACGATTTATATCTCCGCTTAGTAGGAATATATTTTGGTATACATAAGTCAAATATCCCATAGACACACTCATAAAAACTCGATATAGCATCATTAACATTTGTATATGTATTTAGAAAGTTCCAGTCTGTATTATAAAAGTAGTCATATAGCATAGGATAGTTGGCCTTTCTAAAGTTATATTTCATATTATTATTAATTCGATGATTTCTACTCACCTTCTTAATCAATATAGTTCCCTCCAGAGCAGGATGGTATGGATCCTCTTTAACGAAACTGAGGGTAGAATGTTCAATAATGATCTGTTTATAGTTAGTTAAGACAAGATCAAGAATTATGCCATATTTATTACAAACAGTGTTTAATTGATCAAGATTTAGGAACTGCATAAAGTTAGAAATAGAATACTCAACTTGAGTGTGGCCAGATAGGGTACCAGTATTGGAATGGTTGAAATTTACAGAAGAAAGATTAAAGTCTCCAAATATAAATATATGATCCGGCGAAGTACAGAATTTTTTTTCAGCGCTTTTAAAGAAACTTTCATATTTATCAACAGTAGTATTAGGCACAAAGTATATGACACAAATATAGAATTTGGAGGTATGAGAAGCGCAGACACGAATCCATAAGCACTCATTTTCAAATGACACATCAGTTAGTTCAATAGAATCAAAGGCTTTTTTTACGGCAATAAGTACAGCGTCCGCCCCGATGTAGTCCAGTAGTAACCGGATCTCTATCACACCTAAAAACATTATAGTCCTTATCGAAGATTTCACAACTACCAATATCACCATTCAACCATGTTTCAGTTAGGCAAATGATATCAAAGTCATGTGTTAAGGTATTGACATAAAACTCGTTTGTTTTCGCTCTCAATCCACGTACATTTTGATAATAAAATTTGAACTCCTTTTTCATATCCCTCGTTACATTGGCATGCTTGTCAGGCACAGGAACTGAAGTGTAGTTATATTCATTTGAGTAATTTGCTGTTGGATTATCTGATAGTCATTTACTTTCTGTTGAGCTATCACCAGTAACCTGGTCACATGCATCATTAGGATTATATTCAATAGGCTTATAGTTTACTGTTTCCCTAACAGTTTGTCGAGGACGACCTAAGAATTCAGATACTTTGAGACCAGCTGGCCATATACTGGGATCCGAGAGTTCTTGGTAACGTTCCTTATTAGTTGACAGTACAAAGGAAGCATAATGGTCTATATTTCTAGTCTTTAATTTGACACAATCAAATCCAAAGTTTAAAAAGTTCAGACTCTCCGTGACATCCGTGGGCAGAGTTTCTGGATGGTAGAAGCTTACAAGTACTCGTCTCATGGGTTTTTTTATAACCCTGATAGAAGCACCCTCACGTAAACCCTCAACAGGAGCCGGTCGCCTTTTCAGCATGGTATTACCATTTCCAACTAGATTGTTTCCCATAGGTGGCACATTTTGTTGACGGAAATTCTCATTTTGCATTCTGGTACCCTCAATACCCCTTTTATAATTATGTGATGCCAGATTATGATTACTAGTATTTCTCTTTACAACAGACGAATAGTTCATCGGATTATGAGTTTTATCAGTTTCATACTTAAGATTACTGACCTGATTTTAGACCTGAACAGTGACATCCACAGATACCGTACCCTCCTTTCCCTGCCACAAACCTCTCGGAAGGGCTTTCAGGCTCACAGATTGAACGTGCCCGTACACTGGGATAGTTTGGCCAGCGCTGGGAATCGAACTCGGGTGTTCCGAGTGCAATCCCGGTGCTTTAACCACCGGGCTATTCCGTCCGAACTGTAATATTCTGCTGTTTCTTTTCTAGATGTTTGCAGTCTATCCGCTGTGAAAGGCCCATGCAGTGGCGCATTTACTCAGTGGTATTACGAGAAGGGACAGGACGAATGCTATGAGTTCTCTTTCAGTGGTTGCCAAGGGAACGCCAACCGCTTCAACAGCAAGGAAAGCTGCTACCAGAGGTGCAAGAAGGAGCCGGTCGCCACGGAACCTCCCCAGATAACGAGTGGTAAGTATCAACATAAAGGAAGCTATCCTATGATTTATAGGGCTTCTAGAACAGCACCTCAATAACTTTGTAAGGAAGAGTTCATGAGTGTGCACATTAGGTCTCTCTATAGTAAATTGACCATGCTCTATCGAATGAAAATGATCGCAGCGCCCCTTAGTAGATTATTTAAAAGCTTAAGATAACGAACTCCGCAATAAAGCGAGATAGACGAAAAAAAGCTAATTACGTAAAGTTGAAGTTGTAAATAATTGTCTAATTTGCAGGAATCGGCACAAAAACTGTTCCAGAAGGCATTTATTTGGCAGAAGGTTATCGACGAATGGCTGTCCTATACAGGAATGCTAAAATAAATAACTCTTGCATACACAGGAATCTATGTTCAAAATGTTTTTCGTCAGCAACAACGCACATTTGAATTCTAGAAAGAATATTATTGCATACTTTAACAAGCATTGCAGGTGTCCCCGTGTTAGAGGACCTTATAACACTACATTTTGACGGGTTTGTTTGTTCCTGGTATCTATTCCTACTCATCAGACAATGCTTTGCAACTTTGTAATTGGATTTTTTTCGTTTGTCTCGCTGAGGGGTTCGTGAATCCAAATTTTTACATTATCCACCAGGGGCGCTGCAAGCCCTGTCATTCGATCGGGCGTGGTCATTTTACTGTTGATAGACCCAACTGATGGACCATTCCTCACAAAGTTATTGGGGCTTCTTAGGGACTTTAACCCCTTATATTTAGTTTCAGTCCGAATTCATATTTAACCGTGTTCTTTCTCGATGTGTATTCTTAGATGTGTGTAGCTTGTCCCAGGAGCCCGGCCCCTGCCTCGGATACTACCGCATGTGGTACTACGACAGCTCGGACAACGCCTGCAAGTCTTTTGTGTACGGAGGGTGCGACGGCAACGAAAACCGATTCGAGAAGAGGCGCGAGTGCGAGCTACGCTGTGTCAAGAAAGCGCCTAAAGGTACATGTCAAGCCCCTACTACACGACAGTAATTTGGGACAACAAACCGTTCGCAAAGCAGCTTTTTAACAACGTCCAAACAACGTCCCAAAGCTGTTTTGCGAACGGTTTGTTGTCCCAAATTACTGTCGTGTAACAGGGGCTTTAGATACGGAATTCTTGTGTTTGAAATTGAATGTGTGCTCTTCCCCACCCCCAGTTTTTTGCTTTTCCAATAGTGTATAATGTTTTGCAAATTTAATCTAATTCAAATGGATGCCGCACTACGTTTACCAAATATTTCCGGAATTGCTCAGGAAAAGTTGAGCAAAGTGTATAAGCACAAATAAAATGACAATGCAGCATACAGCTGTTTCGAGCATACGTTGGATTCCCCTTCGTCAGTGCAAGAGAACCAACAGACCCGAAGTCCAAAAGAGGAATGCGGGCATTCGGGTTTGTTGGTTCTCTTGCCACAAAATTTGAAGACATTATTGGATTAAATAATTTATAAATTATCGACGGACGGTTTATAAAATTATTTTTTCAGGAGGAGTATGATATATTTAGGAGTTTCTGAAAACAAAAAAATGAACGGTGGATGGTGCGTCAACTTTTGTATATCGTATTATAAAAATCGGAGAGATTTTAAACACACGAAAATTATATATATTTTTAAGAATTCATTAAAATTTATCTATTTATCGTATGGGCTCCATTTAAAGAGTTGCGTGAAAAAAAATTTTTTTTCAATCTTTCCGATGGTGTCACGATGGAAACTTTGTGATAATATTTTAGGTCGTAAATGAATCGATTTGTGTGAATATCGCCCTAAAACAGAAAACAACTAAAAAACTAATTCGAAAAAAAAAAAAAGCCCATGGGCATTTTTATGTCGAGAAATACCTCTGTACCAAATTTCCTGATCGTACGACGCTTAGATTTTGCGCTACAGACTACACACACACACCGGATATCTTCCTTCATTATGTAAAATATATGAATATAAATAAAAATGAAGAGTTTATAGCTTTATTAAATTTAAAATGCCTTTAAAATACATTTGTTTAAAAATATTTAATTAACTAAACTTCAACATTTGCAAATTTGAATATTTGCTTCGAATGTGAATTTAATTTTTTTTTTAAGATTTAAAGTATTTAAATACTAATGTTTAAACGTTTTTTAATGTTTTAAAACGTTCCAGTTTATAAAAAACAGCTTTGGCGTTAAACAAAATTAAAAATTATCTGTTATAGCTTGATTTCTTATATTATTCACGACCTCATTTAAGAATTGCGCCTCGTCCAGTGAAAGCCAGCGCCTGTAGAAGTTGTTTCCTCATTGCTGTTGTTAGTGTGCAGGAAAGCTATTTTAACCGCGCTTGTGCGTAATTACACTGGGTCGACGATACAAAAGGAAATTTTTGTTTTCCGAAATTCAGTTTTTATACAGTAGACCGTCTTTTATCCAAATCTGGATTATCTGAAAGAAAATTTTCGAGTTTATTTTCTAAAGTTCAAAATATATATTAAAAAACAATTAACTACGAATTGTTATGACGGTTCGGTGCGCTGGCAAATGCTGGTAATTTATTTTTATCTTAACCTTTTGCTTACGGTTGGGATAGCGTCAATCCCAAGCGTCCATGGACGCCAATGCCTGCAAAGGGGGATCGAACTGTTTGGGATAGGGTATGTCAAATACCTGTCTTTTTGAGAGGTTCTTCGTTTGGGATGGACGCTGTCCCATCCGTAAGCAAAAGGTTAAGTAAGCTTAAGTATTTTTAACATAAAGTACCTTGAATTGCTGAAATTTAAGAACAGTTTCCTGTTTATTTGCATTTAGGATTATCCGAATTAAAATTTATAGAAGGTAGTAAAAATGTTGCCATACTATTGCTTTCACTAAACAGTTTTCCTTGAAACATCTATTTCACAAGATTTGTTATAGATAGAGATTAGATAATGACTGATATATAGATTTAGCATTAAATTCCGAAGGGGGGGGGGGTTTCACTAAGAACTTTCTTTTCCGGTTCAAAAATTTCATTTTACTTCGCATCTATCGTACATTTTTCATGATTGTCTGTAAATAGAGGTTAAATAGAGTGTTTTACTACGGATTTCCACTACCGGTAATTTTTCCACTTCCGTTTCAAAAATATTTCTTGAAACATCTATGTTTCAAGATTGGTAGATAGATATATAGCTTAAATGATGAATGATGTCAATTCAGCATCAAATACTGGAGGAAATAGGAGATTCATTAAGGATTGCAGCTTCCAGTTCAAAAAAATTCCTTGATAAATTTATTTCTAGGAATTAGGTATAGATAAAGCTTACATCATGACTAATATAGATTCAGCATCGAATACCAAATGAGAATGGGAAGGGGGGGGGGGAGTCACTCAGAATTTTCACTTCTGGTTCGAAAAATTTCCATGAAACATCTATTTTTCAAGACTGGTTATTAATAGATTGTGCTTACATGATGACTGATGTGGATTTCGAATTGATTTCCAGAAGGGATGAGAGGGTTCACTAAGGATTTCTGGTTTTGGAGATGTTCCTTCAGGATTTTACAAATATTCGTATGACTACGAAATAAGCATGCAAAGGAGGATAAAAATGCTTAATAGTTTCATAGTTCAGCAAAAATGAAGTGCACACATGCTTTACTACTATATGGAGGCTCCTTTATATCGAACTTAACAAAATTATCGATACTTTCTTTTATAATTCATATAAATAATAATAAGCTGAAAACTGTGTTTTATTAATGGTTATGCATTTTTACTTTCCTTATATACATAGTATAATGTATAAGGAAAGTATTGTGACGGGGTCGAAAATTCGAATTCAAGTTTTCGACGGGAGAGCACGTTTCAAGCATCCCTGATCACAAATTGAATATTTTTGAGGTGATGTCTGTGTGTGTGTGTGTGTGAAAGTATGTGTGTGTGCGTGTGAAAGTATATGTGTGTGCATGTGTGTGTGTGTGTGTGTGTGCGTGTGCGTGCGTGTGTGTGTGGAGACGATATCTCACGAACGAATGGAGAGATTCGAATGAAATTTGGTACAAAAATTACAATCCATGAATACTGGAATCTTATTGTTTTTAAATATAATCTAATATTCAGAACCCCCTAAATTTTCGAATGAAATTTTGAAAAAATCATCAAAAAATCAAAACCTTTAATAAAGTTACGCAAGTAGACATTTCTTATGTAATTTTTCCTTAGAAAACAATTGATATAAACTTTATAACGCTAGCATGAACCATTCTTGAGATATTCACATTTTTCAAATAAATTTATCAAAAAATCTCATAAATTAAAAAAAATATTAACTGTTGAAAAATATGTTTACTTTTCATATGTAACCTCATGCCATAAATTTGGTGACATCTTTCTCGTGGATTTAACTCATTCCATTCATGAGAAAAGATACTTTGAGTAATACTTTTGTATTTGAACGCCAATATTTATTTATTTGCTATAAGAATAACTAATTTCTCCGTCCATAATGCTTGGCGAGATTTTGGCGACGAATTTGGCGGAATGTCGCCAACTTGGCGACTTTTTTAAATGTTGCCAAATTAACGAAAATCTCACCAAATGGATGAAAATGACGCTAAATCATTGAAAATGACGACTAATTGACGAAAATTCAATATCTTGGAGAGAATATAAGTATCTACTAGAAGAATAACCTATTTTTTTTGTAAAAGTAGTAAATTCACTGTATTATATAAGGAATGTCATGTGCTGCCCACATCAGATTTTTTTATTTATCTTCAAATAAAATATATTTTCAATAAAAGAGGTATAGATATTAATTATACCATATTTATAGATAATGGTTGCATTTTCAGAATTGTTATTTCTTCCCGGATAAAGTATCCAGAAGCCATTCGATCCGGATAAAATAGTTGCTATTCTTGCTTATGAGTTTTTCATTACTCAAAGTTCCTGCATTAGATAACATGCACATGTGCAAACTTTTTATCATTGTTTAGAATGAATGAAAATAAGTGATTGCATTGAGTAATTTTCAGGAGTGTTTGGGTAATTACAGTTTAATTTCCACAACTGTAGAATATAAACACAAAATAAAACAGTATAAAAGCAACTTTCTGTGATAACGCAAATCTATGATGACTAGTGTATAGTTTTTATTTTGGTAACTATCAGAATGCAGAATTTGATGAATAATACAGAATTAATTAATCAAATGATGACATTTTCTGACAACGAAACTACACGAATACTGCTGCAATTGTTGTAAAAATACCTAATAACAAATATATTTGTTTGTTACTTTCCTTATATACAATAATGTATAAGGGAATATTATGACGGGATCGAAAATTCGAATTCGAGTTTTCGACGGGAGAGCACGTTTCAAGCATCCCTGATCACGAATCGAATATTTTTGAGGTGATGTCTGTTGAAAAACGATTGACATAAACTTTGAACGCTAGCATGAACCGTTCTCGAGATATTGCACATTTTTCAAATAAATTTACCAAAAAATCCCATAAATTAAAAAAAAATATATCAACTGTTGAGAAACATGTTCACTTTTCATATGTAACATCTTGCGATTAATTTGATGACATCATTCTCGTGGCTCTTGCTCGTTCCAATCATGAAAAAATATATTTTGAGTATTACTTTTGTATTTGAACTCCAATAGTCATTTATCCAATAGTCATTATTGAACTCCAATAGTCATTATTGTAAGAATAATTTATTTCTCCGTCCATAACGCTTGGCGAGAATTTGGCGGAATGTCGCCAATTTGGCGATTTTTTAAAATGTTGCTAAATTAACGAAAAACTCTCCAAATGGATAAAAATGACTCAGTGATAAAAATTCAATATTTTGAAAAGAATATAGATATATAAGAATAATATATTTTTTTACTGTAAAAGTAGTAAATTCACTGCATTATATAAGGCAAGTCATGTGTTGCCCACATCAGATTTTTACTTTCCATGCATTACATGGTAATGTATAGGGAAAGTATTGGAATCATACCGAAAATCACAACTCGAGTTTTCGACGGATCTACACGTTTCGAGACCTCTAAAATACGAAAAAACTATTTTTAGCGTGACGTCTGTGTGTGTGTCTGTCTGTGCAACGTATGTATCCACTCTAACTAAAACACTACTGGACCGAATTTCATAAAATTTGGTAGATAAGTCACTTGGGTGAGACCCTGGTGCTGATTAGTTTTTGGTAGGATTCATAAAAACAGAACCCGCCTTCTTTTGTGGAATGGCCCGTAAAAATTTCATTTATCCACTTTAGCTAAAATACTAATTTCACAAAAATCAGTTGATAAGTCGCATGTAGGTTACCCTGGTGCTGATTAGATTTTGGTACGATTCGGAAAACATAACCCTCCGTTTTTTAGAAATGACCCGCAAAAATCATTAAGGCCTAAACTAAAAAACTACGTATGCTCAAATATATCTATTAAATGCTTGTTTTATATGTAATTTTTAACGATAAAAAGAACAAGACCAACCCCATTACACTAGGACTACCGTTTTCGAGATATTTTAGTTTTTTCGTATTTTCTCTACGCCACCTTTGAAAATAAGTACAGTTACCAAATGAGAACAAAAATTGAATTATAAGTGAATTAAATTTAATCGAAATAAAGAGAACGTGGATATAAGTCTGCAGGAAAAGTCATGTGCTGCCCATATCAGATTTTTAATTTGTTATTAAAGCTGACGACAGCATGTGCGTTATGTCAAAACCTAACACATAACTTGCTTCAAATTTGTCCATGCATAATGGTTGCTTGAACAATCAAAGATCTTTTTAACGCATTTTAATAATGATTTTAATAATTTGAAAATACACTTGAATAAGATCAGCTATATATTTTTAATTTTGTTAATATTACCTTAACATTAAGAAACAGTTTGGAATGTAACTATTAACTTTTGCCTTTCCCAGCATGTTGCATGCTTAGTGTAGATTTTTGTTTCAGAACCTGTTGGCCCGACAACGGATACAACAAGGAGTGCCAATGAAGGTATTTGAATATTTTGATTTCCTTTTTTCACAAATAAGAATCTTCCGCATTGAAATGCAAATTTTGCTTTTAGTTTTTTAATTGGTAGGCAGACCATCAGCCTTCGTGGTACTTTTACTGGTCACTGAACTTGTACTGAAATAATAAAAAAAAATAATAGAAATGTCTCTATTAAAAGAATCCGGTCCGATGGAGTCGAAATAGATTTTCGTGAATAACATTTTGTAAAATAAAACTAATTTTTGTGTAATATCGTGGGAAAAAAAACTCGATTCAAAATCTGGTTATATACTTTCATAGGGTTTTTGAAGAACTACAAATTCTTATTGTTCAAAGTTAATTCTTTTAGTTTTTGGGGTATAAGCATTACTGGCTGGAAAATCGGAAAATTATCAATCTTCTTCAACTTGACAAGATGATTACTCAAAAACTATAAGAGCTTTTTTTACTGATAAATATATATTTTAATACTAAATTCTCTACATATTTTTGTCGTTTACTATTTGCATCTATATTTTATAGTTTACTATATATTTCAAGTGAAATTTAGAAAAGAAAAAAGTAATAATACTCGCTTAGAGAGCTACTTTTTTAAGTTTTTTCGAAAACAAAGTTCAAAATATTTAAATATTGAAATTATTACATTAACTCATAATGTGGACCCTATTTTCGACAAAAGAAGAAAAATTATTTACATTTTTATCTGTTAGGTTTGGGGTATAAGCGTACAAAGTGCTTACATTTTTCGTAACGCTCTGTTTCTCCGCCATAGAAATGCCAACCATAAATGTTATTTACATAAAAAGAAACTTTTCGTGGTAATCCAAAGATAAGTGATAGTTTTCGTACAATAGCTCTATTTGAAAATGGCAGAATAAGTGGGACAGACGCCGGAAGAAAAGTGAATCTATCTTTGCTTACGGTAAAGCTGACTGGACATTACTGTAAAAGCTATAAATACATGTTCACATAGTTTATCTACACACACCCATTATGCTTATATTGACTAAATGGTTTTTATAGTAACGAAATCGTTTTCGCATGGGCGTTTATAGTGGAGAACAAGAAGAGCACCTCCTCACCCTGGACGTTCAAGGTTATAAAGGTGGGCATCGAGTTAGTCGATATTGTAAAGCAAATCATTAAGTTTACAACCCCGCCCAGGAAAATGTTCTATGGGCGCCCATGCGTTTTTGAATATCAGTTTAGAATCATGTTCATTGAAATATCGAATAACAAGAATTTAATTCTGAATCAAACAATTTCAAGTAATTTTAATATCAACATTATTTATTTAATTGAGATAATCTATAATTTGTGACGAAAAGAATAATTACTGAAGTAGACTTCTTTGCAAAAACTTTTATGGATCTAGATATTTCATTATAATGCGAATTTTGTAAAGAAGGAGATTTGTATCAAATAATCGAGATCGAAATGTGTCGTGGATTTATCTTAATTTCCTTAATTTGCATTATAAATCTATTCGCATACATTTATATTGAATTTTAGATATGATTTATATTTTCAAATCGAGACTTCGATTTACTTAATTTGTCTGATAAAGTTTTTAAAAATTACTGCAGGTCTGTGGTAGAAAATTTTGCAAATTTATTGGCTCACACGCTAGAAAATTCAAGAAATGTAACAATAGAAGTTTCCTGAAATTTACAGGGTTAAAAAACACCCTGTTTCAGATGAAATGAAAATTCTTATAGCATTTAACTTTATATTATAGTATTTGATTTTAAAACTCAAACAAAGGTGAAAACGGACATATGACAAAAAGATTCTTTCAAAATGCAGTTGCTTTGGAGGTACTCAAACAGTGAAGCATTTTGATTCCCATTTCTTTGACATTTACTGAAATTCTGACAGTTGATCATACTACAGGGTGTCCCAAAAAGATTGAAATGCGCTCTAATTCTTTACGCGTTGGAGATAAGTGAGCAATGTAAATTGCAAAAATGTTTAAAATAAGATAGGAAATAAGACTACGTTAATGAAATAGTCATCCCATTCATTTTCAAAAAATGACATTTTTAAAATTTTTATACGACCCCCTCTTACGCAAATTGGGACAATAAAAAAATTTGTATTTTTAATGCAACAAGATCATTAAAAAAACCCACATATCTGTATCTTTAAAATCACTGAATTATGATAAAGGAAAAAAAATTGATTTATGCCACTTTTCCGACCATGTGAGAGGCTGTTTCATCAGTGAAAATAGGGATCATAAACAAATTGACGATGGCAATTGTTTAGATCAAAAATACTTTAATATGTGTCAAATTTTTTTATCACAAATACGTCTAAATAAAGCATTACACAGAGATCATATAAAGCAGCTGTACTCACTACGCGGTTGGGTATCCTATGTATTATCATCCAGTATTTTTTAATTTGATATATAGTCCCCATTTACAATGTTCAATTTTCAATTAAATGTAACTCGCTCAATTTTAAAGATACAGATATGCGGTTTTTTTAATGATCTTGTTGCATTAAGAATAAAAATTTTCTGATTGAACCAATTTGTCTAAGGGGGTCGTATTAAAATTTGAAAACTGTAACTTTTTGAAAATGAATGGGAGGACTATTTAATTAACTAGTCTTATTTCCTACCTTTCTTTCAACATTTTTGTAATTTGCATTGCCCACTTATCTCCAACAGGTAAAGAATTAAAGCGTGTTTCAATCTTCTTGGGACACCCTGTATAGCAAAATACAACAACTGAAAGGAGCAGATATCAATTAAAATTTGTACCCGTGTATTTATGTATAGTATATCTACACATTTTTTTAGTTTTCATTAGAATTTTCAAAAGAAATTCTGAACTACAATTTTTGAGTTTATGGAATCCTTCCCGCAGGTCCATAAAATGTTTCTTTCATTTTGTATGTACACAGTTTTAGATTTCTTTTATGACTGCGTTTGGGAAAATTTTGGAATAGGTTCGCCAATTGTTGTATGTTATAAATATTTTAGACATTTATTTTATTTCAGCTCTAAAATAGTTTAGAGAGTGGGTATTTTATTCTTATTTTTAGATCGGAGGATTTGTTTGTAGCAGATTCATGAATTTCATCCTACTTTTTTCGGTGTTCTTCCTTATATCCATTAAATTAATTCTATTTGCAAGTTTAACATATAGAAACTATTTCTAATTGGGGTTTCATCAAGAAGATAATCATTGCGCAGAGAGAGAGAGAGAATGGTCCAATTTGATATTTTGATGTAGAATAACGTCTTTGTCGCCATATTAGGAGTGATGAAAAAGGATGAGATTTTGAAAGATGCTCTGCGTGTAATAGTCTGAACGGAGCAGCAGTGTTATCAAGTGTTACATCGAGGTTGTACACGTTTCCCATTCCTTAATTATTTCCAGTATTTACTTTCCCCCACATGATGATTTTCCTTCCCTTCTCTTGGAACTTTCCCCTTTAAATTTTTTTAATTCAAATTACCTTCTCTTAGGAGACTTTAATGCCCGAGCACGTATGTGGGGTTATGGTTTTACAGACCGGAGGGGTTTGGATTTAATTGATTTCTGTCTTGAAAATAACTTGTTGATCTGCAACGACCCTAGCATTGGTCCTTCTTTTGTCTCCCATTCTGGTGTAGGTTACCCTGACCTCTCTCTTACCAACTTTTCATTTTTTGACACTATCCGCAGCTGGGAGATCCTCCCTGACGACACTCTTAGTGATCATCGAATGATACAGATCTCAATCAACCTTAACTCTTCTGTCCCCTGTGACTTTTATCTAAAAACAAACTACAATATTGGCAGATTTATCTTTAAATTCAGATCACACATCAACTACCTCGATTCTCTCCTTGGAAAAATTAATGATACTTTCTCCCTCGATGATTTCTTTATTAACTTCACCCTCTTGATAAAAAACAGTGCTTTCTCCTACATCAAGAAAAAGAAAACTTCAACCTCTAAGGGTTTCACTTGGTGGAACTCTGAACTGAAAAAACAACGTAATTTTATATCCGCTTTATATAAACGTATTAAATCTCTAAAAAATAACTCAGCACCCCCGGAGGAAATCTCAGCTACCTCTACTAAATATAAATTAAACAGGGCTAAGTATAAAAAACTAATTAAAAAAACAAAATTAAACTCATGGAAATCCTTTTGTTCTAACTGTAACTCCTCATTTGGCACCCATTTCAAATTTGCATTTCAAAAGCATCGTAAGATCAATTGTATAGAACTTCAATTCCCAGATAACATTAACTTAAATCACTATGAAAAAGTTGATAGGCTTTTGGACCATTGCTTCAGGGAAGATGCAGATTTTTCAGGTTTTCCCTCTTTTGACTTGCCTGCCACTGGCTTGGGTGAGGTTTCTCCGGAGGAACTTTTCATAGTCTTCAATAACTTAAAGAGTGGAAGGGCCCCTGGCCCTGACAAAATTGATTTTACCCTTTGGAAAAAATTCTATAAAGCTTTTCCCTCCCTTATTATTAAAATCTGTAACCTTTGCTTCAAATTTTGTCACTTCCCCTCGTGTTTAAAAACAGCTAATGTTCTATTTTTTAATAAACCGGGCAAAGACCCTTCCCATTGCTCTTCCTATCGACCAATCTGCTTACTACCAACCTTTGGCAAAATATTAGAGAAACTATTTATCAACAAACTTAACTTTTGGCTCTCCTCCGGAGAGATTCTCCACCCTCTCCAATTCGGATTTAGAGAACTATGTAGTTGCGAGAATGCAACCCTCAGTTTGATCAACACCATCAATGGGTTCAGACCAGGACATTATGTTTCCCTCACCACCGTGGACATCTGCGGAGCTTTCGATAATTTAAATTGGACAATCCTTCCCAGTAT
Source organism: Amaurobius ferox (assembly GCA_951213105.1). Classification (NCBI taxonomy): domain Eukaryota; kingdom Metazoa; phylum Arthropoda; class Arachnida; order Araneae; family Amaurobiidae; genus Amaurobius; species Amaurobius ferox. Next base: position 18,940,073 of record OX578143.1, read on the forward strand.
CTTCAACAGAATTAACCTACCACCTTCCTTCCAAAATTTTATTTTTACTTACCTACAAAATAGAAAAATCTCCTTTATTGATGGTCCCTCCGTTCATACAAAACAAATCTCTCGTGGAGCCCCTCAGGGCTCTATAATTTCTCCCACATTATGGAATATCTATTTTAATAATATCCTTCTTCTTAACAATGATCAACACTATTTACAGGCCTTCGCAGATGATCTCGCGGTGGTTACCTTCGCTCCTAACCTTCGCTCTCTAGCCATTAAGAACAACTCCATCTTAAATACACTTTCGGAATCTTTGGCTAATCTAAAACTAAATATTTCCCCCTCGAAATGCAATGCCATCATTTTTAATAAAACCCGCTCCAAAATTAAGAAAAATCCTTCCTTCAAAATCAATGGTGTCAAAGTCAACATTTCCAGACACCTTAAATTCCTCGGTATTATCATTGACGATAATCTGAAATGGAGCGCCCACATCTTCCACCTCAAAGAGAGATGCTATAAGATTGCTACAACCTTCGGTAAACTTGCCGGGTGTAACTGGGGAGTAAATAAATCATTTTTAAAAGAGTGGTACTTAACTGTAATTGAAAAGGTTCTCTCCTTTGGGGCGGGTGTCTGGGGTAGTAAATTAACGGGGGCTCAAATTAAAACTCTTCTTTCTCTTCAGAGGATATTTCTCCTCAAAATCTCTTCAGGTTTTAGGACCTCTTCTAACATCTCTCTTTTTTCTCTTACTGGAATTCCCCCCATTCACCTTGTCATAAAAATTTTACACTCAAAATATGCCTTTTGGAAACGTCGTGAAAATCTTTTTTCTAATTCTAATATCCCTGCCCCTTCCCTCTTTGATTTAAACTCCCCCTTTTCTGGCACTCCCCCCTCAAAACGTATCGCCCTCCTGGAATCCTCAGACCCCCTTACTTTTTCAAATATTAATATATTTACTGATGGCTCTTCTCTTGAAGGCAATACAGGCTTTGCAGTGTGTATCTTCAAACATGATGTCCTGGACAGGGTCTATTCATTCAAACTAGATGGTGAGAATACAGTATTCCAGGCCGAAATTGCAGCCATAGATTTCGCTATATCCTGGGCAACCGATAACAACACTAAAGTTAACATCTTCTCCGATAGTCTCTCCTCGATCATGGCTTTCAAATCAATCAATAACAAATCTAACTTTCTTCAAAAAATTAAAACTAAAGCTAATATTTCTAATAAACTTATAAATCTTTCTTGGGTCAAAGCCCACGCGAATAACCTTGGTAATGAGGTCGCAGATCATCATGCTAAATTAGCAACCACTTCTGGCTCTCCCTTACACATCCCCTTCCCTTACTCCCTTCTAAAAAAGCACTGTGAAATTCTTCTTAAAAATCTTTGGCAGTCATATTTAAACGATTATATCTCCCCCCGAACCCATGACCCTGCGAGAATTTCAAAATTTCTTCCCTGTGTTGACCCTGATCTTTTAATTTCCAATCAATATTTAACTTATTTTTTAACGGGTCACGGCCCCTTTTTGGATTATTTACATTTTTTTAAGCATAAATCTTCATCTAATTGCACTTGTAATGTTTATGGTGATGCCGACCACTTTGTCTTTAACTGTCCTTTTTCCCTCCCGTTCCACCTTTCCCGTCCCACTGATGCCAACTCTGCGGCTTGGTTTTCCAGGGTTCTTAAAAACAAATCTTCTATTTCAAAAATTAAAAACTGTATTCTCGCTGCTAGGGAGATTTCTAACAAAATTGCTTGATCAGCCTGGGGGTCCCCCCCTGGTCTGTGAATCCTTCACTGCTCCCCACACTTTCTAAATCTGTTTTATAAAACCTGCTCCCTGTGCCTTGGGCACTATAATATTTTATATGCACCACCTCCTGTAACTCATATGGTTTAGTTTTTATATTTGTACATTAACAGTATATCAATCCTAATCTTTTCGGTATGTATCAAAAACATCCATTGTGTATATATACTTTGATCATGCTTCTTTTTGTATATATACCTAATATGTATCATCCATTATATATCATCCATATCTAATTTGTATCATCCATACCTAATATGTGTCGTCTTCTATGTATCATAAGATTCTATGTATCATTCTATGTATCATTAAAGAATATATACCTAATCTTTTCGGTATGTATCAAAAACACCCATTATGTATATATACTTTGCATACATCCTAACCCGGATTTTTATAATTATATTTTCTCACCCTGACTTTATTCCCTTACATCCTCGGTTTCTCAACTTATACTTTGGTTTTTCATCCCCCAACTGTCATGTGTTTTTGTATATATAATTTTATATGTAATTTTTGTGCTTTTTTTTTGTATTTCTGTGTATTTTATGTATTTCATGTTCTTCGTTTCGTTTTGTTTTGTTTTAGTTGGTTTTACTACTTTTGTGCTTGGGTTTTTTCCCTTCGGGGTTTTCCCCTCTTTTCTTTTTTTTCCTTCTTATGTCTCTCTTGTATTGTATTGTATTGTATTGTTTTTATGTTTTGTTTTGTCGTTGCCTTTCTTTTTTTTGTCTTGTAACTGTGTTGTGATTCAATTTTAACCTGTTTTGTAATGTTTTGGATCTAAAATAAAGTTCCCGGCCACACACTTAGCTGCAGTAAACCTTCGGGTCTGTCGTGTGGTCTGGGTTTTCAACACTTCAACGTATTATGACTCAGAGCCAACGGCCCTACTGTGTTGAAAACACCGGTTCTCGTTAGATCACCGAAGTCAAGCAGCATCGGGCGCGGTTAGTACTTGGGTAGGTGACCACCTGGGAACATCGCGTGCTGTTGGCACATTTCGGGCGCGGTAGCCCGGTGGTTTGCGCGCTGGATTTGCACGCTGTCACAACTACCGCCGTGTACATGTGGAGTACGATCACATTAAACATGTGGATCCGTAAGTCCTTCCGAGAGGGTGGTGGTAGGGGAAGGAGGGTGCGGTCTCTGTGGATGCTTCCCATACTGGGTTCCGTTCTAAATTGGGTGGCACTTCCGGGTCGTTCAAACAGTTACCTTACACCTTTCTGATAGGTCTAACTGTCTGGGTCTCAACAACCACGTTGTTATGACACATTGAGATGACGCGCTCGAGAGAGCAATGCTGCCGAACGCGAGAAAAGATAACGATTGGCATGATATAATCAAATTGCCAAGATTTTATTTTTTTATTTCTGATATTTATTAATTTCTTAATAATTAACTTTGTGACTTATTTCTCCTGTCATGGACCACTGTTGGCAGTTTGTAGAAATAAATGAAAATTTTATGTAACCGTTGTTTCATATGCAAGCATCCGTGTGATACACACACAACCTATTTTTTGCCGAACTATGGGATTGTGCTAATTTTCTGTTTTCAGATGCGGTAAAATATGAAAATAAAACATGCCTATTTCGATGTATTTAAAAATAAATAAATGGATATGGAAGAAATTGTTTTACGGATTCGGTTCAAAAATCGTCTGAAAGAACGTTTCTTGATCTTCGCGATGATATTAAGATGGAAACTATGTGAGAGAGAGAGAGAGAGAGAGAGATAATATCTTCGATCCCTAAGAGACCGATTTGTATGAAAATCGCTCAACATCTTACTTCAAAATAAAATAAATGAAAAACTAATTCAAAGTTAAAAAAAAAAAAAATCGCCAAGGTCTCTCGTCCCAGGAATTCAGTTAACACAGTACCGAATTTCGCGGATGTCCGATGTTTAGACTTTCAAACACACATACACTATATTTTATTATGTGAAAAACATATATAATTAAAAATGAATGCAAATTCAATTTCTCCCATTTTTTAATGCTCCATCAGATGTCTGTCGCCTACCAGTGGAGTCCGGCCGTTGCAACGAAGAGCATCCCCGGTGGTTTTACGACGCCCAGACGCAGAGTTGTCTTCCCTTCGTGTATGGAGGCTGCGAAGGAAACAAGAATAGATTCAAAACTGCTGAAATATGTCTTCGATTCTGTACTGGCATCAAAGGTACGTTATCTCCCTCGGGGGATATATTGTTAAGGATGGTATCGATTGAAAGATTTTTTTCAAGCCCTTTATATATGACATGCTATACTTGTGATCATTTGGACCAACCTTACAGATTTTTCAAATTTTCTTTTGCAAAATTTGAAAAATAAAAAAGTTGCATTAACAAGCCGAATATATAAAGCTTAGTGAAAATACATTAATACTTGTGGCAGCTAACGTTTACATAAAAAATCGACCACACACAGATGGGCATCGCTCAAAAAATGGTCAAAACGTGTTCAGGAGGCCCTAACATATAGTGCCACTAAAATCTCGAAATCGAAAATTTCTGTTAAAACAATACTTTCTCTATACAACATTCTGTAGTATAAGAAAGAAAAAATGTATACAAAATAGAAGTATAATTCTATGAACATTAATAAAACTGACAAACAGCACTCTTATAAACTGGCATCCGCCTGTGCTACTCTACCTTATAGCCGAAGCCACACTATATACTTATAAATGCAAGACATTGCTGACAAAAATTGTTGCCAGATCCACTTATATACTATATGACTGTCTGCACGAGTATACTATGTAAATTTGATTCAGTAACAACTTAACAGTTTCAATCATTGTAGTGAAAAATACCCGTGATACAATTTTTGTTTTCAAGTTCTTTAAAGTGAAGAGTAACATGCTATAAATGAGGTCATTTGGACCAGTGGTTGGAAAAACTACTTTATTATTGTAGTGATCTATAACTACAACTACATTATGATAAATGTAGTTAACTACAACTACTTTTTTAAAAAAAGTAGTGACTACAAACTACTTTTAATATGTAGTCACTACATAACTACTTCTATAAGACGAATTTTGTCACAGCTTCAATTTTCTCTAAAAGTTGATGATGTGTGTATACTGTAGTCATTTAACATACTTATTCTGAATAATTAAAATTGACTGATCAACTTACCAATCTTTACGCTTTTACGCATTGATGTATTCCATCGATGAATTATTGTACGTCGACGAAAGGAGATTTTATTAAAGGATTTTTAAACCTATTACTTTCCTTATATACATAATGTATAAGGAAAGTATTGTGACGGGGTCGAAAATTCGAATTCGAGTTTTCGACGGGAGAGCACGCTTCAAGCATCCCTGATCACGAATCAAACATTTTTGAAGTGATGTCTGTGTGTGTGTATGTGTGTGTGTGTGTGTGTGTGTGTGTGTGTGTGTGTGTGTGTGTGTGTGTGTGTGAAAGTATGTGTGTGTGTGTGTGTGTGTGTGTCAGTGAGTCTGTGGAGACGATAACTGACGAACGAATGGACCGATTCGAACCAAATTCGGTACAAAAATCACAATCCGTAAACACTGGAAGCCTATTGTTTTTATACGTGATCGAATGTTCAGAACCCCCCTGAATTTTCGAATGAAATTTTGAAAAAATCGTTAAAAAATCAAAACCGCTAATAAAGTTACGCAAATAGACATCTCTTATGTAATTTTTCATTAGAAAACGATTGGCATAAATTTTAGAACGCTAACATGAACCGTTCTCGAGATATTGTACATTTTTCAAAAAAATTATGAAAAAGTCACATAAAAAAAAAAATTCCTATTGAGAAACATGTTCACTTTTCATATGTAATACCATGCGATAAATTGAGTGACATCATTCTCGTGGATCTAGCTCATTCCATTCATGAAAAAATATACTTTGAATAATACTTTTGTATTGAAACGCCAATAGTCATTTATCTGCTGTAAGAATAACTTTTTTCTTAGTGCATAACTCTTGGCGAGATTTTGGCGACGAATTTGGCGGAATGTCGCCAACTTGGCGACATTTTTGAAATGTTGCCAAATTAATGAAAATCTCGCCAAATGGATAAAAATGATGCTAAATCAATGAAAATGACGACTAATTGTCGAAAATTCAATATCTTGGAAAGAATATTAGTATCTACTATAATAAAATCCTATTACTTTCCTTATATACATAATGTATAAGGAAAGTATTGTGACGGGGTCGAAAATTCGAAATTGAGTTTTCGACGGGAGAGCACGTTTCAAGCATCCCTGATCACGAATCAAACATTTTTGAAGTGATATCTGTGTGTGTGTGTGTGTGTGTGTGTGAAAGTATGTGTGTGTGTGTGAGAGAGTCTGTGAAGACGATAACTGACAAACGAATGAACCGATTCGATCCAAATTTGGTACAAAAATCACAATCCGTAAACACTGAAAGCCTATTGTTTTTATACACAATGGAATGTCAAGAACACCCCTAAATTTTCTAATGAAATTTGGAAAAAATAGTCAACAAATCAAAACCACTAATAAAGTTACGCATATAGACATTTCTTATGTAATTTTTCATTAGAAAACGATTGACATAAATTTTAGAACGCTAACATGAACCGTTCTCGAGATATTGCACATTTTTCAAAAAAATTATCAGAAAGTCATATAAAATAAAAAAAAAATATTTCCTCTTGAGAGACATGTTCACTTTTCAGTAATACCATGCGATAAATTGGGTGACATCATTCTCGTGGATCTAGCTCGTTCCATTCATGAAAAAAGATACTTTGAGTAATACTTTTGTATTTGAACGCCAATATTCATTTATCTGCTGTAAGAATAACTTATTTCTTTGTCCATGATGCTTGGCGAGATTTTGGCGACGAATTTTGGCGGAATGTCGCCAACTTGGCGACTTTTTGAAATGTTGACAAATTAACGAAAATCTCGCCAAATGGATAAAAATGACGCTAAATCAATGAAATGACGACTAATTGTCGAAAATTCAATATCTTGGAAAGAATATTAGTATCTACTATAAGAAAAACCTATTTATTTTACTGTAAAAGTGGTAAATTCATTACGTTATATAAGGAAAGTCATGTGTTGCCCACATCAGATTTTTTTTGGTTGTCTTTGATTTTAAAGTTTCATTAAAGTTGACGTGTATTCATTTTATTTATTAAAAGTATAAAACAGAATAAAAGTAAAATATATTTATTTAAAGACATGTTTGTTCATTTTTAGTAGAATTTGCATCTCAAAATTGCAATCAGATAAGCAGGATCTTTTGGGAAATAATGCATCTGAATACATCCATATAAAAAATCAACTTCATGAGATAATGATCTTCCTAATCCTGCAGCATCCCTGCAGCCATTCATCGTACATCGTTGCGCAGAACAATAAATTTCATACAAATGAAGAAAGGGTGGTCACGTGATATGTAGAATGGCATCTTGTTTGTTTACTGAAGTAACGTTAAAAGTAGCATCCAAGCTCGATACAAACTGGTGATTTATTGTATCGCGCTACTCGCTACACTACTTATTACTTTCCTTATATATATATAATGTATAAGGAAAGTATTGTGACGGGGTCGAAAATTCAAATTCGAGTTTTCGACGGTAGAGCACGTTTCAAGTATCCCTGATCATGAATCAAACATTTTTGAAGTGATGTCTGTGTGTGTGTGAAAGTATGTGTGTGTGTGTGTCAGTAAGTCTGTAGAGACGATAACTGACGAACGAATGGACCGATTCGAACAAAATTTGGTACAAAAATCACAATCCGTAAACACTGGAAGCCTATTGTTTTTATATGCAATCGAATGTTCAGAACCCCCCTAAATTTTCGAGTGAAATTTTGAAAAAATCGTCAAAAATCGAAACCGCTAATAAAGTTACGCAAATAGACATTTCTTACGTAATTTTTCATTAGAAAACGATTGGCATAAATTTTAGAACGCTAACATGAACCGTTCTCGAGATATTGCACATTTTTCAAAAACATTATCAAAAAGTCATATAAAAATATATATATATATATATTTCCTATTGAGAAACATGTTTACTTTCATATGTAATACCATGCGATAAATTGGGTGACATCATTCTCGTGGATCTAGGTCGTTCCGTTCATGAAAAAAGATACTTTGAGTAATACTTTTGTATTTGAACGCTAGTAGTCATTTATCTGCTGTAAGAATAACTTATTTCTTCGTCCATAACGCTTGGCGAGATTTTGGCGACACATTTGGTGGAATGTCGCCAGCTTGGCGACTTTTTTAAATGTTGCTAAATTAACGAGAAACTTCCCAAATGGATAAAAGTGACGCTAAATCAATGACGACTCATTGGTGATGACGACATGGAAAATGACGACTCATTGACGAAAATTCAATATCTTGGAAAGAATACAAATAACTACTATAAAAATAATCTATTTTTTTACTGTAAAAGTAGTAAATTCATTGCATTATATAAGGAAAGCCATGTGCTGCCCACATCAGATTTTTTTTAAAAGTAGCGCTTTGCACTACAAACTATGAGAAAAAGTAGTGACTACTGTAGTTTCATTTGAAATAAAAGTTCGCAGGAAAATTCGCTACTTTCGACCACTGGTTACATTCCAGTTAATTTTTCTTGTGGACTCGTGCAGAAAGTTACATTTTGTGCATTTTCTACTGAAAGGTGTCACATGATTAAAATTCGCGTGCGATGATAGTCTACTTCAATTACAGCATTTTAAAATCGAAATCATGGCTCCACGACTGATCGTTCAAGAGATATAGAGTCGTGCAATCTTTTTGAAGTATTTTAAACGGAGTTGAAAATTGAAATTTGGGTTTTTGTCGGATCTACACGTTTTGGTCACTTTAGAGCATGAATCAACTTTTAACGTGACACCTGTCTGAATTTCACTCTTGCCCCAAAACTATCTGACCAAATCTAATGAAATTTGGTGGTTAAGCCAATTATAAGTTACCCTACGCTGAATAACTTTTGGTACAAGTGGAAAAATAAATGTATGGCAAAATTTTTTGCAATTTGGCGCTATTTTATAATGTGCGAAGTCGTGAAATGAATTTTGTGCTTTTTTTTTACTGAATGTAATAAATGAAATTCCATTGAAGCAAATTCAATGGAATTTCAAATAAGTATGCATTTTACAAAATTAAAATTCTCTAAAGGAAGTTTGAGTTGTATGTTCTATATCTTATTTTGTGCGGTAAAACTCAAAACTAATGCAATAAGTGCGGCGCAAAAAAAAAAAAAAAAAAAAAAAAAAAATTGGTGTAGAGAAAGTCATTTGCTGCCCACATCAGACGATTTTTAATTTTCGTGAGATTTATTAATTAATGCATTCAGTTTAACGAGATTTTATGACATTGATTTCTATTCCTATGACAGCAAAACCTTCCAGAGAAGAAATTACGCCCAATGTTACACCCTCAGCGACCACAACCATCACCTCTACATCCACCTCCACAACAACGGTTGCCACACCAATCTCGTGTCCTCCAACCAACTGTGCTGAAATTCGGTGTCCGTACGGCATCGAAGAATCGTTTGACAGCAACGGATGCTCATCCTGCAGGTGCTCGAACCCGTGCGAGGTAAGAATTTTAATTATTAGCAAAAGTGTATTTATTATTAAACGTGTATGTTGACCTTCATCGTTAATAAAATCACAGTGTTAAATCACTATTAATTCCCTCGTCTTATTCATTCTTGCCCCCTTCTTAAAGGTCCACAGTTGTCCGGAAGGCAGCCGCTGCGCTATTGATGTGGTACGCACTTCCAACGAAGGAGTTAGAACAGAACCTGTCTGCAGAAGAGGTAAATGAACTATATTACTGGTTATCAATAAGTAAAATGCATATTATGCAAAGGATAAAATAAACTCAAGCAGCGTATATAAAGCACAATATGCAACGTATATGCAATAAGGCAGCATGCAGCTGTTTCGAGGATACGCTCGATCCCCTTCGTCAGTGCAACAGAACCAAGAAACCCGAAGCCGAAAAGAGGAATGAGCATTCCTCTTTTGGACTTCGGGTTTGTTGACGGTCAACAACTTCTCCAATAGATTAGCCGGATTTTATCATGTTCACGGCTCGCTATCATCTAAACGCCTTCTTTGGGACATATCGAATGAAATGGCTATTTCGGATTTTCACCCTAACGTCCGTAGTAGAACTAAGGACGCACAGAAAGAAACACTGGCTTTTACCAAGACGCTGATTTATGTATTTGGCATGGAACCATTGCTATTATGTACGTGTTTCTATATTAGCATATTGTACTCGAAGTATACATCAAGTTTCGTCCAATAAAATTCATTCGTCCTCTCGTGATCTGAGAATTTGCATTTCGTGCTTATTTTTTGGAGGGGAGTGTATATAGGGAAAATAATGCGACGGGGTCGAAAATTCGGATTCGAGATGTCGACGGAAGAGAACGTTTAAAGCATTCCTGAATTCGAATCGAAAGCTTTTGAAGTGATGTCTGTGTGTGTGTATTCGTGAGTCTCTTAATGCGCGAACGTTTTAAGCTTAATTTGGTGCGATTGTTATAATCGGTGCGTACTGGATTGATTCAATCGAATGTTCAGAATACTCCTCCCTCTCCCCTTGACTTTCAAATGCATATTTTTAAAAATTCTTAAAAAATAAAAATCTTCAAAAATAATACATAACCATTTCAGACGTCCTTCCGGGAGTAGAAGTCTCAGGGAACGCAGCTGAAGTTTTTTCCCGAAGGTCCTTCCAGTACAATCCGGTTTCATCACAGTTGTAGATTTGATCTAAGCTTAAGTTCTCTTCTTTAATCAACTTTTCAATTTCTGCGATAAGTGAATCACCTGCTGCGTTTTGTTCCCTACGCTTGCTTACAATCAGAGGGTGTAATAGCAGGGAGTGTTTTTGTTTAGAACAGGGACAAAGGAAGGACAGGGAAAAAAAAAGTCAGGAAATCGACGTCGGTTAACGGAGCGTTCTGGTTAAACGAGGGTCGGATAATCGAGGTTCGACTGTAATATTATACTCATTAGGAAACGAATGACCATAAATTTTAGAACTATAGCATGAACTGTTTATCGAGATATTGCACGTTTTTCGCAAAAATTACTATTTTTAATTTTATATGAGTATCATACAATATAAATAGAATGGATACATGCCAATTTTAATAAATTTTTAAATTAATGACAACCAAAATAAGTTTAAAAAGTCATTTAATAAAATCCTTTCCTCGACGTACATAAATTTACAAAGCCAAAGCGCTTTCGGGCATCACCATGCCCTTCATCAGTGGCGAAGCTCGCCAATGTCGCACATAGTCATAGAAATTCGCATATAGCCATTTTTTTTAACGGGATATTAATTAAATGCCTACTGCATTTTGAAGATGTTGCGTGTCAGAATGAAAATGTCATTCTGTTTGAAAAAAAAAATAAGTTGCTAAAAGCGCCAAATTGGGGGATGTTAATTCAGTGACAAAAACATTGTTCTATCGATCTTGCATATCCTTGTTTTGCTGTGAAAGAAGTAAAGTCATATTGCATTATGTAGGGAAAGTCATGTGCTGCCCACATTAAATTTTCTGTGTAGATGTAAATTATTCAGAAAAGAAATTTTAAAAATGTATATAATATAGTTTGGATCAGAGGTCGATACCCACTTGTTTCACGTAGAAAGTCTCGGGATTGCTCCAAATCTTAGATTTTTCTTTTTTTAAAGAAAGGAAAAAAAAAATTAACTTTTAATTATTAAGAGCGTTTAATATATCGTCTATATATAACTTAAAGGAAATTTATAGTTTTTCCACATTTTCTTACAGTCAAGTTATCTTTATCGCACACATAAAGACTTCATTAGTCTCACAGCATTAAATTTTTGTGAATGTCTAAATGTAAAATTAAATTAAACAACAACAACAACAAAAAATTTATAAGGTAGCGATTAAAAATTTATGTAAACTTTTCGGTCATTAAGATAACAGTAAATGTGTTGGCTGCTGTTTGAATATATAGGGTCTTTCAGAAAGGACTCCCTAACTTTGAAATGACATAACTGCGAAACAGTGATACACAGAAAGATGAAACAAGTGGTATGTTGGATAGACAGGTCTGGAATTTTAAATACACAGGTTTGCAAAATTTATAAGATTGGCTAACAGAGGGTGCTGCAGTCTCAGTGCAATGTCCTTGAAATAGTGGGTGAGATTGTTTTTCGTAAACAGGGGTCACATCACATTACCATGAATTTGATATGGCCACCGTGTATAGCAGTAACATAACGCAAGCGATGGGCGAAGTTTGAAGCCACCTTCTGCAATGTCCCTACTGAAATGGATGCACATGCCTCACAGATGAACTAACGTTTGAGGAATCTTACTGTAAAAAGTGTCCTTCAAATGGTCCCAAAGAAAGAAGTCGCATGGATTGAGATCCGGGGAGTATGGAGACTGAGTGTTCTGTACTTCTGAGCATTTATAAGTTATTTAAAGCTCACTGTGCTTGCAGCGCCTTCTGTTAGCCAATCTTGTAATTAGTTTTGCAAACCGGTGTATTTAAAATTCCAGACCTGTCTATCCAACATACCACTTGGATTCTTACTGTAAGAAGTGTCCTTCGAATGGTCCCAAAGAAAGAAGTCGCATGGATTGAGATCCGGGGAGTATGGAGACTGAGTGTTCTGTACTTCTGAGCATTTATAAGTTATTTAAAGCTCACTGTGCTTGCAGCGCCTTCTGTTAGCCAATCTTGTAACTAGTTTTGCAAACCGGTGCATTTAAAATTCCAGACCTGTCTATCCAACATACCACTTGTTTCATCTTTCTGTCTATCACTGTTTCGCAGTTATGTCATTTCAAAGTTAGGGAGTCCTTTCTGAAAGAGCCTGTACTAAATCGGAAGGCTTTCTCGTGTTTCAGTGCACAAGTCTGGCGTCTGTCCCTCCAGTACTTTTAGTTCTGGGCCAAGGGACTGCGAGCCTCGATGCAGGGACGACGCGGATTGCCGGGGAGAATACAAGTGCTGCAACAACGGATGCGCTTTCACTTGTATGCCGCCTACAGGTAAGGAATTGGCTTTTATCATGAATTTTTGAGTTTGAGAATATTCTATATAATCCGGGTTGTCGACAAGGAAGGGCAAAAGGATGCATTGCATAGGGGCCAGAGAAGCTTGAAGACTGGGCCGTATAAACAATTTATGAAAAAAGGTCAATAACTTGTAAAATAGAGGGTAGCAGGGAAGACACATTTTCTGCATAGGGGCCTGAAAATTTTGTTGTTGGCCGGGATATAATTTTGTTAAAGAAATTGCAAAACTTCAACAAAAGATGGCGCTTAACCTCAAAATTACTTGAATTATTTAGGTATAAAATTTCAAGTGCATGGCTAATTCTCAAATGGTTGATGTGGTCAGGCCCTGCCTAAGACCCACATGAATATTAGGAGTTCACAAACTGACAATTTTAATCATAACCGTGTATTGTCCGACTTAGTTAAAGCGGGACAGATTAAATATTGCTTTCTAATTAACTTGCCATTCTTTTTAGTTCAAAGGTGGTATGCAAAATGGCGTTTTTGTGCGACAATCAATTATAGTCATATTAGGAAACCCGTAAGAAAAAATAATAACTCGTGTTTCTAAATAATAACTCGTGTTTCTGTAGTTATAACTTTAATAAATGACAACGAATGTTTAACCCTGTTAAAAGTTGTCGTCCAAATAATGCTGAGAGAACAAGTGAACTGTGTGTAGTAAGCCAATTAAATACCTTTTAGCTTTGAGCATTAATTCTTTTTAGAATGCAAGTTATTAGAATGGGTAATTAGCTATCGCGATCGGATAGTCAGGACGTATTCAATGTGTTTGTCTACAAATACGCTTTTAATCAAGACTCGAGAGAGATAGAATACCTCCATGGCATTTTGCAACAAAAATGAAATACACATTTCTGTATAACCCTGCGGCAGTTGTGTGGAGATCTATTGTGATTCAAAAGTTTTGATAAAAAAAAAAAAAACTTTACTATATACCGGAACGGATATTTTTCTCAATTAATAAAGTATCTTTTGCAAATGAATCAGGATCAAATGTCATCTTTTGGCACTAAATATTACAATTATTTTCTTTATTGTTCAAATACTTCTATTCGAGAAACTAGCCTTTGTAACTTAAAGTGAAAAGCAGTAGTAGACTTGCAAACTTTACATAAGGGCAACTGCATACAAAATTGTTAGTGGTAAAAATTTGTCAAATTATCGTTTTTACTATTTTTTTTAAGTATCTATTTCTAAGGATCTACCATAGATAAAGCTTAGATGATGACTGATTTGTACTACTACGTATGCAATCCCAAAGTGGCCAGGGGGCTCACTAAGGATTGCAACTTTCATTTCTGGAGATGTCACCTCCTATTAAAAAATTAATATTTTCCTGGCAACATCTATTTCTCGAAATTGCCTATTAGATAGAGCTTAGATGATGAGTGATATGGATTCAGCATCGAATTTTAGAGGGGAGGGGGATTCACTAAGCATTTCTACTTACAACTCTTCCGAAAATCCGCATGAAATAAGCATACAAAAAATGCTTTAGAGTTCCAATGACACCCTAATTGTCATTATATGAAGGATTTTTCATGCATTTTTATATTTGATGTACATTATATAGATAGAATCAGTGGTTGGAAAAACTACTTTATTATTATTATTATTATTTTTTATTAATGCAAAGGCACATAGATACAAATCTATTGGCCCCATGTGTCACGCAGTGACGCATGAAGTCAAAGCAGAACACAACATAAAGATAAAACAGAAACACAACAGGAACAAAAATAACAAGAGCAAGTAACAAATTAACAAGAGTCCATCAGCATCATAAGGGAACGAGCTCTCCAATATCGATCATAGATGTTCTCTCTAGAAATGGCCGCACACTCCCGAAGATGATCTCCGTCCATGTCAGTTATTTGTTTACACAAGACACAATTTGGACTACTAAAAATACCTATGCGGTCTAGGTGCTTAGCCAAACAATCGTGTCCAATTAGAAGTCTAAAAGCCGCTACCGCAATGTTTCGAGGACTGTCAGGGATGTTGTGTATCGAGTCCCTCCAACTTTTGTCCCTAATTTCCTCCGTCACGTGTGAATTATACAAAGAGTTTAATTTATTTTTAATTAATCTAGTTGCCGAGCAAGCCGGAATTTGACGTTGACAAAGTTGAACAATTTTTGTCCCCTTTTTTGCCAAGAAGTCAGCCATTTCATTTCCGTAGATATTACAATGGGATGGGATCCACTGTAGTACAACTTCAGTACCCCGCTCCCCCAGGGTCTCCAGATCATTTCTACATTTTTCAATAGTAGCAGAAACCGGAGTTCCGTACTTCGAAATTGCCTGAATAGCGGAAACAGAATCAGATAATATAACCACATTCTTAGTATCACTGTTTCTCACCAAAAGTTGTTCTGTGGCAGTTACAATTGCCTGCACTTCACCATCAAAATGAGTAGTATTCGGTCCCAAGGTAATGTAGAAAGAGAAATCCTCCGAAAACACTCCAGCTCCTGCATTATTTTCGATTGAAAGACGTGATCCGTCAGTATACACATGATACCACTCAGGTCTTGGGTATCTCGTGTTAATAGTTTCCAATGCATATGCTTTCAATTCTTCCTCACTAGCCTGAGATTTTAGCATGACTACTCAATTTAAGGTTACTTCTAATTAAGTTTCTTTTAAAAGGCCTAGTTGGCTGAACAAAGACTTGAGGGCAATCAGGCAGATCCAAGTCCTCTCTGTGTTTCAAGACAGTTTGTAAGAATCCCTTTTGAGTTTTTAACACTCTAGGTGTACTATTATCATATTCTCTCCAAAAGGGAATATTAGGAAGGCGTATAAGTTTCTCAAAAAGGCAAAGTGCTTTTTCTCGGAATACTTCTTCTAACGGTTTGTTATCTGTTAAAATTTGCATGGCAATGATGGGAGTGGACTTTACCGCACCTGAAATGAGCCTGAGCGCCCTGTTCTAACACATCTCCAAAATTTTCAAGTTAGTGCCGGTAGCTGTAATTAAGGGTTCACAACAGTAAGTAAACACTGGTTTAATATACATATTATAAGTAATATTTAATGTATTTCTATTGCAACCCCACTAAGCCCCAGCCAATCTCTCTGCGCGAGTCTTGTTACTTGATGGCTTGTGGATTGATGCCTTCTAAAACCAGTCTGAGATATTGAGAGTAAATTTTTTCCCTCTAACATATATGTAATTCTCTCGTTTACCATCCTTTCCATGACCTTTGCTATAATACTGGTCAGGGAGATAGGTCTATAGCTTGCTCTATCATTCAATGGTTTGTTCTTTGCAATAGGAATCACTATAGACTTTTTCCATTTTGCAGGGACTTCCAATGTTCAGGAGCTATTATATAACTTCAGTAGGGCGTTCAATGCCCTTGGGCCTAAATGCTTTAAAAATTCTGTCAATATCCTATCCGGTCCCGGGGATTTTCCACTTTTTTGTTTTTCAATAGCAAAACTGAGTTCCTCCATTGTAAAATACTCATTACAAATTTCGTAGTCTTCCACCTCTAAAATCACCTTTGCATTCCTCCTCAAAGAAGGTTCTTTTATTTTCATCTCTTTGGTCTTTCGTTGCTGATTTGCAAAATATGTACAGAAAGAGGCAGCAATATCACTGTTCTCTATCAGTTGTTTTCCTCCCTCTATAATAATAGGTTGTTTCCCTTGTCGTTGAAACCTGTCGAAACGGCATCACTTGCCGAATCGCACTTGGCCACAAATGTAAAAATGCCAAAAGTGGAAACGAACTCAAACAAGATTAAGATAGTGGTTAGTACATTATTTTCAACCCAGGAATTATATATAGTGCAATCATTTCCCAGTCTGGAAGAATTAGGTTCCAGATGATAACCAGTAAAAAGGAAAATTGAAGGAATGCAAGAATAAGCACACATTAGTATAACAATCAAACAAATATTTATTAATTATCCTTTCATCATTTATATCTTAATTTTCAATTTCAACAATATATTTACTCAACATTTCAAGAATCATATCTCAATATTTTCTTAATCAATATTATTGCAATAATCAATTTATCAAACCAGCCTTTATAATAAAGTTGTAATTATATTATTAGCAATTTAATTCAAGTGCCTGTATTAGGTGTTTCATTTCCTTCAACTTGGAACTTTAGTTCCAGAAATTATTACATTTAATTTTACCTCGAGTTCCCGTGCAGGACAAAGAAAAAGTTCCAAAGGTAGCGATCATGATACCGTTCGTGAGAAAAAATATAGAATTTTCGTTTCCAACCAGGAAAGATCATCTGCCAAAAGATTTCACATAGTTCCAAATCAACCAGGCAAAACTCAGATTTCCATCCAGCGGTACAAGATACCGACACAAAGAATTTGCATTACCAGGACCACCCCACGGAACTCTGGAACTTCCTAAAATAAAAAAAAAAGAATTTAGAATTTTTGTAAAGAGAATTTTGAAATTCTGCTGGAACAGGAGCTTCTTCATCTTCTCAAAACAGGAAAGGTTTCTCTCCGAAAACAAACATTCCTACGACGAAAATTTAGCCATTTCGGCCAAAGCTTTGTCTTAAAGTTTTAAGACAAAATTTCAATGCTTCTTCACATCTCAGTGTCCACGCCAGAAGAGCCCCAGAGACGGAGCAAAAGCGAGAAACTTCTCCAAAAAGCCGCTTCCTGATTGGCAGGCAAGCGAGCGCCCCAGCAACAGAGCCACAACACGCGATGCGACGTCACTCTCCGACAGAGACAGAAATCCTCCTTCAAACCAACGGTTCTGGACGAAACACGAATTCTCTTCGTTCAGCAATCCGAACAAGGCCTAGCAAACTTCAAATACAGGCACAGGCGAGAAAAGAGAGTTTCTCTCTCGGAAAACACAAAACGCTCATGGCGCACAGAATGGCGACATGACAAACCTATCTGTTAAATTTGCAACATATCTAAAAACTTTTTTTACTGTCCTTCTTATAATCGACATTCGTAATAAATTTCTCAAAAGCCAATCTTTTATCATTGTTGACCTCAATCTTCATATCTCTGGTCAGACTCCTCCAAGCCCTGAAAGCTTCCTTTCTATGGGTCAATTCAGCTTTTTTCCTAAGATGATCCCGTTTCTTCTTAATTTCACTAAGTTCCTCGTTCCAAAAGGGTTTAAACTTTTTGGCTCTGCCAACAGGTATGGTTGCTCTAGCAGCATTTAGAATGATATCACATAAAACAGTATTTATTTTATCTATTGAGGTATCCATACTGAACAGCTCATTAGAGATCAAATCAGTCTCTATCCTGTCTCTGAAACCATTCCAGTCAACTCTCTTAAGATTCCATAATTTTTTGTAATTTTTCTTTCCTCGTGAGTATCTTTTAATAATAATATTGATTTTACTTATGATCATACGATGTCCAAGGCCCGGGTCCTCAAGGATCTCACGTTCTGAAACCTGCATGAGATCTGTGGATATCAAAACCAGATCAGGGTTAGTTAAAGTTCCATTATAATGAAGATAAGTAGAAACATCAGAGGCTTGATACATCAATTCAATCTGATTGGTGTCAAAGGGATCCTCCACTTCTTGACCCGCATAGTTCTGGTCCTCATAACCCCATCGATTAGAATGATCATTAAAATCACCCATTATGATGGTTTTTCTTTTGATTTGAATTGTGTTTAAGTTTAGTTTGTTCTTTAGTGGGCTATACACACTATAGATCTTGTAATGTTCTCCACCTTTCCAAATATATATCTTAACAATCTCTGATTTATCTTCTCCGTCTCCCATTGATTTCACAATACTGAACTTTCAAGTAAGGCAGCTTTTTATACCTACCAAGATACCACTTGCTATTTGCCTGTTTTTAAACATGCAGTACATGGTATATTTATTAAATTTAAACCTGTCTAGGTTGTATTCAGTCAGATTTACCTCGACCACTGAGAAAACATCAACATCCAATTCGTTGATCCTATTTTTGAGCTCTACCTGCTGTAGACAAACTTCCAGCATTCCAATGTAGTACCTTCAAGGTTTCCATCTCCATACTCAAAGCTCCGACCTTGCAATAAAGCTGTAGCAGATTTTGCGTTACCCAGGGTGCACCACGAGGAGGGCCTGCTACACTACACCCCACTTCATTATTGTAGTGATCTGCAACTACAACTACATTATGACAAATGTAGTTAACTACAAGTACTTTTTTTAAAAGTAGTGACTACAAACTACTTTTAAAATGCAGTCACTACATAACTACTTTTATAAGACGAATTTTGCCACAGCTTCAATTTTCATAAAAAGTTGAGGATATGGGTATACTGTAGTCATTTAACATACTTATTCTGAATAATTAAAATTTGCTGATCAACTTACCAATCTTTACGCTTTTACCCACTTCTGAAAACAGTAAAATAAAATAAAAGCATAAACTTTAAAATCAAAGACAATCAAAAATAGGTTTAAAAGTCCTTTAATAAAATCTCCTTTCCTCGACGTATAAAAATTACATGGCCAAAGCGCATTCGGGCATCACAATGTCCTTCACCACTGATGAAGGACATTGTGATGCCCCGAAAGCGCTCTGGCCGTGTCATTTTTGTACGTCGAGGAAAAGAGATTTTATTAAAGGACTTTTAAACCTATTTTTGGTTATCTTTGATTTGAAAGTTTAATAAAAGTTGACGTGTATCCATTTTATTTATTAAAAGTATAAAATAAAAGTAAACACTATTTATTTAAAAACATGTTTGTTCATTTTTAGTAGAATTTGCATCTCAAAATTACTATCAGATAAGCAGGATCTTTTGGGAAATACCGCATCTGAATATATCCATATAAAAATCAACTTCATGAGGCAATGGCCTTCCTAACCCTGCAGCCATTCATTGTACATCGTTGAGCAGAACACTAAATTTCATACAAATGAAGAAAGGGTGATCACATTATATGTAGAATGACACCTTGTTTGTTTGCTGAAGTATCGTTAAAAGTAGCGTCCAAACTTGATACAAACTACTGATTTATTGTATCGCTCTACTCACTACACTACTTATTTTTAAAAGTAGTGCGTTACACTACAAACTATGAGAAAAAGTAGTGACTACTGTAGTGCGCTACTTCCGACCACTGTTTCATATATTATTAGAGTACAGGCAGTAAATTTATATTGTTACCTGATCCGGCGAATAGACCGAACCGAGTTTTAGACCTGCTACTATTTTGTAATGTGAAGCACAATTGGGCCTGAAATTCAAGCCCGCTACTGTCCGAAGATATATTGTTTTAAAATGTACATAAAATCATACATCACCGCCATTTATGTTTAAACTTATGTGAAAAGGTGTTTTTTATTCGCATCGCCGAAATTAGTAGTCATTTTGCATACACAATTTTTGTACTTCATAAATTTTCAAAACCTTGACCTCATATATTGCAGCCATGTTTTGAACCCACTGTGAAAAGCATACATTTCAGTCTTTCAAAAGCATTGATGAAACAAGGATGAACATTTTCATGTTGATTCGTAATGGAATATTTCACCTATTATTTAGAATCATCGGAGAACAAATTCTACTGTACTTCCATTTGATAATAATTTTATTCTCTGAAAATATGTTATTTCAAGATAAAATGGAGACGTGAGCCTATTAGATAGTTGATGAAAACGAGTAATATAACATCTAATCTAAATGTATATGCATTTTTTAGAATCTAGATATCAAATGCGGTGGTCTAATGCATGCCATGCTTTTATTATGAAATTTTGAAACCCTTTTTTCCTTTTCTAGATGAAGCATTTGTTGCAGCCACACAACCAGGTAGCTTTTGCCAAACATTTAAATATTTTATTAATTTTTGATAAAGCAGTTAATCATAAGTCATGCAATTTGGCTACAGCAAACAACATACGTTTAGATCATTTAAAATGTTTTTAAATTTTCTCAGGAGAAATCCTTTAGAATCTGGGGATATTTTATGTACACAAAACAATCATAGAGCACTAACAAAACCTAAACCCTAAAGCGTTTATGAAATTAAAATTTAGTTTGCTTTACATTTCTTTGAACTTGTCATTAGAACACACATTCAATTTACAATAATATTGTGTGCAGAATACGATCACATCTATTTAATTATGAGCATTGTTACAGGAATCGTTCTAGATTTTTTATTGCTTTCGCCAAACTATTCGCAAAATGAAATTTTCTTTTACCAGATGAAATTTTTATTCGCCAAATGAAATTTTGACTTTCCATTTTAAAAATTAGATTTGATTTATAAATTCTTAAATTCCAAAGATCATTGTTTTGGAAAAGACAAATAGTATAGTATTATACATAGCGATAGTATAGTAGTATGCCACGATTTTTGATTTTGACATCGGCAGAATTCATAATTGCCAAATTTTTTTTTCAATTATCAAATTGAATTTACCTTTGCAAAATGCGGAAATAATGATCGACAGTGCAATCTCTGCTGTTGTACACAAATGTCAGTACATATTACAGGAAGAAGATATTGTAATTACTGAGGTAGAGTCTTTTAGACTTGACACAATAAAATAACTACTACTTGTAAGAATACAAATTCCTTTTACTTCCTTGGTAGAAGTAGTTATATAAACATTGGGTGACTACAGATGTTGTAAGAGTATCCAGAGTTCTTTTCATCAGGTTAAATAAAAAAAAAATCAAATCAAATATCAATCAAGCAGAACAGTTCTCCTGCTCAAACCATCCGACCTACCCGTGCAAGATAATTGTATGGGTGGATGGGACAATGCCACCCAATTTAGACCAGAGCTAATGATGTCAAGAACACAAATATTGCATCGTGGCTATTTTTCACTACAATGATTGAAACTGTTACGTTGTGTGATCATTGAACAATAAATAATCTCTTTCATGCATGATTATGTCAAATTATGTCCTATGCTGCCATGTTAAGAAATATAAAACTTCGAAGTTTTTGCTCGATTTAAAAAAATACATATATCTAGTTCTAGATTTTTTAACAAATCTGGATAAAAAGTTTCGTTAAAATCCATCAATATGTATGACAGCTATCATGCATACAAGAAATCGACCACAGACACACGAACATCACTCTAAAAATATTCAAAACATGTTCAGGAGGTAATAAAACATATATTGGCATCAAAATCTCGAAATCGAAAATTTTTGTGAACACAATACTTTCTCTATATTATATTCTGTAGTATGAGGAAGTAAAAATTATAGTAATAAACTTGCTCTCTAGGTTCCATTTGTCTGTTTTCACGCCCCCTCCCCCCACAGGCCCAAAGGCTTGAAAACACTGACTTTTTTTGTAGACATACACTTATTTTTTTATATGACCTGATGAAGTATGCTCCTAACAAACTTGAAACAATTGTAGCCCCTTAGCTTTTATAAGCCTGCTTCTATCAAAGAAGTAAAAGGAATGAATGATTTTGTACTTGATAGTCACATGAGAGATAAGAAGCCACTCTAAGGTATGAATTTAATATTCTACAAAATTAGTATTTAAGGCTGCAAATTCTAGCTCATTTAACCCTTAAGTATGAAAAGGATACAGGGCAGTCCAACAATCTTAACCAGATTTATATCAGACAGAAACACATTTAGAATAGTAGATAAAGTATGGTACAAAGTTTTACGAAATTGCATGGCTTTATTTAACAAATTTGTATAGTAAATAGTTTCTGAATTTAACACTACTAAATTAGAAAAATTGATTTTTTTCTTTCTTATATTAAATGAATTTGCAATTAGAATTTATACTTAAGTTGCAGCAATCCCTCTGGTAATTTTGCAATAACTTTTCCATGTGCTCCGAGATGTACACTCATGTTCAAAAGTTAAGCATAGTTGCTGTTTATGTGAAAATTTCAGAAAATCTACATCGGAAGGGAAGGAAACGCGGTATGCGGGTGTAATAGGGTTATAAAATAAGAAATCAATACAAAACAACGAATTTTATTATCCAAAGAAAAGGGTTGAAAGAAAAAGGGTCACAATACGAGTGTCAACCTCAGTGAAACAGAATGATTAAAATAATGTGATGCTGTAGTTTAATACGGTTTGTGGGAACCTCGGGTATTCACGCATGCTGCACAACGATTTCCTATACTTTCGATGAGGGTTTGGATGAGTTGTGCTCAGAGTTCCAAGCCTTACGAAGAGCAGTTTTCAATCCCGGAACAGAGCTTGGTGGGTAGCGGAGGGCTGTAAGATGTCTCCCGAACATATCCCACACATGCTTTATTGGATTCAGATAAGGCGAGTTGGCAGGTCACAGCATGTGCTGGATATCTTCAGTTTGAAGGAAGTCGACGACCAAGGATGCACGGTAAGGAGGCGCATTATAATCCATGAATATGAAATCAGGACCAACAGTACCTCGGAACAATCGAACGGGAGGCTCAAGGACTTCGTCTCTGTATCTTTGATCGGTAACCGACCCCGTGTCAAAGATATGGAGGTCTGTGCGACCGTCCATCATGATGCTCCCCCCCAAACGGAAAGTGCTATCTTTTCGTGATGTTTCCCGGGTGAAAACGCGTTCCACGTTCTTTCCAGATCGTGGTACGACGAGAATAAGTTTGCAGGCTAAACCTGGACACGTCCTTGAACATGACATTGCCCCACTGTTGTCTACTCCACTGCTGATGTTCCAAACTCCACTGTAAATGCGCGCGTTTCTGTGCAGACGTCAGGGGGATGCCAATTGCTGGTTGTCTGACATAGAGACCAACGTGTCTGAGTCTTCCGTAAACAGTTTGTCTCGAAACAGTGACTCCTCTGGGGCTGTCAGGTCTGAACTCGGCAGAACGGCTCCTCTGACGTCGCGCAGTTATCACCAAATATCGGTCTTGCCGTGCGGTTATTACCCTTGGCTGACCTGCTACTGGTCGTCGGGTACCATCTCCAGTGGTTTGGAACCTCTGCCACAGTCTGAAGATCACACATTGAGGCACATTCAGAATTCAAGACGCTTCGGTTTGGGATCGACCGGATTTCAGCATTCTAATAATTCGTCCCATCAAAAATATCTCCAGTTGGCATCTTTCGTCCTTTTTGATTGTTAACAACGCTCCGTACCACAGCAATTGCGAAATTCTGCCTCAACTGGTCATGTCGCTCGAGGCCGTTTTATACTCGTTCTGACGTGCACCGGTGCTTTACGCATGGCGACGTCTACTGAACTGTTTTGCATATGCACAATGATTTACCTTGGTCCCACGATTCTCCACAACTGATTGTGAACCATTGTATCCATATTAACTCCGAAATTTTCGCATTTTACGAATTATGCTTAACTTTTTAACATGAGTGTACTATGCATTAGCTAGGTATACAACTGTAATACTAAATATGCTAATGAACTTCTTATACTAAATGTTTTTATATGTGCATATATTATCGTACAGGTTAACTGAACAAGACATTGGGAAAAAATTCATTTAATTTACTTGAATAAATTAGGAACATTTAGTTTAAATTGAATTTTCTGTATACTAAATATGTATAACTTAAAGCACAAATAGTAGATTCAGTTTACTTAACTAGTGTATACTCAAAGTGTAAAAAATATTTTTTTATATTAAACATAGGAAGCTATAAATATATTGATAAATTATATTTTTTTAATTTTCTAAAAGACTGGTTTTGAAATAGCACCTTTAATTTTATTCTCTTGACAAACTATTCATTTTGGCTTCTTTATTCTGCATCAAGTTGATGATATTAATATTTCTATTATGTTTAAAATGTATTAGATAAAATATATTACAAGAATGATTTTATTTTAATATAGTAGTTTAGAAGGGCCTAGGGAAAATGTCCCGAGTACATCTCAGTAAATAGGCATTGGGTTTAGTGATTCCGGGTGCTATAGAAGAAGCATGAGTCCAAACTACAAATTGCTTAGTCATGCATTCATATAAAAGTGTTCTGTATATTTAGTGACAGGTCCTTGATGTCCTCTGAATACAAATTCTTTACTATTTAAGAATGGAGTTGTGTTGTTAAAGTTATGAATAATTTGGGAAAATGAATTCAATACATGTATTTTCATGTATGTATTATTTTCCTACAGTTAAAACTTTTGACATTCGCTATTATATATATATATATATATATATCTTTGAGATAGAATATTTTTGATAAATTAAATAATGCAATTCTTCAGTCTTTCAAGGAATGCTACTTCCTTTGTATATGCTAGCTCAATTTGAAATTTACCCCCCAATCTATACAAAAGAGGGATTGTTGTGTTTGCCTGTAATAAGAATATGAAGCTATCTATAAACAATATTTTTGTATTCAACTTTATTTAAAATTTTTTTAGAAAATAGAAATTCGCATGATTTTTATATTATATTAAGCCGCCGGTTTTATCCTGTACTAATAACTTTCAATATATTCAAATTATAACATTTAAGCTATTGTACTTTGCAGAACCAATTAACATTTAATATTAATCATGCAAGCTCTTTCTTTTAATGGTTGCTAAGGCCGCCTTTATCACTATAATACACTCTAGACCATTTAGAGTAGCAAAATGGGGGCACAACAAATTTTGAAAATATAATTATAAATGTTGTGAGGGGGTGGCAATTTCAACGGCAGTCTAGAGTGTAGCATATTGTAAAGATGGCCTTTTTGACTGCTAAACTACTTTTAATTTGCATGATGCATGTCAAAGCAAATGCATGTTTTTGTCTCAATTTCATACAGAGCCCGCAAGAATTCTGCCTGGTGTGAATGTCACTCATGGCGAAATAGGAAAACCAGCTGAATTGCCGTGTAATGCCATGGGTTGGCCCAAACCTACGGTAACTTGGTGGCGCGAAACAACCATGTTGCCAATATCCAGTCACAGATATGAGCAGATGCCAAATTATGCCTTGCTTATAAGATCAGTGGTATACGAAGATGGTGGCGATTATTCATGTCATGCACATAATGGCATTGGGTCTGGTGCTACATATAAAGTTACACTGATTATAGAATTTCATCCAGATGTACCTTCAGCCCCAAGAGGGGATGATGATTTCAGTTCCAGGGATTCTGAACCTGAACATTCCGTGGATCCAAAGTCACCTTGGGACAATGGTAATTTTTATAAAAATATTTATTATAAACTGAGTCACAGGCAAATAATCTCTAAAAACACTTCTACATGGGGAATTCCAGTTTCTAACGTACAGATTGTAATTTAGATGAAACTTTAAATTGTATGTTAAATATTAGATTATATAAATTGTACGAGAAATTTGAGCATAGACTTGGATATCAAGAAACTCTCACTTCAGATATTTAGGCATAAATATGTATCACTTAATAGCATTAATATTAATCTTTTTAATTTGAGTTGAGTTTGTCAACAAAACAGTACCATTGAATGAGTTTGATATTATTTTTGTAATAAAGCTGCAATATTGGATTTTAGTTTGAATGCTTTTAATTTTTCATGTATTTAATACATTGAAGGAAGTTATAATAGTGTAATACCAAGTTCCAGATTTTATATGCCATTTGATTTTATAAATTATTTGGATTTACCAAATGTTTGATAACTTATGAGACTCAAATGTTTGACCAAATGTCATGAC
Organism: Amaurobius ferox; assembly: GCA_951213105.1. Classification (NCBI taxonomy): domain Eukaryota; kingdom Metazoa; phylum Arthropoda; class Arachnida; order Araneae; family Amaurobiidae; genus Amaurobius; species Amaurobius ferox. The sequence continues at coordinate 18,966,581 of OX578143.1, forward strand.
TCAAAGTTTGATGACTCATTTGAAGATTTTTTAAAATTAAATTTATGAAGGTGGAGGGGGTCATTTGGACATATATCTTTTTAATGTAAATACTTACCTATTTATCTATATGAATTATAAATATGTGTTAGTTATAACTTAAATTCATTTGTAATTCGTAGTTGAATTTTCAGCAACTGCAAAAGGATATTTTATCTACTAACTTGCAAGTTCAATTCTCAGGCATATTGGTTGTGATTCATCCAGTAATCTGAATACAGAGTAGATTCCTTTAGAAGTCTTTTTCTGTAGCAGTACACATTTTGATTATTTAAAATATATTTTCTTCTTTATAGAAAAGGCGTAGATTAATGCAACACATTAAATTGGTCAAGAATACATTAATTTTTGAAATAAATTTCCAAAACATTTAAAGATGAACAGAGACAATTTTCCATTTCTATATAATTCATTGATAACTATTTTGCATCTAATATCCAATTACTGAAATGAAGGAATTTTAGAAAACTAGAAACTAAGAAATTCCAAAACATTTAAAGGGAACAGTTTTTTGTTATATTAAAATTCATATAAAATTTTATTTTGCAAATGCAATCGGTACTATCTTAAGATATTTTTACACCAGACAAAATTATGTCGTGTTTAATTTTTCAGAATGTTTTTCACAATATATATTAGTTAATTTAATTCTGCCATATTTTATGCATTTTCCGGATTATAAATTTTTAGTTTTGGGGAAAATCTAATTTTTTTTTATCGATTTCTAATTATTTTAAACTCGCAAACCTTCTTTGTTTAGAATTTTGTCATCATGAATGCTTTTGACCATAAAATTGTCTTTGCAAACTCTCTTGTTCTGCATTTCTTGACATTTATGAGTAATTTTCTTTAAGATTTTGGGCCATCAGAAAATCAAATCGAAATTATAAAGGAAGCTGAAACTAAGAGGTTAAGATATTTTAAATTCTGTAATCAGTTTTGAAGACTGGATTACGATACTCATTTTAAAGCAAACTTTTGAATGAATAGAAAAGAGAGCAGTAGCAAAGATGACAAGTTGCTCAAATACTACACCAAAAGAGACAAGTATTAAAATTTCATAACTTTTACTTTGTTGAAGGTTGAGTTCATTTTTCTTAAAAAACAGATAAATAATTAGCAAAAGTTTTTTTATCTTGCATATCCAGCTAGCGGTGATTAGTAAGTTGGATTGTTTCTTAATTTGAAAATATTTGATTTTCTGTCTGTTTTGTCATTTGTCCAATCTGCATCTGAATCTGCAGTCACAATTGGTTTTTCATCTCGACTGATAACAAGTTTCATATCCATCATTGTTTTCAGGTATCTGATCACTCTTACTTGGTTTTTCATTCCTTCTGCTTAGGAAATTCAGATAGTGAAATGTGGAGTCTTGTTACAATTGCTATAGTAATATCCCTACAACTTATTTATATTATATATTATCTGGTAGAATACTATCTTCTCCTTCTAGTTTATAGTATACATTTTCCATGAATATATTTGCTGATTTTGCATCTGTTAGATTGAATTTTTCATTTACTTCTATTTTGATCTTGTGGCTCAAAGTGAAATTTCCTTAATTTGCTCTTTCAATGTTTATTTATTCCTAGGTAGTAAGTTACTTCTTCACATTCTTTTTTAAGTTCATAGATGATTTGAGTAATATATTTTCTTCTCCAGCTATTAACATGTCATCCACATATAAAATTACATAAACTATCTTTCCATTTTTGATTAACTTGAATAAGCATGAATCAGCTTTGCTTTGATAGAATCCATATTTAAGTAGAGTTTTGCCAAGCTCTGGTGGCTTGTTTTAATCCATATATCACCTTCTTCAGTCTACATACTTTGTTTTAATCTCCAGGTTTAACATAACCTTCTGGTTGCGACATGCCAGTAGCGAATTCTGGTCTGGAAAGCAAGTTGTGCTGAAATGCATAAGAGGAGCACACTGAAACTTTTGAGATACGGCTAAGTGATACAAGTTAAACTTACCAACTCTTAGGAGTGTTCAAAGTACTCCCCTTCAACATTAATACACTTTTGTTGGTGAATTTTCTAAAGATTAAATGCTTCAAGCCATCCATTTCTTGGAATTGATGAAAAATATGCTTATATAGCCTCATCAATCTCATCTTCGGAATGAAAACGACACTTACATAATTTTTTTTTAGATTAAATAATAGCCAAAGTCATACATAGCTAGATCAGGAGAATAGAGTGAATGTTCTATCACTTTGATGGTTTTTTGTTCAAGAAATTCGACTATCATTCTTGCTATTTCCGGCCATCCAATCAGCTGCTTTAAGTCCTCGGACGAGCCGGGTGGTCTGGGCTTTCGACTATCATTCTTGCTAAATGAGAAGATGCATTGTCATGGTGAAGCACGAGTCCCCTAATATTCACTTCCTGGAGAATTTCTGGAAGACACTTAGTGATGTACCAGTTAGCTGCAACTGTATTCTGTCCCTTTAGCTTTATGGCTTTGACCCCGTAGAACACTGTCTTCTACCAGACCTGTACTTCTGAAGAACACGGTGTACATTACTTTTTTTCATTGCTCGTTGTCTTTTCACCATTGTTGGCTTGAGGTCATTTTCAAAGACCTATACTTTACTTTCTTGATGTATTGGAACATCAGAAAATGGTATGTACGTCTCATCACCAGTTATGATTTTGGAAATAATGTGGTGTCCACCATTATTAAGTAATTTTAGGGTTTCTTTACTGATTCTGACATGCTCCTGTTACATTATGGGGGACCCAACAACAAACTAATTTTTTATATGCAGTTCTTCATGAATAATTTTATATATAGCTGCGGATCCAATGTTAAGTTCCTTTTGTATTATTTGGTAGGTACAGCAATTATCATCAATAAACATTTTTTAAATGGCCGACATATTTTCTGGGACTACAGCTAACAAAGGTTTTCCTGTGTGTTCTTTATCCAGGAGAGAATTTCGACCACTTCAAAACTCTGTAAACCATCTGAATACAGTGGCACGAGATGGAGCATCATTTCCGTATGCTAATTGTAGATGTTGAAGACATTCTTCTTGATTTAGCCCCACTATAAAATCATAGCTTGATAATGCTCTCGTGTCAACTTAATTTTATTTTCTTTCAAAATTTATTCTACAATAGCTAAATTGTAATTGTTGTTACAAATTATCGTCTGTGGACATAAGAGTTCAAATTTAAATATCTGACCAATAATCTTTTTCTAGCCCATATCGTCTGCTTCTATCTCAAATTTAAGTATGATCCTCGTATTACATCCTCCCTGTGTTTTCAATTGCACCACAGTACTCAAGGGATTTAATGGCAATAATGAATAATGTTACTGCTATTGTGTTACAATATATAAATATTGTAACTATGGAAGGTTTATGTGGAGAAATTTGGTATGGTAATGCCATACCAAATCCTATGGCAGCATTTGTCACTGCGACATGTATACACCTTCTTCAAGGTAGCGAATTAGGGAAGCTATTTCAATGTCAATATTCTTTACATGTAAATTATTGTATGCTGTGGCTGCTAAAAATCTTCTTGTTGCAGTATATTTTACTACTGGTACAAAGTCTCATTGTAGTTAGGAATCAAATTTCTGATGCAAGCCTTTTGCATCTAGTCTAGCCTTGTATCACTTTTATTTCTCCTTTTGAAATGCATTTTGTTTTGAATGTCCATTTGCAGCCAATAACCTTCTTTCTTTTAGGAAGTTCTACTAATTTCCATATTTGGTTTTCACATAGTGGTTTCATTGCTTCATCAAGGCTTTTATCTATTATGTTTTTCTGGATTTTCCACTTTTTTTAAACTTTTCAGTTCATTGATATGTTTACAGTTTGCACTATATACTAGTTTTTCTGGTGGAATGCCTTTTGTGGCTCTGTCTGATTTCCTAGGTTTATCATCAGTGGTTTCTACTTCTGTTTTCGACTTTCTTTCATTTTGATATTCTATTTGTTCTCTGAATGTAATTAAAGGAACTTTTTGTTTCTATTCTTTAACTTCCGAGTTTTCGATGATTCTACTGTTTTACTTATCATAACATTGTTGTTAGCTATATATATTTTATATCCATTATTTCTATTGTCATAACCTATGAACATTTCTTCAATTGCTTTATCCAATTTTTTTTCATTTCTGTTTGTGAACAAAAGTGAAAGCTGTACATTTAAATGTTTTTATATGATCCAGTCTTAGTTTTCTGCCTGTTTAAAGTTTGAATGGCATTTTCTTGTTGGCAATCTGTTTTGTAAATAAGCGGGGTATTAGGACTGCTTTACCCACAAAAGAGTGTGAGATTAGGACTGCTTTACCCACAAAAGTCAGCAGAGAGTAAGCATCTTGTCATCATCAAAGAATGCATTTTCTTTCAGAAATGCCATTTTGCAGAGGCAAGTAAGGTACTGTCAACAGGTGTTTAATGATTGTTGAGTTAGATATAGTTTGACTTCCTTTTTGATGTATTTATTCTCCACCGTTGTCCGTTCTAAGCTTATTGATTTTTTTATCTTAAATGTATTAGAAGTTACTGCAGCATATTCTTTAAACGTGTTAAGAATTCATTTTTATTTGATACAAGGTAAATCATTGTGAATCTACTACTATCATCTATAAATGTGATGAATCATTTCTAACCTCCAATATATTTCAAATTTAGAATATTTCAAATTTGCAAAAATTTTAGCACCCCATGTCTTGTAATCCTTGTTAAAAGTTACGAGTTGAGTAATCCAAAATAACAAGTACTTAAAGTTATGAATGCACTTTGTTTGATAACACAAATTTATATTTATTCAAAAATTACAGATATATTAGTTATAATTCAAAAATGCTTTTATTCTTGGAACAGCATTATTGTCTTATTAACTCGGGAGTTAATAGACTTCAGATTATGTCACATGCCATCTATACTTCACTTTTCATGAGAGTTAATGTTTTTTCTCCTTTTCGGATGGGCACATATTCTAATATTTTTTGCATCAAGAAAAAAAGGTTACAATGTTAAAATACTTTGCAATTCAAGCAATAGCCTTACTACAAACAAGTCAATGATTTTTTGAATTATTATATATATTTATAACACTAGTTAATAAACATGTAAATTTCAGTTCTGAATAATTATGATTTTATAATATTGTATTGTATTGTTTTGAGTATATTTATAAAGTAAGCACTAAAAAGTAAAATATCAATAAGGTATAAATATAATGACATTTAAATAACTTTCTAGTTATGCAACTTTGCAAAAGGTCTTGGCATAATTTTAATTATACACAATTTATAGGGCTCCCAAAGAACCAGTAAAAAACTGTGTTTTACCACATTCGTACATTTGAATTTTTCCATCCGAAGTTATATTGTATGCTCCTTCTATAACCAGCCACCCCTAAATATGTTGTTTGCAAATGGCTGAGCATTTAACTTTACAAATCACAAGCAGCCAAGGGGTGAGCCATTTTGCCCCGAAACACATTGCTCCAGTGCCCCCAAAGGTGGCGGCTCACATTACAATCTTCTGGATCTACAGTTCAGAGTGGATTTTACCCCTAAATATAAAAGTTTGATTTCAAAGATTAATCAGTTTTTCGTTCTTTTACAGTGCCTGTAACATCTACTGTGAGTCTCGTAACTAGCGATCCAACAGCAGGATCCCCTCTTCAAGTGGATTGTGTAACTGAGGGGCCACCTGACATGAAAGTAACGTGGCAGTTTGGAGATGCCGAATTAGTTGTAGATGACAGAAGGAGAATTCTGTCTAACCACACTCTCTTTATTACTAAAGGAGACATTAGTGATACTGGAGAATATAAATGTACTGCTCAATACAATAACAATGTAGCTACATCTTCTGTCTTTGTGGTGGTGAAAGGTAAGAGTTTGAAAGTAGTAAAATTTTTGGTTTTAAGAGTATTTCTAGTCATTGATGCTATTACTTTCATGAGCCTCAGGTGGATCTTAATTTCAGCTCAAAAATACCTAGGTTAAAATAACACTTTTTGAAAACTCTGTTTAATTGCTGCTAACCAATAGCATCATAATAATAGTGTTTATCAACTTTTTTGCATGAGGTTCATTTACTTTTGATTAGGCTAATCTACTTAAAACTGAATACACAGTAAACTTTATAATGTCAAAATTCCTATGAAAATGTATAGTATATATACATTTTTTTTTTTTTTTGCTATCTTAAACATGCATGTTCTATTTAGATCGGATCACTTTAAGAAACATTCTACACAACATCTTGTTTCAAAATTACAAAAATAGGTGAGATATAAATTCATGGACAAAGAGTCTTATTATTGTGTCAACAGTTTAAAAATATAAGTTAATACTTGCTGTTCTTTAATTAATTTCATTTTCTTTCTGTCAATATAAAACCTGTTTTAGGGAAAAAAAAAATAAAAAATATTAAATTTTCTTGGCGTATCCCCTGGAACATGCAAACTCTACTTTGGAGATTATTACTCTAGATAGCAGACATTTACAAGCATGCAATTGCAAGCATGCATTTACAGTATTTTAAAGAAAAAGTTATTTTTATTTTGTTATCCTTCAATGTAAATGAATTATTTTTCTTTTCTTGTAGTCATGCCAACAGAATCAGCATGCGTTGACAATCCACAATTCAACAACTGTGAACTGATTGTGAAGGCAAACTACTGTAATAACAAGTACTATGGAAAATTCTGTTGCAGTTCCTGTATGAAGGCTGGACAGTTACAGGATATGCCTGTAGTGTGATAGTGAAGTGCTTTCGATTCAGAAGATACAAGATCATCAAACAATGGCAAAATAGCTTTTTTATTGCAGTGTATTTTAAGATAATTCTGAAAGAACTTTACTTTCTTCAACAGCAAAGATGCCATTTTGCATGACAGGGAGCAATGGAATTCTCCCTCGAAATCAAATTTTCCAATGAATCTCTACAAAGTTTACAATTATTTTTTTAATGTGTAATTTGAGAAATTAGATGCATTTATTGTGTGACTAATTACTTTAGTATAAATGTGAAAATTTATAAAATCTTTGAAAAAGGAAATAAAACTTGAGAGCTATTTTAAGAATATTAAAATGCAACAGAAGAGTAATAGAAAGGAAAGAATGACTTAAATTGCTAAGGCAGGCAAATGATGCTGTTTAAATTATACACATTTATTTTTAAAGTAGAAAATTTGAAAATTAATGATTCAATGCAACATTGTCAGGTCTGTTTTTTAATTTATACATTGTCAGTGTGTTTATTAATTTGAGACTTTAGTTTAATATAAATACTTAAATTAGAACATGCTTTAAAAACCTTGAGCAAAATTATTTCAAAGGCAATTGTCTTTATTAAAGTTTAAACATTTCACTTATAATTTTTATCTGCAATTTCTCAAGTAAAACTGGTTATAATAATAGATATCTAAAAATCATTAAGGACCTATTTTCATAAATTACTATCAAAATATAAATTTTATAGTAAGAAATCGTAAACATTAAGTCATCCGATTATATTCCTGGTACAAAATATTTTTAATTTTGCTGATTTAATGATTTTACATATTAATCAACTCCATGCACAATATTAATTTAAGCTTATAAAAAGGACATTACCGAGCAGCTTATTGTAGCCTGCAAGTAGTCTACAGTATATTTTCAAAGTTTATTTTCACAATTCATTTTTATTACGCAACTTGGATAATTCTAAATAGTGTATTTGTGAGTATTATATTTACTAACACAGCATTTCAAAGTGTCTTTTGTCCAACATACTTTATGTTTTGGGTGCCAAATATGACATTTTAAAATTCAATTTACTTTTCTTGCTTTTGAAGAGATGAAATCAAATTTCATATCATAATTACAATGATAGTGCTAGGTTAAAGTTACAATTGAATGACATTTTTTAAGAATTCATCCAGTGCCACATATGTAGCATCTATTCAAATATTATTTTCTTTTAATTCTTTCATATATGTTATGTTTTTATAATTCATATTTCTCTTTAGTCAGAATGTTTACAAGAAATATTTAAATGCTTTCTTCAATACTGTATGAATGATCTTGAATATCCAAGAGCCATTTCTTTTCTCCTTTGCGAATCATCTGCTTTACCATCTTAAGTAATAAGTTACCAGTAGTGTCATTTCTGTAGCTATCTTGAAGTATAATTATCTATTAGACATGTTAAAAACAATTTTTAAAAGTTCAGCACTTTGGAATTGTTTGTTAGCCGTCCCTGATTTCAGTCAAATTTATTCATTCTTATAGAGAAATTGAAGATGTTCACATAAAACAATTTAGTTTAATCTGAAAAATGTTTCTCTGAAGAATTTATATAAAGTAGACCTGTTCTCCAAGTGTGTGCAATAACAAGTTGCTTTTATAGTTTAGAATGCACTTTATGGACCAGTGAATTAATTCATTTATCATGAAAGCATTTACAGTGCTTTCTGTATTTAATAATGTGCTGATCATTATCAGAGTGGTGTATTGAATTTAAGTTTGCTGGGCTTTATTTCTTCTAAAGCAAGATGTGCATATTTAATTTGCTTAAGTGTTTAACTTTACAGGATACAGTGGAAACTCCCTAGTTGCCTAAATATAATCTATACAAAAGGATCTAGAGCAGAGGCACAGTAAAGTGACCAAGCCTGTTCACTGTTGACAGCAATGGAATATGAAGTTAGTTAAAAACCTTGAGAATTTTTGAGCATCAAGTACAAAGTTGTAAAGGCTGTTGTTACTGTGCTTACAAGTAACATATAAAAGCTGTTGAATGAAGTTTTTACACTGTTACATAGATTTCTTTTTTAAAGTTATGTAAAAGTATTATTAGCTAGCAAAGCTAAATAGAAATAATTTATAAGTAGCATGCAAAATATCCAGTACAGGACTTTGAATTCATGTCCTACAGCACTATAAATATTTCATTGATGAATAAACATGCAATGCACACAAGGATAAGTGTAATATGTTCATCTTGCTTAACAGGCCTTTTATTCTACAGAGTTCCTTCTTAAGTCCTTATGTATCCCTTTAACTTTCAATTGAAGAGATAGGAAAGCAACTATGTGCTATTAATACTTAATCTACTGGCACAGTTTTATTGCCTACATGGAAAAGACAGGATTCTCACCTAATACCAGCTCGGTTTTTGCTTATCGTGTGAGAATGTGCGCTGTGAAACTTTTAAATAGAAATGTAAACAAAGAACAATTAGAACACTGACAAAGAATCTAAAAAAAATCCTTTGCTTTCATTATCAGGATTAATTTTGTCTGGGGTATGGATAAAAAAGACTACAAATTATTTAAATCCACAAGGACATATGGCCAACACTCACATCATCTTGCTGTTGCTGTTTCTAATCCCTGTGGTGAAGAAAAGCCTTACACCACGTCCGCAGACCCCTGGTCCCATGGCGAAGGGTAATATGTAGCTTCACTTTATTGAGGCTCCCCAAGGACAGAAGACTGACTAAACCTCAACATCACAACATCCATGCCCGCTGGCGAGATTCGAATCCACAACCCGGCAATCGAGCAATCAGACGGAAACGCATGCCCCTGACCGCTTGACCACCACATCGGCTCTCACATCATCTTGAATCCACTAATGAATCTGCACATCTGCACTCTAAAAGTTACTGCAAAAAACAGCCCTTGCAAAAGCCTATTAATCGGCTTGTAGTTGATAAGCGTTGGCACCTAAAAGTCTATTTTTAGGCTTGCAGTAGATAAAGTGTAAATTAAGAAAGTCTGCAGTAATGAATTTAAAATTCTTATCTCAAAAATATACAATTACAAAGTTGTAGAGAGGTCTTTATTTAGTATGACAAGATGTGCAGTTTGCATGCAACACAGCCGTTAAAAATTGTGGTCAACAAAATGATAATTATATAAATTTATATGTCGAGTTTTAAGTACTTCTGAAGGAAATGGCGAGAATTACGCATGAAAAATAAAAAATTGTGAAATAAGCTCATTTTAATTTATTTAGAATTATCCTTTTTGCAGTAAGCAATAAATGTTGCATAGAAATTGCAAATAAATGATGCACTAAAATAATTATCCTTTTTCATCGACTTTATTTTTTGTCTCTAAGTTAGCGCAAACAATACCTCTTTCCATACTAAATAGAAAAACACTCTACAACTTTTCGTTTATTTTGCTTCATTTTCAAGATAGAATTTTTAACTTCTGTTTGCCACTAGAGGCACTGCAAACTTTCTCTAACGATAGCACATAGTCACTTTCCAATGAATAGGTTCTGTAGCTTTAGAACACTATAATAAAAAGTTAAAGGGATACATGAGGACTTAGCGGGAACCCTGTATTATAGCATACTGCCAAATTTTACAAAGATACAAATATAGAAATGAATTAGCATACTATTTCGTCTATATGCTTTTATCATGATTACAATTTTGTATTCACAGATTTTTACAAAGTTTGCAAATTACCTTTTCCTTATTAGATTATTTCATTGTTAGATATGCTTACTTCAACTGACTGAACTTTTTACAATAAAAAGCTATATTTAGACGACTAGGGCATTTCCTATGCATTAGTTAAAATACAAAATTATAATTGGCAATTGACACTTTAGAATTTTTTTTTAGTCACATTTATCTCATCTTCATAATTTCTTTATGCAGATGGTATTAGATCCATAACTGAAAATCGAAATGTGCCTTACAAAAAAGGTAGATATGTGTAAGAGTACAAACACTTGTAACTTTTGTGCTAGTCTTAATCATGTATGTTGTATATTTTGTGTTCTAAATGTTGTACATTTGTTTTATAGAAAGTTATAATAAATAAATCTTGACAAAATATGATGACTGTTTTAGAGCCATGTCTATGACACTTTAGAGCAGTGACACTTACATTTTCCAAATTTTGGACTTTGGGAAATTTCTTTTTTTTCCTCTACAGTTTCTTTATTGTGCGTACCTTCTTATCCTCCCCCTAAACATAGCTACTCTGGCAAACATAGAGTAAAATATATTTAATAAATTCTTTACAACATGTTTAGTGAAGTATAATAAGGATATGGTTACTATACAAGATGAAGTTATCACATGATAAATGATTACAAACTTTTGAACACATTTTCAAAGTCCACTTTTATGCAACAGAGCTTATCACATTCTGTTGTATGTGTTTCCTCATATGTCGCATCTTATCCTGAAAAGGAAGATAAGAAAAACTTTCACAAAATATACTTCAAATGCCCCAAGGGGTTCACAAATTATATCGACTCATGTTAATGATAAACAAACCAGACCATACCTGTAATAAAATTACTTCATTAATAACAAACAATATATCAACAGGTTATGAAGAACAATAAAGAGCACAGGACAAAAATATGTTTACTTTCTGTTGGTGTAGTTGATCTATCCTGACAAAAGTTCGTTTTAAGCTATTACTAACAACAAAAAACCTTTGTCAAAATAGAGCAAAAAATACACACATTCTTGCCTTGTCTTTTTTCACTCTATTATTCTTTGTAATCTGTTGATACTGTTATTAACAAAGTAATTGTATTACAGATACATTTTGATAGCTGTTAAATTTCACATACTATACCTCCCAGACACAAGGTTTTCAGCATTTGTAAGAATATTTATAAAGTTCTGTACTTAAAAGTTAGCAGATGGTACATACACAATTCATTGATGTATTTAATTAAAAGAATGGATACACAGCTATTGTTGATATTTGTTTCGAGAGCATTGAGTCTGCTTTATAAAATCAAAAAATAGTATATAATTCCAGAATCAGATAAAAAGTATTTGTGAATGTAAAATTTGCTGCAAACTATGTGTATGTACGACAGAAAAACTGCTAAAACAAATGCTTTCTTTTGTCATTGAATCTTGCATTTAAATAATTTATTATGTTATTTATACAGCAGTAAAAAAGTTATTACCATTTTGTCACAGAAGTATCAGCAAAATTTGCTAAATTTTGGAAAGTATCCTAATACAGCATGCACATCTCTCAGAGCGAAATACACAAATGTATTTGTGCATGAGTTTTGTTATTTAATACACACTGCTTTTTTGTGTTAAGTAGGCCCATGACATCATTAAAACAACTGCCATTAACATTTTTGTATCTGTGCTTTTAATTAGTAGCAGTTACCAAGGTTAAACATAAAAAAAAAGATAAAATCACAAATTAAGAGTATTTTCTGCAGAATGGACATATTAATGCATATCCACTGTCCAATTAAGGGATCACATATCAGTCTATTAATTGACATAAATTTATAAATGTATTTTTCAGTAAACAGTTTTCAGTGACAGTTAATTTTTTTAACTGGGAAAGATTTCTGATTTACCCTGTACTTTCAATTTAGTATCACGGGGTCTGTTTAGTACTTAAAATCACATTTCGTAGTTAAGAGGTTATTTTCAGAAAACAAAGATAAAAATATAAATACAAAATGCACACAAACTGTGGAAAGCAAATACGTGGAATATGGTTAGTATAAACAAAAAATATATAACTATATCAAGCAAAATGAGTTTCCTTCACTAGAATTAAAAAATAACAGTTCCGCCAGGAAAGAGAACTCTATTATATCACACTTTCTCTTTATCTGATTAGCAAGTCAAACTGCAGTTTGATTTCTTTAAAACAATATAAATTTCAAGAACTTTTGATTTTCCCTTTCTTACAGTATTCAAACTAATTGGTAATCAGCACTGGATGTCTTGAATTGAAAAGGAATAATGAAAATATTTAAGTATAGAGACTCCTTGATGTCTTAAAAGCCAGTGTGGCACAACCCTTGAGTCACAAGGGTTTATTCAAAGGGGCAGGGGGTCAAAATTCGATGAATTTTTTTAAAATTATGATAGAGAAAATACAAAAAATACTGTGTTGAATATTTGTTTCAATATATAGATTTAAGCAGAAATTTCACATTGGATCTTTTGTAATCTTTTTTATTAGGATATTTTTGAAACAAAAAACTTGTAGTATATAGGATATACTATTTCTAGCTAGATGAAACATTTTGAGATTTTTAATTGCTAAATCTAACTTATATTGGCGAATTGTAAAATAAATGCCTTTTTAAAAATGTATATTTAGTTTTAATTTTAATTCCTTATTTTAGTTACATGGTGGCATGCAGTCCTTAAAATAAAATAATGCATCAATAAAAAGGTTGTGCACTACTGCCTTAAGTACCATAAATTAATGTGCTCTATCTCAACCCAAATAAACATAATTTATTCCAGAATGTTCTGAAGTAAAATTTAAATTTTGAAAAGTGTTTAAAATTTAAAATTAATAACAAAACAGTCTTAGTGTGTAGCATGAAAAGAAGTATATTTATAAACTTCGCTTTTAAATTGTTAGATTTATTTGCTACTAAATATGTCTATATTTCTAGAGTGCAAAGTTTTTCTGATTAATTTTTGGTTCAATAAAGTGTTGTTATTCAAAGCATTGGCAGCTATTCAGGTTCAGCTGTCGAAGAGGTACTTCACCTATTAAAATTGAACTGAATGAAATTTATTTTTACAATATACCTTTAACACATATTTTACTATTGCACACTGCAGAATATGACTGTGACATTTTAATTTTGAATGTAACTTGAATTTCTGTATTTCAAGCTCTTTTAATGTAAATCTATCAGCAAGCAAAATTTTGGTGATAAAATTTGCCACCTCTTCACTTGCAAGTCCCCTATTTCCATGACAACCATGATGTCATGTATGTTACCGGCTAATGGATCTGGCAAGGTAGCAAATTTTTTTCGCCAAATGCTTCAAAATACAGTTTTTCTGAACATGTGATAAAGTGCCAATAAGGCACTTTATTTTCTAGCTATTCCTGATATTGTATTGATAGACTATGCATTATTTGGTGAATTTTCCATATTATCTTAGGGGGAGAAAACTAGAAATTATGCAAATTTTGTTTTATTGTGTTGCCTGTTGTGCTGTGGAATAAAACTGAGTTCTGATAATGATATTTTGTTTGCAATATAATGATAATAGTATATTGTATCATGTAGGTAGTGCTAGAGAGAAGGTGGTCTTGGAAAAACAATATATTGGGGCTCTCTTTTTTAAATAGTTCAGAAATTTAAATTGAACATAAAAAGTCATGTACATTAAAAAATAAACATCGTTGATTAAAAATAAAACCAATTATTTTAAAAATATAATTTTACAGGGTTTCCTTAAAAATAACACAAGTTATAGACAAAATAATAACATAAAAAATAAATAAAAATAAAAGGAAATTAGAAAGTTTTATTTTACTGTTTTCCTTGTTGCACTGTTTTCAAAACCACGAGCCACCACTACATTAAAGTGCTTGTGGAATCCAGGTCCATTGCTTCAAATTCACATTATTAATCATAATTATATTTATATTAAAGGTGGGTGAATAACACTTTTCTCAAATGTAAATATTAACCAGATTTCAAATATTTGAATATCCTAAATAGTTATTTTAAATTGTTAATAAATAATATTTACATTTATTAAATATTATTAATTTATTAGTAAATAAATCTATAAAATAAAGTAAAAAGATGTCAAAAAATCACATCAATTTTGAAATGAAATTAAAAATTTTTTTTAATTATTTTACAGATTTTTTTTGTTTTCTATTTTAGGTATACTTAACTGCGATAACTGAATTGTTAATGTTTCTCATCTACTACAGATTTTTATTTAAGAAAACAAGCATTTCAAGCATGTTCATGATTTAGTCCGCTTCTTTTTTTTTTATTGCAAATTAAATCAGAAGTGCTGAAGAGTCACTCTTGATCGTAACTGTTGATGGTGGTGTAATTAAAAACTTCAAAAACAATTCCTTTGAGCAAGTATACAGACTTATCCAGTAGTCAAATATGTTTTTAGTTGGTAGAAGCAAACTTCCTTCTATGTACTTTCGAAATTCTTCCTGAGTATCCAGATGTTTCATTCCAGAATCTACTGTCAATTAGGGTGAGATATTTGAGGAATTTCAATTTCTTTTAGTGACAATAAATTTGAGATATTGAATACTAGAAAGTATATGTGGATAGTATTAGCCTATCTCGAATTTTTATCGAAAAAGGTTATAATGGTGGCGACATCGAAGACAGTCCCCTCCCCCCCAGCCATTAAACTGCTTTTGATACTCTGAGAATCTAACTTCCCCCAAAAAATAATGGGTTGTGTCAAGAAAAGATATCAAAGAGATGCTAAAAGGAAATCCAGTGAGAGGTAGGAGCATAGACAGAAGAAATCACTGTAAGCAATTATTTAAAAATACATCTATATCAGATTTATAAATGTAATGTTTTAATTTCTTTAACCCTTTAAGTGTGTCATTTATTTCCCTTTGCACACACTGCAGTGGGGAATTTTTTTTTTCTCCCATACCCTTTTCCCCATTGATTGCAAGTTGAATGCGAAGGTGTTTTGTTGAAATAAGTATTAAGTAAATAACCATGTATAATAACAGATAAGTAAATAAAGAAACATACAATTCCAATTTTCAATAGTTCCTCTTGGTGTGATAAATTTTAAAACATGGAATATAACAAGCAGAAACATCACAGTCTGGACACCATGTCCTGGTTTCTTTCCTAAGTTTCCTGCCAGTTTTATTGGATAAATAACATACAACACATCGCCTAGTTACTCTTTTTGCAGGGTGTGTTTGCAGAGTGTGAGATAACTTATGCTCTGCTGAAATAAGATTGAAAGCATTTGAGGCCGCCATTGCTTTAAATGTAAAATCCCATCAAAACTGAATTTATTTTACGTGCGTTTACAAAATACTGCCTCTGATAAAATTAGTTTGTAAGACTACTACTGCCATCTAGTATAAAAGATTGTAAACACAGTTAATATCTCATAAAAAAATCACATGACATGTTATTTCCGTCAAATACACAGGAGTCTTGGCTTTAAAAGTGCATGACGAGTCTACCTCGTTAAACCCACTTAGCGGTAGCGCAATGCATGAGAGTTGAACTTATCAACAACACTTAAAGGGTTAAATAATCAAATAAGTTTTAAAATTTAGTTTGAGAAGTCAACTTTTGGGATTTTGATCCTTACTTTTGATGGTCTTTCTTTGCCAATCCCCCAAGTATGTGCTTAATGTGTCTATTTGGAAATCCTGCCCCAATTAAAATGATTGCATTTGTAATTGTACTTGCATGCAGAGAAATGTATAAACAAGATATTTATCATTATAGCACTTAAGTGCTATCCAAATTTCTGACAAAGAAAATAGTTTTAAGTGCATTTAGCAGTAAAACAAGAGCTTTTAAAGCCCTTATAAAGGAAAAATATAAAAAGTACTTTTATAGATTAGTAGGAACTCTGAATCCAAAATCATTTATAATATGGTATATTTATATTTACCTGAATTTTCCAGTTTGGTGGGAAAATATAGTTACATATGCCCCACTGACACTTGCAAAGGTTTTTCTTCTTTGATAAATGATCTTTTTCCACGTGAAACTCAACATCTTCTTTTAAGCCGAAAGAATTAGCGCAATTTCCAAACTGAAACAATGAACACTTAGTAAAACAGTAAAAATAGATAAAAAATTTAGTTAATAATATATGAGAATAAGACTACATATTTTGCGTATAAAATGCCACACATTTTTAATATAATATTTAAAGTAGTTTTTTAATAATACAGTGAATCTTCAATTTTACGTTTTTTAGCAGACCAGAATAAAGCACATACGACACAGGAAAGCATAACAAGGTTAAAGTGAAAGATCACAGGAATATACACTAAAAATATAAATATAAGTAAACATATATAAAAATAGTAAAACAATAGTAAGGTATCTACATCATTGGTACTTACTGTGTGAAAAATTAATATGATCAAATTGCTTTGTAATTTTTGCTTTTCATTTCAGTATGCAATTTCAATAACAAAATTGCGCTATAAGTGTTTTTCTGGTCAATCGTAATTATGAAAAATTTCTTTTTTATCAATTTTAAATCATTTAATGTCTCATTGAATGCTAACAAAGGTTTGGAAACTGTTTTATTATCATCAACCTCTCCCACTGATAAACATTTTACTGTATCATAAATTATTTGTATTATAACATAAACATCACATTTTCTTTTCAAAATCAATTGAAAAGTCTCTTTAAGGTATTTTTGTTTAATAGGAATATTAAGCAAAAATACCTTATACAGACCTTCAATGTCAGAATTGACATTCTTCCATTTTGCAAGAAATTCTGTACCAAAAAATGCAGAAAGTGAAAGAACTGATTTAAGCAGTCTTTCGATGATGTGATAAAGAATTACATGAAATATAACAAATTTGGTTCAACACAAAAAATGTAAATCGTACAATGCCAGAAATTGGGCTATAAGTTGGAAAATTGTATTACATGGGGAAAAAGACTAGAGATGGGAGAATACTATCCATGAATACTTGAATACTAGAAAGGATTTGAGATCCAAAATATAATGTCTCTAGAGGAAATTCAAATATTGCACCATCATTACTTGTGGGTTCTGGAATAATAAGTTAGGATACTCCTAAAAGAACAGTCTCTATTCTTGCTTGAAGAAATTATCTTTGAAGTATTTACAGAGTTCGTACTCAATTTTGAAAACAAAAACTAAGGGGTTTGTAATGACATATCAGAAATTTTTAAGGAGTTTATAGATTGCACACTCAAACTCTTTACTTTATATTGGCATTATTTTACAAAGAAAAATATGCTTCCAAAAATTAATTAACACCTGTGCAGCTGCTTAAATTACAAATTTCTTTAATTAACCCCTTTTATGCATGATTATGTCAACTTTTATCCTATGCTGCCATGTTAAGAAAATGTAAAATGCTGAATAAATTTCGAAGTTTTCACTCAAATTTAAAAAAAAATTCTATCTAGTTCTAGATTTTTCATTAACAAATCCGAATAAAAAGTTTTGTGAAAATCCATTAAAGCTTGTGGCTGCTATCGTGCACACAAGAAATCGACCACAGATTGATGGACATTACTCATGGACATCAAAATAGTCAAAACATATTCAGGAGATTCTAAAACATATATTGACTTCAAAATCCCAAAATCAAAAATTTTCGTGAAACAATACTTTATCTATGCTTATATTCCATAGTATGAGAAACATTTACAATTATTCAACTATTGCAATTAAGAGAACCTAAAACAAGAAAGATCAATCATGCATAAAGCATTGATTATGAAACACTTTCCAACTGCAATGCAATTTTATTTAAACATCTCTAAAATACGATGCATTCAGTGGTAATATTTTTAAAATTATCACAATACTACAATAATTTATTATATTTGAAAACTTAAAACTTAACTGAAAAAAATAAACTTTATTCAAATGATGTCATTGAAATATAAATCGCCTGGCTCTCTATGTAAAAGCAGTAAATACTTCATTCATACACTTTTACTCTATTCCTTTCATTCATGACAACATTACAATAATTTATTTTACTTTAAAATTAAAACCATGGAGGTAAATGTATTTTAACTCTGTGCTTCAAACTTCATCCAAAACTTCATCCAAAAAGTCTGCTATAAAATTGTTTGCTTCTCTATATAAAATAAATGAATATTTTATTCATATCAGCTTTATTCCAGACTCCAGAGCTAAATCATCTTGCGACATACTAAAATTTCATTTTGATAAAGTCATTTTTATGGCAGTTATCATGCGAACAGACAGACAGAATGAACAAAGTCAAACACTTTTAAAACACGTTGTAAAATGTTAATAAAAGTTACTGAAAAATAATTAAAATTTAAAATAAAAAATTTGATTTCTAAATTAAGGTGGTTTTATTATAACTTTTCCTTTTTTATTTTATTTATTTATTTACTAATAATCAATATAAATATAATTTACTAAGAATTTGTAATAACTATTTGAATATTTGAGAGATCTGGTTAATATTTAAATTTGAGAAAAGAGTTATTTGTCTGCCTTTAGAAAAACATATTAGTGGTACAGGAAATTATCGCAATATCATAAATTTCTCCTATTCCATCTTATAAGATGGAATAGGAGAAATGTAAAATAGAAGGATGTAAAAATTGAGGTTTCATGGTACAGTTTTTTAAACAGTACAATTATTTTGATAAATCGAAAAACATTATGCATAAAGTTTTTAAAAATAATTTATTTTAGTTATTTCATAACCAAGTTATTATATATAGAAATTCTTCTCTGAGAGCAGCAAATAATCATTAGACTAGTTTTCCTCTTATTACACTAGCAACTACCTACTAGACTGCAAAAAAAATTGTTACATGTAAGTCATTGAAGTGTCCAACACAGTCAGCAAATGCAAATATTGGAGATTTTCCTAAGAAAATGAAGAGAATTGACAGCTAGAATATTGGAAATCAATCAGAAGAAGTCTTAAATCGTATTTTATATTCACTATTTTTTATTAGGTAATTTGAGCAAGGATACCTGTAATTAGTTTTATGATTTGAGAAAAAAAAAAATCATATTTTGATATTATGTAATAAAACTTAGCAAGTCAAATTTGAATTCTGCAGACATATTTTTGCATCCTACAGTAAAATACACATTATAGTGCATAAACACAAACTTTGCATAACATCCGTTAACCCTACATTGCACCCAAGGAGGGTTAACACCAGTTAATCCTACAAAGGCTAAGAAAGTTAGAGTTATTAAAATTTATTTCGAATAAGAAACTAGATAATTTTCATGAAAATTGGACAAGGTAGAAAAAAAAATCTGATGTGGGCAACACATACATGACTTTCCTTATATAAAGCAATGAATTTACTACTTTTACAGTAAAAAAAATAGGTTTTTCTTATAGTAGATACTTCTATTCTTTCCAAGATATTCAATTGTCATCAATAAGTCATCATTTTTATCCATTTGGTGAGATTTTCGTTAATTTGGCAACATTTAAAAAAGTCGCCAAGTTGGCAACATTCCATCAAATTCGTCGCCAAAATCTTGCCAAGTGTTATAAATGGAGAAATAAGTTATTCTTATAGTAGATAAATGACTATTGGTGTTCAAATACAAAAGTATTGCACAAAGTATATTTTCTCATGAATGGAACGAGCTAGATCCATGAGAATGATGTCACCAAATTTATCGCATATTACATATGAAAAGTGAACATGTTTCTCAACAGTTAATATATTTTTTTAATTTATGGGATTTTTTGATAAATTTATTTAAAAAATGTGCAATATCTCGAGAATGGTTTATGTTAGCATTCTCAAGTTTATGTCAATCGTTTTCTATGGAAAAGTTACATAAGAAACGCCTACTTGCGTAACTTTATTGTTAAAGGTTTTGATTTTTTGATGATTTTTTCAAAATTCCACTCGAAAATGTAGGGGGGGGTTCTGAACATTCGATTACGTTTAAAAACAATAGGCTTCCAGTATTCATGGATTGTGATTTTTGTGCCAAATTTCATTCGAATCACCCCATTCGTTCGTGAGATATCATCTCCACACACACATACAGACATCACCTCAAAAATGTTTGATTCATGTTCAGGGATGCTTGAAACGTGCTCTCCCATCAAAAACTCAAATTCGAATTTTCGACCCCGTCACAATACTTTCCTTATACATTATGTATATAAGGAAATTAAAACTATGAATCCAAGAAAATTAGAATGGTTGGAAAGTCTGAATTATGCAGGTTTTATCTTTGAGAATAAAATTTTATCATTTAGAGAATACAATTTCACATTTTTTAGATAGAATATGAAAATTCATAATTCAAATAAATAAAACATATTTTAAATTAAACTATACTGTTTTGTGATAGTAGCTACTAAAAAATGGAAAAATTGTACAGTAAAAAGAATTATAGAGATATTTTGGGATGTTTTATATCTCAATTAATATTTTCAAATTTAAGGATAAATAATTTAAAAATAACAATATCTTAAAATAATTTTAAATTAAAGAAATTTAATTTGTTCAATAGATAAAAATCTGATGTGGGCAACACATGACTTTCTTTACAGACTCAAATTCACAATCTATGAAATTGACTTAGATATTTACTCAATATCATATTAAGTTTGTGGTTTTAATATGCTTTCCTTTTCATTACATTAGGCAACTTAATGCAATTTAAAACATCACCATATCCTCAAAATTCCAAAAACCTTACATATCCTGAAAACATTCTAGATTATTAAAGCTGGTCTTATTCATTCTGTTGTAAAAAAATAACGCATAAAACAAGCATTTAATGAATACTTTTAAACATAGTTTTTTATTTCGGATTTTGAAGGCTTTTGGGTCATTTCACAAAAAAGGCTTGCTCTATTTTTTCAAATTGTATCAAAATATAATCAGCACCAGGGTCATCAGCAAGTGACTTAACTATCAAATTTTAAAAATTTTCATCAAATAGTTTCTTAAATAGAGTGAAAAACATTGCCAGCTCCTCAAAATTTCAACCTTAATATCTCAAGTATGGTCTATCCTAGAGTAATGAGGTTAGTCATTCATTTTATAGTTAAAAATTATATATAAAACAAGCATTTAAGTAGTTATGCATATTTAGTCTTGTATTTCTAATTTTGATGATTTTTGCAGGCCATTTTATATATATAAAAAAAGTTTTATTTTTTTTTCTAATTGTACCAAAATTTAATTAGCCTCAGTGTAGCCAGTGACTGACTTATTTACTAAATGTTGTGAAATTTTGTCAAATAGTTTTTGAGTTAGAGTGGATCGATACATTGTACAGACATACACACAAACGTCACTTTAAAATGGTTTTTTATGTTCTGAAGTACTTGAAACATGTAGTTCTGTTGAAATGTGAGCTCTGATTTTCGATTACTTTTCTAGTACATTTTCTATACATTACCATGTATTGTAGGGAAAGTAATAAGGAGTATATTAAACACAAAGAAAAGAAGTCATTTTAAAATTTATAAATAAAATACACATACCTGACAAACTACAGTGGAGAACGGATCAAATTCAAAGACAGAAACTTCTCCTTTCCTATTTCCAGTGAAGACCTATTAAAGAAAAGATAAAAATTTTAATCAAGAAATAATTGCATATCTCTCAAATATACATAAAATTTAAGGTTCTATTCATCAAAATAGTCGCATTTATATATAGATTATAATTCTTGTTTTTGTTTGTATAAGTGAAATTTGAATTAATAAACAATTTTTGCTACTAACAATGAAAATAATCTGTTAATTTTGTTTTTATATGATAAAACAATATTCACGACATTCTCCCTCTCTGAGCTTCTTCCTAGAATAAATGATGCTGATCTTGGCTTGGAAATTCCAAGAAATTCTTTTCCCTAATTCTGCATATACTGTTTTTATTATTTCATTGCCTTGATTAGAGGGCAAGTAGACATGACCTCGAAAGAGTAGACATGGCCTTAATGAGTAGGCAACAAATACGGCAGTATAAGTAATTAAACCAAATAAATCCAACATTTTACTTGTTATAATAGTTGTGATGTAAGTTTTTTTCCAAGGCAAGGTCTCTGAAAATAAGGAATGTATATGGAGTGTTTAGGAAAATCTGTATTAGGGGAAAATTCTAAAAATTTTTCAAGTTTAATATTGCAGTTACACCTTCTAATAAACTAACATTTTTTAATTTTTCAAAGATCTTATATAAATTTTTAATAGTTGGAGCATTTACAGTAATTCTTCCCAGTATGGTTTTTCTTAGATTAGTCAAACAAAACATGCTTTAAAATTTCGAATTAAGAAACATGAAAACTATGTAAAAAACAAAAAGAAAACAAGAATTTAAATATATCTTCAATTGCTCAACATTGCTTTAATTTTGACCATCATTCTGAGTTTTCTTCAGTAAGAATCATACAAAATATACATCGATCTATGATCATGACCCTTTCTAGACTTCCATATTCAGAAAAATTCTAGTTAATGACTTGTCCAATACTCCATTTTTGTCCTCGGTTTGGACTTATAATTTTTTTCCATTTCTTCACTTTCTTTTTATTTGTTCCATTCCTTAGCCTTTGGGGCTTTTATGTATCACTATGACTTATTCTTTGTCTCATTTATTCTTGTTCAGACTTGATTCGGCTTGCAGAGATATTTCTGTTGTGTTGTTGCATGCTAATCTTGTGTGTTACTTCTCATTTCAAATTGGCTGGACTGTTCTGCTTTCTGACTGGTTCTCTCAGGTGGACTCTTAATCCAGTACTTGAGCATATGCCTATATTTTGTGCCTATTTCGACTTTTAGACTACAGGTTTGTTGGTTCTTCTGTACTAATGAAGGGGATCTGGTGTACCCTCAAAACAGCTGTATGTTGAATTATTATTTTATTTATGTTTAAATACCATGTTAAAGTTTTTTAACATCACACCTCACGGTTCTTGGCAAGGCATTGTATTTATTCCGCTGTGTATGCATATGCGCTCTGTGGGAGGCGCAAGTTTTCACTCGTCAAGTTTGGTGGCTCTTGGGAGGCAAACATTTTGTTGGGGGCATTCGATTTTGAGCATTGGAAGGAGGAGGTTGAAAGTTTTGAGGAGTCTCGGGCCGGGGCTCTTGCAAAGGGCATCCGCATCCCGAGGCGATGTGTAAATATGCTTTTAGCACACCCAAAACCAGCGATGACATCCTTTTTTTTTTCATATAATTGTGCCTTAGCATCACCGGGGTCAATCACTGCCTATCTGAAGGATTCAGTCATACTTTAGGCCTTTGTCTGCATGACAGGGCCTTACAGCGTCCGATCAGTAGAGTGGGGGTGACATCAGCGAACGTTGTGAATTCAAGTGCATCTCAATATCTACAGTCCAGTTTGCTCATGTGCCAACATCTTTTTCCTTCATTTGCATTTTAATACCCACAGTCAAGTGGAGCTCCTGTGGTGCCTGTGAGCAACTAGCCAGTGCATAAATTGTGCTGTGATGAAGTTTTTATCGCTTGTGAGTTATCATCTCCTTCATCGGTATTAGTTCCAGCCAGTGCATAAATGACGCGGTATTGTGTTGCATTCTGCAAATTGCTGCAGAGGTCTCCAAATTTTAAACACAGTTCGGCATTAGTTCCAGCCAGTGCATAAACGACGTGGTATTGTGTTGCATTCTGCAAATTGCTGGAGAGGTCACCAAAATTTAAACACAGTTCACTATTAGTTCCAGCCAATGCATAAACGACATGGTATTGTGTTGCATTCTGCAAATTGCTGCAAAGATCTACAAATTTTAAATACAGTTTTGTCATCCTCGTTTTTCATTCATCTACTGAATTATCGGTTTTCAAGGGATTTACTCCTAAGATGTGGTGCTGCCCTCTAGGCAGTAACACGAGAGTTATTCTCACACGCAATCTATAATTTACTAAAATTGTTTCGCAAAAGTGTTTCCTTTAGTGTCTTTAAAAATTTATATTTTTGTAACTTAAATAATTTGTGCTTTTAAATATTTTACTCTGAATACTGATGTTTTGCACTTTTATTTTCAAACGTTGGAATTTTTACATTTTTGAGTTGATTTGAGTTTTTGAACATGTATGTTTGTAATTTTTACAATTTAGTGCTTGTTATTACTATTTTGAGTTAACATTTAAGCTTTTGGTGGACAGTTCCCCAGGCAGACCAAACTCTGGTCTTCAGACATGAGTGGATTTTGAACCTGGGTATTTAAAGAGTTAACTGGGTTTGTTTTAATTTGGGTTTAAATTGTTTTCTGGGTTTTAATTGTTCTTTTCTTTCACAATGTAATATACTCTGAAATTTTATTGTTTAAGAATTTATAAAATCAACCTGTTTGTGTTTTGAAGCTCTTAAGTAAAAATGTTGTTAATAAAATAAAATAACAAGTAAAATAAATTTTTACTTATTATTTTACTTTAAATAGTAGTAAAATAAATTTTTAATTTAACAGAAATGTTTGTTTTTCTTTTGATTGTGTTTTTGGGTATTTTGTACTTAAAGGTAAGTCGAAATTTTAGAGTGATAAGTAGTTGGTGTGTATTATTAAAGATAAACAATAAGTAACATGCACAAGCCAAGTAAATAGTAGAAGAAATAAAGGGATAATATTAATACTTTAAAAGGAACTTTATTGATTAAAACGATATGACTTAATATTTATTAAAACTATATGTTCAGTTTCAGTAAATAAACAAACTAAAATTAAATAAATGAATAAAATTAGAAATATAAATAATAAGCTTAAACCATCACGACAGTATACATCACTCATTTCTTTTAAAGATGAAATTATAGAGTTCTTGCTTCAGTAAACTCAATTACTCTAAAAGATGACAGTTTTTCTGAAATAAAACAATTTTTGAAATTCTTCAATAACTGATTCTAGAGGGACTTGCATGGGTCACATACTTTCAAGATGAAGCATTTTACAGTTTATACATCATTGTGCAAAAAGTTGTAACAGATCAGGTAGGTGAAAAAACATTTTGAAAATGAACCAGACTTTAGGCACCAGGTAGTAAAGACACTACCATGGTCAACAATATTTGAAAATCACTTATTTAAGGAATCAGTAATTGATGTTTTTTGTAGAAGAATTACCACCATCAATATCTTTTAAGATAAATAAATTGAGTTCAATTAATAAAAAATCTATGTGCTTTTAGCATGGGAAAGTAAAAACAATTTGAAAATGGACTGGATTTTGGGCACTACTAAAGTGGACTACAGTTTCAACATTGTTTGACAATTACCATTTAAGAAATCAGTAACGAATGCTCTCTTATAGAGTTACCACCACCAATGCCAAGCTGAGTTCAATTAACTAAAAACCTACAACGTGTTTAAGCATAGTTCTTGAGAATTATGCACCTTTCGATACATATCTACACAAAATTTAACCTATAGAAATATACATTAAGGCTGATAAAGTTTGATAATCTTTAAAATCCATTATATACTGTTACGACTGGGTTTATTTCAGCATAAAAACTTTACTAATTTTGTGTTAAAAGTCTGAAAACTCTACCAAAAATTTATCTCTATGTAAATATTCATATGCATATATTATTTGTATAAAATCTCATAAAAAACTACAAGTATAATTCAAATGTTCCGGGCAGGTTGAGTATTTGAAGGCAAAAACCTCATTTACAAAGACCTTTTACATTACGAATTCCAATACAATCTTCATTACCAAAAACATATTTTGGCAAAGTTTTGTGTCAAGTACACATAAAGCCATTCATTTCCGGTGTCTGTTGAGAGTGAGCAGCTGGTTTGTTCATTAAAAGGTGAGGCTTAGGTGAGAAGATGTGTCTGATCATCTTTTGTTGAGCTTGTTCTTTATGTGCTATGTCAGATAATTTTTTACTGTTTTTGTTTCCAAGAACTTGGTGGATGGGTCTCCTGGAGATGTGAGTCACATAGAAGGTTAAAGGCTGTTTTGGGGGGCAGAAATTTTTTTAACTTGCTATTCCTTTCTGTCCCTGCCAGTTTGGGCTTTGCTTGAGCCTGAGGTGCGATGGCCGGCTGATCTCTGAAAATGGTGTCGACAAACGATGTTGCGTAATGAAGAGGACTATGCTATGATTTTCCTGTCTTCAGATCATTATGGCATGGGTGAGTAATCCAGAATGGGATGAGCCCTTGTACATCTGTGGGGCAGAATATTTTCTACAATTTTCAATGGGTATATGTTAACTACAATGCCCTGATATAATTACATTTTAATGAAACTGTGAAGTTTGATGATGGTCAGGAAAGATCTTGAATTATTTCCTTATGACATCCCTGTACATCTCTCGGGAAACT
Source organism: Amaurobius ferox (assembly GCA_951213105.1). Lineage (NCBI taxonomy): Eukaryota > Metazoa > Arthropoda > Arachnida > Araneae > Amaurobiidae > Amaurobius > Amaurobius ferox. The sequence goes on from OX578143.1 coordinate 18,993,404, forward strand.
TACCAATGAAGTATGACCTCCTAATTTACAGATGACTAACAGTGAGTGATTTGAAATTTCAAGTGCCCAAGACACTAGCATTAATTCTGTAACTTGTTTCAGTTCTTGTCGAAATGACTCAACATGGGTAATCAGAGTTGCCTGTGTTGGTATGGATATTCATCTCCTTTCATCTTATAATAAAGTAAGAACTTTCTCTTGTTGAGACAAAGCATGTCATCCAACATATTTAATTCTAGTACAGAAGAAGAGGAGGTCAGCAGTTATATTAATTTGAAAAGGGAGTTGCCTGAAACTGAATTCCAATTTTACTTATGTGAAAATATAAACTTAGTCTGTGTATCTACAGCTTTTGATATATATATATTAAATTTATGAAGGAGAATTTATTACATATAAAGTAATTTCTTTGACCATACTTTATATAGCTGTCTGTATCTCATTTTCTATTATGCAATATCAAGCAAGTAATTAAATGTAATGTTATCTTATATGTTGTATTTAAATGATGTGAATATTAAAGAATTACTTGAGAATATTAAAGAATTACTTGAATTATTTTGTGGTCCAGTGTAGGAATATATAATTGTGTATGACTAAATTTCTAAGGTATATTTACACATACAATTATTAAATTATTATAACAATATATATTGGTATATATATAATATATTGGTACCAACTAAATTTGAGTAATTTCATGAGTAGTGATTTGGATTGAATTCATTAAACCTAATTAAACCTTATTAAACCTTTATCAATTAGAAGATGATGGTGTCTTTAAGGTAAGGTGGAGTTTTATTTTGGTTTATTTAGTTATTAAAATTATACTTATGTTCTTGGAAGACAATCTTGGAGATTATTTATTATCCGGACTGGAGGAGAGAATTCCTGGGTTGATTTTGAAATGCCGATAATAAGATCACAATCCAAACTTAAATCTAAATACTTTAAAATATTCAAAATTTATTGTGCAATTCTTGGTGGTCTCTAATACTGTCATGATAATACTAATTTTATAGTCATAGAATTTTGTCTTACTAGAACTAATCAGGACATAGACCTAAATCAGGAGCATCCAATCACTCGGTTGTGATGTACTGATCGATTGCAGTTTGAATTTGAGTAGATTTTTACTTTTCCACTTAAAATTTTATTAATTAATTCCAATAACATATAAGGTGAACTCTGAAATTGATACACAATCCTGACAAATGTGGAACAAAAAATTGTATCATATGATTATATTATAAATTGCATAACTTTTGTTTCCACTGAAATGTTTAATAAATGTCATATATAAGTAAATGTTATACAATAGATTTTTATTTTTCTCATATATATATAGATCATGATGTCATATAAAAAAAGTAGATGGAAAATACAAAAGGACAGCTCTGACCAATACTAACTAGATCACTTGTAACATTAAGATTTTTAATATTCTAGCATATCTTCCTTTGATATAGTAACAGAAAAAAAAATTAATTATGCTATAGTCTTTATTTGACTACATTTATAAAATCATATAGCATTACATTTCTCAATTAAATGTAATGAAACTAAAAATGAAACCAAACAATAAGAAAAAAAATTGATTTTTTATGCAATGTACATGAATTAATTTAATTATAATTCTTAATTTAGGAAACTTAGGGGGGAGGGGGGGGGGGAGAAGAATAATGGGAGCAAAAATTTGAAGAGAATTATGTAATAACTATGCAAATAATGCCTACCCAATCTCGATAGACATGAACACATGTTAGACCATTTTTGCCAGCTCCATAGTAGATTTTCTTATCACCTACCTAAAACAAGAAAGAGTAAAAGATCAAAATTTAATTGCAATTTGAAGGGAATACCTTAATTATGATATAAATGTATATCAAAAGCATATTATATTGATTAATAAGTAAAATAGGCTTTGTGCAAAGGACAAGGTGTTAACGATTTTAATCAGATGATTAAAATCTACGATTTAAATTGTGATTTAGTTTAATTTGTTAGTTATTAATATTTATGCTAGTATTTATTAAAATGATTTACATACAGTTTTATTGTTATTTCAGTGCTTTTTGTAACTTTAAATTATATTAATTTATATATGGAAATATATATTATGCTTAATCATAAAACCTAGAGTTGGAGGTTTAATAATTTTGAATACTTACAATACTTAGTAGGCTTTTGGCAATTTAATTTTTGAAAAAATATAAAATCCAATTTAAATCATAAAAATCTAATTTTAATATTAATAAAAATAATTAACTGATTTTTTTATTTAAAAAAAAAAAAAATCTTGATTTTTTTACACTCTGGAAAAGTATAAGGAAAACTTGAGCATATATATAAGCACAAATATATAAGCACAAATAGAAAACAATAATGCAGCATACAGCTGCTGCGAGGATACACTGGATCCGATTCGTCAGTGTTAGACAGACCAAAAAACCCAAAGTCAAAAAGAAGTCTCAAAGGCTAAGTTTTGTCCTATTTCGTCTTTTTGACTTCAGGTTTGTTGATTATTTAGAACTGAACTATATACTGAATGGGGATAAAGCATATCTTTGAAATAGCTATATGCTACATTATTTTTTCTATGTGTGCTTAAATACATTACTGAAGTTTCCTTTATATTATATTAAAATTTATCATACAAAATTTATACTCATTATCACACCTATTAAAATTCTTAATAAAATAGAAAATAACTTTTAAAATAATGTAGGGCAATTTTACAGCAATTAAGAGTTAGGAATTACAGTTTTATAAATGTAAATAGCTTTTAAAGCATATTGACATCCAATTTTTTTAACGTTGATATTAATTTATTTTGTTTAGAAACAGCAGGTAGTCTTTAAATAAAAGACATGATTGCAGGTTCAGTTCAGATATGAAATTAGGACTTTTTAAGCACTTAGGAACCAACATATTTTGATATGAGTTAAAAGATTTGATGCCCCTAGCACCTGTTATATAGACTGCTTCTAGATGCTAATATATCTGTTTCTCATACATTCATATGCTTGCTATGCCAACTCAGTATTTGTTGCATTGATTTATGCACTGGCTTTCTCAAGAGCAACATACTCAAAACAATCCCATCATGACAGCGTAAAACAGCTTGAAGACAATTCCATTTGTTTAGGAACAAACACATTTAGTGGTTTAAATGGCATATTAATACCTGCATTTTCATAATATAAATGCAATTCTAATATATATTTCATGCAAGGTATTTCCTGCATCCAATATATATATATATATATATATATATATATATATATATATATATATATATATATATATATCTTCTTACTTTTCGTTCATTGAATTTTCAAACTTCTATTATTATATATATATATATATATTGTTAAATCATCCTGTATGACTAAAACTTTCTGAGAAAAGAATAAAAAGCATAGAAAATTAAAATTATGAAATGGAAGAAAAGCTCACTCCTGCAAAATCAGATGAATTATTTTTACAATCAATTTCTATTAAAAAGCATAAAATGCTACATAAATAAAATGTCATTAGGAAAATAAAATACTGTCAAATGCTATTTTTGAATTACTTGGAATTTCTTCTTTAGTGCATACAAACCTAGAGCTAAATTAGTGTTAGTGCAAATTTAGAGCAATATAATTTAATGCAAATAAACCTAGAGTTATTACATATATAAAGCAAAATATGTGTATTTGTCTGCATTGTCTGTAGCCAAAAATCTAAATATTATACAGACACGAAATTTTGTACATGGGTACTTCAGGATCAGAAACAATAAGCCTCTACAAATTCGAATTAGTTTTCTATTTACTTTATGTTTAGCATGGTTCACACATTGAGTTCGTTAGTGACTGAAAAGATTGTCTAAGAGTTTTCATCTTAACACCATTGGAAAGATAAAAAATTATCTTTCAAATAAACTTTGAATAGAATCCATACGATTAATAGACACATTATCATGGATTTTTAAAAGATAAATATTTTTCGCACATTTAAAATGTCTCAATTTTTATATTATGCAATAATAAAATAGACTGATAATCCCATCTTCATAATTTACCAAATGCTTTTTGAATATCACACACTGCTCCAATTGAAAAATTATGTTTCTGCTGTATTCCATTCATTAATTGGGATTTTTTATGTAAAACCTCATAAATTTTTAAAAGAATTCTAACAGCGCATGGGACGACTGACAAAACAGGGTTTTACTCTAGTCTTTGGATGTGATTTGATATTTCAATGAATTGGTATTTCAATGCTACACCATCTGCAAAACTGACGTTATCCTCTTCGGGATTTATTTAGATTGTCAGTTGGAACTAGAATAGAAAATATTATCATAGTTTGCAAGAGTTTTCATGTACAAAACATGCTGTTGATTTTAATAAAAAAAGCTTATGTAGCTTAAGTGGTGAATTGAAGGAGTTTATATAATGTGTATCAAAAGAGCATATTTAAAGTGTGTTACAACCACACAGAGGGTGAGAGGCATTTTGAGATGAATCAATGGAGCTTATTTATGATGTATCAAAAGAGCTTATTTAGTGCCCATCGAAAGAGCTTATTCAGAGCACCCCAAAAGAGCTTATTTAGGCTATATTAAAAGAGCTTATTTAGTGTGTATCAAAAGAGTTTATTTAGGGTGTATCAAAGAGCTGATACACCCACAGGTCCCTGTGGATGCCTCCCCCACTGGGTTCCGGTCTAAATTGGGTGGCACATCCCGGCCGTCCAAACAGTTACCTTACACCTTTCTGGTAGGTTGGACGGTCTGGGTCTCAACAACAACAACCCACACAGAGGACAAAAGGTGTATTTAATGTGTAATACGCAGTTGTGTTAGTGCAATGGGCTCAGTGCTGGGACTAAGGCATTCCCAAGTTGTGGTCTAAGGTGTGATTAGGTGCTTATTTAGGGCGAGCATGTGCTCATGCATGTTTTGTAATTTAAGTGTGTGCTTATGCAGCAGACTATTTAGCCTTTTGAAAACTTAGTGAATGAATTCAATTAATTCCTGTTTTAAATCCCAGGTAATTTCAGATACAGTTTCAAATATATATATATATATATAAATATGAGCATTGCAAATGTAATAAAATTTTAAATAATGAATTCAAATTTTTTTTTATCAGTATCATAAGTTACCATACAGTTTCTGGAACATAATAGTGCATAAGTCTTGTTTTTGGTAATGCCTGGTTATTACACAATTTTACAAGACAGTATATATATATAAATTAAAATAATAAAAACAAAAGTGCAAGAGTGCAAATCAGTAAACACAGCATCATAACCGCGGGCAATATAATAATGTGTATTTAATAGTAGAAAGTAAAAAGTAACAAGGAAAGGCTGGAAAAGTAGAGCACGGAAAGGCCAGGACAAGGAAAATAAATCAATGAATAGTATATCTGCCAGAAATGTCTTCAGGGGCATATTCTAGACAGATATATTAATATATATATTTTTTTACTTATAGCTTTAGGATTATTTGCACTGAAGAAATTTCAAGCAATTCCAAATGATCATCTACTTATGACATTTTATTTAAGCAGCATTCTACCTTGTTATCAAAAGTTATTTATTGTTTGTGTACAAAATCATGTTCTGTATTAATTTTTACTAGTTTTCCATTCATTCTAATTTTTTGTTCTGAATAGGAATGATTTTGAAATTTTACTCTTTATGGATTGGTTTTTACTCTAAACCAAGCTGAATGTTACAACTTTATAAGGAGTGATTTTTCCTTCTCAGGAAAAAGAAGTGAATTTCATTTCATTCAAAAGGATAGACTTGAGCTTTTACAGGACAAAGTAAAAATAAGATTATGAACAAAATTTGCTTTATTTTTAGAACATGAAAGGTTATCTTTTTTTTTTTTTGCAGATAACAAAAAAATTAAAGAGGTGAGCGGGTGATTAACTCAACTTCAAAAGTTAGCAAATACTTACTCTTTCCTTATTATAACAGCTGACATAGCCACTGTATGCAATGGTGAAAATAAAATCTTCATAAACAGCCAGGCCAGTGGTATGATTCGTAAGATACAACTTTTTCTCAGCTCTTCCAGTCTATAAAATATAAATAAAATGAATGATTTAGTAAGTTCATTTTTTTATAAGTAAAATTTAATTGTACTACAACTGAAATAGAAATACTGAAATCTTAATAATTTTGGCATACAGAAATTATTATTAGGAGTTTAAAATCCCAATTATATTAATGGATTTGCATATTATAAACATCCAGAAAAGCAATGGTTTGTGTAAGTTCTGCATGTATGTAAAATGTAAATATCCACTTTAGCTTAAACAATTTTCTCAAAATAATTAGTTAATCAGTAGTCGAGTAGTTTAATTGTAGTGTAATGCTTTAGATTTAAAAAAAATCAACAGTAGATAGTGGCCTCACAAAGCTCAGTGGCCACTTTGATGATGTTAGTGGCCATAACTTTGTACTCTATTTTGACCTCCCCTTCCCCCATCTTCTAACAATTTTTTTTTCCACAAACACATTCAATTTGCTTCAAGCAAATATATATATATATATATATATATATACAGTCAAACTTGTCTATAACGATACTCTAGGGACCGAGGAAAAATATTGTTATAGACAGGGCTGAACTTGCTACACTCTATAATGGAAGTTATTTAACATGGGTATGACGTTATTATAATAATATATGTTGAACTTGCATGAATGAATAATATTACAGTATTATATTGAACTTAGATTTTTAATGAATGTATTACAGATTAGGAAAAAAATATGAAACATATGTAGTATCTTATGAACCTAAATCATAAGATTCAAATTGCAGTTTGAAAATGTAACACAGCGTATAGTTTAACTACATTTCTAATAAGCAATTAAAAATGGATAATTATATTGATAAAAATAAAATTGGAGTTATATTTTTAATTCAAAAATCAAGAATAAGTCGAAACGGAAATGAAATACGTACCGTACACAATTCGAATCCTTAAATAGGACGAAGGAAAATTTAACATGCGAAGTAATCCAATATTTTTGTTTGCTTGGATTTTGCAGAGAATGCAGCCGTCATATACATATTTTTTAAAGCTTCTAGCGAATTCAGATATACATCTGGAACATTTGGTAAAGTAGGAATAAAATTCTGTAATGTTTCGATCATTTTAACAGCATCTTCAGATGTTGTGTTGGGTGGTGGTTCCGTTCCACGCTCCTCATCTTCCACTTCACTAACATCATCATTTTCTTTCAGTTCTACAATTATGTCCTCATCGGTGCTCCCACTAAACACTAATAAACCTTCATCCAAATTCAAATAGTTTTCTGGATTTATTAAAGAGTGCTTTGCTTTGAATGCATTCAATTTGAATGCATTCAAAGAATTACTTAGGTGCAGCACACAATTTTCTTCTTCAGAAAGATTTTGTAGAGAATTCTCATCGCTGTCAGACTGTTCTTCATCACTGCACAAGCTGAAATTAAAACCTGCCTTCCGCCAACAATTTCGTATGGTAGATAACTGCACAGAACTCCAACTGCCAGAGATCATGTCACATGCTTGTTTAACATTTATGCCAAAGGGTTTGGTAATTTTGGTACATAGTCGGTACATAGAACATTATTCCCCTTTAGGATGAACTTCAGCCTTTGTGTTAAGTCTGCCATTGTAAAAGTCTTGGTCCAAAGTTCAGAATATCTTGGACACAACACAGGGAAAAAAGTTTGAAATACTCAAAATTATCGTTATATACAGGTTCACTCAAAAGCAAATTATTGTTATAGACAAGTTCGATATACACTAAAACTATAGGAAATCCGTCGGGACCGTGGAAAATATCGTTATAAACAGGTTTATAGTTATAGACAGGTTTCACTGTGTATATATATATATATATATATTTATATATATTTACAGGGTTCATTCCAGAATTTCAAAAGGGCAGGGTGCTGACTTTAAAAAAGGGCACATTGCATACAAAAGGGGCACATTACATATGAAAGGGCACAATTATAAATTTTAGCTAAAGAATGCATTGCATAATGTAGCCCATATGTAGTAAAAAAGATACAGATAATTTATCTATTTCAAAACTTAAATTTAAAGCATATAAATAATTAATAAAACAAAATTGCAAATATACAGAAAATTTTATAATTACATATCTCTTACTTTAAAATATATTCCTGATAAATTTATTTTTCTAACTGCATAAATTGAAGATAATAGTTAGAATCCTCATAATTTAGGCAGCTTACTTAAGATCAGAAAAGTAGATAGAAATAATTACTTATGCATCATTTTATATAATATGATGGGGGAGGGGGATATTTATAAGGGGTTCATAAAAGAACAATGATGGTTATTCATAAGTTATTTCCTAATTTGTGAGGCAATGGTGCTTAACAACCCTGCTTTAAATAAATATTCATGTGTAATACACCTCTTATTGATAGGAAACAATAAGGAACATTAATTAAAGGGAAGGAATAAAACCTATTGTAAACAATGCCTGGGTTCAAAGCAGTCAGTCACTGGCTGGTAGGTTCATGATGAGGCCAATTGTTGACCACTAAAAAATGTGCGATGTTTTTTTTTTCAACTTCTTTGATGTTATGCAAAATTGTGTTTAAATATTTTATATAATAATTAAAAAATTTACAGATATATTATCTATACTTATTTACAGGTTTATTATATGGTAGACATAAATCAAACAACAGATCCTTCTCTCCATACCTTAAGCTGGCGAGTACTTCAGTTAAGTGCAAGACACTACCCTCACAGCAAAGATCGTCACATGTGTGACAGTGATGTTGTAGTCACGTGACACCTGGGTCACAATGTGACATCATATTTGTGACTTTTATGCGATGTTACATAACAGTAACTTTGTAACTTCGTTGTGACTATATTCTGTGACATTTCCACAATTTAATTAACACGTAACAATGTGACAACATTACAATGGCAATTACAATGTGACGTCACAAACAAGTTAATATGCGATGTCACAAACGACCATAAAAATGATCAAAATGACTTCGCTGTGACCTTAATATGACATTGCTGAGACGTACTGCGATGTCCCGAAGTCACAGTGTGATGTAAATCTTACATCACTGTGAAAAAATGCTGTTAGGGTACTATGTCTGTTATAACAAGGAAAACTAAATAATAGATCTACTTTTATAAGATCTATTATTCAGCGAGGCGGTGGGGTAAAAATTAGGGGAAATTTAAGAGATTGGCAAAATACAAAACTTAATTTTTCTGATAACACAAATTTACAAATATATTTTTATTTTTTAATGAATAATATTGTTAACATGCATTTATTGCTAATTTCTCATTTTTAACATTGAATACATTTTCAAAACTTATTTTAGGTGCTTTTTCTAAATCTAAGTATTCTGCAAGTCACTGTCAGTATCCCCATCTTTTCCATTTCTTAAAAGTTTTCAAAATTTTGATCTTTCATTTATCATTTTCTGAATATTTTAAACATTTATTGTTATTCATTTTTTAACCTTGTTTTAAATCTTACCAAAGTTTTTCTTATTATAGGTATTTTTCAGTGTTTTATAATTGTTTCCCAAGTTATCTAAAAAAATTCATTTACCATGAAGCATTCAAATACTTTTGGGGTCAATTTTAAATTTTAAATTGACCCCAAACATTTTTCCCATAACACTTATTCAAACCCTTTACTTATTCAACATTTTTACAGCTTTAATTTTTTGCCAAAATTACAGATTATTTCTGAATATGTCTGTTTAAGTTTTTAAATTCTCTTGATTATTCTCTTAACCAGCTGATGAAGCATTTACTATTAATATTCATGCCTCTTTTATTAAGAAAGCCGGCCACTCATTTTTTCTTTAATTTATGAGATTTTACCAATGAGTTTCTGCAATTTTTAAATAATCTATATTCTTGCTTCAACCTTTTGATCACTTAGTCTGTAACTTTAAAATCATCGTGATCCCGATATTTCGGTCATTTTTCCCGTTATATTATCGGACATTATAAACTTAGCAACCATTTTTATTGTAAAATTTCCCCAATATGTTTATTTTTTTTTTTTAATTCAATTAACGTGGCAACAACAGATCGAAATCCAGTTACAGTAGCCACACAAGCCTCCATGCCTTATTCGGGATTCGAACCCGAGCCCTCCACACATCAGCCGAACACGCTATCCACTACACCACCTGGGCGGCAAACATATTTTATAACAACTAAGTTCTTAATCCTAAGTTCTTAATTGAAGAAATTTGATTTTATTTAATATTTTGACGTTTCTGAATTTAAAAAATATCAGTTTGCATCGCTAAAAACATAGGCCGTTTTATTGCTTTACTCAAATTTTCCAATCAACGGGATAGGCATGAACCAACTTTGGCCAAGGATAAGTTGAAAATCGAGTTGATTTAACTTTGAATTGATAATAATTGTTTACTGTTGGCACTACTGATGACACAACTATATGGTAAACAGTTTAAGAATACAAACATTTTTAGTTTTTTACATCATCGATGACAGATTAATAACTTAAAACAAGGTATCATCTATAACAGGAAATCTGAAATTTCTTGGATCGAGAAACTATTGCACGCCGAAACTTTAAACAATTGCGAAATTTTTGCGATTATATCTAGGCAGCATAGAAGCCTCCAAACGCGTAATTTTTGCCATCATCGTTCATATTTACTGTATGATTGTTAATGAACCGTACATATATATGCAAGTTGAAATAGAACAATACATAATGTCGCAATATTGACAATTTCGCTCTGAAAAGCATCCCCATGGTTGACGCTCTTTATTAGCGCCTGGAACCCCCAGCTCCAGCATATACCCGAAACTATTGCACATAGATTATTTTTTTTAATTTATCATGATGTAAAATATGTTATGAATATTTAACCAATAAATAAATTTACAAGCTGAAAATAGTGGGGCATTTTTATTTTAATGCGCGATTTTAATTCCGTTTGTGCATCTGCTTTCGGAAACAGTTTAAAATTTGAGGCAGGTGTAAAAATGATGAAGGCTCTATTAGTACAGTATGTAAAAGTGGGGGCACTCCGAATTTTGGTAAGATGCTTGGGGTCAATTGATAGAATGCGCTGCGCCCGGGCATGCCTCAAAAGTAAACATATCCGTGATCACGGGGAGGGAGGAGATAGGAATGTGGTTAACACTCATTCTCGGCTGCAGGTGCAATAAATTAACAGCTGTAACAGTATTGTGATGATTTTTGACAGATTTTACTCGCTCCCCAGAGGGATTCTTTAGAAAAAGAGTCATTTTAGACTATCGCAGTTAGGCCGATCATGATTTCGTTAATTGCTCATTTAAATTGTGGGAATTTTCAACAGCTGGGTTAGTGAGAAATAAATAGGATATCTATGGCATATTCACCCGAGGGGGGGAGGGAGGACGACAATGAAAAAACTTTATGATACCGGTCCTGTTTACCGATTGTCTAATTTGGGTTTGGCTCAGAGGGATTAGGCTAATACGTGCGGGGTGTTCGTGAAACTCGAAAGAGATTAGATGTTTGACGTTCTGGTACAGAAACATGTAAATTTTACAGGTCACCATTTTTGGCGATAGACATTACATTTTACGGGTGCCAAGAATAATTCCTTAGTCACCACTGGTGATGTAGCGACCGCTAATCTCGACCTTTATTGAAGTATAGTAGCAATATCACATTATACACAAATCCCCACTATATTTACACACATCAACCTACATAATCTAGTGAACAAAAAGGCTCAATGACAAAAACTGCTCTCTCTCTCCTTCTTTCTTGTTAGACTCAGACTTTTTGGCAAACATAATTATTTAATCAGTAGTCGAGTAGTTTAATTGTAGTGTGAAGTATAGTGACAATATCACATTGTACACAAATCCCCACAATATTTACACACATCAATCTACACAATCCAGTGGACAAAAAGGCTCAATGACAAAAACTGCTCTCTCTGTTTCTTTCTTGTTATACTCACACTTTTTAGCAAACACCATGTATTTTGATTTCACTCATTGATCAAGCCCATGTAACCTATATTTTATGTTCCCGAATTCATATTCTGCACTAGCAAAGCTATTTCATTATGTCATGGATGTGCACACACAATGTAATTTACAAGAATTATGGAGTTGCAAGTAATACTCTGTTAAATTTTGTTGTTGAGTTTTAGTGAGTTCATCCTTTCTTTTTTAGAGCTAGCATAGCATAATAATGTGACTATTCCAGACTGATACTGAAGTAAGTTGTTTGAATATTTCACAAGTTGCTGTTGTATAAACATAATAGCATGAATACTTGGCATTGCCCGAGATTTACAATGCAAATCTCTGAAAATTATACTAAATCATACAAAGAATTCTTGAAAACCAGAGCATTATTTTAGCCCTATCACTTGCATGCAATGCACTTTCATAGGGGAAAAGTCGCTTTAGTGAACTGCGCCACTGAAAAATATGCTTATTGTATTTTCTATCCATTTTATATTTAATGTATTTTTAAAGTAATTTCCAAACCATTTTTTCACTAAAATTAAATTTAACAACTTATTTTAAATTTTAAAAGTGACATAAATATTGGGAAATTATTTTTATTTATACTTCTAATATATACTTTTATACTTATATTTGAGGCTGTTTTCAACCAGTCCAAGCTGGTATTTGTACATGCATACTGGTAAACAACTTGAATATCAAATTACAGCCAGAGTGCAAAAATTTACAGCCTTGTTATTGAGCAGCACTGCAGCTACATTGATAATCATCCGAAGAGTCGGTCAACCTCTGCCATTATTAAGTCTACAAAATATGTAAATTCTTGGTTTCTCCAGGATTGACGATTTGTTAGCGATAGGCGACATTACAATGCACAATTTATAATTATGAAATTAGTTACAAAAAAAAAAGTCATTTTTTTAAACAAATATATAATAATTACAGTTGCAAAGAAAGAAAACTAAAGGTCTAGAAAAGCGAAAACAGAATTTCCTTAGATTTAAAAGTTAAGAATTTGCTGAAACTATATGAGACGAAAAAAAAAATATATATATTTGCCCAAAATTTCTTTAAAAAAAAAAAAAAAAAAAAAAAAAAAAAAAAAAAAAAAAAAAAAAACTTATTAAACAGGGTTTAAATTTAAACTGGGAAATTAAATTCACTGGGTTTTTCAGGAGAATATTCATAAAATTTTGAAGTCTAAATCAAAGCATTTCGTAGTACATTGTCATTTTATTTCATGACAAATTTAAGTAATGTAATTAGTAATAAAAATTAGCCAATGGGAAAAATTAGTTCATTAAAAAAATTTGGATGGGAAGAACTAGCCAATTTATTACAATCATGAAATCAAATTTATAGGCATTGAAATATTAATTTCAAATACTAAAGAAAGTAATCTTTCAAAAAACGTTTTAAAATTTTCAGACTTTTTTTCAGGTTTACAGAGGATTTACCAGGTTTCTGATGAAAATTGATTTTCTCTGAGATCTTAAGATAAATTTAAATTTCCAGAAGTTTCCAGGATTTCCTTGTTCCCCATGCGACATATGAACTCTGTTAAAGTTAATATACATTAGAGAGGTATTAATAGAAAATAAGTTACAACTAAGAATGAAAGAAATAAAATCCTGAAATCACATACATTAATGTCTAAGATAGTAACAGTCTTGTCTGAACCAGTAAAATATGCTAAATTGTTGTGGACCGTCAACCAAGAAGGTAGTTTTACAAATCCTTTTATGTAACGTATCAGCAAGCCAGTTTCTGCATCTCTGATAGAAATGTTACCATTAGATGTCAATATAATGAGAAAGTGTAGACGACCTTGGTGAGTGGTGGCTATACGGGAGGCTGGTTGATCCGATTTTACAACTTCTTTTTCTTCGTACTAAATAAAAAATTTAGAAAATAAGTTAGAAAAGATAATTACTCCAAATAAAACATGATACACAATCAACAAAAGGGGTCATAAAGCTAAAACAAGAATTCTTGAAATTAAATATTTGTTGAAACAAAACAGATTCAGATGAATTGTCCTCGCATGCTGTTGAAAATTTACTGCTGTATATACAGATCAATGTAATGAGTCACAGTAGGTGGCTAGATGTTCGAATGTAACCAGAATGTGCAATCTACAATTTGGTACCCCCATAGCCTAGGTGTTCTCATCTTTTTAACTTTATATCTCTCCTAAAAATGAATTTACTGTTCCTTAAAAGGAACATATTTTCACACCTCCCCATCTTTTCGTAAATTGATAAATTAACCCATGAAATACTTTTTCGGGAAGGCACTTCACACCTCTCCAGTATCCCCCCTGCATCTTCTCTGAAGGGGTCACCTCAGAGGTTAAGTAGCCCAAACATCCCAATTAAGTGTTGATATTTCAAATAAAAACATTTGGATAGGTATATATTTTGTATGTAATTATTTTTGTTCTGGCTACTGAGAGAAATAATCTGATTAGTACATACTTTGCTAGACAACTGTATATAAATGTTGCATAAAATATCAACTAGTCGTTAAGGCAGCCCCCCCCCCCCCCCTAAATGTCTTCTTGGTATCAGGATGAATCAGATAGAGCTACCAGTACCAATGAGAGAAGGAATGTGTGTGTCAAAAAAAAAGTTGTACTATATGACCCAAGAACTAATTAAGTATTTGCTTTTCAGATATGGTTATATTACTCTACTCATGATACTATGCTGATATCTAACTGACTCGTAAAGAGATTTATTTTCTACAGTCCTCATAAAATTTCAGATATCATATTAATTTTATTTTAACAAACAAGAAATGAAAAAATAATTTAATAAGCAAAATGTTTATCTTTAAGTACTTATCAATTAATTATAACCCCCCCCCCCCCATATGTTGCATCCTTAAGAGTTGTAAAAAAAGTGTTGCAGCATGCAATTTTACTGTCAGCTGATTCTTATTTTACGAATCAGCTTGACTTGCTAGTGAAAAACTTGTCAGTCAGTCAATGAAAATTGGGAGTCAGTTGGAAAATTTATTTTGGGTCCAAATATTTCAAATTCTAATTTTATGTTCCCCAAATGTATTTTTAAATGACCCCAAATCATTAAAAATGCCTAAATAAATAAACATTATCTTAAAAATATATCATCATTTCATTAATAATAAGTGTGTCCTATTTCAAACCCTAATATTAACAATATTTATGAGTTAATTGTTGACCCTCAGTTGCAAAATTTGCGAGTCACTATTTTCAAGATTTTCGGGATCTGCCCATAAAATGTGTAAGAATAATAAACTCTGTTGATTTGTTTCATCCCTCAACTGGATTTAGAATTTGAGAAGGAAAATATGAATTAATGTTTTCAAGTACCTATTTTAAAAAGAGAGGAAAAGAAATTAAAATAGGTGATATAAATCTAGAATAAAGAAATTGCCAATAGCAGTTTATAAATATTTTCATTTATACTGATTTCTTTCTTTCTATGATCGCATTTTGCAATTTATGAAACTTTGCCCTAGTGAGAATACTAACATATATGAAACAATAAAAAATCATATTATTTGATCATTAAATAAAGTTAATATTTAGAATCCAACATTAAAATAAGATTGGTGGCAAAACATGGACTTTTGATTGAGATTCCTTTGATTGGCAGATCATTAAATTTATTACCTATATACTTGTGGATAAGTCGACTTCTACTATCAGAGAAAAAAATTGATAAAAATAAAAAAATCGCGTATAAGCCGATTGCAAAAGAAGAATTTTTTTTTTCAATAAATCTATTCAAAAACACTTGATGTGTACACAATGAAATATTGTGTACATATAATATATATATATATATATATATATATATATATATATATATATATATTGTTATTTATTTCTCACAATTGGCAACAGTAGATCTCTATTTTTATCTTTTGCAATTAGCAACATTGGTCTCTTCATTTATTGCTCGAATGGATAGGACATTTGCAGTGTATTTCAGGTATTCATGTTTTCTATATCATTTTTCAATCTTTATGTTTGTAGTCCAAGTAATGAGAGTTTATAGATATAATCTATCTCTTATTTCAGAAACAAGCATATTTTGTGCTCATTTTGATTAGATATTTGGATTTGAAAAATAATTTTTTTAAAATGAACAATTTTTAAGGCCAAGTGCTTATCCACGTGTATAGCTTTAATACTTGGATATTTTTTGTTTTTCTATTTTCAAATCCACACCATTGATATTTGTTGATTATCTTTAGCATAATGATCAGAAATTTCAATTTTATTTTCCTCGTGATTGATGATTCTTTATTTAATACTTCTTAATTTGTAGGCATATTTTAAGTTAGGGTTTTTTGAGTTACAACTTCTCATTGAATTTTCATATTATATTTTTATTTTATATATATATATATATAAATATAAATTGTAAATCCAATGTTAGAATGTAAGTAGTAACTCATAATACCCTATCCCAAAATTTTCTACAAAATACAAAGAAATAAAATATATATATATATATATTTATTTTATATAGCAGAAACTTCATCAGAACCCTTTAAAGTCGAATTCCGAGTAAGGTTAATATATATAGTCCGAGTCAAAGTATTTCTCCATCATTGGCGTGTCATGTAAATATCAGCAAACCCATCTATGCTCACATCATTGTCACATATAAAGCTTCCACCATCATCTGTGCCAACAAATTTATTACTACTGCAACATTTCTTAAATGATTTCGTGATGATTTCCTGCAAGTGTCATACCCCTGTCCCAAATGTCCTTGACGCACTGTGTAATCAAAACAATATCTAACTTATTAAGGTTTTCACCAAATTTTTCATTAATGGCGAATTAATGTGAAGTAGCACAGTTGTTAGTATTCTCTGCAAAAGAAATCACCTTCGACTTAAAATTCTGCATTATAGTTTTACACAATCCATGTTAGGGAGCATGTGGCTCTGAAAAGAGCCATTTTTTATTGAAGACGATCAGCCACAATCTCAGAAATGAGAAAAAATCACAGAACAAAATAGAACAAAAATAACAAGAAAACACTGAAATTAAGTATACATAAGATTGCTTACCTTCCAGTTATAGACATTGATTGTTCCATCTGCCAATCCACAGTAAAATTTCCCCCAACCTTTGCAAATGCTCATAATGGAATAGGCTTGAAAAAATGACTTTATTTTTGTTCCATTCTAAAAGAGAGTAAAACTGAAGTAAAATAACTATTTAATAAATTTACATTTCAATTTTTAGAGGAAACACATGCATTTTCAATAGAGTGAACTTTTATAATATAGAACAAAAATGTTTTAATTTACACTGAAAGAAAATTATAAATTTGTTTCTGGCTTATTCCTGATTTAAACTGTAACATCCCAAATACAAGTAAACCAAGTTGATGTTAAAAATTCCCTCAATATAAACAAAAATTGAATAATTGCTAATTTAAAAACTAAATTTATTTATAATCTAACTCAGAAAACCTTTTTGAGTATGGCCAATGAATTGTTAGATAAATTTGATATTCCGGCTGTTGAAAGGGAGCCTTTGTTTGGTCCTTCCGCTTTTCACAGATATATCAGTAAAGTTGATTTTCATCTTGACCTGATTCTACCAGTGAGCAAGAGTCTTTCTACGGATACTGAACTAAAGATGGCTGCCCTTGCTACTATTGAAGAGTGTTACCCCTCATTAAATTGGATACACTGATGGATCTGCTATGGATGCCATTAAAAATGCTGGTGTGGGTGTGTATTCAAAATGTTTCAGGCTGAGCAAAGCTATAGGGGAATTCTGTAACAGCTACAATGGTGAGGTGGCAGCTGTGTCTTTGGCACTTGATGATATTGGAAAAGGAAGAGAATAACATTGTAATCTTTATTGACTCACAGGCTGCCATCAATTCACTCTCCTCAATCACACCTAGCAATATAAAAACTGTGTACCACTGTCAGATGGCTATTAATGCTCTTTTGGAGGAGGGGCGTCAAATCATTCTGCAGTGGATCCCCAGCCACTGCGGTATCTCTGGAAATGACCTGGCAGACAAACTGGCTAAGGCTGTTTCAAACTTACAGCAACCTTGCCCAACTTTGGACTATCACACTGTTAAAAGGCTTGTTAAATTAAAAATGGCTTCTTTCGACAAAAATTTTACAGGGATTTCACGAAGGAAAAAACTTGGGCTTCTTTGTTAAGGAAGCCTGTCCCATTCTCCCTCCATAGAGCTGTGGGAGTGGCTAACTTCCGGCTCAAGACTGGCCATGACTTTCTACAGAAACATTTACATCATTTTGGCTTATCGGATTCTCTGACATGCCCAATATGTGGCCTTGGTGACATGACTGGTGACCACCTCTACACTTGCTCTGGGCTTATTGACGTCGCAGATAGAAATTCTGCGGAGGATGACTTTTCGTTTCGTTCAAGACTTTACTGGGCTGCCCGACAGAGACTGACGGTTGAAAAACAAAGGTCCGGTGTAGGATAAAAAAAAAATATATAATCTGACATAGCACAGATATTTGGATAAAATGTCTTTTGAAATATTTCTATTTATACTCTCAAACAAGGGCTTGTTCTCAGCAGGATAGTATCGCAATTTGCATATTAATATTGCTTTTTGTGAATAAATTAGAATAATGCATAGCAAAAGTGCTAAAGGAAAATCCAACATCCACTAAAATTTTTTTGTGAAATATCAAATTGAAAATACCTGCATTGATTTTCTAAAAACATCATGACGATTAGTTTCATATGTTTGTTACAATAAAGTACCTAACTCACAGAGTTTGTTACTCACCGTAAATCCAGTTCTGCATTCCTGTATTGACTGCTTGTGTAGCATGATGCTCCTTATATTTGAACAGAGTACACAATGATTGGCAAAATTGTTTAAGAGAATTTTTTAGTCACTATATAAATGGCAGCTTATTTTCCAGAGATGCATAATTCCCTTTATGCCATGAAAATATTTTTTGAAAAACTACAAAGAACCATATGAAAAAAAAAAATAAAGCTTTAGATTATAATGAGTCAATGACATCATTTGTCACTGAATCATATAACCTCAAACTTAATCATTAAGCTGTGTTTTTGCTAGAATTAAGAAAGTTTAAATTAAACTGTTTATTATCTAGTGAAGGGATCTGCAACCTTTTACCATTAAAGAGTACTCGAATAAAAAAATCCCACAGAAGCATCAGATAAAAGAATTAAAGTATATATGCAGTTTAACACTTATGCGATTATTTTTATGCTTTTATATCTTTGACCTACAGGAACATTAGTAAATTTGTGAATTTTATGATGATTAGCAAGTTTACGGCGAGTATTTTTATTTTGTATCATTTCTTCTTTAATCTTAAAATAGCTATTCAAACACGTATAATTGCAGGCCACACAACAAGACATGACCTTAAATATAGTGACCAAAAACTCAAAAAAGGGCCAATAGTGATTTTTCCTTCTGAATTTGTACAAATTCATAATATTTATGTATAATTTTTTTACACACACAGATTGTGACGCATGCACACACACACACACAAAAGGAAAAAATTGATTATGTGCAATTTATAAATAACCTATATATATAAGTGTCTATTTTATAAGCAATATACATGAACCTACTTATTTTAAAATTTTATTCTAAGATGCAATACAAACAAAAGCACAAAAATTGCTGCACATACGAAGGTGGTGAAAATTTTCAATGTAAAAAGCATGTTGAAGCATATTTAGAATGAAAGAAAAGAAAAAAATAAGAGGCCTGGATTCCTGCTGCCAAAACCTGGGATATTAGTTGGGTTAGAAAAATGAAATTAAAATAATTAATTAGTAAAGCTAGACAACCCCTGGATGCTAGGTGGAGTTTAAAAAATTAGTGGTAGTGATTGGAAATTTAGCAGATTAGCAAAAGAATCAATCAACTAATATTTAACAATTGAGGTAAGTGACAAGAAAAATTTTAAGAACAAATGCTAACATTCCCTATTTTTATGGAGGGGGAAAAAAAAGTAAAAATTTTTTGCTACTCTCATACATTTACATTTAAAACAATCAATGCTTTAAAATAAAGTATTAATTGAAAAAAAAAAATATTTTTTTTTTTAAGTGTTAGTGTAGTATAACCTCTATGAGTTAGTTATACCATTGAAACTATTTATCATAAGCACTTTCTAATATGTTGTCAGAATGCAAAATATTAAATTAATTAAAAGCCGATTCCAAACTTTCAGGCCTCACTCCTAGATTGAGGATATTTTTCAAACCCTACTAATAAGAATAAAAAATGAGGGGAAAAGTGACTTTTAGTTACTTTTTTTGGAGAAAAAAGAATATGACTTTTCATTGAAAAAGTGATCTGTTATGAGCCCTGTAATTGCTAATCAACTTCGATTTTGATTGACAGTTTTGCTAATTATTTTTAAATTCTTATGGAGAGCCCTGCACTTGGGTCTACATTTGGTCGAAGTCAGACATACATTTTCTGAAAGAAAACTAGACCTCACATTGTTTCAGAAAAAAATGCGTTCAAATTGAGTTAGGTCTAGGGCCTAATCTTATCACTTGTTTTTTTTATCTTAATTCCAGTTAACTTTCATTTGCTGCAATTTTTTAACATTACATGCTTTCGATTGACAAAATAACAAAAAAGTGTCATTTGAATATTTCAATCTTGTCATTATGGCACATAACAACACTGACCGAAGTAAAAAAAATTCTTCAGTGCAAACATGCCAAGAGCTTGATAGTAAAACATTCAAATATATATATATATATTATTTATTTATTATTTTTGTCGTCATTATTGTTCAGTTCTTGGTTTGATTGCACAGAAGAAAGAAACCAAGAAATCCTGAAACAATTGTGTGCTTTTTCATTTCTTTATTTGCATAAAAATTTACCATGCAATTTTTTTTATTTAATTGTTAGTACAGGAATTTCTGCTTTTATAAATGTATGCTTGGTAAATCTAAAGGTATGAGTTTACATGCTTTTAATCAATAATCTTAACTCTCAAAACAATATTTTAATTAGCCAAATATTTAATTATTTGAGGATGTAGTTACTAACAATAAACACATGTCAAGTGAAAAGAGATTTATTTTTGAAAATTGGCTGCATGAATGAAATTTTCAGTTTTCAGTTAACATAAAGTGATAAATAATAAAATAATATTTTAATAGGCACTAAAAATAAGTAGAAATAATTAGAAAAAATTTAAACATACAAACCTTTACTCCAACTAAAATAAGGTAGAAAAAAATCCCAATATAAAAGCTTAAGGATATATAATTTTCATAAATAAGTAACAAAATCAAATTACCGAAGCAATGAATATGGTGCTGACTCTGTTAGAGCAGGATGTGAACACCAGAGCCTCATTTTGCACTCTCTCAACCACAATTTCGGTAATATTTTTTGCAGTGTGGAGATATGTGACAGATTGTGAAGGATCCTATGAGAAAATACAATTTATCAATATTAAATGAGACCAGGAAAGTGAGTAATATTAAATTCACGTTTTGGAGATAAAATTCATATATTTAAAAATAAATTTTATTTAGTACAGAGGAAATATGTATACATCATTAACCCGCTCACGATCGGCGTGTGAAGGAAGAAGCGTTTCTAAGAGACTGCACATAGAGAGAATTGTTTGCTACTCCAGGCACAAGCACTTTTTGATGCTAAACCTAACACGGCAAAAAATTGCATTAACCTTTTCCTTACGGCGGTACAACAGTTGTACCACTGAAATTCTCTTGAAACTCTCAATCTTCTTCTGAAAACTTGAAGAATGCTTGCAGCCCTGCCTTCAAGTTTCTCCTGACTGAAGGGGGACCGAGTTACGAACAAAAGACAAGGTCATTGAAGGTGTTTATTTAGAAGGGTGGAATTTTCAGTTATTTTGCTGTTAAGGAGTTGAAAAAATGGATTCTTGGAGCCGTAATGTAAAAGTTAAAAAACTTTGCATTAAAAAATACATCTACCATTACCACAGAAATACATGGGTGTTATTTCATTTGAGGGAATTGGCTCCTCCATTGTTTTTCTAATGTGGGTCTTGAAAATTTGTTTGTTTCGTTGACTATTACTTGTATAATATTATCACTGAAATACGATTTAAAGAATTAATTTCCTTTAATGAGGTTTTGAATTGTTTATATTTAATCCAGTGTTCAGAAAACTGAACATATGGCAGATCTTCATTTGAACTTTAACTACAAAAATATTAACATCACCATCACACACATCAGTGTTTTTCAAATAAATTTTTATATTAAAGTGCAATTCGTTCCCGGCCACTCAAACAGCTGCTCTTGCCTTTGGGTGAGTCGAGTGGTCTGGGTTTTCGACTTTCAACTAAAGTGTAATTAACTATTTATTAATTTATATCACTATGAAATTAATTCATCAATTGTATAATCACACTTTCGGAAAAATATTTCACTCTTTTTGCCATGATTATTACAATTATTCTGACTAAACATTTTAAAATAAATTTTCATAATTTATAAGAAGTTAATATAAGAGAAATTTATATAAAAAGAGCTAAATTTTATATCATTTTAACATACACTTTTAACATATATATACACTTTTACCATATTTCAAACCTTCTTTTTTATTATTATTTTTTTAATAAGGCAATATCGGCAGTATAGTGTACTATCCTGATTTCAAGAAATAGAACAGGATATTTTGTTTGAATTCTTCTGTTATATTCATTCAAAACATTGAAAATGTTGTAAAAGTAATTGTTAAAAAGTAATATTTAAAAATTCTAATTTCTACAAAATATTTGCAATTAAAAATATTAATAAATGTCATGTTATGCATAAAGAATAGGAATTCTTAAAAAAAAAAAAAAGTATTTGTTATACAAAATAATTATATCTTTTTGACTTTATCATTCATTAATTTTTGCAATTCAAAAGTGAAAATTGAGTTCATTTGTCATACTTTTAAGGTCTGTACATTATTTTAGGCACAATTTCATTTATCTTGTTGATGTTTAAAAAAAAATAAAATAAAATAAGAATGTCACTTTCTAATGATTTTCTATGAGAATGTCATTGGTCTAGAGTAACTTTGGATCACAGATGGTGGATACATCTGTCTTCTAATAAAGGCACCCTACCTCTGATAAGGTGTGTTCAATTAGGGTAATAGGGTAAGAAATTTTAGCTCAGAGTTTACTCATCAAATTTTTTTTTCACTTACCAGTAAAATATAAATAACATTGCATAATACATTCATTATTCCTTACCGTAAAAAAAAATAATTTCATTAAAATTTATCTGCACTTATGTAAAAACTAACATAAATAAACACATAACAGTGAAGTATTATGCATGCACAAATCATAGTACCTACATACACTGATAATGGTTTGTAAGGAAAATAAGAAAAATATACCTAAAGAGAAAATTTAGGTTTAAAAGTAAGTTTTAATAGCTGTTCTAGTCAGTGACAGCAATGTCATAAATAGAAAACGTTTAAACAATTTTCTAGTGCAAAATATTAGAAATATTGGTACTTAACTCAGCATGACCAGAAAGGTTGTTATAATTTTTATACAGTTCATAATATTTTGAAATTGGTAAGTGGATTAATAAGGATGAACTGGTATATATCTAATTTCCAGATTTTAGCTATGAATCAGAAATCTGTATAATGTCATTTAAAGTGTTTTTGAGTTTATATGCATCAGAATGCAAAAGTCTAAAACTCATACTGAAATCTCTCAACTCATTCAACACTGAAAGGCAAATTGTAACATGTACTTTGCATATTTTTTTTATGAAAGCAATGCAGCAGTGTTAAAAGTTAACTCAAACATTTTGTTTGACAGAGAATGTGAGTTCCAATGAATGATATCAAACTTATCATTAAATGGTGAAAATTTTTAATATTAAATCATCAAAAAAAGTTCTAGGTTAAATGATAGCTGGCAAAAGTTTTTTAAGTTACCTTATGATAAAAAGTTGGATTCCCTAGAAAATTTCTTAAAACTGGTTTGAAGCATGACAATTTGCAGAAAATTTATCAGGTTTAACACCAGTGACTTTCAGAATCTTATCTCAAGCAACTGAAAGTATGATACAAATTATGAGAAAGTATTTTCTTAGTATGTTGTTGTTGTTGTTTCTTATCCCACTTGACCGACAGCAACATCAGATCAAGTCCATGAACCCATGAGTCTTCAAAAGATGAAGAACTACTCCAGGACTGGAGTACAGCTGACTTCTCTGGCATCCAATACATGCCAAGGCATGGGCAGGAGAGGCCTGAGCCAAATTGCACTTCGGGCAAAGGGGATAAACCTTAGAACCCAACACATGCCGAAGAGCATGAAGATGGCCGCTGCGGAGTCTGGCCAGAGCCGTCTGTTCTCCCCTACTGCCTGGCCCAATCAAATCAGCACCAGGATGGTTACAATCATACAACTCATGTACAGGGGCCTTTCTTCAAGTGGAGGTTTTCTCAGTATGATGCGAATTATGAGAAAGTATTTTCTCAGTATGACTGATTCTCATGTTTCAGGTATTTTATGTTAAAATTTTTTCAAAATAACTAGCTAGAGCAATATAAAAGATTCCAAACCACATATTAAAATAAAGGGTGTGGCCTGTAGATGTGTGTGACATATTCACTTTTTCAAAAAATTTTTACATTTTGCCTCTAAATGACAATATTTTGATAGAATTTACACCAACAGTTATCTTTGCCACTGTTTTCATTCAATGGGGAAAAATAACTTTAAAGTTTAAGCAAGAAAATGCTCAACTGGTCATTCCTTCACCACCTATGGATCATGATTTCATAGCAAGCTCATTGGCACAAGGTAGACAGTAAGATGATCAGCAAACATAAAACTCCTCAAAACTAGGATTTTAGAATTTTTCTGATAGAAATATTTACTTTTCAAACCAGTAACAATGCAGGGCATTATTTCCCCATTAACAAAATTCTGAAAGCTATATATTAGTGTAATATTTACTCTATAACAGGGCAATGCATACAAGTAAAAAAGTATTCAATTGGCAATCATTTCACCATTCGTTATTTTAAAAAAAATACTCAACTGGTCACCCCTTCATGGGGTGGTTAAGGGATGATCAGCACTTTCTTGTCTAAATGCAATGGACAATTATACTATAGAAGTTGCTTCACTGCAACTTTCAAGTTATTATAAAATATAACTGTTTGTGAACAAGCATTGTTGTACACTCTCTTCCAAAAAGTAAGCATGAAAGTGAAAATCAGGCACAAATCAGAAATGATTGCAACAATTTATTCTAAATTTTACAATAACATAGAATAAAACTCTGCCTATTATTTGCATATATATATAAAGAGTTTTGAATGTGTACTTACACATTAAAAAGAAATTAAAAAAAAATGGAGAAAATGGCAGGTCAGAGTTTTGAATGTGAAATGTCTGTCGATAAGGAATATGACCTCCTCTCACACTAATGCAGACTTGGCAATGATAATTCATGCCACTGATTAAGTGCTCAATGAGGTCCGGAAGGCAGTAATCACCACTTTCGTATGAGAGTACGTTGAAGCTATTGGATAGTGTTTGGAAGGGTTTGTCGGGAAGCTACAGCTCTCCCAAGAGCATCTGATACATCTTCTATTGGGTTTAGGTCTGGGGAATACGCTGGCCACTCCAGTCTCTAGATTCCCTCTGTCATCAGGTAATCGCTTATGATATGAGCTCTATATGGCCGGGTATTGTTGTCTAAAAGAACAAACTTAGAACCTATTGCACCTGTATAAGGGCAAACATAGGGATCAAGGATTTCATTGTGATATCTTTAGCCAGTCACAGTACCCTGGGGAATAAGCTGGCCACTCCAATCTCTGGATTCCCTCTGTCATCAGGTAATCGCTTACGATATGAGCTCTATGTGGCCGGGTATTGTTGTCTAAAAGAACAAACTTAGAACCTATTGCACCTATATAAGGGCAAACATAGGGATCAAGGATTTCATTGTGATATCTTTAGCCAGTCACAGTACTGCTGAGGAAGAAATGGAGGTCAGTATGTCGGCAGAAGAAAATCCCAGCCCCATACAAAGATACCACCTCCAGAAAATGAGTGGCACTGGATGATGTTAATCGCTTGATACCGTGTACCATAGTTTTGCACAAAAATCCTTCGATCGTCTGACTGCAAAGAGAATCTGGACTTATAGATGAATAGGACATTGCTCCAATCATCTATCACGGATGTGTTCCCAATACCGCCCAGGTGGTGTAGTGGATAGCGTGTTCGGCTGATGTGTGGAGGGCTCGGGTTCGAATCCCGAATAAGGCATGGAGGCTTGTGTGGCTACTGTAACTGGATTTCGATTTGTTGTTGCCACGTTAATTGAATTAAAAAAAAAAAAAAACCATTGGAAATGGGCTGCTCTGTGCTTCGCAGACAATGGAACACAAATGGTTGGCTTCTGCGCATAAAGCCATGTGCATGCTGTCTCCTTCTCACAGATGTAATGAATGCAGGTCTACCTGTAGATGCAGCGAGGTTAGAACGTAAAGCAGGTGCTGTTGCTTGCCTGTTGCATCTGACCAATAACTTTAAGTAGCGGACATCGGAAGATGTTATAACTTTAGGATAATCTGAGCCTGGCCTTCTGCTTATTGTTCTACTGTTTTTGTATTGGGTCCATAAGCGTGAAATCACAGAATGTTGGACTCGGAAGAATTCAGCAACTTCTCCAATAGATTGGCTGGATTCTAACCTGCCCGTGGCTAGCCATCGATGACCATCATCTAAACACCTTCTTTGGGACACATGACATGGCTATTTCGGATTTTCATCCTAACGTACATAGTAGAAGTAAGGACGCACAGAAAGAAATGCCTGCTTTTGTCAAGATGCTGATTTATGTATTTGGCATGGAGCCAATTGCTATTATGCACATGTTTCTATATTTGCATATTCTACTCCAAGTACACAGCAAGTTTTGTCCAATAAAATTCATTCATTAGCTCGTGATCTGAGAGTTTTCATTTCGTGCTTGTTTTTTGGAGGGGAGTGTTGAAAGCCCAGACTGTCCGACTCATCCTAGGACATGAGTAGCTGTTTAAACAGCCGGAAAAAATGGAGGGGAGTGCAAAATAGATGAAACTATTGAGACATTAATAAAATGATAGAAATATTTAAAGTGCGGTAATACCCCAATGTTTCTTTCTCAATACAGTGGTTATACAATTATCCTGTTGTTATTGCATATATGATATTATACATGTCGAATTTGACACTTTTATACTAGAGCTAACTTTATAATGTCTGCTTCATATAATGCTATAAGCATATCAGTACACATATTAATTATTGCTATTCAAGCATTTCAAACAGTTTCATTAGAAAACAATATTAAACATTAGAGGGAATAATGCACTTATACATACTTTTAAGCTGAATCTTCTGGCAGTATTGTCATTGGAACAAGTATACAGAAAATCTTCAAAAACCTACAAGATACATCATTTTATTAGTCATAATTTCAAAAGAAAAAAATTCAATAAATTATCACACAAATATTAAAATATGTTAAATAAGCAAATTTTTCCAGCAAAATTTAATGCAAACATTTGAAACAGATTTATTAAATATCAAAGTAATATGGGTTACGAATAACCAGATGATGTGTCTCGCTGCAAAAGCAAAATTAAGATTCTCTGTTTCAATAAAATAGATTTTTCTAGTTAAAAACTTTAACTCAAAAAATTCAATTATCTACATACATTTATAAAAATAAAATCTGTCTGTGTATGTGTGCTGGAGATCCAAACCACTCGATTGGCCCTAGGTCTGTATTTGTATGTAGTTGTTTGTCTTATCACTATGGTAGAATGGCTGCATCGAATTTCGTGAAATTTTATGGGTAGCTTTGGAATAGCCCCACTTAAAATTTAGCTTATGTTTCAAGTTTCTAGGACCAGGGGCTGTCAGAGATATTAATAAACAAGAAAGATCGATCACGCATAAAGCATTGATTATGAAACACTTTACAACTGAAATGCAATTTTAATAAACACCTTTAAAATGTAATACTTAGTGCTGATATTTTAAAAATTATCACAGTATTACAGTAATTAATTATATTTGAAAACTTGAAACTTCAAAAAAGTCGCTAGTTACACAAAATGAACTTTATTTAAATGATGTCCTCGAAATATGAATCGTCTGCTTCTCTATGTAAAATCAATGAATATTTCATTCATATTACTTATATTTCCGACTCCAAAGTAAATAATTTGGGGTGAAAAATTATTCAGCCGTTCTTATACAACTCACCTTACAATCACTTGATTTGTTTATATTCTAAATGTTATATTATAGCATAAATGTATAGGCTTCATTGTAGGAATAGTAAATGTAGGAATCATTTAAAATAAAAAATATTGAAATTGCGTTGGTATAGAATTCAGATACACAGATAATATGCAAAAATGAAGCTGTTTTATGACAGATGCAACACTAAATATAAATTTAAAAGATCTTCAAATATTACAATTTCTACACAGTGTAAAAAAATGGATGGCATATTTTATTTTGCAATGAGTCACATGATCTCTTCATATACCATGGGTGCAATTATCATTTTAATTTTTATTTAAAAACCTACCAAATATATTTCGCTAAAATTATTTTTAAGCATTTCATGTGATAATTGGAATATTTCCTAAAATTTTTTAAGCAATTTGTGAATTTTAACTTCACATAAAAAATGTTCCAAAGTCAAACACTTTTATAACTATGTTGGAATTTGTTAAAAATGAACCTTCCATAGAAATAGCATTAAGCAGAAAATATTTTCCCCTGAAATTTATTTGAAGAAATATATATCATGTTGCTCTGCAACGGAATTAAATCCCATGTGTTTATACAGCAGATAATTTTTATTAAATACATTATAAAATTGTTATAGCATTATTAAGTATCAGTTTTTTATTATGAATATTTCAATTATATTTCATTTAATATTGTTGATTAAATTTATATGAAGATTTTTTAAATCAGGCTTTTCCATGAAGAAATAATTTTTACAGAAATTTTTGCAGTTTCATTTTTTAAATTTGGAAATTTGTGAAGAGTCTACCAAGAAAATGTGAAATTTTGTTAAGGGAGACAGAAATTCAGAAAAGTTTCAGAATTTTTCAAATTTGACTCTTGGTCCCATTTATAAATTAGCAAATATTGATACTATTTGGCTACAAAACTTTAAAAAAATTGTCATGAATAAAGCATAGTACAAAGTTGAGATGGTTCTTTGACATCAAATTACAGAAATAAATCATTTGAACAATTGCAAAGAAGCCAAACATTAATTTCAAGTATACACATTTTAATATATTAGCACATATATTTTTACATTGATTAAAAAAAAAAAAAAAAAAAAAAAAAAAAAAAAAAAAAAAAAAAAAAAAAAAAAAAAAATTAAGACAAAAATGGAAGACATTATTTTTGATGCATAAAGTTTGGAAATAGGAGTCTGTAATAGCCACTAAGTTCAGAATAAAATACAAAGTAATGATTTGCATTTCTTCTTTTGATGTTAATATTATCAGCTGATTTTATGACAATCCTTAGGAGATATGATCTATGTCAAAAGAGAAAACTGTGCCCCTTCATCGATGGTCTTGAGGGAAAAGAAAAAAGGATGTCTAGTTTTGCTTGCTAGTTTCTGGGCATATAGAATGGTTTCCATGAACTGGGTTACTCCATTTGGAGTAAACTCTTGATATACTTCAACCATTGTCACCCCCTATGTTGACGGGCGCAGTAGCCCAGTGGTTAGTACATGGGAATTGCACTCGGTAGTGCCCGGGTTCGATTCCCTTCACTGCCAAATCTGCCGCCGTGTTTATGCAGAGTACAATCACGTTAAACATGTGGGTCCGTAAGTCCTTCCGAGAGGTTGGTGGTAGGGGAAGGAGGGTACGGTCCCTGTGGATGCTTCCCCTACTGGGTTCCGGTCTAAATTGGGTGACTCTTCCCGGCCGTCCAAACAATTACCTTACACCTTTCTGGTAGGTCGGACGGTCTGGGTTTCAACAACAACCCCCTATGTTGAAGAAGCATAGCAAAATGAGGGGAGTGTAATTAAGTTATTCTTTGTTGAAATATTGCCCCAAAAATATTAGCTATAAAAAAGTTAAGACCAACTTCTGACTGGCATTCTTTAAATTAACTATAAAGACTATTTTCATGAGAAATTCTGTTCTTGGATATTTAGTCTTCTTAGATCTATAAAAAATGTGTAGAAAATATCCTAATTTAGTTATTTTTAAAATGAAATATGAAGACATTAGTGCAATGCAAATTTTGACTACTTAATTTTAGTGCTGAACATCAAATATGGCATTTTTTAATCGATCCCAGGACTAAGTTATTCTTTGTCAAACATATGCGATATAATAACCAAATTCTGTTTAACTTCTTTAAATTCAAACTGTCAAGTTTGAAGAGATTTTAGGAGATTCTATCAAGAGATTGTTGGGGTATTATGCTAATCTCAGGGAAAATATGAAAATATCCTGAGTTTTAAAAGATTTGAGAAAATTATCTTAGTAATTTTAGAATTACATCACATTGCACAAGGAAAATTATTTTGCATACACATTATTAGCAAAACAAAAAGCAAATGTTTTTAAAGAATGATTTAAGGACTATGAAATAAAACTAATTTGAAAGCACAAATGACAGATTTGATGTATTTGCGTCTTTAATTACATCCTTATAATTTATAATACAACAAAATTATCAACATTTTAATTAAGATCTATAATTTCAACATAACATTAATTTATATACAGAGCCGCCATAAGATTAAAATAAATTAAAAATATATATAACTTTTAATTTTTTGATGTCAAAATTTTCTTTTCAGTGTGTTACTGATGGATCAAAAGCTAAATATTGGCAGGCTTGAAAAACTAACAATTTAAAATTATGATGTTTTATTTTTAGAATTTAAATTACAATCAACGAAAAGATTAAACTTATGATCAATGAAAAAATAGAAATAACAATCAATGTTTGCAAATTTAAAATAAAATATTGGCACATACCACAAGGCAGTTAATAACAGTTCCATGAGCAGTCAAAGTCTTTACATCAAAAACACTTGGAACTGGAAATAAATCTTGCATGATTATAAAATCAAACACAGAAATATACAAGTAATGCAATATAATTTAGACAAATAAAAATAAAGTTCTAAGATGGAAGTATGAAACTGGGTGTATAATAGTTATATTTTTGGCTCAGTACAAATTATTTTAGCAAATAGAAGAAAAGTCTTAAAACCTTAACCAGGGCTAGACTAAGACTATAACTATTTTCAAAATTTTGGTTATCAAAAGATTTTATGTTTACAAAGTCATCAGAGCAGAAATTCCATAGGTTCAAATTTCTATTACAACCAGTATCAAATTGTACAATGTTATTATCATAGTATAGCCAGGATCTCAGAAAAGAGGTTATGATCTAATAGGAGTGCTAGTTTTCATATTTCAATGAACACTATGGATAACTAGCGTAATTGTTTTGGCTAATGGGAGAATATGGCACTCCCTGCCTAATGCACTAGTTATTACAGACCATTGACACACACAACCACTAGCTCAAAAAGAAATTCTAGGCTTTGATTGTTAATGTTGCAAAATAAACAAAAGTATTAGAATTCAGCTTCATACTTTTGTTTATTTTGAAAAAAAGAAAAAAAAAATTGTGTAATTTTTTCCCTTTTTGTTATCTAAAAAATTAAAAAACGAAATTAAAATAGAATATGACAACATTAAAAATTGGCTAATAAATCTTTAATTGGCTCTTAGATGCAAGAGAATTTATCTGGTCCTGACCATTAATGTTTAATGGTTATAGCTCAACCAATGAAAATAAACAAGATGTTACACTTATCTAGTCCATTTGTTATAGGAGTAGAAAAAAAATGCAAAATATTTTTGATTCTAGAGAAAGTTTTAGCAGACATATATAAAGATTGATAAAAAATAAGTTTCTTAATCTTGGAAAAAGCAATGAATGAAAAATCTGAATCAATTTTCAAAAACACATTATTCCAACCAGGACCATCCCTGAAAAATTTTAACTATGCACTTATATATTATGATTGAAAATGGAACAAGTATTCACGGATGTTTGTGTTGTGGATAATGAAGATGTAAAAACGATTTTCTAGTTACAATCCATTCCATCTTTAACACATCTCTTGACAGCACAATGCATCCTCACCCTTTAACATTCTATGAAAAGTAAACTGATCTTTATAATTATAGCAGATGTCAGAGTTTCTTCGATTCAAAGCCTCTAATTTGAAAAGTGCACTTATCCAGAGTCGATCCGGATTCAGTCACAATCTCCAAACAGGCTATATTGGTGGAGTTCAGATACAAAAGTGCCAATCATTTAAGAAATTTGGTCTTAATCAGAACATGTGATGTTTTAACCACTTTATCTTTTCTATTATCTATAGACAGCAGAATGGGCTTCTGGAGAAATTGCTAAAAATGAAATTCTAACATCGATATCATGCCAAATCTGGTTATCTCTCAAAAATTTCCGTCTGAAAATCATAGACATTCTCCTGTGGAGCCCTTAGGTATGTTTAAATAATAGATGCTATAATACTTGTGGACTTTTATTCAAACATGTAATGGGAAAATGTAGATATTTTTGTTACCATTCTTAGAATGAATTCTGTGTGTGTGTGTCTGTCTGTACCCAGTCTAACTTAAAAACTGACAAAATTTCCCTAAATTGGGTATTCAAGTCACCTTGGTGCTGATTAGATTTGGGTATGAATAAAAAAAGCTTTTTACTGCGAAATGGTCTACATAAATCATGGTAACCTGAAATAAAAGACTAAATGTGTATAAATTTATTGGTTAAATGCTTGTTTCATACATAATTTTTGATGACAAAGAGAACAAGACCAACTTTATCATTCTAGGTCAAATCATTCTTGAAATATTTCAGTTTTTAAACTTTTTACACTGCTTGCATTTGGAAATAAGTTCAGCCACAAAGGAAAAATTAATTAAAACTTCATATTCGGTGTCAATTCAAATAAGTGTCAGTGTTACTTTATGCAATTAAAAAATTTAATGCATTCATTGAAAGAGTAATCCATTTCTCTCTATCCGTCCATCCACTTGTCTGTCTCTGTAAATTTTAGCAAAAATTTTAACAGGATATTACCAACTTGGCGACTTTTTTTAAATGTCGCCAAATCGATGAAAATGTCCCTAAATTGAAAAAAAATGATGTCAAATAAATGAAATTAATTGTATTTTAAAAGAAGATAGTATTGTAATGATGTTTCGGTAGTGTTTGTCTGTCAAGTACAGATGTGTCAACTCTCCAAACAGTAAAAGCAAGAGACTATTTTGTCGCAAATATATTATTTACTTATGATGCTTAATATTCATTTAAAATTACACTATATATTTCTTATAAAACATTAAAATACTGTACCATTTAAGTGCACTATGTTTTAATTTCATGAACTATCTTTAGAATTAAAATAGTGTTAGTAACAAATCATAAAAAAAAATAATTTGATAATATTAATTCTTGATTAATTTATTAAATCTTAATGCCCCCCCCCCCCCCCCCCCCAAAAAAAAAAAAAAAAAACACTGCATTAAATATCAGGGGTAGTACTGGTAGAATATGAAAATTCAGGATCCAATTTTACAATATTTCAGGACAATAAATATAAAACAAAAAATATATAAAGGTTTTATCTGGTGAAAATTACTTTATAATGAAAACAAATATTTATGTTTCGTAAAACACAGGTTTTCACTAAAGAGAATAACAAATATTGGCCTTCAATAAAAAAAAAATATAGCAATGAATTATATTCCTGCCAAAATGGATTGCTTTTTATTTGCCCAAATCATTGCTTTAATACCACTTTTTGGAAAATATCCCTTCACAGAGTTTATACACATTTTTCAAAATAGAAAAATTTGTATTATGCAAATATAATTAAAAAATTAACCTTAATAATTAGCCATAATATGAAAATAAGCTAGTTTAGTCAATCTAATATGTATTAGGTTGCTCTTGAATATTTAATAGGAAGTTTGTTTTTAATCTAAACGGGTTCAGGAGTCTTATTTATATACTTATTAACTTTTTTTAATTTAGTTATCTAGTTTCCATTTATTTAGGTTTTTGATATTCTTCTGTTCCAAATCCATTCTATTCCATAGTTATTGTGTTCTAAATGGTAAAAGTTTGTTTCTTTTAGGTTTCAGCAATTTAAATTTATTTAAATTGCCTAAGATGTGGTTCCATTTATTCCCTTTGATTTGATTCTAAATTTGTTGTTCTCAGTTGAGAATTCGATGATTTATCACGATTTTTCAGTTTTATCCTATTTTCAGCTTTTTAAAGTTTTCAGAATCATCCATTTCTAGGTTATTGCCGAATTCGTATATTCCAAATCGTTTCACTTTATTTCCTTTTTTAATTTTCATTTGCTTTAAAAATTTCAGTTCTCTTCTTTAAAATTTTGAGTTTTTAATTGGTTGACATATTAAAATCATCTGTCATTAATTCTTTTATCGTTCATCGATAATTTTGTTTATGATGGATGGCAGCGATTTCTGAAAGTATATATATAGGTTCACGCTCTTTTTTAGTCTCTTCTCTTTTTGATTAGAACTAGAGATGTAGTTCTCTAAAGCTGCTGGTTTTAGCACTTGAGAATTCGATGATTTATCACGATTTTTCAGTTTTATTCTATTTTCAGCTTTTTAAAGTTTTCAGAATCATCCATTTCTAGGTTATTGCCGAATTCGTATATTCTGAATCGTTTCACTTTATTTCCTTTTTTAATTTTCATCCGCTTTAAAAATTTCAGTTCCCTTCTTTAAAATTTTGAGTTTTTAATTGGTTGACATATTAAAATTGTCTGTCATTAATTCTTTTATCGTTCATCGATAATTTTGTTTATGATGGATGGCAGCAATTTCTGAAAGTATATAAATAGGTTCACGTTCTTTTTTAGTCTCTTCTCTTTTTGATTAGAACTAGAGATGTAGTTCTCTAAAGCTGCTGGTTTTAGCACTTTAGTGTGAGCCGAACGACATTCGAGTTCAGAGTGAAAATTACTTTTATTCCCAGCTAGGCCTGTGATGTGTCTGCAGCCTGTATTCCTTTGCAGTTTTATTTAAATCCTACTCCTATGTTCTCTGATGTTGTTTTGTCTAGAAGCTGAGAGAGCTGGGCGTTTGTTGTGTTTAGACACAGACTGAATGGAGATGTTTGGAACACTTGTCTGCCATTTCCTATCATATGATCCAAGATGTTCCATAATTTATGCGATGTCAGCCGAGGAAGTTTTACTGGCAATTTGTTTATCCTGACAAGTTGTGAGCTGTTTTTATGAAGAATGGAAAAGCCCTCAGTTACAGTTTGGATAAATTATTTGATTTTGGCATTACTGGACGTCTGGCTGATTTGGAGAATTTCGCTCGGAGGCGGACTTCATGAAATGATCGTTTTTCCAGATTTATACTGGACATAAATATGACCCCGTGCCATGGTTTTCCTCTTCAAGTGTTCTTTGGATCTGCTTCACGTTTGGTGACTCCTCTAGTGATACTGCCTCCCGCCGATCTCTTTAAATGTTAATTCTAATTGTTTCTGCCAGTTTTACATTATTTAAAGTGAAATTAAATTGGTATGAGTAAGACCCCTTATATATTTTTAATTCCGGTTCTTGGTTTATTTTTATGTGATTTTTCTTTGGGTTTTAACTTTTAGTTGGGATATTTATTATGTTCTAAATTTGCTTTTTGGCTAATTGATGTTCTTTTTTATTCTAAATTCTCGTTTGGCAACTAATTCTATAATTTTAACAACTGTGTGTATGTGTGTGTGCGTATGTGCATGCGTGTGTGGAAGAGGGAAAACCATGGTGTGGGATCACATTTATGTCCAGTATAAATCTGGGGAAACGATCATTCCACGAAGTCCGACTCCAAGGGGGATTCTCCAAATCAGCCGGACGTCCAGTAATGCCAAAATCAAATAATTTATCCAAACCGTACAGAGGACTTTACGCATCAGAATGGAATACAAGGCATATGTCCGTCTATTGAGCTTCGGAAATGACAATTCCATTCTTCATAAAATGAGCTCACAGCTTGTCAGGATAAACAAATTGCCGGCAAAACTTCAACTTCCTCCGACATCGCATAAATTATAGAACATCTTGAATCATATGATAGGAAATGGCAGTCAAGTTTTCCAAACATCTCCATTCAGTCTGCGTCTAGGCTACACAAATGCCCGGCTCTCACAGCTTCTAGACAAAACAACATAAGAGAGCACGGGAGTAGGATTTAAATAAAATTTGATGGAATACTGGTCACAAACTAAACACAGCCGCCCTCATCTCAGAGCAGACACATCACAGGCCTAACTGGGAGTAAAATAATTTTTCACTCTGAACTCGAACTTCGTGCAGCTTGCGCCGAAGAGCGAAAACCAACAGCTTTAGAGGACTACATCCCTAGTTCTAATCAAAAGGAGAAGAGCCTGAAAAAGAGCACGAATCTATTTATATACTAACAGAAATCGCTGCCATCCATCATAAACAAAATTATCTATGGAAGATATAAGAATTAATGACAGATGATTTTAATATTACGGTCAACCAATCAAAAACTCAAAATTTTAAAGAGAACAGAAATTTTAAAGCAGGTGAAAATTAGAAAAGGAAATAAAGTGAAACATTTCGGAATATACAAATTCAGCAATAACCTAAAAATGGACGATTCTGAAAAATTTAAAAAGCTGAAAACAGAATAAAACAGAAAAATCATGATAAATCATCAAATTCTCAACGGAGAACAACAAATTTAGAAAATAAATGGAACCACAAATTAGCCAATTTAAATAAATTTAAATTGCTGAAACCTAAAAGAAACAAACTTTCACCATTTGGAACATAACTATGGAATAAAATGCATTTGGAACAGAAGAATATCAAAAACCTAAATAAATGGAAACTGGATAACTAAATCTGTTATGTGATTACAAAAAAAAACGCTTTTGGAGCAGAAAATTTTTGAAATTGTAGCAGTTTGTAGCAGGCAATATTTAAAAAATGTAGCAGTTTTTAGCAGGCAATTATTCGAAATTGTAGCAGTTCGGTGCAAGGCATTTTTTTATTTCAACAGTTTGTCGTACGTATAACAAGTAAATCCAAGACAAAGAAGTTTTAAAAATCTAATTAACAGAATTTAAGTATAAACATTTAGAATTTTCAATTAACTTTTAATAAACTAAAATAGTATATAAATTACATTAATAAAATATGCTTATTTTTTATTAAAAAAATCTATTTTCAATACATATTCTTGAATATAAAAAGACTGCAATAAATAACTTTAGTAAAGATCTGTAAAACATTTTAAAATTGCAAGTAATTTTTGAAAAGATATAATAAAATAATTGAAAAAATAATTTACAGATCTAAATAAATTTTATTAAATTAAATTAGCAAAAAATCTAAAAAATTAAAAAAAAATTGCAATAAATACTTTTAAAACTTATTTTATTGCATTAAAATTTTTAAAAATGATCTAACAAAATGAAATAAATAATTTTAGAGGAAAAAAATAATATTTAGAAAATAAATAATTTTAGGAAAGATCTACAAAATTAAAAACTTACAATAAATAATTTTTAAAAAGATCTAGAATAACTTAAGGGAAAATGTAAAGAAACGTAAAACATATAAAATATGTGCTACTTTTTTCCAAAAGGATACTGGTCTTTTATATTGTGCTAAAAAATGAAATAATGCAAAAAAAAAAAAAAAAAAAAAAAAAGAGAGAGAAACCCCCTATTAAATCAAAGCGGAAATTTTAATCAAGCTAAAGCAAATAAATATTACGATTAAAAATTTAATAAAATATTAAAAAATTCAGTAAACTTCCGTCAATATGGAGTGAAATTCCATGAGTTTTCCCTATTGTCTGTATCAAAATTCTAGGTACTGCATACTGCTATTTTAATGCCAATTTTAAAAAATGACTTTAGATTTAATTGATACCATGAATAAATACATTAGTGTAAAAAAAACCATTCAAAATAACTTGAAATGTTTTATAAATTTTGTTTACATATACTACAGTACAACTTAGAAAATAAGGACTAGTACGGACTTTACCGATTCCGGAATTTTCCGAATTACAGAATTTGGATTTTTTCATTTTTGTACCTTTTTATTATTTATCAGTTCACCTAAGTTGAAAATTCCCCGATTTTTTCAGAATGTTGAATAAAAAACCGATTTTCTTTGACATTTTAGTCCACTTTTAAATTCCCGGTTTTCAGAGTGCACACGAACGAATCCTGTGCATGTTTGGCTAAACTGTGTCTACCGCACTCCAGGAAGGAATCGCTTCCCCCTTTCTTCCTACATAGATTTTTCAAAATAGATAATCGAAGGGGAGTTTGTTTTTCTTTTTTCTATTCAATAAAATGGTCCCTATCGCATTCACATAACATGGTCAAGTACTCCAGACAAAGTTCCAGACACAGGAAGAAGTGCCTGTAAGGAGTAGTGCCTTATTCCGAACAAAACAACCTCACAGCTGATAAAAATTAGAGCTGTCTGAAAAGAAAGAAGACTAATCCTCTGATTTTGCTAGTAGATTGCACTCTTCTGAGAAATTTCTGATTTAATCCTTTCTTTCCATTCCGAGAATTAAGGAGAAGAGTTACATTTTCAGGTATTTTCATGAAATGGAGCAGTATTGGTGCAAAATTAATTAAAATTTGCTTTTTGTATCAGAAGCCTACTTTGAATGGTGCAGTTTGGCACAATTGGCACAGCAATCACATCACTGCTAAATTAAAAAAAGATAATAACTATGTAAATAAGACCTTAAAAGGAGAATAACTATGTAAATAATGTTGTAAATATTGAAATTTATCTTTGTATAAATTATCAGAGTGTAGCAAAGCATGCCCAGTGGTGTCAATGAAAAAAAAGTCAAGTTTTGAAAATCTTGTTTCTTTACTGAAAGACGAAGGTATCTTTGCCAGTCACGGCAATAAAGAAAAAATGTTATATGAACATTACAGCTTGAACTATATACATTTTTGGAGTTTACAGCACACACACGAAGTCCACATTGGATTATCAAGACACATCACAGTTTTGGGAATCTTAAGTGTTGATTTGACTAGATAAAAGCACACAGTCAAAAGACAGCACTAAACGCTACATTCTACTAACTACCGTAGATAATTTAGTTGCCTGCTTTCACCATCAACATGATACAAGTACATTAAGTTACACGAATATTTCAGCTACGTGTCCATTCTAAGGATCAGCAATATTCAATCCGTGACTTAACTAAACATCTATTTAAAACTATAGCTCAGTAAAACTATTCCACTTGATGATAAACTTGGTGACTTTTTTAAATGTTGCCAAATTTATCCAAATATTACCAACTTAATGAAAATGTTTTCAAATTGATAAAACTAACACCATATAAATGAAATTAATTCACTATAATAACCCATTTCTCCTTCTGTTTGTTCGTCTCTGTAACATTTGACGAAAAATTTTATGATGCATTTGGAGGGGTATCGCTAACTTGGCAACTTTTTTAAATGTTACAAAATTGACGAAAATGTCACCAAATTGATAAAAATGATGCCAAATCAATGAACTTAATTGTGTTTTGAAAGGGGATAGTATTGTAATGATGTTTCAGTAGAGTTTATCTTATCTCTCAGTCTAACTGTCCCACTTTCTGACAAACTTGGTAGCAAACAAATGTTGTCTGTGAAGATAATTTTGTATAATGACAACAGAGATTCTTATACATTATTTTAGGAGAATTAAATTAAATATTTTAACAGAATGTTTTGAATAACAATGTCATTTAAAAATATTATACAAATTTGCATAAAATTATGAATTTTAAATTTCTTTATATCATATATTCTGTGCAAAGAATAGGTTTATTGCTAGAAGTGCTGACAACATTCGATTTTTTATAAGTATTTATAACTTACAATACATTAGTAATATTGACTTATAGCTTTTACTTACCATTGCTTGAGACTACATTGGTGAGCATCTCCCCTCTAGAAAAGAAATATATATATATATATATATATACATCTATATTAGCAGTATAGCGTCTTAAAAGGCTTCCATTAAGTCACATACATATCAAATCAGAAAACTGATTCATAGAAAAAACATACACAACAAAGATTAATCATGCATAAATCATTGATTATGAAACATGTTTCAACTGAAATGCAATGTTATTTAAACATCTCTAAAATGCGATACATTCAGCACTGATATGTTTTAAATTATCACAGTACTACAATAATTTATTAAACTTAACTACTTAAAACTTCATCAAAAAAGGAAATGTATAAAACCATCTTTTTCTCTATGTAAAATCAATGAATATTTCATTCATATCACATTTATACTCCAGACTCCAGAGCTAAATAATTTTGTGTAAAAAAAAAAAATCAGCAATTCTTATACAACTCATCATACAATCGCTTGATTTGTTTACATTCTGCATACATTAAAATTAGGTTTCGTTGTAGAAATAAGTTTAGAGATCGTTTAAAATAAAAAATATTGTAATTGCGTAGGCACAGAATTTAGATACATCACTAATATACAAAAATAAAGCGGTTTTAGGATGGATGCAACACTAAATATAAATATAAAAGTTTCTTAAAAATCACGATTTTCACATAGTGATATAAAAATTGGATGATATATTTTATTTTAAAATGAGGCACGTAATTTCCTCGTATAATATGGATGTAATTATTATTTCAATTTCTATTTAAAAAATTACTATTATGATGAAATATTTTTTTACCCATTTTATGTGATAATTTGAATATTTCCTAAATTTTTTGAAGCAATTTTTGAATTTAACTCCACTTAAAAAATGTTTGAAAAATTAGGTCCCACAGGGTTTAATGTATTTTATTTTTTAACCCGGGTTAAATTGAAAATTATACAACATATTCAAATATTGAAAGTACAACATAAATTTTCTGCAAATAAAGTTTCAGAAAATTATCGCTGGTATAATGCTACTTATATGGAAGACGTAATTGTACATTTTTTAATTAATATCTTAACAATTTCTTGTCCTAGAAATTCAAAATACGGATGGGGTTACCTGCAGTGAAATAGAGAACAACCATACCAAATTTGAAAAAATCCGTCAAAACTTGTGATTTTGTATACAGAACAAATATAGACTTTTCATTTTATATAGATTTGTTTTGGGTGTAGGGTTTCTTCTTTTATGATTATAACAAGCTGTTCAGAAAACTCTTTAGATGTGAATGAGTTGGTTGTTAATTTCTCCACACTACAATGAAATCCGGCCACTCATTCTGTTGCTCATACCCTAGGGTGAGTTGGGCGGCCTGGGTCTTCCGCACTACATTGAGATGGTGTACATGATGTTATTTTTTCCAGTAGGAAAGCCATCCATCACTAGATCTTAATTATCCATTTTTGAATGAATATTTAATATGTATTGTATATATATATTATACAGTAGACACTTCTTATAGTGACCATAAATTTAGCAACTTGCTGCGATATAATGGTCAATTCAGAAGGTCCCTGTAGTTTAATAAATGTAATTCTATAAATGTAATGCTATTTTACTATTGTTATAACTACTACAGAAATGGTAGAAATTTCACTACAGCAACCTTGTGGAACATTGATCAGCAGACTTGAAGCACAAAGACTAATCATTGTCCACAGTCACTAAGCAGCAGAATAAGGTTCTTTTCTCAAAAATTCCCAGTGAAGTCAAGTTAGGTTACAATAGCTTTGTTTATGCTTGGGAATGTAACCTTACTTTTCATCATCTGGGGGTGAACACACCTGCTGACAATAAAACACCTCTTTTCCCATACCTACTGAATAAAAAGACTGGAATCCTAACTTTTACTTGAACTGATTCACACCAAATTTTTCCTTTCAATGTTGGATACTGGATTGTGTTCCATTCTTTTATGGGCATCGAATGAAGCACTTGTAAAAATTTAAGACTCTGGAATGCATGGGATGGATTTCACTCTATTGATGTGAATAGAAAAACTCTTATTTTATCCTCTCTTCTCTTACTTTCACAAAACTATGTACACCCTTAATTTCCCAACGAAGATTAAATCTGGTTTCCACCAGTTTAGGACTTAGTAATCTGATGTATCACTTCAGAAGATGCATCATTTCAGTAGAAGACAGACAACTGTGTGAAGTGTTTGACACTCAGCTAATGATGCTCAAGACTGAGTGCCAAAACTCTACCCAAGACTAAGTGCTTACCATTCTCCATTCAGACAATGAAAATCTTCTTCTTCTTCTTCGACCCAGACAGTCTGACCTACCAGAAAGGTATAAGGTATCTGTTTGGACGGCCAGGAAGTGCTACCCAATTTAGACCAGAACCCAGTGAGGGAGGCATACACAGGGATCGTTACCCTCCTTTCCTTACCACCAACCTCTCGAAAGGACTTATGGACCCACATGTTTAACGTGTTTGTACTCTGTGTGAACACGGTGGCAGTCTTGGCAGTAGTGGGAATCGAACTCGGGCAATGAAGATCTTATTCATAAAAATAATCTTCTAAAAATGAAGATTGTCAAATAATATGACATTTGTAAAAGTACTCTGTTTACCATAATAAAAAACAGGAGCTCCATACTGCAAGCTGCAGATTCATGTTTTCCACATAACAATGCGAAACAGGGAAGCAAAATTCCCTCTTCGA
The DNA here is from genome assembly GCA_951213105.1 of Amaurobius ferox. Lineage (NCBI taxonomy): Eukaryota > Metazoa > Arthropoda > Arachnida > Araneae > Amaurobiidae > Amaurobius > Amaurobius ferox. The sequence goes on from OX578143.1 coordinate 19,036,325, forward strand.
AAAAAGGCACTTTTAGAGTGGTTTAAGAATATGCATTTGAAAGAAATCCCTGTTGATAGAAACATTTTAAAGGAGAAGGCAAATGATTTTTCTCAAAAATTTTATTCCAACAAACCATTCAAAGCTTTTAACGTCTGGCTGCAAAAGTTTAAATTCAGAAATGGAATCACATTCACAAAGTTGTGTGGTGAAAGCTTTTCTGTTAAATCAAGAAACAGTCGAATTATTTAAAGAAAAATTTGTAGAGAGTTATAATAATAACATTTTTAATACTGATGAAATAGCTCTCTTTTTCAAACTTCTATTGGACAAATCTTTTGTTAAATGTGTGAAACAAAAAATGACAGTTCTCATTGCAAATATGTCGAGGACTGAAAACATTTCTCTTCTTATGATTGTAAATGTGCAAAAACACTGATGTTTTAAAAGTGCTAAGTCTTGCCTGTTACTAAGCTAACAAGAAAGCATAGCTTCACGGAGTGCTTTAAAGTTTGGATAAGAAAATGGTGCTGCAAAAAAGGCAGATTTTATTAAATATAGACAACTGCACAGCACATCTCTCAGAGATTAAAAGCTTGAAAACGGTAAAAGTTGAATTTCTACGTCAACTTTGACATCTGCAATTATCTTCACTTCTGCACTTTGATATATGCACTACTTTACATGACATCTGCATTTCAATCTTTAATCAAGGTGTAATTTACAGTTTCAAGAAACATTATAAAAATCATTAAACAAATAATAAATTTACCGAAAAGTGTACACGTATTAATACAGGAATTTTGAAAATAAACTTGTGATGTAGGACTATCATCTGTACGGAAGATGAATTGCAATTACTGCGAATCGTTACAATTTTTCCATCGCTCTTTATGCAAATTTGGTTTGCAATTTATGCCACAATACTGCCTAAATCGAATACTGAATTTAAGTGATCTGATTCTGAGTAAAAACATATAAAAACCTGTTAGCATGTGGTTTAAGATAGCTAGTGGTTAAAGAAAATTCATGTTTTTGATTCCCAGAATGTCTCTCACTATTACCATAAGAGGAAGTGGGCATGATTAGGGTAGATGACCAGACAGATAAAGCATTATTCCGTTAAACTGAGGTCAGATAAGTGGGAGTGTACTGTATACTATATTAGCATCCAAATAAATATTACATTAAACCATGATTAAAATTTTACATTAAATTGTTTTCAAATTTTTGCAAATTTTTTACTTCACTTAAGAATTCTTAAAATATGAGGGCTATTTTTTTTTCAAGGTCCGATCGGTCACAAAGTAAAAACCACAGTAACAATCAAAACTGTTTTATTTGGAAAATTTAGATACAACTTCCAGCTACTTCTCTACATAGTCGCCGCTCCTATTGAGACATTTGTTGTAGAGTGGTACCAACTTTCTAATGCCCTCATCATAGAAGGCAGCTGCCTGTGCTTTCAGCCAATTCTCTATGCTGGTCTATAGCTTGTTGTCTGAGCCAAAGTTCTGTCCTCCTAGTCAGTGTTTCATGTGAAGAAAGAGATGAAAATCGGAGGGAGCCAAGTCCGGGCTGCATGGTGGGTGATCAAACACTGTCCAGCAAAAACGCTGCAGGACATTCTTTGTTGCAGCTGCAGTGTGTGGCCACGCATTGTCATGAAGAAGGACAATGCCTGATGACAACATAACTCTTCGCGTGTTCTTAATTGTCCTTCGTGGATGTTCAAGAGTCACGCTGTACGAGGCTGCAGTGATGATTGTGTCACGTTCCATGAATTCCACCAGAACACCTTTTCGGTCCCAGAACACTGTAGCCAAAACTTTCTGCTGGAGAAGGTTCGCTTGAACTTCATTGGTTTACGGGTCGGGGAATGAGAATGCATCCACTGCTTGGATTGCTCTTTTATTTCTTCAGTATCGAAATAAACCCATGTCTTGTCCTCTGTGACGATTTTGTTCAAAAAATCTTCTCCTTCATCATGGTAGTGCTGGAGAAACATTAAGGCGGCGCCCATTCGCTGTGTTTTGTGAAGATTGGACAACATATTAGGAATCCATCTCGCACAGAGTTTGTGGTACTGGAATCTGTCACTCACGATGGTATAGAGAGCTGACCGTGAAACAATTTTCTCAAATCGCCTGATCCACTCGCTGAACAAGATCATTGGTTGACACTGGCTTCCTTCCCTGGCTGCCTGCACCATGAATGTCTGTACATCCTGCTTCAAACTTCCTGCACCATTCCCGCACTTTGCTGTCACTCATGAAAGTTTTTCCGTACACATTACTCATTCATCGATGAATTTCGGCTGCATTGCACTCCTCAGCATGCAGAAATTGAATGACAGCACGTACTTCACACTTGGCGGAAGACTGTATTGTTTGCGGCATGTTTACGTGCTCTCTGTGCACTCAGAACTGACAGCTCCGATCTGACGTGATTGATGGGCATACTACAGATACTGCGCAACACATCCGCACACAGCGTCATCGGATTTTCACTGAGGTTTTCATTTCGCAAACAATGGGATCTTGAAAAAAAATAGCCCCGGTATAATACATGGCACAGAAAAAAAAATGTATAAATGGAGATTAAACACATTTTTGATTGAAAGTTTTTTTAAACTTTGTTTCGGAGGTGTAAATTAACTTATATGGGAAGAATAGCTGCATATAGAGAAACATAATCATATACAATACTAAAGACTCATGATTTTAAAACTCATGAATATGGCTTCTATAAATCTGAGTAACTGTAACCTGTATAACATATAGTTTAGGAAAGATTTTAGAAAGTGTAATTTACATAGATGATGCAAGGCAGCTAGTTTATACACTGATACAATACTATCAAGTATATCTATACTTACTGAGAGTTTCCAGCACTAGAAGTACATTCATTGTCATCAGTATCATCAATATCAATAACAATAACTGGCTTTTCAATTTTCACAGGACTAGGTAGAATAGCAATTTCATCACTTTCAGGAGAAGGAGGTGCTTCTTTATTTTCCTGAAGTTTTTTAATTCTTTTATGCGGATTTGAAGACAATTTTGCATCTAATACAGGACTAACTATAGGCTGTCTGTGGCATTCTTTTGTTTCAGAACTCAAACGTTCTCTTTTTTCAGAGGTGGGCACTTTTTCCAAGTCAGCGTCATTTTCTTCATTTGCTGGTTTAACAGCATCTGAAAATTTGAATACAACAGTATTTGGAATAATTTGAAAAAAATCTGATGTAAACTTTGCTAAATACAAATATATATAAATACACACACACACACACACATATATATATATATATATTATATATATATATATATATTCTTTTATAGTTTTATAGTACAAAATAACACATGAAATGGATACTTATTTGAAATTAAATATAATTTAATTTTAAAATAATTTTAATTTTGTTTTCCTGTATTATAACACATTTTAAAATGGCATTAAGTCACAAAAATTTCAAAATCCTTATACATCTCAAAAGCAGTTTCTACTTGTGTAAAGGAAGTGGTTTAATTTGTTTCAGCATCAAAAATGACATATAAGATTGATATTTAATAAATACATTTAAGCATATTCTTTTACTCCAGTTTTTGTTGATTTTTAGGAGGTCTTTGAACAACATTATATATAATTTTTTTTTTAAATTGTTTCAACATCTAATCAGCAACAGGGTAATGCATAAGTAGTTCAGTACCAAATTTCATGAAATTTGGCTAGATGGCTTTTGAGCTATATATATATATATATATATATTAGAACTTGGTTATATAAAGTCAGAAAATGCAAATTAAATATTGTTTATGCTAACCTTATAAAATTAAAATTAACTAATGAGCATTTTAAACATTTATTTTATGATTTGCTTCTTTCTCGTATAAATTTCTTAAATTTCCACCTACACCATTTACCTTATCCACCTACTAAAATAGCTTACTGTGTAATTTCTTTTAAACATCCAATTCTTAATTCTCTTAACTTTAATAATTTATTTATAAAACATCAGCACTTGTTACCAGTACGTGATATCAAAATACAAAAATCATTCAAATATAATTTACCAATTGGTAGAACTATTTACAATTACAATGAAGTTTCCAGGTCATTAAACTCCAATCATCTTACATCAAGTGTATGTAGCGATAAGAATCTTACACCTTATGTCAACTCATCTCATGGACACATTATTACTGGGGATCTCAGCATAGTTCAGGATGATATACTTAGTGATATTATGAATAAAGGGTCTAAATTTCGCATTCCATTCTGCTATCACCCCAAACTTCTTCAGTCTTTATCTTTTGATTTTGATAAATTCATATACTAGCAAGCTTGTTCACATTCCATTCCTATTGAAGCATTCCATCGATAGAAGTATACTACCCTACATCTTCTTAAAAATGTTATTATAAACATCAAATTTACAAAGCCTAGTTATCCTTATAAACAACTCCTATCTGCTATTAAAGAACTACAACATTTTGTCATAACTTATGTAGATCAAGCAGCTAATAATTATGCCATTATTTGTAAAAAATATTATGTTTCTCTGTTATAGAGTTACTTAAAAAATAATCATATTTTTAAACCCATTAATAATCAATCTATCAAAATCAAAACGCTAAAACTATATACACAATTAAATATTAATTGTAAATTTTATAAATTTCCGTATGTTACTTTGGTTCCAAAATTCCACAAATCACTTCTCAGTTTTAGAAAGGTCACTTGTGGGTATAATACCTTTACCACTATTGCTAGTAAGTACTTGCTAAACTGTTTAAATAGAATTAATGAATCTCTTAAATTTAAGAATTCGGGATATTTCATTTTGAACAATAGTTTTGATTTAGTTAATCACCTTAGAAAGCTTCCACATATTCTTGGTTTCCATACCTTTGATTTTAAAGACCTGTTTAATAATATTGATATTAAAGATTTATATAAAGTTATCGCTCTTTATCATGATTCTCTCTCTTCCAATAAAGTTCCACTTAATGTCAAAAACTTTCCTATGCTATTGCACTTTGTGTTATACAACAATTATATTATTCAAGGTGATAACATATATCTTTATTATTATGAATGTCATTTTTTCTCTAATTCATATATTATATATCGATATGTTGACGACTTAATTTATATTATCATTGATGATTCCTATCCCATTAATATTGATTTTTACCCCTCTAACCTAGAATTAATCCCTAATGAGCCTCGTGTTAGTCAAACTGTAAATTATTTAGACCTAAATTCAGATACCCTCAATAATCATGTTATTACCAATCTATTTGATAAAAAAGATTCTTATAACTTCACTATCATTAAGCTGCTATCATATCGATCCTGTAATTCTCTTCAATTGTTTAGAAACATCATTTTAAACCAGCTATTCCAATTACATCGACTTTCTGATCCTCAATTTCACCATCTCCATTTCAATAATCTGAAATGCATTTGTCAAAATTACCACTATCAGGAAGTATTTGTAAATAATATTATTAATATAATTTCAAATACATCACATAGTAATTTTACAAATGCATTATTTATCCTTGATTGGATAACTCATATTTGTGAATTTTACTCATTCTTATCACCTATCCACTAGGCCTGAGTCTGATACTATTTACTATTTCTGAAAGACTACTTTCCACTTGTCCTGAGTCCTATACTGATTACTATTTTTGAAAGCCTACATTCAAAAACATTTTTCGTTCACGTTCAATAGTATATACATTATGGTATCCACTCGCTTTAATGAAGCGAGGTAAAATGTTCTGTCATATGTTCCCCTGCGAAAATTTTGACTCCACGTGGAGACTGTACTTGTAAGTTTATATTTCTGTTTTTTATATTTCTGGTTTTTAATTCATATGGTTTATTATTTCTCCTTCCACTAGCCAGTAGACAATTCTAATGGTGTCCATAGTCAAATACTATCGCCATTGTCAGAAACTGGCTATTTCATTGGTTTTATTTGAATTGTACGGCTATCTTGACAAGAATGCAATTTCGAACTACCCGTCATTTTTTATGTAGTTTCAATTGATTGTTCTCCATGTCTTGATCTTTAATCTTGAGCTAATTATTATTGCCGTTTCTCATTTTTGCTGTGTTTGCTTTTTCAATTTATATATATTTATATATATATACCTGTTTAATTGTGATTTATGTATACTAATATTTCCCTCATCCCTATTCCATTTATAGTGATAAGTTACCTACCATTTTTATCCTTAGTCTTGGTTGATAGTTACTTATTTGTAACAGATATGCTAGTGATGGGTTTTTCTTGTACTTACAGTAGTTTATGAATAGTTTTCGATAAAAAAAAATTTTTAATTTTTATTTAAATAATATACACTAGCGGAAAATAAAATCCCAACACAAAGAAGGAGTTGTAATAGATAAACGAAATTCGGGACGACATATAAAAGATGACGCCTATTCAAATTTCATGAAAGACGAATAAGAGGGGCGCTAGTAGCGCCACTATGATCAGGCAAATCATATTTGCTTTAAATACGTGATGTAAACTTCGTAAGCATTATTTATCGTCTGGATTGGAAGTTGTGAGCTAGGTTTGAGTCAAGAATGCCTTTAAGGAGACGAAGAAGGCAGTATCAGCAGCTTAGTGAGTTTGAATGAGGCCGTATAATAGGGCTACGAGAAGGTGGATTTTCTTTCCGCGATTTTGCAGAAACACTTGGCATCCACTGTGAGTCATTGTTGGTAGTAGTGATCACGGGAAGGCACTGTCTCAAGAAGACTGGGGTTCGGCCACACATGGGCCCCTACTGAGAGGGAAGACAGCCGTATTGGCCGCATGGCTGTGGCAGATCGTACTGCATCTGCAGCAGCAATTAGAGCTTCTGCTGGCCCCAGAGTGACACAGCGAACTGTAAGAAATCGATTACTTGAGGGACAGCTCCGAGCCAGATGGCCTGTAGCGTTCATACCACTAACTCCGAATCACTGCCATCTGCGACGTCAGTGGTGTCAAGCTAGAGCTCATTGGAGGGCGGAGTGGAGATTTGTTGTATTTTCAGATGAGAGCAGTTTTTGTCTTGGTGCCAGTGGTGGTCGTATGTTGGTAAGAAGGAGGCCAGGTAAGCGCTTGGAACCAAGCTGTCTGTGGCGTAGACACACTGGACCTACACCAGGAGTTATGGTCTGGGGAGCCATTTGCTATTACAGCAGGAGCACTCTCGTCGTTATCCCAAGTACCTTGACAGTAAATTTGTACATCAGACAGGTAATTGAACCGGTTGTGCTGCCATTCATGAGCAATATTCAAGAGGGTGTTTTCTTACAGAATAACGCTAGTCCTCATACCGCTGCCGTCACCCAACTTGCTCTACAGAGTGTCGACATGCTGTCTTAGCCTATGAGATTACCAGATATTTCTCCCATCGAGCATGTATGGGACATTATTGGAAGACAAATCCAGTGTCATCCACAACCAGCATTAACCGTTGTTGATTTGACTGACCAAGTGCAACAGGCATGGAACTCCATCCCACAAAATGACATATGGAACCTGTACGACACAATGCATGCACATTTGCATGCTTGCATTCAAAATCGTTGCGACTACAGCAGTTATTAATGCACCACCATTTCACATTTGAAATGGCTCTTCTCGAGCATACTTTAATCCGTGTCCTTGAAACTTTTATCAAATAAATATGTTACCCACACAATTGCTTTGCCTAAATTTCATTCCTCCAAACTAATTTCTTCTTGGTGTTGGGATTTTATTTTACGCCAGTGTATATAAATGTATATATATATTACTGCGGACATACTATTTGACTACAGCGAGAAGGCATTTGGGTCCCGTGATTTTGGGCGAGTTCATTAGTTAAATTCAATGACAGGTAGAAATGTCCTAAGAACGGGTTTCCAGAATTGGCGCCTTTAGTGTGAGTTCATGCATAATTTGTGCAGTACGATAAAGAGCTTTATATGTATAAGTACATTCAGTGTAAGTGTTGGGATATGTTGGAATTGTTTTCTTCATAATGATTAAAATCATCTATTACAATGGTTGTAAATGTTTTATTAAAATTGAAGAATTCATGTTGTAATACTTTTCTTGTAACTTAAACTCTTTTATTTAGTGAGAAATGCACAATGTGACATACACACATCTCTATATTTTTATCATTATATATATATATTTTACTCTTTATATCTTTATATAATGCGTTCAACTTCTATCAAACACAGAGAAAAATTTTCGATCCAAATACTTTTGCTACCATTGAAAATTATTTCAGTAATATCTATGCATCACATTTTATACAGTTACATATTTCATAAAGTATTAATATTTGTTCATTTTAAAATAAATTTTAGTAATTTAATTAATTTTAAATATGTTATCTAACCATTAACCTTGTTTGTGTGTCACTATTTGGACAGTTCTGCATTAGAGCTTAGATTGCATGGCCATGTCATCTAAGGAATCTACTGAATATTCATATTCCCAAGGATTGCAAATATCAAATGCTTCCAATAGTGATTTGCTTTTGAAACAATATTAAAATTAGGAATGAGATGACAAAGACTTGTTTGTGCCTGTTTCAATGCTCACAGAAATGCTTTTTATGAGTGTTAGGATTGATTTTGAATTAGTTTAGCTTTGTTATGACACAAAGAATATGCTTGGAAGATTCTTAATGCCAGCATGCTGTTGAGAGGTTTGAGACAGGACAGGCCATTAAAAAAGTCGCCACCCCCTTGGCAGAAAGACATTGCCACGGAACGACCACTGCAATGCCACCATTGTGTTATAACATGTCAAATACCTGAAAAAATGAAAAAGAATGCATAAAATTCTAAGGCATGTACCTTATGAAACATACAAAAATGTTTCCGGTATTTGGGAAATAAAAAGCTGATAAATTCCCGACAAGTGTCTTACCATAGACAACAAAGGAAATGTCTGCACAAAAGTCACTGAAAGGTGCTGTTTTTCAATTGCTCAAACCAATTCTACGGTTGTGGTAGTGTTGCAAATAGGTCAGCCAAATAATCAGCTTTCTGAAAGCAGGGAAAATAGCACTGACATCAGAGCTTTATATACAAGATCGAAGGTCAATAGGGAACCTGTAAGCAGTACTGCTAACCATTCGGATTTTCTCAAATGCATTCCGTTTTCTCAAATGCATTACTGTGCTTTGTTCCAGGAATCCAATTTTTGCTTTAAAAAAGTCTGGCTTTTCATCTGCGGAATACAAATTTGGTCCGTTAAAATTTTGTTATTAAATATTAAATTTGCATTTTATTCTCAATCCTAGAAATTAATGCCAGTTAGTCTTAGTCAAAATTAGCAGCTAACAGGATTTAAGATTCCTTCTGATTAATTTATTAAAATATCAAACCGTGTCAGTAAGCACGATATTTTACCGAGATAGGCAGAAAATGCAAAAATCGAGACTATCTTCAGAAAAATGTGCAAATCTACAGGTTTTTTAAAGGTTTTAGATAAAATTATTTCCTTAAAGATGTTTTAAAATAAAATTTATACTTGTCCAAAAAATCTGGCCTTTTCAGTCTCGAATTCCTTTTCTAATTTATTTTATTACTAGTTAGTAATTTCAGAAAGTTCTCTCACAAATATTGTAGATATTTGCATTTATATAAAATTGTTGGTATATTTCGTTTAACCCTGACGCTGAAGAGGTTTGCATATATACTAATTCTCATAATTGAAAAATTTTTTTTTAGATTCAACTTCTAATACTTTGTAATTTAGGGTGGGGCATCATCATAGGTGTTGAGCATATTCTCTCAATTAAATGTTGTAGTTAATTATATATATATACATATATATATATATACAGTGCACCAAATAACATTATTACAACAAAAAATTGTAAAGGCCCTGGTAACTTCTTTATAATAGTTCATCCAATTTTATGGAATTTTCAAATTTGATGCTTTTGAAATCCAAATACAGCTGGATAATTTAATTTCCAAAAATGGTTTTCCTTTATTTTTTTTTGTTATATGTTACTTATTTTTAGTCTCTTTTTTATTACCCAGGCTGCTCAGCACACCCATTGAGTATTCAGCAGTTACAATAGATGGAGATTTATTTTCAGTCTGGATGGAAGTTTATTTCCCAAATTTTTGAATAACATTTTGAAAAAGTCATTGAAAAATCAAAACCTTTAATAATGTTATGTAAATTATTATTTCTTATGTAATTTTTCATTAAAAAAACGAGTGAAACAAACTTTAGAAGGCTAGCATAAACTGTTCTCAAGATATTTTTCTAATAAATTTATCAAAAATATTACTAAAATTAAAAAATCTGATGTGGGCAGCACATTACTTTCCCTACAGACTCAAATTTATTTTCTTATTTTTTACTAGCAGCGGTCCCGTTTTTCGTACGGAGTATATAATATAAAGAAACTTATAATTCACAATCATGTGCAAATTCTGTTAAAATATTAAATTTATTGCTCCTAAAGAGAAGTTTAAGAATATCTGTTCTCACTATGCAAAATTATCTTCACGGGCAGATCTGAAGAATAAAACATCCTGGCTCCTTTTGAAAGCAAATATACAAAAAATATGAAATTTAATCAATATATACAAAATAAAAGCGCTAAAATTGTATGGGACCTGTATAACTTATATACTCAAAACATGTATTAGTAGATTACATGTATAAATTGAAAATATCAATAAACCCATAATTTATTCCAATATATATCAGAATGAAAGCACTAAAATTATATGGGAATATATATATATATATCCCGGTACTACTTATATTGTCGCAGATTAGAAAATATGCCTGTGTGTTAATAGAAGATTACCCGTATTACAATATGAGTCTCGAAAATCTTGCGAAAATAAAACACATGACATAATAAATTGAAAATATCAATAATCCCCATAATCTTTATACCAGAAGGTCGTAATTGATTCCAATATATGCCAATATATATCAAAATATATGCCAATATACCTGTATTACTTATATTCTCATAGATTAGAAGATATACCAGCGCATTTGTAGAAGATTACTCATACAGCATACTATATATGAGTTTCAACAATTTTTGTCATAATAAAACAATGAATTAACTTGAAAATATTAATAATCCCTGAATCAATAATTCCCGAAAATATCAATAATAATGTTTAAACCTGAAGACCATAATTGATATTATCCAGTCAAAAATGCAATGTCAATGAAATTTATTTTATATACATATCATTATTATTCAAATCGAAAAAGATTTAATAAAAATCATATGCTGCATAAACACATTGGATTTACATACGTTGCTAAACGACATGATATAATTTGCTTCAAATGAATTGATGGAAATCATATCGTCTGAATAATTCTATCATGGAAGGTTTGGCGACATTTTTGTCAATTTAGTGCCAATTAAAAAAATTACCAAATTATTACTGTAGAACTGACAGTCCCATTTGGCGACAAATTGACGAAACATCATCACAATATTATCCCCTAATAAAATACAATTAATTTCATTTATTAAGCACAATATTATCAATTTCATGATATTTTTATGGATTTACAAACATTTTTATCAATTTCGCGACATTTTTCAAATTTGCTAAATGTGTTAAGTAGGACAGATGGACTGACAGACAAATGCTACCTAAACATTGTTTCAGTACTTTCTTCTATAAAAACAAATTTAATTTAATTGATTTGTGTCGTTTTTATCAACGTTTAAAAAAAGTTGCCAAGTTAACGATATTCCGTGAAATTCATAATTCTGAATTTGCAGATCTGAAGAATAAAACATCCTGATCCTGGTTGTATATACTAAATGAAAACACTAAAATTGTGTCAGAAGATATACCTGTTCTACTCTTTCCTGTTTCAACAATGGGTTAAATGAATTTCTTGGGTACACACAATATATGAGTTTATTAGCTAAACATAATATATGAGCTTGAAAACTCTTTGCCAAAATAAATTAAAGTGATGTACGCAGTCCGTAATAAATATAATTAAAAGAAAAATCAAACCATTCATTTATAAAATATATTTTTACATTTATTTATTTATTATTCAAATAGAAAAAAATAATAAATATTAACAAAACACATTTAATTTAATTACGTTGCTGAGCAACATGATATAAGATAGAATCTTCCTCATAAAATGCGAAATTAAATAACCATTTTGATTTCTTTATATTTTTCATTGTTGAGTAAAAGCTTGTGAAAAATAAACCATGGAGATAGATTTTCCACTTAAATTCATGTTTCAAACAATTTATGTTTTCAGATAGTGACTAATTAGTGCAAAAATCCTATACCAAACTCAGAAATAAAGTTTTAATTCACTTTGACATTTTAAACAAATGATTTTCAACCTGTCCGTTTGGATAAACCATGGAGTTGGATAAACCAAGAATGGTTCATCTTCGAGTCATGGAATCAGTTTTATTAGCTTTGTTGTCAAAAATTACACAGAGCAAGTATATGATTAATATATTTCAGAAATTTCATACATTTATTTCAGATTTTCACGATCTTTGTGGGCCATTTCACAAAAAAGGGTTGGTTATAATTGTCGGTTTATATGCTAAAATCTAATCAGTATCAGAATAACCCTCAAGAGACTTAACTGCTAAATTTTTTAGAAATTTCATCATATAGTTTTTTACAACAGTGAAAAGAGTCTTCGGCTTCCAAAAGTTAAAAAAATTAATATCTCGAGAATGGCCCATCTAAGAGTAAAAGAGTTGATCTTATTCTTTTCATCTTCAAAATAAATTATTTTTATTGTCAATGCATAAAACAAGCATATAATGGATACATTTGGGGGTACACCTAGTTTTTTTTTTTTAGACCATTTCGGAAAAAGCAGAAGGCAGATTATTTTTTCATGAATTACACTAAAAATATAATCATCACCACAATAACCCACAAGTGACTTATCTACCAAATTTTGTGAAATTCAGTCAATTAGTTTCTCAGTTAGAGTGGACACATGATTTTTGTGGGATATTTCGCAAAAAAAGGAAGGTTCTTTTTTCCCGGATTTTATCAAAATATAATCAGCACCAGAGTAACCCACAAGTGACTTACCTATTAATTATGAAATTTGGTCAATTAGTGAGAATTAGAACTTTTAGAAGCCCAAAATTGTCCAAGTCAAAAAGTCTTGATCACTGTCCAAGGAGTGGTAAATAATCCTATAATCCTCTTATTGTCCAAGTTATTTACATAGTCATTATTGGAGGATAGCTCTCTCTTCTTAAGGGACTTTAATGTCAAAATGTTTGTTTTAGATCTAATCCTTCACAAGCAATAAGGACCATTCAAGGGAAAGGTTTCTTGGATAAGGGTAATTCTATACTAAACAAATGTCACTAAATTAGGCCTTTAGTATGCACTTAAGACAAAATATTTTATTAAATATATAAAAATATTTTTAAAAATACCTAATCAAACCTTTTTCTTAAAAATAATTCCTGTATATAGCATTAAAATTCTGATGTGAGCAAGCAGCATGACTTTCCCTGCAGACTCAAATTCATTGTCATTTTATTTCATTAATATTTCATTAAATTTAGTTTAATTGCACTAAATAACACATATAAATGGACTCAAAATCGGCATAGCAAAAATGTGAAAAAAACTAAAATATCTCGAGAACAGCTAGTCCTAGTGTAATGGAGTTGGACTTATTCTTTTCATCGTTAAAAATTACGTATAAAACAAGCATTTAATGGATATATTTGAGCATACGCAGTTTTTTATTTTAGATTTCGCAAAAAAAGGCAGGGTTTTTTTTTTCCAAAATGTACCAAAATCTAATCAGCACAAGAGTAACGCACAAGCGACTTATCTTCCGAATTTTGTGAAATTCAGTCCATTAGTTTTTCAGTTAGAGTGGATACAGGCAATTTTTGAGGGCCATTTCACAAAAAAAGGCATTTTTTTAAAATCCCGAATCGTACCAAAAACTAATCAGGACCAGGGTCACACACAAGTGACTTACCTACCAAATTTTATGAAATTCGGTCCAATAGTTTTTGAGTTAGAGTGTATACATACATTGCACAGACCGACAGATGTCACACTAAAAATAGTTTTTTTTTTATATTCTAGAGGTCTCGAAACATGTAGATCCGTCGAAAACTCGAGTTGTGATTTTCGGCATGATTTCAACACCTTCCCTATACATTACCATATATTGCAGGGAAAGTAAAAATTGTCTAAAAAATACTTGTTTATATTATAAGTATGGTAAACTCTGCTCACAGATTCGAGCACATTGGTCGTCATGTGATTGAACCCTGGGAGCTGAATGACATTCCTGTCAAGTGCCTGCTTATTTTCACATCAGCTACTGCAGGGTTCCCACTAAGTCAGGAAAAGAGGGGGAGAATTTCTCTCCTTCCAAAAAATTTTGGGAGAGATTTTCTGTCATAAGGAGAGACACTTAAAATTTCATTTTTTTTTCTTTTACCATGCTAATTTAGAAAGTAATAAAAAAGAAAGCATTAACTATAACTCATATTCTTCGACATTTAAATGTTTTAATTCTTAAAACTAACATTCTTTTAACATTCTTACTAACATTCTTTTTAAAAATTAATTAGGAGTCGTTTAAGTATTAAGTAAGCACATTTTTGGTAATTTTATACCTCCCCCCCCCCCCCACACTTGTTAGCAAAAATACTCAAATTCCTGGCTTCCCCCATGCTTACGTTATGATTTTATTTGCTGACATAAAAGTCTACATGGGTTATTTTGACTCACATGCGAATTTACGATTTTTTTGTCTGTAAACTGCAAAAGTCGAGGTCCGACTGTATTTACTTTATATTTTGATTTTTAAGATCATTTTATGATCAATTTTCATGCAGCAATAGCAATTAAAAACTTTAACGATTTTTGATCGCCGAAGGCGAATATCGACGAAAACTATTTTAGTAGGCAAATAGAATTAGGTAATAAATTTGACTTTATGTTTGAAAATGGATTTTTTTTTTGTATTTTTTACAAAACTTGCAGAACATAAGAATTGCATCGTCCTTTTGTTGAATCTCAAGCCAGTCATGTGATTTTAGCTATTTTGTTTGACTCGACTTTTTTCTTTTTGTTTTCAAAATAGCCCTTTATTTCATAAATAATACGTTTGTAAAATAATTTTTCTGTATAAAACGCGAAACAATTACAAACACTGTAGTCGATGCAAACAGATTGGAAAAGTGGGAAATATTCTTCCAATTAAACGAGGTATGCCGAGGATAGCGTACAAATGCAGATTTTCGTGATGCTGCTGCAAAATAACCTTTCATTTTATTAATAATACGGTAGAAAAATGGTTTGGTTTTTATTATTTGTATAATAAACAACATAATTATAAAAAAATTCAGTCGATGCAAATATATTGTGAAAATGGCAAAAAGATATTCCTTGGTCATCTCTCCTCAGAAAATGTGGGAATCGTCGTATGCGAACGCCGTTTTCGCAATCGCGGAGAAACAGATTTTCAGATCATGTAAGACAGGAATGTCTCTGATAAAAAATTCGTTGCTTTGTTCAAATTTTGAGACATTTTTGGGGCATATATAGCCAATTTCACGACATTTTTGGAATTTTTGTAACCTGTAGACATACTGTGTACTTGGGAAAGGATTTTCGTCCGCGGAAAGAAGAAAATTTCTCGAGCAAAACACAAAAAATGCGGGAAGTACTCGGAAAGAGCATAATTCAAATCCGTGAAAGAATCATATAAAAAAAAGCAAAATTTTATTTGATCGAACCCGCGTAAGCTGGGGGGGGGGACCTATAATTTTCTATAAAATATCTCTCTAATTAGAAACACGTAGTACTTTTAGTGTGCCCAAATCGCGATTCACAGGTAGCTACGACATCGCGGCCCGCGACCGCTCGGCAATCGGCCCGCGATTCGCAACAACGAGGCAACTGATCGCGATTTGCGGTCGCGAAGCAATCGGCCCGATCGGGATCGGCCGTCGGATTTCTCGGTATCCAATTTGAAGGAAAAAATAATTTTAGGCCGGAACTGGAGAGAGAGAAATTCTCGCGCAGTCTAAATTTTTACGCGAGATTTTTTATGGATTTCGCGAGAATCTCGCGGGTACGCGCTGAAATGGGAACCCTGTACTGGTCTCTTTTCTTAGAGATCTTTTTTCTTTTGGGGTAGTACAATAGACCTCTGGTCGATGTGCTGGGCTCTTCTGGAGCCACCCACCTTCATTTCATTCATTCATTCAAGTATGGTAAACACATATTAATAAGTATGGTAAACACATCTAAAAAATATATCAAATATTTTCTATCAAAGACTACAAGATCTGTAAGCTGTATTTAAAAACACCATCTTGAAGTACACTTTAAAATAAAAAAAAATTCTTACACGTCAAGGTGATGTTTTTAAATACAATTTACAGGTCTTGTAGTCTTTGATAGAAAATATACCTGCTTATAATTGAATGGGTGAGTACCATGAGATAAAAGAGACAATTTGGTGGACATTAAGTTAAGTATAATATTTAGTGTTGTTAAAGTATTTTCCTTCAACCGAAGCACTTTGGAAAAAATTTATTATACTTTTATAAATAATGCTGAAAGCTTCTAAAAATTTTACCTGCTGTTTTATCAGAATGATTAAAATGTCACTTATAATCTTCTAGTTTTTGCCCATCCCTTTTCTTCAAGATAAAGCCTTATCGCCTTTCCTACACAAAATTAGAAAACTGAATAATCGAAAATTTTCTGTAACATTACCTGCTTTTCAAAAAGCAGTGCGGAAAGGGTATTACATTTCAATTTAAAATGAATTAAAAAGAAAAAAAAACCATAGAAAATTTTCAACAGAAATATTTTTTACCCACATCTCTACTTGCATTAAATCTTATATAAATAAAATTGAAAATCTATCTCTGTATGTGTTTTTATCATCATGGAAGAATGACCACACTGAAATTCATGAAATTTTGTGCGTATTCTTAGAATTGCCATTTAGTTCATGTTTCAAGCTTCTAGAATCAGGATTTGTTGAACCTATCAAAGAAATAGCATTATGCAAATGATATATTTTTTGTAAATTTATTTGAAGAAAATTATATCATATTGCTCAGCAATACGATTAAATTAAATGTGTTTATATGGCAGTTGATATTTATTATTTATTCCCAGATTTAAATAAAAAAAAATCTGATGTGCGCAACACATGACTTTCCTTATATAATGCAATGAATTTACTACTTTTACAGTAAAAAAAGGTTTCTTTTATAGTAGATACTTATATTCTTTCCAAGATATTGAATTTTCAACAATTAGCCGTCATTTTCATTGATTTAGCGTCATTTTTATCCATTTGGCGAGATTTTCGTTAATTTGGCAACATTTAAAAAAATCGCAAAGTTGGCGACATTCCGCCAAAATCGCGCCAAGCGTTATGGACGAAGAAATAAGTTATTCTTACAGCAGATAAATGACTATTGGCGATCAAATACAAAAGTATTACTCAACGTATCTTTTTTCATGAATGGAACGAGCTAGATCCACCAGAATGATGTCACCCAATTTATCGCATGGTATTATATATGAAAAGTGAACATGTTTCTCAATAGGAAATATTTTTTTTTATTTATATGACTTTTTGATAATTTTTTTAAAAATGTGCAATATCTCGAGAACGGTTCATGTTAGCGTTCTAAAATTTATGTCAATCGTTTTCTAAGGAAAAATTACATAAGAAATATCTATTTGCGCAACTTTATTAAAAGTTTTGATTTTTTGAAGATTTTTTTCAAAATTTCACTCGAAAATTTAGGGGGGTTCTGAACATTTGATTACATTTAAAAACAATAGGCTTCCAGTATTCACGGATTGTGATTTTTGTACCAAATTTCATTCGAATCGCTCCATTCGTTTGTGAGATATCGTCTCCACAGACTCATTGACACACACACACAGACATCACCTCAAAAATATTTGATTTGTGATCAGGGATGCTTGACACATGCTGTCCCGTCGAAAACTGGAATTCGAATTTTCGACCCCATCACAATACTTTCCTTATACATTATGTATATAAGGAAAGTAATAGATAAATATAAATTTTATAAATGAGCGGTATTGAATTTTTGACTGGATAATATTAATTATGGTTTAAAGATTATAAGAATTATTGATACTTTCAATTTCTTTTGCCATCTGTTTTATTCTGGCAAAGATGTTTCAAACTCGTATATCGGGTTTAGCTGATTGTTGAAATAATAAAAATGATATGGGTATATATCTTCTAATATCATTCTAGCTTTTTCATTTTGGCATATATTGATTCAATTTCATATTTTTTGGAAATTTGTTTACAAACCGAACTTGGGTGTTTTATTCTTCAAACCTGCACGTGAAGATAATTTTGTATAGTAAGAACAGAGATTCTTATATTTTATTTTAAAACAATTAAATATTTTAATATAATGTTTTGAATAACAATATACTACAGCAATTTGATCATAATTGTAAATTTTACATTTCTTGATATTATATAATCCATACGAAGAATGGTATACTGCTAATTAAATAATATGTATAGAAATCAATACTTCTGAATGCAAAATACTGTATAGCACAGTAATCTTGCTTTTAAAGCACACAACAATACAAAGTTTTGTCATAATCACACAAAACCTGTGGATTATAGAAATGCTTACACTGCCAATGCAAAAAATTTTGTGAGAATTTAATATTTTAAGGCAATGATAAGCACAGTATTTTCCGAGTATAATATTAAGTGCTTTTGGCAAACAAATTGTAAAAATTTAAATTCTATTAAAGTAAAAGCTATTAAGTAATACATTTGCTATTTATTATTAATCTTTGACAATATTATTTAAATGAATAAATTTCTCCTTGTACTCATGATCCTTCTACAGTTAAATATTTTTTCTTCCATTCGTTGATCCAAAACTGCAAATTTTTAATAAATTCTTAATATACTTCTTACAGATCCTTTCCTTATATTACTTCCATATTAAATCAAATTCTGATTACATTTGCAATCACTTTGGCGATGTTGACCATTATATTTTTTTTTGTTCCCATACTAAAAATTTTCATTTATCTAAACCATCTCCTGCTAATTAATTATTAAGGTTTTCAAGTATTTGTAAAAATAAAAAAATATCAACAGAATTAAAAACTGCATTTTTATTGCAAAAATAATTTTTGATGGCATTAATTGATTTATTGGTTTATGACTTGCTTATGCTTTTAATTATCTTCTGATCAATGGAACATGGGTTAAATTTTTGTACTGTTCAACCCTTTGTATATTTTTGTCTTCTATTTCCTTTTTAATTTTTTTATTTCTTTAGACTGTTTTAAATCTTTCATTCAAAACTATTTTTCTACATTTTTGTACCATTTAAATATACAAAACGTTAATAAATGTTTATGCATACTGTCTATGTATCTCTGTATCTATTTTTTTTTTGCATTGTTCCCAGTCATCTCTTGTAACTGCTCTACACTCTTTGGGCAAGCTGGACTGTTTGGGTAATAAATAAAATGAATATGCTATTTATTAAGGAGTTGAGTTGAACAGTAGAAAAAACAGAGTTGGAGGCAAAAATTTAATATATCATACCGACTCCAATTTCTAAAGAAAATTCTTGAACTTGAAAAAATACACTTGCTCTTTAAATGTAAGCATAATTGAAAATAACTAACATATCTATGGTTTGATCTTTCTGAAAAATAATAGGCCTATTCTGTTCATCAATTAAAATGACCATATCAAAATTAAAATTTGAATAATGCAATTTCTTTCAGAGTTTAAGCGATGTGGGGACCAGCATGCAACAGATATAAAAACAGTTTACTTGTGTTCAAAAATGCCCAAAATATGCCATTCTAACCAAATTTAAGGCAAATTCTTTACCCACCATAATACTTTTTTTTTACATACCCATTAAAATAGTTCATATTTTTCACGACTAGGGAGGAAAACGCATAACTGCAGACACATTGCAACGCACACTGCAAAAAAGCATTTTTATAAAATGCACAATTATTATTAAGGAACAGACTGCTATTAATTATAACTTATTAAAAACAGAAAATAATTGATTCTTGTTTTATCTTTAGAACTTTAATAAAATTACAAAACATTTTGCAAGTAATTTAACTGGTGAAAAGATTTTACCTCTATTTGATGATAAACAAAAATTTTCCTTGGAGTTTTAACACTTGCCATTGCTCAGTGTAATGTTGAAAAACTTCTCTTGTATCATCACTTTGTTCTCACTTTCTATCACGTTCTGTAATTGAACATTCTAATTTACAGTCTTTGAAAATGATTTCAGAATTCAAATCAACTCGGTCTTCAATATCAATAGCTTCAAATTCCTTTTGAATTTCAACTTTCTTTGGGAGTAACCGATAATTGATAATAAACAATAAATGAAACTGTAGAATGATTCCAGTTGCATTTAAACAAAATATTCAGGAATGTCTGGGTATCAACGATAAACAATGCATAATTGATAGAAATGTATAAATGAAAGATATAAATGGTGCTTCTTTACTATTTATTTAGGTGTATTTAGGGAAAATAAATATATTTTTTAAATTAAAACAAATGATTCAGTAAATTGTGATGCACAATGTGAAGCACTGATCTTTGCATTGTCATGTACACTAGTTTGCAATGTATGTACACTTGTTTGCCTTTATTTCTTATCCTAAATCACATAGTCTTCAGACTGATGAGGACAGTGGTCCATGGCAAAAGGGGAAATATATGCATCTTTCATTAATCTAAGGACTTAACGTACCCAAATGTGAAAGTCTGAGTTCGCTTCTGTGAATTTTGCCTGCTAGCTTTAGCTGGGCAAACGGAATGGCCTTCACGCCTTGGGTGACCCTGCCTGGAGTAAACTCCGGACGTACTTCACCCATTCCGCCCAGTGTCACCTCCCCGCCACAATGAGGCAGCATAGCAGGACTTGGGGAGGAAGGATTGTACTATTTAAATATGAAAAATATGAAAAATTTAAAATATATTCTGAATAGGTCACAATTTTATTTTTAGGGCTCTCAACATATTTTACCTTAAGGGAATAATTTTAATAAAGGGAAATGGACTATTTCTATTAAAATCAGGATTTATAAAGGCTATTTATATACAAAAGGAGTAAAGTAAATTTAAGTGTTGTTTACAAATGCTGGTCGTTTGGTCGCTAGGCCATTAGACAGCGAGCTCTCCAGTATTTCTCCATGATTGAGTTAAAAGTCAATAGTGCAGGGCACTCGTCCAAATGATTTCCAGACATAGGCTGTCCTAGGTCATATAAAATACAATCCGGGGAAGCAGCTAGTCCAATTCGATGTAGATGAGCCCTAAGACAGTCATGACCAGTCAGGAGTCTGAACTTGGCAACTGCTTCTCATCGAGGAGCCTCTGAAATGATTAACATGTTCTTGCTGATGACACTCCATGAATTTCCCTTAGATGCCTCCAGAGATTCTACCTCAATTTCTTTTTGGTATAGCATTTTAATGTACAGTTGTGCTGAATGAAAAGTCATAGGCTTGAGAATCTCTGCTCGACCATAGCACCCTTTTTGGCCAAAAAGTCCACTTTTGCATTTCCTGATATTCCGCAAAGCATAGGAATCCACTGTAAAGTGATTCTGTGTGTTAGGTCTTTTAAAAGTGTCCTGATCTCTTGAATCTGAGTTACATTGTTTCTTTGGTTGCTGGGAATTGCCTGGAGAGCCAAACTAGAGTCCGAGAAGATGACCACTCTGTTGAATGTAGAAGGACGAAGTGCAAGTTGTTGCCATTCCCCATAAATGGCCTCGATCTCCCATCACAGTGCATTGTAGAAGCCCCAATAGGTAAGTAAAAATCAAACAGTGTGCAAGAGGCTCCAGCTCCGCCCCCCCCCCAAGTTCTGCCAAGTAAACAGCTATCGGTATAAACGTGCAACCATTTGTCTTGTGGAAATAGTGAGTCTACTGTATCCAATGCAATAACCTGAATTTCTTGAGTAATCATTTTCCTTTTGTTTACCTTCGTCTCAAGATCCGGTCGAAAGTCAATGTCCAGGAATTCTAAGGGATACACGAAAATCTCCACCTTAAAGTCAGTATCATGGTGCTGGTCCAGTAGTGAAACTTTTCGGCCAGTCTGAGACACTGATTTGGGTATTTGAAAACAATCTGCAGCATAATTTAACTTTTTTTTAAGTTTGCATAAAATACACAGGCACCTTATGCATCATTTTGTCAAAAATTTCTCAGTTTTACATAAACATAGAAATTTGACAAAATATAATAAATATTAAAACTAAAATATTTAATATTATTGTATCCTAATTTTTTTAAATTTCATATTAAGAAAATAATCATATATTGTTTTCAGTAAAATTAAATATTTCAAAATATTTAAGACTGTTTTGGTTAAAAACACAAACACAGGCATAATAATCATGCAATTTTATTTTAAAGAAATAAAAGTAAATTATGCATTGCTTTCAATAAAATTAAACATTTCAAAATATGGAAGATTGTTTTGGATTTTTTTCAACTTTTTTATCAGCATGAAATCTCGAAAAATGTGTTTTCAGACTTTTAAAAATAACTTTTTCATTACACTCAAAACAAGAAACTTTTTCCAGCTGTGCCGCCATTTCGATGCAACAGTGAAAATGCTAATTTTACTCAACTAGAAACATGCTTACTTCGGTTGATGACCGGTAGAGATAAGGGATAATAAAATGGCATTCTCCCCTACCATCAGAACCACTCACTTTGCAACAGGTATTCATGGTCTTTAAGGGGAGGTGAGGGCGGGAAAAGAAAGGAGTATAAGTGGACGAAAAGTCGGAAGAGGAGTCACAGAAAAAGGTCGCTCACAAACACGTTTATTTTCTTTCTGTTGCTTTCAAATCGGATTTGAAGATTGGTTTTTTACTATTTTTTTAATCAGTTTCTTTTCTTTGTAAAATAATCTGCAGTACACTGAAAAATCTGCGATGTCCATCTCCCGTCTCACAATTTCTGCTACAGGGGGGTGCTGGCAGATTCTTCTGACGGCATGAAACCAGCTTGAGTTTTTAGATCTCTGGGAGTAGAACAATCATAACTTCTTCAATGATCATTGTTTGGCAATCTAATTAATTTTTGATAGAGGGTTAGAGCATTTTTCTGAATTATGTTTGTTATAGTCTGGGTCTCGGTTATTAACTGCATAGCCAAAATGGAAGTAATTTTTACCTGGATATTGGACCTGGATAGAATTTCCTCTGGATATTACTGGTGATGGTCCCCAAATGTCCATATGAGCCAATTCCAGAACATGGCTGGTCGTTTTATTAGAAACCTCTTTACCACATTTCTTGGTAAGTTTCGCCAATTTGCAAGTTTCATATAGATCAATAGATCTTCTAACTTCAAGACCATGAACTATTTCTTTCCTTAGCATCTTCAAAATATTTTCATAATTTTGAAGTCCAAGTCTTGTATGCCATAAAAATAAACTGTTTTTGAGATAAGTATTGTTTACTTCTTTGGAGGGATCTTTCTTGACATCTCTAATAATAATCTTACCTCTAACAATATAAAAATTATCTTTCATAGGAGTTAAAAACTTGCTTTCATTTGGCCGAAATATATCAATTTTTCAGTTTCTTAAAACGG
The DNA here is from genome assembly GCA_951213105.1 of Amaurobius ferox. Taxonomy (NCBI): domain Eukaryota; kingdom Metazoa; phylum Arthropoda; class Arachnida; order Araneae; family Amaurobiidae; genus Amaurobius; species Amaurobius ferox. Next base: position 19,060,030 of record OX578143.1, read on the forward strand.
CTTTGTAACCAGCGTGATCAATAAGTCAACCAGAGATAAGGTTTTGTGTCATATTGGGAGTATAGCATACATTATGCAATGTCAACTGAACTGTGTTTGCTCCACTTCTTATCTCCATAACTATGTCTCCAGTACCAACAATTCTTTTAATGCCTTCAACTTCATTTTCTTGTAAAGCTTTAAAATTAATAAACAAACTCCTTAGGTTGCAAAAGTGATCTGTGGCGGGCAATAGATACAGCCATCATATCTATTGCCCGTCATCTGTAGAATTTGCCAAATCTGTAGAATTTGTAGCTGTGTACATTGACGATATAAAATGAGCATCACTTTTCTTGGATGAAAAGCCATCTTTTCTTTTGCTAAATCTTGATTTATTTTTGGAAAAACAATTTCTTGCTATATGGCCAAGCTTTCCACAAATGTTACAGGTAAGTCCTTTCTTTTCCATTTTCACAAAGTTTGGTTTGTAAACTTTTCTTTCTTCTGATAATGCTCCAGCTTGTTCGCCACTCTCCATAGACGTTTTAGAAATCAATCATCCTTTTTCAGCTAATAACATTGGTTTCACTTTATTGGGCATGAAATCTTTGTCATCCAACTGATAAATTTGTTGAACCACTCAGTCATATTCCAAAGGTAAACTTTCAATCATTTGATATGCCACCTTGTCTTCAGGTACCTTCTTCCCAGCATCGTCTAACATTCTGGCAGTTTGTTGAACTCTAGATAAATAAATATCCATAGTTTCCCCAGGCATTTTCTTTATGTTATAAAATTCACTTCTTAAGACAGCAATTCTTGCTCTTGATACTGGCTCATACACTTCTGCTAAGTTCTTCCAAGTTACTTTAGGTGTGTCTGCATCGGCAATTAAATCCTTTTGCGGTTCTTCAAGGCTAAGAAATATTGTTGCCAATGCCTTAGATCTCCAACATAAAAACAGCTGTTTATCTTAAGCAGTTGCACTTTTTGCAAGAGTTTCTGTTTCTTCAATGAATCCATATAGGCCTCTGTCTATAAGTAACCTTTTCACATCTCTTTTCCAATGCCTGTAGTTTAAGCCATTCAGCTTAGGAAAGCTTAGAGCATTATTATTTTCAACAAAATTATTAATCTTTAAAACACAAAGTAATGCCTCTACAATAATGAAATAACTTTTAAATTGTAGAAATTATTCTTACTATTTAATGACAGAAGCTGTATTGACCGATAATTCAAATCCAGAAACATGCAAGAATTGTTTACTTTCACTAAGCCTAACTGCTAGTAAGTAAACAAGTCTAATATCAACATGCATATAGGCCTAACTTAGTCATTGAAAGTACTGGGTTGTAAAAACATTTATAAATACCCAAGTTTTTGAATATACCAACACAGCACAGTGAATAATGATGAGCTGGGCCCATATCCCTGACAGCCCAGTATGAGATTTAGGCCCAAGAAACACACAACTCATTCTTGTCACCATTATTGGAGAACAGAAAATAAACAAGCATGCTCATAATGGATAAAATTATAGTGTTCTAAAACTTCCCCAAAACACACCACAGCAGGCACCACATTTTTAAGCAAGCGAAGAGAAAACAACTGCTGCCTGGCTTGCAGCAGGGCATCATGGGATTAGTGTGACATACAGTCAATCCCATTCTTGTTAGTGAAGCAGAAAAATTTGCACATATATATATAAAACATTAAGGACACAAATAAATATAAAAAGTAAATATATTAAAGAAATAAATACATTGATAATACATGGCCATATATTAAACCTTTTACACAAAGTAATATCCAAAAATATACCTAACAGAAATTAAAGCTAACAGCTAGTGCAATAGGCCGATAACCTTCGATTGAGTGTGCAGATTTATCTATTTTAGGAATTGGCACAATAATGGCTTTTTTCCAAATGGCAGGGATTGTAGAATTCTAACAAAATTAGAGTTGTAAAAGTATCTGATGGGCATTTTCCCCATTTTTTTTATGAATTCTGGATGTATTCCATCCAGTCATGGCTCTTTCCACATTCTAATGGCCTCTTTTAGTTCCAGGATGTCAAAGTTCCTATAGAAGACCTCATGACTAGCGGTTTGAGATGAAAGGTTTTTTGCTATTTCCCCTCATATAGTCGTCTATTTTTAGGTTATTCATCAATCGCCAATTTAAGTAAAATGTATATCTCAATATCAATTATGAAATAATGCATTGCTGAACTCAAAATAAGTATACAGTCTGAATAAATATATTCCACATTCAATATATTGCTGGGTTAGAATGAAAATATTTGTTTAGAGCATGCCAAACATCACTGTGACTTTCAAACTGAAATACTCATTTTTTTTTTGTTGCTTTTATTTTCCCCATAGCTGAACATAATTCTTTCTTTCAACACATTTCCCATGGACACCTGGAGCTATGAGTGCTTCCGAGAGGTTGATGGTAGGGAAAGGAGAGTACAGTCTCCATGATGATGCCTCCCCTACTGGGTTCCGATCTAAATTGGGTGGCACTTCCCGGCCGTCCAAACAGTTACCTTACACTTTTTTGGTAGGTCGGACGGTCTGGGTCTCAACAACAATAACCTGGAGCTATCAATTATAACCGCTTACAGTTGGTTTATTAAGACTACCTACTATATGCACCGGCATATCTTGTACTGTTGAAAAAATAGCAATGTAGTATTGTATATAAATGTACATAAATTCCTATTTAACATTATGCCATTGGTCTAAAGAGCAGTGCAGTGGTATGGCTAGTATGGCGCTACTAGTCCACTGCTGATAAGACCAAAGGCATAATGTTAAATTGGAGGAATAACTAAAATAAAATCTACATTCAACAAAAAATTGTAACACTTTGCTTCAAAAATTTGAATCAAATACATGCATTTGTAGGCTAAAGAAACAGTCTATCAGTGGTTCATGTCTTTTAATGAAGTGGAGAATGTGACATATTGCAATATCTAGGAAAGAGACAGAATTTCAGTCAAACTTTGGACTAAATGCTTCTGTACATGCTTCTATGACAGAAGAATTTGCAGTGCAGTGCTTGGTAGGTGTCAAGTTATGCAGCTGAAATTTTGCCCTACTAAATCTCCAAGCAGAACTTTTCAAGCCATAGCAGGTAGTGTTTGTGAGTACATATTATTTGCAGCATCCCAATATTATTTATTATGTACTATCATTTTGGTGATGATAAAAAAGTTTGATTTCCCCCCCCCCCCCCCATGCTTTTAAAATTCTTTAACTGGAAATGAGTTTGTGCCAGATCGATAAATGTATTAGTCAAGAATAATCAGAAATATTTTTTTCAAGCAAAAATTTAGCAAACAAGATAAAAATAATAAAGGACGAGAGATCTAATCCACCTTTGGCAAAACTCAAGGGTGTACATAAGGATAAAAAAAATATATTTATACTAGAAATTTTCAGGTTACTCAATATGATTCGTATCCATGGTTAACAGGATGCAAAAGTCTTAGCAAATTATTTTGCTGGCCGTTATTACTTTTTTTTTTTAAATGAGAATAATTGGGGGTTTTATAATTTAAAAATTTAACAATTTTAATTGCTGTATTAAAATAGTTAAGAATTTGAAGTTGGAATTAAATTTAATTTTTTCTGGAAAATACTGCAACATCCCTCTTATAGTTTCAATGAATATTACGACATACAATAGTACTAACATTATTTATTAACATTGCTATTATCACCATTAAATCCCTTTAGTGTGATTGACAAGGCGTGTGAGTTGGGGCCAGGGGATCTAATATGCATTTTCGCATAACCTACATTCTAGACTAGGATTCTCAATTGCTTATTTCACATGATATACTCAGCAGAAACTTCATGCATAGGTTTGCAAAAAGTTTAATCTAAATTGCTAAGAATCACAATTTCTGTTCAAATAATCCATAAGCATTTCATTATCTAATATAATAGTTTACACAAAAACAAATTAAAATGTCACTTAAAATTATCATAGAATTCTTTTTCTTCTCAAGTTCTTTTTCAAAAAATTAAAAAACTTTTGTTTGCTTTTACTTTCTTCTGTTGATTTCATGACACATTCAATCATAATTTGTGCTATATCTTAGTGTCAGAAAAACTGCTTTTATCAGGAATTCTTATTTGCCTCTTAATAGCTTCAGTAAGAAGTTTGTCAGAGACCAGCATTTAAAATTTTGAGTTTTATAATTTTTAACTTAGCTGTTAAGCTTTTCTTTAATTTATTGTAGTTTTAGAATATTTTGCTCAGTTGCAGTCTTAGGATCTTCAGCTTCCTTACTTTTTTCAGCTTCTTCTCCCCTATTCTAGGTAATTAATTATTGCACTTTTATAAGCTACAATATCTATATTAGGCCATATCCGCAGATCCCAATTTTTTTTGCACCACAGAGTTTTCATTAATTAAAAAGGAGAATGAGTAAAGGATAATTCACCATGCATGGTCAAAGATGATGTGATGTCCACCTCCTACAATCAGAAAGTCGAGGACAGAACAGAATCTTTTGATTCTGACTGTGGGCCATTCCCAAGAGTGATATGACTTTGAAAACTTTAATTCAACCTCTGACACTAATGCAAGAATATAAATGAGTAACTATTGGCCGAACTGCAGAAGACTGCACTTTTATTGATCAGTGTACAATATTTAAAATAATAGTAGTGCATCAAGCATTATTGGACAGTGTGTCGACAATTCTATAATATGCATTTAACTAATTTGTACATTGTTAAAAGAAAGACCAAAGGGAGTTGATGGCAAAAAAAGGAACCATTTGGGAGCCCTGTTTATCCGATGTTAAGATGGAAACTCTGTAATAATATTTTCGATCACTTAGAAACTGATTTGCGTGAAAATTACTAAAAACTGTGTTTCAACATAAAATAACTAAAAAACTAATTCAATTAAAAAAAAAATCTTGCTGAGGTCTTGTCATACCTAGAACCCAGTGCCAAATTTTATGGCTATTCAAAGCTTGGATTTTTTGCTACAGACGACATGCACACACACAGAATGACAAAAGTCTTTTATTATGCAAGATCATTTAAGATTTCAATTTTGGGGAGCTGGTAATATGTAAAATGAGTACTGGTGCCAGTCCGACTAGTTATTGAGATACACAGTATTAAACTGCGTCATTTAGTAACATGTGAATAATCAATTAGTGGAACTAATAAAATACTATACTTTGCATTAATTCAATGATGTCATTTCTCTTTTTTCGTAGATCTTCTTCCTCTTCTTGTAACTGAGAAAATACATTAAACTGAATGAATAAAAACTCTATCTAATTGCAGAAATAAAATATTAAAATTGAAATTTTGTAATGCACAAGATTTTTACTCTTTTTTTTTTAGTAAAAATAAAGGACTTTAAGGACATAATAAATAAATAAATATATATATATATTTTAAACCTCACCACATAACATGCTTTACAGTAGCAATATCCAACTATCTAATTAAAAACACCAAGCAGCTTTCCAGACTCCCAATATCACTAATAACTTTTAAAAATAGAAAGAGAAATCAATATACTATGAATTTTAAAGCTTTTAAAATGTTTTTTGACTTAAACTATGATAAATCTACAATAAATTACTCTTTGAAAGAGCTAGATCAAAATTTAGATACCAAAGAAATCATTGAAAAATATATTGAGGCATTTCTCGTAGAACTTGCAAAAACTATTGAAAATACAGTAGTTAGTAGCAACATTTAAAGATAAAATATGATAATTTTCCCAGCAGCTGAGATATGAGCATTGGACTTTGCAGTAATTTCTATCTTGTACAGTGTGTTAGTCACAGCAGTGGTTCTCAAAATATTTTATCGGCATAGACCCTAGCACAGATATTTTCAACCACTCTGCCGGGGCACACATGTGTGACATGGCGGGTCTATAAATGTGCTGCAGGTGTTTAGATCCACAAGAATAAAGGTGAGCAAAAACTGAGATACAGAATTTAAGTCTGTTTTAAATCAGTTGTTGTTAGGATCGGTTGTGTTATCTTGTGTGTGTTTTTATTAGTACATTATTAGTTTATGAATTATATTTCATTTTAGTTGCTTTTTTATATTTTTAAAGAACTTATGAGACATGGATAGATTTCTAATTAATATATTTAAGCTAGATGATGGCAATGAATTAAGTATGGAGGGCATTAGTACTGGTGGTAAGGTAACAGACATAGGGCCATTAGTGTTCATAGCAAGCAATGTTTGTATTATATAGTAAATGTACCTATCTATGTGAATATGTATTCTAAAACTCTACTCCTGGCTGAAAATTGCATTATAGAACATTTTGGGGGGAAATAACTGGTTTATATATTAAACAAAATTTTATCTCAACAAGATTCTGTTTTACATAGATTTTATGCATTCCGAACAAACTCTGTATTAATTCATCATTTGATTGTTGAGAAAATTAGATTTTAAATACTTAATAGAGAGTTTTAAAGACTTAATATTAATAGTACTTACAAAAGACCTTAAAATTGATTTTTAAATATAATGTGTTTTTAATGTAATGCTGAACACAGTCTTTAATTTTTTTTTAACAATTCAAGTGTTTGATACTTAAAACTAATTTTTATACAAACTCATAAGATTTTTAAAAGCATACTTACAATCTTTTTCTTAATTTTCCATTCATCTAAAAGTGTTTGATACTCATTAATTTTATTTTTTGATTCCTGTAAATTTTGCTTGACCAGTTCTTCTTGGGAAGCAATCTTCTGCAAATCTTTAATCAACTTTTTCAAATGAGGAGACAAGTCAGATTTATCTTTCGGTATCAAATCCATGTGCTCAACACATGATAAATAGTTATCAGGAGTACATGTATCAGTTAAGGAAGAGTTTTCATTTCCAGAAGGAAATGATAAAACAGGATTCAATGATTGATCATTACTTAGAACAGGAGCATTAGAAGATGCACTAGTACTTGGAACAGGATCATTAGAAGAATTGCTATTAGTTTTAACAGGATCATTAGAAGAATTACTATTAGTTTTAACAGGATCATTAGAAGAAATACTACTAGTTGGAATGGAAGCATTAGAAGAAATACTATTACTTGCAACAGAATCATTAATCACAGGATTTAAACAGCTCCTATTTCCTTCTGCTACATTCAGTGTGCAAGGCTCTGGCATATGAGAATAACTTTTTGATTGCTTTGCAGCAGATTCTGCAACTTTCTTCCATGCTTCATCAGTTTTATTAGAACAAGCTATGAGTTCAGCAGGATCTACAGTCTTGATTGCATCAATAACTGGATCATAAAATTCTCTTTTGACCTTTACATCACCGGTAGCAAATAACTGAATTAAAGTTTCTACAGAAAATCCAGGGTTTAAATCAAGAGCTTGATCTTGGACAATTTGTGAACTTGCAGCAGCAGAGATGTCAGGATTATTTTCATCTAAAAGTAACAGATTTATTTTATAACTCTAATATGCATACATAAAATATTTATATATAAAATATCAAGTTACATTATAGGATATAATATTTCTACGATGATAAATAATTATTTAGGCGAGAGCAACATAGTTTGAAATAGGAGTTAAACATCTTCTAAAAACAGTTTAAAAATCTTCTAAATCAGAAGCATTAGAGATGGTAGGCAGAAAAATTTTTCGTGCATTTTTCATGCAAGTAATATTATATACAGGGTGTTCAGAAAGTTCAGGAATGGCGCAATATCTTGAGAAATACACTTCGGATTAAAAAATAAAAAAACACGTCTTCAATATTTTTAGAAAAGCTATCCAATATACCAAAATTGACTTCCCTCCTGGGGGGAGGAGGTTGGGGCAACTGAAATCTTCAATGGGAATCCCCATTTTTTATTGCAGATTTGGATTCTTCAGAAAAAATTACATACATTTGACCTATGATTTTTGCTCCCACAAACGACGCTATAATCAAGAAAAACGAAAGTGAGGCACAAACGTCTAAAAATGGAAATGTCTCAGGAAATACACTTCGGATAGAAAAATAAAAAATTATGTGTTTAATATTTTCAAAAAAACTATCCAATGATGCTAAAATTGACCCCTCCCCCCCCCTAACCGTTGACTTCAGTTTAGAAAACGGTTCAAAACTATTTTTAGCACTACCCAGGACCAACGATGTGAACATAGTAGTTTTCTGTTCCCTTCAGGGTGCTTGATTAACATGAGTCCCCTTGCATCTCATGATCAGGGTGCTTTTTTCTGTAACTCCCCTCCCCTCTCATGATCGGGATGCTTGATTAACATGAGTCCCCCTTGCCTTTCATGATCAAGGTGCTTTTTTCTGTAACTCCCCTTCCCTCTCATGATCGGGGTGCTTGAATCAAAATTGTAATTCAAATGTATGTAATTTTTTCTGGAGAATACAAATCTGCAATGAAAAATGGGGATTCCTATTGAAGATTTCAAAGTTGCTTCACCCCTCTCCCCCCAGGAGGGGGGTCAATTTTGGTATCATTGGATAGCTTTTCTAAAAATGTTGAATACATGTTTTTTTATTTTTTGATCCGAAGTGTATTTCTCGAGATATTGCACCGTTTCGGAACTTTCTGAACACGCTCTATAATTGTTTATAAAAAGGATTGAATTATAAACATTAAAAAAAAATTTTTTTTTTTTAATAATATTTTTGTATATTTAATAATTTGTTTTGTATACATATGGTTGAATTTCTGATAATTGTCAATTTTGTATCTCTTGAGTTTTCAAAAAAATATTTTTTGCAGTATTTGATTAGAATACAATCTATTTCATACAATTTTCAACAAATATTAAATATAGTTTTGACATCACAAAACAGCAAATTTGTCATTTCTGTTACTGTTCCCCAGTGATGAGCTGAGTTTTTATTTTTGAATTACACTAGTAAAAAAACAGAAATAATGACAATAAATGGGTGAAGTTTAAAAAATGATGATTTAACTTGTAAATAGTACCTTTTTTGTAAAAATTCGAGCAATATTTTTTGTGAAATTGTTTATACATGCTTGTCCCTGAGAATCGGCAATAGTATGATAATGTACAAAAAATCATATTTCTCATCAACTAAATTGTAACAGCAGCAATTTTAAATTTTAAATCACGTGAAGAGCATCATTTGAAATTTTGTTTCATATGTTTGAAGTTTTAGAATAATGTGATAAATAGGTAAATGTATAAAACAATTTTATTATATATTTTTGATGCATATACAAGGTAGGATAAAAAAATTCGGAGACTGGCTTACTTGACAGATATGGTTTGTTGATATAATGTGTTACACACAACCACCTTCAAAGTACTCCCCCTCTACAGCTATGCGCTTCTGCCAGCACCAGTACAGTTGCTGAAAATATTCCTGGAAGCCTTTGGACAAGATGGTCTTCAGTGAAGCTGTCGCAGTTTCCTCAACCTCAGATGCACTCTTGAAAAGGTGTCCTTTGAGTTCGTTTCTGAGAAGGGGGAACAGGTAAAAATTGCATGGAGTGAGATCGGGTGACAGCACCATGAAAGACCGATGAGCAGGGGCAGTGTCATGTTGCAGCACCCAATCCTTGCTCTTCCAGAGTTCTGGGCATTTCCGGCAGACAGCATCACGGGGATAAGCCAGGATCTGTGTTGAAGATCCAGACCGTTTGAAGACGTGAGCAACTATTTGGGTGGCTGGAGCCAGGATCTGTGTGTACCTCTCCTTGTTCACTGTTGCCCCGGTTTGAACTTGTAATGCACCAAGCCCTTCTGGTAAAAAACCACCTCCAATATTACCTTCCCCTTTGAATGGTCCAAACGGAACTTTTTTGACTTTGGCAACTTCCACTGTGAGGACTGCAGTTTCATTTGTGGGTCATACAAGAAACACCATGTCTTATCACTGGTGATAATTTCTTAAAGGAATGTCGGATCTTTGAAAGCAGCATCAATCAGTTCTCCACAGATTCGCATGCGTTCATCACACTGATCTTCAGTTAGCATTTTTGATACAATGTGTTGACACACACACAATGCACCTTACACCTTTACCTTACACCGTTACCTTACACCTTTCTGGTAGGTCGGACGGTCTGGGTTTCAACAACAACAACACACACAATGCATGTTCAGTTTGTCCATCAGGATAGCATGGCAGCTCCCGTACGGAATTCCTGAGTTTTTCTGCAATGACGTTGATGGTTTGATGTTGGTAGGCATGCACAATTTCGCCAACTTTCGAATGTTGTTCTCCGTAATTAATGTTGACGTCTACCCAGTCCATGGATTGTTTTTATGGATTCACGGATGCCCGTGAATAGGGAGTGTCATGAAAACACCTTCGTACGACACATTGCTCTCTCACCGTACACCTGTTGCAACATGTGCAATGTTTCTGTCGGCGATTTCCCAAAACGCTGACAGAATTTGATATTCGCACACTGTTCTTCAAATGCCATTTCCGTTTTCGATGAACGCGAATGACTACAGTTCACTGACACGCATTGTCTGGAAAAACCCTGCACTGCGGACCTGCTTCATCCTTTTCACATCTAGCGTCACATGTGCCTCTATGCCACGGTAAAATAGTTCTCCTCTCCTCCAATCAGGGTTGGAGATATCAGCACAGTCTCCGAACTGTTTGATCCTACTTTGTATTTATTACTCATCATTCATAACATGCATTTAATGACTGTTAATATGAATAAAATTTTCTAAATAAGACGTCTTCATTTAGTGCATAAAAGTTTGTATAGTCATTTGTCAATTCCAGTTTTGATTTCTATGCAGAACAAAAATAAATCAAAATGTCATTCCTGTCATGATCATTTTTGACAGATGAATGAAATGATTTGCTTCCCTTTTATGCTACTTCTATTTTGTTTCTTTTGATGGAGGAAAGAAGTATATTTATAAAATTACCTTTTTAACAATTCAATGCATTTTGCACAATTATATTAATACTGATTAATTAGCCCTCTGATATAAACAGTCATTTCAGCAAAATCTACATCATTCAGGTAACATGAATAATTTCCTTTATAAAATTAAAATATTACATTATTAAAATTCTAAGAAATTCTGAAAAAATCAACCTTGATTGATGTTATCAATTCATAAAAATGAAGCCAATAAAATCTGTTCATAGAAAAGCTATGGTAAAGTTATCTTTAAAACTTTAGTCCTAAATTGGAATTTCATTAAAGAAAATTATATTTTTGCAAAATAATTAGACATCATGAATGAATTGTCCATTAGACATCATGACATTAGGACATTAGACATCATGAATAAAATGTCTGCATTACTTAAACTGGTGTGTGTGTAGGAAGGGGGGGGGGGAGGGATTTTTTTCTTTTTTAAACATTTTTCACATTTTTGAAACAAATATGAATTGTGTCATGAAATGATGTGCTATCACATTTACACTCAAAATATGCATTAAAATTCCATTGAATCATGCAAAATAGATTGATCATCTATAAGTAATCTAAAAACATTGCGAAGAACTTATTCTAAGAAAAAGGTTCTAGAAACTAAAGTTAAAAAAAAATTTTTTTTTTGGAACCTAAAAATTGATTATCATAAATTCAGCCATATAATAAACTGAGCAATTTGTTTTTTTTAACAAAGTGATAGAATTGTTTCCCTTTCACTTATTAGTAAACATTTTTTCATTTATTATACTATTTAAAATTATTTTTCAATAATAAGCAGTTTTTAACTTTTTCTTATTATGGATGAGTGAAGTCCATTCTCCATTCTTAATGAAGCGAAATTAACATTTGCCTGAATTTTGTTACCCCTTTTACACGAAAATTACAATAGGTAAGATGATGCATACATATGTGAAATTGCATGCAGTTTTGCAGAATCACAATTTCAATTATCAAAACGAACTATAACAGGACGAAACATCCATTTTTAAACTGTGCATGCTCACTATATTTCCTATAAATAGCTTGTACAAAAACCACTGTACCAAAAATTAAAAATGAGCTCAATATTAAGTCCCACTGCCCTATTTTTTCTTTTACACAGTCGCTAGAAGAACATTATGAAACAAAATACATACCATAGAGTTAGAGAGTTACCCATTGTTTTCCTGTATTTTAATTTGTTTAACTTACAATTCAAATTCAAAAAACTTATATGCTCTTTTGTATTAGGATTCTCAAATACTGAAATTATATTTTTGTATTTCTAATTTCATAAATTGTATTAAAATAATTCAAAATCTTTCACAGCTCACATACTTCATACGTGCGAGTCCATTCAAAGCACAGGTTTTATTAGCAATATTACATTATAATTTAGTTTTTATACCTAAAACAAACAGTAAATTATTTAAGATTTATACATCAAAATTTTAATTGCAGTTTGGATATAATTATTCCATAAATTGGATTATATTATTTGCAAAGAAGCACAAGGAGGAATATATTTTGAAATAGGAGATATAGTTTACCAAAAGAAGTTAAAAACCTCTCCAAAAGAGAATGCTGAAATAGCACTTATCAGTATTGACGGACTAATCTTACACTTAAAACCTATAATCAGAAGATGTCAGTTACAGTTCAAAGCTTAACAGACGAATAAGAATGCTGGGAGAAGAAGTGCTCAACTACGAGCCCTTTGAGTCATCATCCTGTGGAAGTGACATGATGAAACTGCATGAAAATCCAACTTGCTGACATTCCAAAAATGGCAAACTTCGAAAATCTCTCTGACAGGGTAGATGTAGCTAACAGCAACGCCACAGACAACCTGACCGTCCCAGATGATACACCGGAAATCCATGCCGAGGATGTCTCAGCCACCCACCTGATTGACGTGGGGAATAGACAATGCGTGATTATACTACACAATTCTAAGGGGAGCCAGCACCCCTCTGCTGCTGGAAACCAAAGTGAAAACGAATGAGCAACATTTACTGCTCATGGGGAAAAAAAAAAAAAAATTATGATGATAAGGGAATTGTATGGCCTTGCCATGTAATTCACTTGTTAAAATAAAAAATAATAATAATAATAATAACGCTTTTTGTATCTCCCATATACGGTAGAGTTTGATATAACAGAGAAACACTCCAGGGAACATGAGATTTTATTGGGGGAAACATAACTAACATTTTCTCTTTAAAAACACTTCAATACACTTTGCTGTGTGCAGTAATTAGGTGAAAGCTATTCTCCAACAAATGGTGTCCAACCATTCAACTCTACCATGCAGCTAATAAAAAATTCATAGAATATTCAGCTCAAACTGCATAAACTGCAACACCAGGTTCACAGTTTTATTTCTATGTTCCATTGCAGCACTCACTGCTGTTGAGTTCAAAGAGCCAAATGCCAAAGTACTTCAGAAACTTATTTATTGTATGTATTTCAAGTGTTAGAATATTCTTTTTAATCTGGTTTTCAGACAATAAATATGAATCTGGTTTAAGGGACGATGAATGGGTGGTGATTATACAGGGTGACAAAAGTAAAAGAATGAGGGATGTGTCTGATTCACAGGACACACCAAAATATCTTACACAAGGTACTGGTAGATTAGGGAACAGCACTGTTAAAAGACTTATAACTTTTCCAGTATTCATTTAATGTCTTGAATTATTATTTCCTTTCCTATAAACAATTTTCAAAAGGCAAAAATTTTTACTACAATGTAAAGGACGTTCCAAATAACACTCTTTAGGTTTTTGCAGATGTGAATATATCATGGATCATCATGGTACTTGACTGGTACACTCAAAAGTTAGAAATTATTTTTAAACTTTAATTTTTACAACCCTTTAATAAAAACAGAAATTAAAGAAAAAAATGTTGTTTTTCTTGTTTTTTTTTAGATTTAGGTCTCCAGAGAATATATAAATATACAGTGTTTGAGGAAAAGTAAGAGTATTTTTTAACTATTGGGTTTAGACAAATAGTTTCAATCACAAAATTGTTTTAAAAAAGGAAGGAAGTTATGAAATAGTAATTTAAATGATGTGCAATATTTTTGTATAAAATTAAAAAAAAAACTTTTATGCAGCTCCCCTAGTGAAAAAGGTCACATCACAAAAATGTTACCCATACTGTATCTAGTAAAACTGTGACAAAAATATGGATGTGATACAATCAAATTTGACATAGTTCATTGATTAAAATTTTCATTGGAAAATAAGGGAGCACTCACAAATTAAATTCAGTTGCAATTAGTTACTGAAACTTTTCTACTTATTTAAATTTATTTTATGCAAATATTTCAGTAAAACATATATCACCATTTCATTGATTCATAGTAGCATCCATGAAACTCTGCTACATAACTACAGTTTAAATTATAATGCTGTTCGGAGATGTCGAACTCCGAGAGATGACTATGAGTTACAGCAAATGTAACCAATCTCCTAATTCTGAAGAATACAACAATCTCCCACTGATTTAAAAAATTAAAGGACATGTTTATTCTTCTATAGATTTTGTTGGGGAAATATTCGACAGACCAATGATTACAATTATCAGTTTTTATCTGATTTAAGGGTGAAAATAACTTTTAACCAGAATCATCTGCCTGTCTTTAATAGTTTTAAAGAAAAGCTCTTAAAACAGGCTTTAAAACTTAAACAATTTCTGTAAATCAATTCAATCTGTGAATGGCCCCTGGATTCATGAATCTTGGTGATTGCAAACGTACCAAAAAGCCACAATGAAGTGGTGTAAATTAGAAAGTTTATTAATACATTTCATCTTAAGTGCACACACACACTTTTAAGATTCAAATCTTTTTAGTTCAAATGAAGTATGGACAACATTTTTTAAATTTAACTTTTTTCGCTAGATCTGTATAAAAATTAAATTTTTTATAAAATTATTGCACATAATTTAAATTACTATTGTATAATTTCCTCCTTCAAGTATTTTTGCCATTGGAACTATGCATTCATAAGTAATGGTTAAAAAAAATCTCCCACTATTCAATTTTTTTATATCGACACAGTAAGACTCCAACAAGTTATTTTTTTTTCCACATCGCCAAATCAGCGATGAAGACTCTGCCGGCAAGCATTTTAAGGGTTGCCAGAACAACAGAGCGAGAGCCGAGAAGAGCGAGAAGAGAGATATAGTTGTGAAGGCGGAGAGCAAGGCACATCCTGCGTCGTGAACATTTTAAAGAGTTAACCAGTGAATTAAATGTTTAAGTGTTGTTATGTTATGTGCTTTCGTCTAAATAAATGTGGTTTGTGTTAAATGCGGATGTTTAATTACAGTTGGCTTTTTGTCGAGTGTTCTATTCAAATATAATGCAATGGAAGTTGCGAGGTTAGTGTTCTAAAAAGAAATGGCGCACTAAAGAAGAACCTCGAAAGTTTACTGGCGTAGTCGCGGTAGGATTAGTTTATTACGGAAGTAATAATCGTTCCTGGAATGAAAAACAATTTGTATGTTTCTGGTGAATAGATGAAGATACGTCCGGTATCAAGTAATTAATGCACCAGCATTATAATACGAGTGGATACGATATTGATTTTTGAAAAATTACGTTGTTATATTAACATGACATATGATGATTACAATTTTCATTTCTATTGTACGATTAAGATACGTCCGGTATCAATTAATTAATGCACCAGCATTATAGTACGAGTGGATATGATATGTCAATTTTGAGTGTATTTGTTACAAAACAAGAAATTAGTACGTCAGTGCTATTGAATACGCCAGTGTTCACGATAAAGTGTTTTTCTGTTAATACTGTTATTTGATAATTGAATACGCCAGTGTTCACGATAAAGTGGTTTCCTGTTAATACTGTTATTTGATAATTGAATACGCCAGTGTTCACGATAAAGTGGTTTTCTGTTAATGCTGTTATTTGATAATTGAATACGCCAGTGTTCATGATAAAGTTGTTTTCTGTTAATATTGTTATTTGATAATTGAATACGCCAGTGTTGTGATAAAGTAGTTTTCTGGTAATACTGTTTCTTTTAGTAAAGTTAAACAATTTAGAGATAAATCAGTTAACTTCCCTCGTGATCAGGTATGGCATTTCTTGCGAAAGGTAGAAAAGAGGATTTGATGGTTTTGGCGGAAGAATTGGGGATAATTACTAAACCTGAATTTAAAATTTTGGATTTGCGTAGAGAAATTCTTGGAAGTGAAGACTACGACGAAGAATTTACGAAAGAACTCCTCTTTACTATTATTAAAGAAAGAAAAGATCAAATAGAAAAGGAGGAAAAAGAAAGAAAAGATCAAATAGAAAAGGAGGAAAAGGAAAGAAAAGATCAAATAGAAAAGGAGGAAAAAGAAAGAAAAGATCAAATCGAAAAGGAGGAAAAAGAAAGAAAAGATCAAATAGAATTTGAGTTAGAAAAACTCAGAATCGAAAGGGGTGTTACTCATGATTCTACGTCCTTAAATTTAGGGAGTAGTGAAAGATCAAAAAGCAGTTTCGAATTGATAAAATTGATGCCAAAATTTGACTTGAAGAATGATGACATTATGTTATATCTCACACTTTTTGAGAGACAAGCTAAAAGAGCCCACGTAGACATGACGGATTGGGTGTCAAGTCTGTTGCCACTTTTGCCTTCTGAGATCATACAACTCATCACACGGGAGTCAGAGGAAAAGTTTGAAGATTATGAATACGTTAAGGGTATTCTATTAAAGAGATTCAAGATGAATCCAGAAAGTTTCCGAAAAAAGTTCGTGCAGCTACAGAAAGTTCCCGAGAAATCGTGGCGTGATTTCGTATTTGAATTAACCAAGTACTTTGAAGAGTGGATTGATGGTCTCGAAATTAGAGATTTTGATAGCCTAAAGAAATTGATGATTACTGATCAACTAAAGAAAAGGGTACCAGGGGAGGTACGAGAACATTTCTTAGATGAATGGTTAAAAATTGTAGCACCCAATATGTTGGCAGACAAGTTAGATGAATATGAAAGTATACGTGTAAACTATACGAAATCAACAGGTATAGTCCGGAAAGAGAAGGTTGAGTATCACCAAAGCGAATTTAGGGAAAAGGAAAAATTTGGAGCACCACCAAACATCAGAGGGGTTGGCGAAAAAATTTGGAAAAATGGAAATGTTCCAGGAAGGGGACATCAAAGTTACAAGAGCCAACCAGGTTACAATTGGAGAAATGACACTTCTAAAATCAACTATAAACCTATTTGTTTTTCATGTGGAGCTGAGGGTCATATTGGAAAATTTTGTACGTTAAGGAATAATCAGAGAAAATCACCCAACACTAATACTCAAAGCAATCATGTTCGAACTATACAGTCTAAGGATGAAAATAACTCTCAAGTTCTGACAGCACGAATTACCGTACCGGTGTCAGTGCAGGATAATACCAGGAATAATGTGGATACCCTCCATACCATACATATAAAATGTGGAGAAACTTCACTTGTAGGCATAGTAGATTCGGGGGCACAAATCTCAGTGATACGTGAAGATTTAGTAATGGACGTTCATAGTGAAGGAGAGGGCAGAATCAAAATTGTCTCAGCTTTTGGAGAAAGTGAGATCGCTCCTTTGAAGATGATTTCGATGAAAATTGATGACAAATTACATGGAATAGTCCCCATAATATGTGCAGTTTCTAAAAAACTAACAAGTGATATGTTAGTGTGCTCTACAGCTTATGAGTCGTTGCGGGAGAATATACATTTGCATGAATTGGATCAGAATATCATGATCGATAATGCTACCTATCTTGGCGAAAAGGAGGAGAAAGTAGGGTCTGACCAGGAAGTAATGAATGAAAATGGTCAAGAAGAAAATACGTGCAGTGACCATGGTACTGTGAATGCTACTCAGGTCGAGAGTGACGGGAAACAAGAGCAAAAGTCGAGTAAGGATAACGAAGTAAAGAGCTCGTTTATTGAATTGCAACATGAAGATGAGACGTTGAGAAAAGTCTGGGACTATGCAAGAAAGGGACAAAATGCATACGAGATAATTGACGAAGTCTTGGTCCATTCTGAATGGATTACGGGTGAGACAGTCAAACAAGTAGTTTTGCCGATCTGCAAACGCCAAGATGTTCTTAGAATGGCTCACGAGATTCCATTAGCTGGCCATTTGGGAGAACAAAAGACTAGACAGAGAATTAAATTTTCATTCTTTTGGCCTACCCTAAAACAAGATGTGGCCAAATTTTGTGAAAGCTGCAAGATTTGTCAGATGAGACGAGTTGTTACATACAGGGACAGAATTCCCATACAACCGATAGCGAGACCAGAAACGCCTTTCGAAGTTTGGAGTTTAGATTGCATTGGCCCGTTAGAACCTCCTTCTGGGCGAGGACATAAGTATATTATATGTGCGATAGATCTGTGTACAAGATGGGCTGAAGCCATTCCGGTTAAAGAAATCGGTGCAAAAACAACATGCAATGCATTGATGAAAATTTTTACTCAAACCGGGTTTCCAAAATTGATCTGCACTGATCAAGGAACAAATTTTACAGCAAAATTAACTGAAGCATTTTTAGGTATATTAGGGATATCTCCCAGATTTTCTACACCTGGACATCCCGAAAGCTTGGGTGCTGTGGAGAGATGGAATAGAAATTTGAAAAATATGATGAACAAAAATATTCAGGAATATGGGCGGAATTGGGATATACACCTTCCCTACCTTCTGTTTGCATATAGAGAAGTTCCCCATAGTACAACAGGTGTATCACCGTTTCAGTTAGTATATGGACGCCTACCCCCAGGACCACTTGCTCTACTAAAAGATGTATGGATCGGTGAAAGGAAAATTCCCACCAAGGCATCCCGAAATGTGGAGGAATGATCTAATAGAGAAATTGAAAAAAGGACATGAGATCGCAACTGAGAAATCCGAAGTAACTCAGGAAAATTACGCTTCTAGATACAATTTGAGATCAAAGGAAAAACATTTTAAGATCGGGGATAAGGTTTTAATTTTATTGCCCTCATCCAGCCATAAGTTACAAAACACTTGGATGGGTCCAGTGACGGTTATTCAGCTTACAAGACCAAATTCGGCTGTTGTCGAATACGATGACGGAACTCGAAGAGAATTACATGTAAACAAAGTGAGACCCTACATCAATCGTATCGAACAAATCGGACTTATTTTCGACGAAGACAAAGAATTTGGAGAACTGCATTGTGTGCCTACAAACCGAGTTAACATTACGCGAAAGGAAGTAAGAAAGTATATTGAGGGGAAAACAGCGACCTTGGAAACAGAACAACGCCTACAACTAAGTTCCTTACTATGCAATTATCATGACGTTTTTAGCACTATCCCTGGACGGGCGAAGGTGGAAGGGCATTCCATCAAGGTTACCTCAGAGTGTAGCCCTAAAAAGTTACATCCATATCGTATTCCTATGTCATTGCAGAAAGAAGTGGATCGTCAAATACAAGAATTACTAAATCTAAAATTGATTGAACCAAGCGACAGCGATTGGGCGCATCCCCTTGTATGTGTAGCAAAAAAGGATGGTAGCGTCAGACTTTGCGTCGATTTTAGATTGCTGAACAGTTTTACAGTGCCCAATGCTTATCCAATGAAAGTTGCTGATGAACTCAAAATGCTCATAGGAGACTCTCAATATATCACAGTTCTAGATATGACCAAGGGGTACTGGCAAATCCCTATGAAAGAGGATGACAACCCCTACACAGCATTTGTGACCCATGACGGACATTTTCAGTGGAGAGTGTTACCTTTCGGTCTGAAGAATGCAGGAAGCACATTTCAGAAATCAATGGACCACGTGTTGGCATCTCACCAGGAGTATTGTCGGTCTTACATTGATGATGTTGCTATATTTTCAAAAACGTGGCTCGATCATTTGTCCCACATAAATGCTGTATTCAAAACATTGCGTGAAGTTGGACTAACTGTAAATCTCAACAAATGTGATTTCGGAAAAAAAGAAGTGAAATTTTTAGGCCATATTATAGGATCGGGACGACATTCTCCTGACCCAGATAAGGTTGAAACGATGAAAAAATTAGCACGGCCTATTGATAAGAGGGAATTACGGGGTATTTTAGGACTAGCTAACTATTACCGAGATTATATCCCAAATTTCGCTTCAGTAGTGATACCTTTAACTGATCTAACCAAGAAAAGAATTTATAATGTTTTACTGTATTGTGTTTTGATATATATATGTGACTATTGTTTAAGTTATAACATTTCTTATTGTAACACGGTAGGAAATATTATTGTTAAACTATTAGATTTTTTTTTCTTGAAAATATTAGGTGTTTTGAAATATACTGTAATATTGTGTTGTTAAATCAGATGTAAAATGGTGTTGTTAAACAGATGTAAAAATTAATGTATCAGTATGCGCTTTTTAAGTTGTTAGGACTGTATTTTCAATGTGTATATGCCCATAGAACTCTATTTTCAACAACATTGTCTTTAAAGAGACGAATGTGCTTTTTTTTTAAGGGGGGAGTAGTAAGACTCCAACAAGTTATTTTTTTTTACACATCGCCAAATCAGCGATGAAGACTCTGCCGGCAAGCATTTTAAGGGTTGCCAGAACAACAGAGCGAGAGCCGAGAAGAGCGAGAAGAGAGATATAGTTGTGAAGGCGGAGAGCAAGGCGCATCCTGCGTCGTGAACATTTTAAAGAGTTAACCAGTGAATTAAATGTTTAAGTGTTGTTATGTTATGTGCTTTCGTCTAAATAAATGTGGTTTGTGTTAAATGCGGATGTTTAATTACAGTTGGCTTTTTGTCGAGTGTTCTATTCAAATATAATGCAATGGAAGTTGCGAGGTTAGTGTTCTAAAAAGAAATGGCGCACTAAAGAAGAACCTCGAAAGTTTACTGACACCCTGCATATTAAAACGCAAACAAATACAAAATTTAATGAAATATATACCACATGGTTCAGCAACTTCATTCTTTAAAACAGGTATAGCATCAGGTAAGGAATCAATGTTTAAAACCTGAAAATAATCAACTCTAGAAATGAAAATATACAATAATTGTAAAAATAACAAATTACAAATGTAAGATGAATGCACAATGAATAACATCCAGAATTATCTATTCTTAATTTTTGATTGCCAGTGCAAAAGTTTCATAATGTACAATTATTGAATTGAATTAAATAAAATATATTAATATCTCAACAAATTATCCCAATCATATAACAGAGCTCATGCCCATATTTCAAAGTGAAATTCCCTGAGTTTTCAGGTTTTCCCTGTTTTCATCAAAATTCTGTGTATTACTATTTTAATGCCAATTTCAAAAAATAATTTTAGATTTAACTGATATTTACCGAGAATACATGACAGTGAGAAAAAAAAAAAACATTCAAAATAACTCAAAATTTTCTATATTTGCACATACAATTTTATATGCATACACAGTACAACCTCAAAAATCTGAACTTTACCAATTTCAGATTTTAAAATTTTCCGGATTATAGAGTTTGGATAAAATTCAAACCTAATATCAATTAAATACATTGTTAAACATTTTTTTTAGTAAAAATAATGATAAAGTCAAATTAATTCATTAAAAATAGTATTTAATACAAAAAAAAAAAAAAAAAAAAAAAAAAAAAAAAAAAAAAAAATGCAGGAGAATAAATTTTTAGAAAAAATATACAAGAAAAGAAAAAGAAAGTTTACACTTTATCATTTTGTTTAAACATTTGAACTGATGTCTGTTTCATCAATTTTGGTTTGTGGGAAAGCAATTTTTCTTTCATCCTGTAGTTGATGGGCATTATTTCCTAATTAGTTATGAAGTTACTTCGTTCAAGACTTTTAATTGCATGATCGACTGTTTGTACATGATTATCAATAGGTATTTCTTTTGTTGGAGAATAAGTTGACCTGCGTGCACACGGCCGTAAATTTACATTGGCCTTCACAAAAGATAATTTTCCATAAGAAACTATGCAAATTCTGTAATTTGTAGTATGATGTTTTCCACAGAAATTATGGACTATGCAAATTCCGTAATTTGTAGTATGATGTTTCCCGTAGAAACTACAGAGAATACATAGTAGTTGGCATCTCTATGAGCAGGTCCGCAAGTTGAAATTTCCCTGAATTTTCCAGAATTTTGAACAAAAAATCAATTTTCCCTGACATTTTAGTCCACTTTCAAATTCCCTGTGAATTCCCGGTTTTTCCGATTTCCGGAGTGTGCATGAATCCTGATATAAGTTTTTTTCTTAATTTTACCGCAAAATTCAGGTTATGTAATTGAAAATGAATTCTTCCTTGATATACTATAGCTCATAGAGGTGTGCAATGACTAGGATCAAAACTTGGCTTGGCTCACGGGTTGGGTTGGACTACATTTCTTTTTAACATTTTTATTCGGGCTGAATTTGGAAAGTTTGAGGTTGGATGGGATGAGCGTTATGTTTTTAAATGTTTTAAATGATATGCGTGAAACATTAATTTTTTCATTTAGAATTTCAATTATAAAAGCTTGAAAGACAACAGATGATTTGGATTTATAATTCTAGATATTATTTAAAAACCAGTGGTTTGGCCGGGCCTAAACACAAATTTATGAACTGGGTCGGGTTATGGCTTCAAATTTCAAAATGTCTTTGGGCTTAAGCCAGGTTTTGGATTTGTCACTGTTGGATCAGACAGGGATAAATTTAAAATTTCATAATAACTCATAAGCCAAAATGCTTGTTACATGTTAAAATACAGGTTTCCTACTCAAAATTAGAAATTGAACTCAGCTTCTCAAATTTTCCAAAAATATTTTTTTACAAATTTTCAGAGGTCCAATAATAATGTGATACATCTCTATTCAATTTATCAAAATGAGTTCAAATTCAATGTTTATTTTAACTGCTTTAGGTCTGTAAAAAACTAATTTAAACTGAAAACTATTAGTAAATTGGGTCAAACTTTTAAGTCCAATTTTCATGAATATATATATATATATATATATATATATATAACTATACAAATATGAAAAATACGTAAAAATGTAATATAATACCACTCAGAAAAAGGTGCAATGCAGCACTATATACTGAAGCAGGATATAACTAATTTAAACGATTTGAAAAAAGGAAAGGGGGAAAACCATATGAATTGCATAAAAATGGCTGAGAGGGATAGCGACCTCTCATTCCCGTTTTAAGTACTTTTCGTCTAGACAACGCCCACGGATACCAATGCAATTCAATGACAGAT
The DNA here is from genome assembly GCA_951213105.1 of Amaurobius ferox. Taxonomy (NCBI): domain Eukaryota; kingdom Metazoa; phylum Arthropoda; class Arachnida; order Araneae; family Amaurobiidae; genus Amaurobius; species Amaurobius ferox. Next base: position 19,083,201 of record OX578143.1, read on the forward strand.
CCCCGTAGCATGTGCAAAAATGAAAGCTCCAAAATGCAGAAAAGGAGGCCTCAGAATGCAGACAGAAAGAAGACAGAAATGAACGACGAAATCACACTGGCAATGATGCTACCGACTAAAACGTATCGCCCGTTTCGCCACATGTAGTATGTACCCATACGCATGCGTACCTCGATTATTCAAATATGATGTCATATTCTCAAGTCATTACAGAATGAATAATCCTCTTCTTTAAAGAAAGAATTGTAAATATCTTTAAGGAAATTCCGTGGGTAATGATTTTTAAGTGCTTCCTGTAAAATGAGTTTGTTACACGTGAGACAATCTTTTTTGAAAGTATTATTATTACGATTTCATCTCAGATGTCCTGTTATGATGTTACGGAAAATATTCCTAGTCAAATTCGACTTCCATCCAATTATTTGGTTAATCTTCATATCATAATTATTACGTTTATTGTACAGAACTGTATGAATTCCATTTTTATGTTTGTATCTAATGGTTATGTCCAGGAAATTAACTTCGTTTTTGACACTATTAGGGTTCTTGATAAGATCCAATTCCGGAGGATAAAAGTCAAATTCAAATTCAGGAGTATTTGAGTAATGGCCTAAAATCACATCGTCCACATATCTGTAATATGGCATTTCATATAATACATGATTATTCCTTTCGAAATATGTTAAATATATGTCAGCCAGGACTGATGAACAGCCCCCACCCATAGGAATACCTTTAATTTGTTGATAAAAGACTCCTCCGTTACATAATATGTTCTCAAACAAAAAGATCTGAATTAAATCCATATACCTTCGTAAAGTGATTACTTTTTTAAGATTGTATTCTGTATGCACCAGTAAAAGTATTTCATGCAATTTTTTAAGATCAATGTTGTTGAAAAGGTCCCGGAAGTCATAACAGGTGAACTGTATATCTTTATTGCAATACTTCAGTCGTTTAATGACTTCAGAGCTGTTTTTTATGATTATTGGATTTTGTACTAATAAAGCTTTATATGCATGTTTAAGTATATTCATAAGTTTTTTGTTAGCCAATGTAATATATGTATTACATCCTACAGTTACCGTACGAAATTTCACGGGTGTTTTATGCAATTTTGGAATGAGTACTAAATAAGGAAAGGACACAGTTTTTAAATTGATGCCAATTCTTTTATATAGAGCCCTGATTTTATTTGTCATCACAGTTAAATTATATGGTAAAGGTTTGTACATTGTGGGTTCCATGTAAGATTTTTGTAAGATTTCTATGTAATAAGGTTTGCAGGTAATTGCGTAATTCGATACCACTTTATCAGTATATGTGATCACAAAACGTTCTTGTACTTCCCTGATAGAAGAGGGGATGATTGAATTCCATTGATTATTGAGTTTGCTATTATATTGGTTGACAAAACAGTTTAGGATATTATATTTCCATTCATCAAAGGCTTTTATGGGTAATCCATATTTAATAGCTAATTTATATATGAAAGAATCCAAATCTAGATTAAAATCTTCTTTCACGCGGTCAAATACCTGTCTGCGGAATTTCTAATAAAAAAAAAAAAAAAAAATCAGCAAAATCTTCAATCAAATGGGAAAAAATACAAATTTCGAATCATCAAGTTAAAGAAAATTATCAAAAATCAATGGTATGGAATCGATAAAAGAAAAACAGATGAAATCTAAGCATTAATGCTATACACGTGGACAAAGTCTAGGCCTAAATCATGGATTTGTTCACTTCTTCAAAACTCTTCCTCAGGCCCAAGTGTTTTGTTGAAGCAAATATAAAAAATGTATGTTTCAGGAGAAATTGATAGATTATATCTATAAACTATTTCTACTTGGACAACATACATAAAGAAGAAAAAATAAAAGGAAACAAGAATACCTGGAATATAACACAACAAATGCACGAACCTGTCGAACCTGGGAACCTAGAATGAAGAGACCAGTGTTGCCATTCTCAAAGGAAAAAGATATGATCTAATGTTGCCATTCGTAAAAAATAAATAATAGTATTGTGAAAGGGCAAGAATTTATATATATATATATACATATATATATATATACAGTGGCGCACCTAGAATATTCCTAAGGGGGGGGGTGCCAGTGGTGCACAAAATTTTTATGAAGAAGGATGACTCCTCGATAAATTTTCCGAGAAAAAATGGTCAGAGGCCATATCAATTAACAAGGCGGTTGTCTTTTTTTGTACATTTATTTTTATCAAATTACTAACAATTCTTCAGTGCAGTGCAAAATAATTAAATGATTAGAAGAAGAAGTAGTAGATATTTATACAATACAACACAAATTAAGAAATAGATGAAGATAAAATTATTTGTTCTGGTCTGCTTATACTGTATACTTGTTTTCAACCACTCTCTCATGATTACATATTGTTATATTATTCAACTATGATCTATACATATTCATAAAACGAAGTCCAGCCTCCTGTTGTTCTTTGTAGCCAGAGCATTTATTATCTGGTCTGGATCAATTTCCACTCCACGGTGAATGTTCATTGACGCAAGTCCATTCAGTCTGGTTTCACTCATACTGTTTCTCAAGTAAGTTTTCAACCTCTTCATTGTGGAGAATGACCTATCAGCATTGCTTGTTGATACTGGGAGGGTGGCATACACTTTTAAAAGTTCAAACACAGTAGGGAAAGTCCTTTGGTCACAAAAGTTAAGCAGTTCGAATGGGCTTTTAGTTTTCTTGTTCAATGCAGAACTTCATGTACCACAGATGTAGTTCAGCTTTTAGAGTATTATCTGATCTAGGTCCTAAATCATCTGCAAATTTCCTTGATAAGGCAACAAATCTCTCGTTTTCTTCCAGTGTTGGTTGCCTTCCATTCGGAATGACAGATGCAAAACTTTGCAGAAATTCCTTATGTTTGAGAAATTTTTCATGGAGGTGAGTGATGAAATTATCAATTCATGGAATGAAAATAGAAAGTCTGTAGTATTCTTCAGGAGTCTGTACGTTGAAATTTGATCTATAAATTTGTCTGGTGGCATGGCGTGGTAGAGTAATGTTTTCTCTATGCTGTTCCAGCTTCATAACAGCTTGTTCAAACAGATGGTGAAACTCGTTCTCTGCGTGCTCTCGAATTATAGACATAGCTTTCAAAATGTCTTCTACGTCACTCACAGCAGTTGCCAGATCAAGGTTCACTTCCTGCAGCTTTTCACTCAGATGAACACTGTAGCTGAGTAATCTGTCAGCTGAAAAAAGTGCTATGACAAACTGTGATGTTAACATTGAACATAACAAGGTATGAGCTTCTGTTGATGTCTCCTTGTCATTCCAGGTAGTAATCTCCTCCAGAGCCTCAATTACTTGATCAAACAATGAAACCATAACTGTGACGGCATCATGTCTTTCCACCCAAAGAGTAGGGCATAATTTCTTCAGTTTTTTGGCACTGATTTCTGTCTCTCCCTGATTAGCTGCATTAATTTTGCTGGTGAGAACAAGGTTTCGATTTGGTGTATTGAAAAAACTAGAGATTTTCCCTATTATTCCAAAGATGTTTCAGATATCCGGAACTCTAGATGAATAAGTTATGGCTAAGTTCAAACAGTGTGATGCACAATGAACGTAGGGGGCTTTTGGGGTGTTGCTCATATATAATTGCTTGGGCACCATTGTATTCCCCACTCATTGCAGAAGCTCCATCGAACCCTTGTCCACGGAGGAAAGACGTATCAATGTTGCAGTCTGCAAGGCCTTTAAGAACAGCATCTGCAATTGCTCGACCTGTAGTTTCAGTCAGGGGCACAAACTTGAGGAAGTTCTCCACTATTTTAAATTCAATTTTATACTTATCATTTGTATCAAACCGTTTCAAATAACGAACGCAAAGTGTCATTTGCTCTACAATTGCAATATCTGTGGTTTCGTCACATACAACCACAAAACATTTGGCCTCATTCACCTCAGTTGCTATGTGCTTGACAATGGAATCATTGCATGCTGAAATAATCTCATTTTGTATATTCCAACTTATGTAAGCTGCATTTTTTGCACAACTTTGTAGATGAGTTTTCAGTATTTCTTCTCCTGCATCAACTCGGAGTCGCAAGAGGGCTCTAAAATTTCCTTCGCTTTGGCATGGTTCTGACAATACATCCAAATCCCCAAAGTCTCTATGCCCTCTCATGGCCAGCCCTTGTCTTCCACAAAAAATCACTGTTTTGATAATAGGTTTAAGAATAGCCCTATTCTGCAAAACTTGTTTTTGCTTACCTCTGTCCATTACTTGGTCCACAGGAACTGTTTTTCCTTCCGTGACCCTTAAGAACTCATCGGCTTTGAGAACTGAATCCTTATGATAGAAAAAAGTTTCATGTTGACTGAACTTCTCCAAGGCCTTCTTCCAATTATTAAATCCTTTTGAAACAAGTTGACCTGTGGCTTGTGTCGATCTTAAACCGACTTCATGGGGTGCAAAGAGAACACAAAATTTGCAATAGGCACTGTCCTCTGCCTTTGAGTAAGCTAGCCAGTTATGCTTACTCAGCCATGATGAGCAGAACTTCCGAGTGTGGTGAGGTTTTCCTTGACTTGATACAGCACTAGTGACAGTAGCAGGAAAACTGTAATTTGCATATGGTTCCCAAAGATATTTTAGCGCTGTTATCCTATCTTCATCAGTGAGGTTAGATTTCTTGACATAATTAGAAATATCTGCAGCCAGAATTTCCATTTCAACTGTGTTTGATATTGTGCTTTGGCCTACCTTTACCTCCTCACAAGCGTTTGAAGACAGCCCGGGGTCACGGCTGTTGCTTGCTTCGACTGCAGTCTCATCAATGTAACCAGAGCTCAGGGAAACGTCGTTAGGAACGTTACTATTTTCAATCTTACTTTTAAAAAAACAATAATTTCCCAGTGTCTGTTAGCCTAGCCCTTTTCGTTTTTCACTCATTCTCGTTTTTTTTACCTTGCTCCTCAGTTATTCAAGAACAAAATTTGCTATATAGCCGCACGCGCGAAATACATACGTAAACACACACACTGATCGTTAAAGATGCATTTCACTGTTAGATCAGTTGAAAGTTCAGGACCATTATTAAACTCAGCTATTCACCACACAGGCCCTCGTTCCGAAACTACCAATTCACTGTTATCATCCTGTGTCGCAACGTCACACTTTATTTGAACTCACAGCAACACTTAATTCGTGAAGCGTTGGCACGATCTATTTATTCATTTCCACAATTTTCTCACTGGGTAAACGAAATCCTCGAGTTTTCGAGCAAACAAGCCATTTCCCCGCCGTTCACTCTTTATATAGGGCCAGGGAGGCGCCTGTGAGGTCACTCTTCAGAGCACTGGTACTTTCTCAAAGGCAGACCTAGTTCTCCATTGTGCTAACAGCGCCCTTCGCTTTTTGCTTTGTCAGCCCAAGGGAGGGTGGAAGCAGGGCCCCCTCGCCCCACCCCACCCCCCGTGGGTGCGCCACTATATATATAGTGAGAAGCTGTAACTTGAAAAACTCAACTTTCTAACAAGCTTACAAAATAAAAGTATATATATATATAAATTTTTGTGGTTTAAAATTGAAAACTTCAGATACAAATAACTACTTTCAAATATGAACAAAAAGAAAACAATTATTGTCATATTTTTAAAATCAGAAAATACTGAAAAACTGCTTTTATTTGATCTTAAACTAGCAAGCACTTGAAAGTTTTAAAAGCTATTGAATGTTGGCAAACTTGTTGATTTAACACACTTAATACAAAAAAGAAGAACCAAGAACAATGTTTAATTTTAAATCCTTATTTTTCATTTATAAAATTATGTAACTTTAAGTACTAAGTTCAAGATATATAGAAATATAAATTTTCTGTCTAATGCAGCTAAAATGTATGATTAACAATATTCTAACTATCACAAATGTGCATATACTTAACTTATGGTACCGTGACCAACCAGTGAGTCACGGCAGGTCATAGACATAGGCAGGGAATTATAAGGATCATACCCTCCATTATCAGAAAAATTAGATTAGTTTACCATAGAGACCATACTGGAAAAGGAAATCCAATACTGAACTCCCCCTCATTCTGAGATCCTGGCTAAGTCTATGGGGATTGACCATATTATTTATAAAATAGATAATACTATACATACTACAATAAGTATAAAAATCTAAAACCAGGTTTTTTTTTGTATGTTATTATGGAAATCATGACTTTATTAATTTTAAAAATTGAAAAAGACCTAAAGTTCAGTAATTTATTTAATTCAGGAATGCTAAACTGGAAGAATTTTTACCCCAGAACTATTTCAATGCAGCCCCCCTAAATCAGCGATTTTCAAAATGTATTATGTGGCCTACTATGCCAATACAAAGGGCTTCTGCAGTCCACTTTAGCAATTCAAAGTTTTTGATGCACCTAGTTTATTTATTTATTGCCATATTTCTGTATGACAATGGATCAGTGATATAGTATTCTTAGACAAAAATACAGGGTGTGAAGTAAAGTCCTTATACGGCCAGCAACTTTGAAATGGTTGACACATACTTCCAATTAGAAAAAGTATGCATATGATGTTCAGATGTAGATATGTCTTGGATTCGACAAGGGGCCGTATAGTTATGAAAATACGACATCGCAATTTTTATATGGTCCCCGGGTCTTACCATTGATATTAAGTCCTGTTGCTAACGAGTACACCAAAACAAATTCCATGCTTCTAAGTGACATATTCGCTGAGATAACGCACATTGAAACTTGGAGCATATTGTAAGGGATCAGCTGAAAATTGAGAAACGTTGATTACATTGAATCTGAAAAGAGGTTAACAGATGTGTGTAGGTCCGTTTATGAGTGCTACTAACTGGAATAGTTCTTTTATTGCGCTGTTATGTGTTTTAAAGGTCTAATTGTACTTTGCACCCTTTATTTCTTTCAGGGTTTCCATGTTTTTTCGCTATCCAACACACGGGATCTTTATTTAACTTTGTGTAATCTCATAGACGGTCCCCTAACTGAGCGCTTTTGCCACCAAAACTTGGGTAGGTAATGTGGTTTAAGTCATGACATTTACCTTTACATATCTCAGCGAATATGTCACTTAGAAGCATGGAATTTGTTTTGGTGTACTCGTTAGCAACAGAACTTCAATTTTGTAAATATCAATGGTAGGACGCGGGGACTGTATAAAAATTGTGATGTCGTTTTTCATAACTATACGACGCCTTGTCGAATCCAAGATATATCGAACATCTATACATTATAAGCATATTTTTTCTAATTGGAAGCATGTGTCTGTAATCAACCATTTCAAAGTTGCTGGTTCTATAAGGACTTTACTTCCCACCCTGTATATACATATATACAGTGTGTCCCAAAAACATTGACCTCAGCTTTTATTCCTTAAATATTGATCTTAGACACATATATAATAATTTACAAAGTTACATAAAGAAAGGTACAGAATTTTATGAAATCGATAAAAATTTTCAGGGGATTAAATTTGAAGAAATACAAAATTAAAATTTTTATATGATCCCTGTACAAAAACATTTCCAATGAGTAAAATGTGACTCATACACTAATAAGGTGATGTACAAAATTTCAGCATTTTATCATAAAAAGCCCCAGAGATATGTTTAAACAAAGTTGGTGAGGGATTAATCACAAATTAAAATGCAAATGTTTACAGCAAGAGTGCAAATGAAGCAACACAGAAATGCATCATAGGCAAATATTATCTGCCTCTTATCTTTAACCCTTTCCGGACAGTCGACGTGCCCATGAGTCGATTGATAATATGTATTCAAGACTGCCATCCGAAAAGGGTTAATGGATCTTTGGCATGGATGGAAAACATTTTGAACAAGCTTTGTAATCTTTGTGTAAAGTCATTATTTCTACACAGTGTAGATACTTTTGTACCAATAAATAGCAAAATTATTATTTATGTAATCATTGTTTTCCTTCGTAATTTGTGTATGACCCCTGAAACGCAATGTGCTGACATGATTTTTCCCCTCTGAGAACCCATGCCGATGCATCGAAAAGTGGTTTATGTCTTTTTGTCAGCATTTTTGTCTTTTCATATCTCTGGGACTGTTTATGATAAAACGCTGAAATTTTGTACATCACCTTATTAGTGTATAGGGCACATTTTACTCATTGGAAATGTTTTTGTATGGGGCCATATAAAAATTTAAATTTTGTACTTCTTAAAATTTAATTCCCTTGAAAATTTTAATCGATATCATAAAATTCTGTACATTTTTTTACGCAACTTTGTAATTTATTATATATGTCTAAGATCAATATTTAAGGAATAAAAGCCGATGTCAATGTTTTTGAGACAACCTGTGCGTGTATATATATATATATATATATATATTTAGTGCCAGAAAAAATCTAGATGTGTTTGCTGCATATCTATATTTTGCAGCTTTTTGTTTTATTTTATTAACACGATAAAAAAATTATCACCACATTACCATTATCCTCTTCAGTTGTATGCTTGAAAATACTTAGTAGCTTACTTTCTGATCCTTGCTATAGTATCTTAGAACAGTTCAATGTTGAGTAGTGCTCAAAATATATTGTGATATTTTTCTGGAGTGGGTCATTCTGCAGAATTTCAACAAATTTCTTATATTATTTTGGTTCCTCGACTATTTTTGATATTTTCTTACTTTATATATTGAAACCTTTATAGATGAGAAGATAAAAATAATTTTCAAAAAAAAAAATTATTTTGAAATTTTTTTAACTTACACCATTTTAAAAAGTGGAATTTCACACACAAAAAACAGTGCTTATGAAATTGCTTGTATTTTATTAACCAACAAAGATATTTGAAATATAATGATTTAAAATCTGCATATCTTATAGAATCAGATAAAATAAGTTTTATAGCCTTAAATCTATAATATTAAAAAAAAAAAAAAAAAGAGTTATGTAAACCTAATTAAAATATTGCTAAAATTATCAGTTTTTCAATTTTTTTCCCTCCATGAAAGAAAATAAATAACAGTGCTATTTTTAATTATAAACCTCTATGTATGTCGCTAAGAATATGAAAATTTCATCCTGTTATTCCAATCCCCTGATGAATTAAAATCTGGGATTTTAATGTATGCATAGTTCTATGTAATTATATCTGTACTCAATTCTTCATAAATTTAAGGTACTGTATTTTATCAAGGGATTGGAATAACAGACAAGTGTCACCCTGCCCAATCTTTTATGTATACATCATGCCCTCTTGTAGTTGTAAATGACCAAAAAGGCTTGTTTGTGAAAATTTTTAATATTTAAGCTCATAATATTAAAGAAGGAAATGAAACAACTTGAAATTTTTTTAGTAACACATTAGAAGCCATAAAATGGAATGTCATAATAAAAAATTGCATTGTTAGTTATGTTCCTTCACAGTAAATTATTTATCTTTCTTCACAGTAAACATGTTTCTCGAAAACTGGTAATTTTAGCAATATTTAATTAGGTTTATATAACTCTGATTTTTTTGTCATAGACCTAAAGTTATAAAACTTACTGTATCTGATTCTATAAGATGTGCAGATTTTAAATCTTTTTACATATTTTAAATATCGTTATTAGTTAATAAAATACAAGCAATTTTAATAATTTGTTTTACTGTGAAATTTCATCTTTTAATACTTTGTATTTTAAACAACAAAGATCAATCATGCATAAAGCATTGATTAACACTTTCCAACTGCAATGCAATTCCATTTAAACATCTCTAAAATGCGATACATTCAGTGGTAACATTTTTAAAATTATCACAATACTATAATAATTTATTATATTTAAAAACTTAAAACTTCATTGAAAAAAAAATGAACTTTATTTAAATGACGTCATCGAAACATAAATCGCCTGGCTCTCTATGTAAAAGTAGTAAATATTTCATTTATACATTTTTATTTCATTCATCACAGCACTACAATAATTTATTTTACTCAAAAACTTAAAACCATGGAGGTAAAAGTAAGTTAACTTTAAAAACTTCATTGAAAAAGTCTTCTATAAAATCGTCTGCTTCTCTATGCAAAATCAGTAAAGGTTTCATTCATATCAGCTATATTGCAGACTCCAGAGCTAAATAATTTTGCGTTAAAGAAATTCAGCATTTCTTATACAACTCATTCTAAATTAAGCAAAGCATTCAGAAATTAAGTAAAAATAAAGCAGTTTTAGGATGGATATAACATTAAATATAAATTAAAGAGAACTTTAAAAATCACGATTTAGACACAAGATGGATGCCATATTTTATTTTGAAGTGATTAACGTGATCATATGATATATGTTGAAGACCCAGACCGTCCGACTCGTCCAGAGGACTAAGAGCAACTATTTGGACGGCCGGGAAGACATATGATATATGTGTAATTATTACTTTAATTTAAAAATTTACCAAATATATTTTGCTGAAATTTTTTTCATACTTTTTATGGGATAATTTGAATATTTCCTAAAACTTTCGAAGCAATTTGTGAATTTTAAATTCGCTTATAAAATGTTTGAAAAATTAAGTCCCATAGGGTTCAATGTATTTCATTTTCTCAACTCAGGTTCAATCCAAAACTGATTGGGTGATATTATTCATTTATATTGTTATATGTCCCACAGACCGTCTGAACAACATACTAAAATTTTATTTTGATAAAGTCATTTTTACAGCAGTTATCATGCGAATGGACAGACAGACAGAATGAATAAAGTCATAAACACTTTTCAACTATGTTGTAAAGTGTTAAAAATTGAAAATGGTTTTTAACTTCTCATGTATACAGGTTTCAATATATAAAGTGTGGCAAAAAATCAAAACAGTCAAGCAAGCACCCACCATTTGTTGAAATTCTGTGGAATGCCCAATTGCAATTAACATAGTTCCTTGACTAGGTGGAAGTGATAGTACCATATGGAATAGTTTTAGAGGAGACTGGGGAGGGTTGACCCGTAGATAACCTATATAATATATATCGTACATTTTCTCCAAAATGGTCGAAACATCTTTCTTAGGTGGATTGGGTTGAAATTGTAGGGTTTTTATTTCGAATGACCCCTACTTCATAAGTAATTAAGAAAGGGTATTGTCACTTATGATATGAAAGGGGGTGGTCGATGTTCAAATCCCATTAGCATACGAAAAGAAGGCATGGACATTAACAGTTGAAGAGCTGTCTATCAAGTCAAAGTAGTCAGAGAAGATTTTTGACACTTTCTCGCCGAAACCATGAGGTTAAAATGAGAGTTTAGAGTGAGATGTTAGCCCCGGATGAAAAGCATACAAAGACTCCATCTATTCTTTAGGATATCTATAAATTGACCATAGGGGAGGGTTGATCCATTATGATTTTTTATTTTTTTTTTTATTTCAAGTTTCTCAAATCTTACAACTGCCATAACATTCTGCAGATTATTACCTATCAAAATTTGTTAGTCATTCTTAGTTTTTTGTGCAAACTAGATTGGATTTTGTATTTCACCATCAAAAAGTAAGCTTTTTTTTGTTAGTATTTAAAGTTTTTCTGTAAATATTTTTGTTGAAACATAAGAATTCAAACTTATATGTTGAGCGTTCAGAACCTTAGCTACATTACTATTTTATTATTTTTTAAATCAATACCCAATTTAAGTTCTTTGAAATCAAAACCAAAATAACTACCGAGGGAAGATTGACCGATGATATGTAAGGGAGGCTTGACCCATGGTTCAAACCTTCTTCCTATGATTATAATGAATTCTTATGAGTATTAAATATGTTTAGTTATTTTAAAGAAAATTTTACATAATCTAACATAATTTAACTTCATAAACATCTAATGTATGCATCAAATATTCTTTGACAAAGAAATGTGCAGATGCTATTTTATAAGATATTCTTTGGTAGTTATGGTTTCAAAACTATATTTAGAAAATACAAGCTTACTTTACTAATTACTAATAAATGACAAATCTCACAGATCCAATAGTCATTTTATTTTAAAATCATCCTACAGACTTAAAAACAATAGCTAAAGTGCTTTCGAACATCTTACATGTTCATCCTCAGTAGCAATACAATTAGAAATGATGCCAACGTGCTTAAATACAATTTAATACTGTCAAGTAAAATTTGCATATAATGAAATTGTCAGTTACCCAAAAAAGGTGGATTATGAGTCAGATTATAATTTGTACAAAGTTCAAAAGTAAATACTTCAAAAAGGTTTAAAGATATAGAATTTTTTAAAACACAATAATTATAAATCAATGTAGCTATGCAAAGGCTTAACATGCAGGGAATCGAGAACGAGTCGCCAAGCATAACTTTAGGACCTGAAAAGGGTCAAAATTACAAATGGAAGAACGATATAAATAAATAAAAAGAGATTCATATAGCAAGATCGAACGGGGGCTATTACAGCTAACTAAAAAAAGAGTTTTTTCAAAAAGAGGGTGAAAATTATCTTTATTCACAAATTGGGCAAGGGCAGTCGTTAATTTACCATTTTTTTATGTCTCTTGCATGTTCGGACAAACTGATACCAACCGTATGTTTAGTACTACCGATATAAAATTTATAGATATTATCCGGAGAAAGAAGGGGTATAACATACACCCCAGAAAGATTTTCAGAGTTAATATTACCCCCAAATTTATCAGTTCGAATGCGATTGAACAAAGTGGTAACAGCTTAGTGGTATAAGCTTACTTTAATTTAAATGTACCCATGGATAAACAAATATTTATTTTTAAATGGTCTGTATTCTATAATTTCCAATTATTTATATCTATAAAAAGAAGACTTTAGATTTGCTAATTCTGCCTCTTTACTATAATCTCAAAAACCCCATTTCATAGTAAAAACTTCTCCCCAAAGTACAAGCAAGAATCTCTTTCCAAAAGGGTTATGAGATCTCAAATAGTTTGTGGTCCTACAAGACCAAAGCTGTACTTTCAGGTCTATGGTACCCTGCTGAAAGATCTAGAATCAGGGTTAGGTGTTCATATTTTTTGCTATGCGACTAACAGACGAATAGACAAATAAACAGACACGCTCATTTATTATGTTAAAATATTTTGTCTTATGTATTTAACTGGAGTCTACACCTTGTATTCAAACTCTTTGTAATTCTTCTGGCAGAAGATTAGAGAACTATCGTTTCAATTTTGCGGAGCGAAGAAAACATGATACATTAAATTTATGTATGTGTAACTGTGTAACAAATTTCTTCTATGAGATATCTTGGTTAGGAAACCTTTGTATTTTAAAGTAGAAAATCAGATAACACAAATGTTTTACTTTGGGAAAAGAAATCCAAAGAAAAATTTTACATTTTATCCAGTTCTGGAAATTTCTAATCCCAATTTATGACTTGCAAAACTATTACCGTGTGGATATTTTCTTTTTCCATTGAACTTCATGGATTAAATCTCACTTTTTAACTTTTTTTAATTTCATTAAATTTAACTTTTACTTAATACCATCTAGAATTTTTACATATATTTGTGCATTTATTATTTTATCTGTACCCAGAAACTGAAGATGTATCTGTTGCATCAGTAAAGGATATTATAAGTTGCCAAATCTAATATCAGTAGGAGGAACTACACAAGAAGCGCACACCCAAAATTTATTTTGATTGTTCTGCTTATAACTGTTCAATTTTAAAAGCTAGTCCTATTCTATTATTCTATTTTAGCATTTACTTAGATTAAAACAAGTAAATCAACCCTTCCTTAATGTGGGTACATGCAGGGAGCCTTGATCCACAAATTACTTATTTTTAAGATCCATTAATTTTCAATTTTGGTTTGAAACATACTTTAGCTGCAATTTTATTTTAATAATAAATTGCATGGTCAAAAATGTGTTTTAAGCATGTCTGTAGGTGCAAAACTTTGAAAAAAAAAAAATTAGATTTGAAAAAAGTGGGTCAACCCTCTCATTACTGTGCTTTGTAGCATTTTTGTAACTCTAACATAGTCTATCACAATATGGTTAACAGAAAGGCAAAGTCAATGTGCACTGAGAAATTTTCTGCCTTTGTGAAGAAACTGAAAATAGTCTTAAGTAATTGTATCTGAAAATAAATTTAGTACAGCATTCAGTTTATTAAACCAGCCGCTAAAAAAGTTAATTTAAAAATTATCCCCCTCCACAATAAAATGTTAGAAATGAGTTAGCTTTTCAACCTAAAATTTTATTTCGCACTGAATTCCTGTTTTCAGACATGGGAACACTCCAGGAGTAAAAAGCTTCAATCAGTGTCAGTAAAAATTTGGATTTTCTTTTTTAAATAAGATTGGGCAATGGGTTACTGTGAGGCAGGGGAATCATACTCCCCCTCCATTGATAGAAGATTTATATTATCTTTCCATAGGGTCTATATTGGAAAATAGAATCCAGTATTCAAACCCTCCCCAATTGGTAATACCCCACCCTAAAGATCTGCAAGTAAGATATTTTCAGGCCCAGTCCATTACAGTAGTAAGCCAGTCTGGCCCAGCCCATCAAAATAGTTAGAGCAGATGGTCCACCTGGCCCGACCTCCACAATTTCAGTGCTTAGTCCAGTTTGCCCTGTTAAAAAATAATAAAGCCCGGTTAGCTACTGCAAATGAAACTGAATGTGCTTATTTCAGCGTTTACTCTGACTATGATATATGTGCTGTCCTTTTTTCAGTTTTAAAAATTGTACATGGACTATTGCAAAATTTGTTTCACATATCCCCAGTTTAGGGCGCGGTAGCCCTGTGGTTAGCGCGCTGGAGTTGCACTCGGAAGGCCCGGGTTCGATTCCAGCCACTGCCAAAACTGCCGCCGTGTTCACGCAGAGTACGATCACGTTAAACATGTGGGTCCGTAGGTCCTTCCTTGGGTAGCACTTCCCGACCGTCCAAACAGTTACCTTACACATTTCTGGTAGGTCGGACAGTCTGGGTTTCAACAACAACATATCCCCAGTTTGGGAATCGCTGTTCCAAAGAATCAGTCAAGTAACTCACTAAATTGACATTTTCTTATTATAACAGGGGCGACTATTCAGAGGGGCCGCGTGAACACCCTTGATCAAGCACTTCAAATTATTTTAGTTATATAGGTTAATTACAATTTTTAAGGAAATTATCTGAACTCTATTTCAACTAAAATTCGAATTATTGGAAATAAGTGATGAAATTGTCACTAGATGGCAGCACTAAAGCTTTGAAAGAGTCTCTTATGCTCTTTTCATACCATATTAAATCTATAGGGAAAAATACTGCATTACAGGGAAAGACGAGGGATTTTTAATGAGGCTGCATCCCTTCATCACCTATGGCTGATAGAACGAATGATATGTTAATATCACAGCAATAGAAATTAGAGTTAAAAAAAAACAGATATTGCAATATTCCAATTCGATGTGAGCCGCGGCAGCTATTGTGGCTCTTCGCCAAGAAGAAATGAATACTCTGAACGAGTGACTCGAATTGGCTAAGTTTCGCTAATTTGGCCTCGAATTTTTCTTGATAAATGTGTGTTTTCTCTGTCGCTTCTTTTTAAAATAATAAATTTGGATGTTTAAATAAATATTTGAAAATAAATTACTGTATTTATATAATATTTTGATTTATTTTATTGATTCTATTGACCTAGTTCTTTCAGTTTTGGTTCATGACGTTTGGTTCATAATAGTTTTGGTTCATAATAGTTTAGTATTAGATACAGAACATAGAAATTCAAAAAAGTTTCGATACATATTTTGTGCTTTTTACTTAATTGAATAAGTGGTGGTTATATATGGTATTTTGGGGATTTCTGTTCTTTGGCTTCAGTAGAAAAATGCATTGTTTGGGGCACTCAGTTTAGTTTTGACACACCCATCAGTATTATATATTCCCGGCAGTATTATATATTCAGTATTATATATCAGTATTATATATTCAGTAGTATATATTCCCGGCCATCCAAACAGCTGCTCTAAGTCTACGGACGAGTCGGGTGGTCTGGGCTTTCGACACCCATCAGTATTACTGAAACTGTTTCGCTCCGTAAGTGCCCAGTGGTGGTGGTGGTGGGTGGGTGGGTGTGTGTGTGTGGGGGGGGGGGGGGTCATTTCTGATTTAGGGTAGTTCTATGCTCTGTTTGTGATGAACTTCAATGCATTTGACCTCTTAATTGTTTAAAAGCCACAAGAATTGTATTTGTGGCATACCTGTGTATATTTTTAGTGACACTTTCAGAAATGTGTTGTCTGAGGGTGTGGGTCTCTTGACTTACTCAGCTGTCTTACTTTTTCAGCTGTTTAACATTAAAAATTGAAAAAATTATAAATATTTGTTAAAGAATGTTAAAAAACAATTTTCAACCAGATACTTGATTCTTTAATCTGACGTTTTCCTTAAAATCTCACCCCTCCCCCTTCACCGGCCACTACTCAATCCCCCTGGTTTTGCTTCTAATTTCATTGAAGACCAATATTGCTCCGATACTCTCTAGGCATAAATTTTACTTGAAATAATCCTAAAATTTCTCATCTGGCTTCCTAATTAAGCGATTTTGAATCTACTGGTGGCTATAGTCTCTGCACTATCTATAAGTGTATCGCCTGGACGTGCATATTTTTTTATTCAAACCCCGCTGAGTGTAACTTTTAGTTTAACTAGCCCGCACAGTTTTACATCTCAATTCCTAAATTGAGCGATTTTGAATCTTCTGGTAGCTACAGTCTTTATACCATCTGAATGTATATCTTTTTCGTATCAATACCCTGGGCGCAACATTTACTTTAAGTAGTCCCCCTCTAATTTCACATCTCGGCTCCTAATTGAGCGATTTTGATTCTGCTGGTGGCTATAGTCTCCGCACCATTTGTATATGTGAACTGGATATACATATTTATTGTGTCAACTCCCTGGACGTAACTTTCAGTTCGGTGAGCCTCCCAAATTTTTTATTTCTCCTTCTAATTGAGCGATTTAGATTTTGCTGGTGGCAATCACTTATACAACCTTATTATGTCAACCCCCTGGGCGTAACTTTTACTTTAAGTAGCCTCAATTTCATATTTCGGTTTTACAAAAAATGCATCGCCTTGGTTCCTGAAATATCAGTGTACGACATTTCAAAACCGTACGATGTTTACATTTCCGCTACAGACCTTACACACACACGTCGACACACATATATCGTCTGTTATTATGTAATATGAAGCAACCGTGGTGGAGGAGGGGAGACCCTCATCTTTTTCATATTTACATTTTTATCTATCTTAGTGACTCTTGCTCCGATTTTGATGCAATTTTCACACTATATTTTCTACTCTACAATGGACCCACTCGATCTGCTCACTTTAAACTTTGATCCATTTTTGTTGCACCCGAGCAACGAGCTAACTACTTATTGTTATAAAAACCGATTGCAATATATAGTGACTGCTGGCAGGCAGAACTCGCTAGTATCATTTTAAAGATGAATAGAGATAAGCATAAAGCATAAGAATTTTCTGTAAATTCCAAATTAATTCTTGTATTAAAAATTGTTCCTTTGTTTCTACATATAAACAGCCGTAGATTTAGTTGGTTTTCGCTCTCTAATTATGTTACTGTTTGGGTTACAAGGACGATCAGGTACAAAACTATTAGCCATAGAGTATATATGAGAAAAATTGTGTGCATTTTGGGTGTAAAAATATTTGCGCTAATCATAAAAAAATACTGCACATGCATACGACTGAGAGTATTTAATTTTTACAAATTTGATACAAATTTATTTAGAAATGTATTCAAATAATTTCCATGGTTGCAATAGGCTCTTATTTATTTTAAAGAAACTTGCACATCGTATATCAGAGCAAGTAAAATAATAATTTGGCATACGGTTGTTTCGAGGTGCCAGAACCAATTTATCAGTGCCGGACAAACGACGAACTCGAAGTCTAAAAGACGTAGTTGGCACAAACTGAGGGATATATATACATAAATATATAGATCAGCGCCTCCCTCTACATTTCACTCACGAGCCGCCACTGTATTATAATAATTTTTTTTTCAATATCTAACATACCATTTCATTAATTTAATTCATTTTTTTAAATTTTGCAAATTGGCAATCTACCTATGTAATTTTATATGCAACAATTTTAATCGATGTATTACTTTGATGTTCTTCTGAATACTCTCAGTTCTTGGTATTTTTAGGTGTGTGCTGGATATCAAATACATATATGTATAAATATATATATAATTGCTCCATGAAATTAAATTAGAACAAGCTATTGATGTCAGTTTGAAAGCTGTACATTCGGAAATTTTCGTACTCGATGTCCCCCCCCCCCCCCCAAGAAAAAAATAATAATCAGACACCATTTTTTTAAGGGAAGTATTTGCTTTGAAAAAACATTACATTGAAGATAGAAAATGTTAAGAGACGTTTTTAAAAACATGAAAGAAAGATAAATAGATGAATAAATGAAAAATACCTTAATCAAAACTTTTCTATCTTATTTCCAAAGAATATGTAACTTTTAACTAATATTTCATTGTTAATTACGAAAGTGAATTCTAGTAAAAACTATTTAATGATCTCCTATAAATTCTGTTTAGCTTTAGACAAAGCATGTGTGGTGGGAACCTTCCTGTCATCCTTTCAGAGTCCTTAAGAATGTGAAGAATTAATGCAATGTAAATAAATAAAGGAGAAAATGACAAAGAATCTTTTACCAACAATTTGTGAAAATTAAATACAACTGAAAATGCTGGAGATTTTATTCATTCAGACATATAGATTAATGTCAACAATAACTCTCAGCAGAAATTGGTATTTGATGACATTCCATGAAAAAAAAACAAGATATCTCACTATTTATCTTTAAAAATCAAAGAATAAAGCATAAGAGAAAGTTCAGGAATTTGTTGCTATTTTACATTTTTGGTAAATCACCCAACATCATTTGAAATGACAGAGGTGGTGAATAAATGAGCAAAGAGCTCAAAACTTTTTAAAGAAGGAGGGTATTCACCATCAATAAGCAGGCACTCCATTGCCAGAATAAAACAGGGTCTGTGATAGAAGAAACAGCTATTTTAAAAATGTATGTTAGCAAATGTAAAATTGAATTATAAGTATTGGGCAGAAGAAGTTATGACATCTGTTTATCTATAGAACAGTATACCTAATGAATCATGTTCTGTTACACCATATGAGATGTGGGCAAGAAAGAAACCAAGTGCAGATCATCTACAATTTTTAGAACCAGAGCTTTCTATTTCATTATAAAGAGTTAACAGCAGACATTAGAAGGGGATTTTCACAGAATATAGTAGTAATATACAAATTTTTATATATTTTATGGCTGAATATCTAATAATTGTCAATTTCGATTTCCTTGGACTTAAAAATGAGATAATAATAAATAAGATAGATATTTTAGCGGTATTTAATTAGAATACAATCTGTTCTACATACTTTTTAACAAAAAATTATTTTTCAATAATATTAAATGCAGGTTTGACTTCCATAAAATTAAAAATTTGTCATTTCTGTCACTGTCCCCAAAGTTTGAGTAATAGTTGAGTAATAATAATGCTAATATAATTATCTCCTACTTATATCAGTAATTAACATAAATATAATTAAAAATAAATTAATGAAGCTTAATAAATTACAATTTTAACTTGTATATATAAGCTTTTATTTAAAAAAATTTTAACGATATTATTTTGCAAAATTTCTGATAGACATTTGTTCCTAATCTGCCAGATGATGACAGCAATGATTTGAAGTCAGCTTAAGATCACTAGAGATTTGTTCCACATCTGTTTGAAGTTTTGAAACTTTGGTATTAACAGGAAAGTGAAAAACACAATTTTATTACTCATTTTTGATGAATATATTTATTGCCAGTCATTGTCGACATATTTGGTTATTATTAATATGAATGAAAATTTAAAAATACTGAGTCTTTTGTTAATGCATAAAAATGAGTTATATATATGCATAGTGCATACTTTTTCAATGCTAGTTTCAATTTCAATGCATAACAAAAACAAATCCATATGTCATTTTTGACATGGAATGTAATACATTCCATGATGTTAAACAGCTCTGTCATCCATTAGACATTTTAACAAGAAAGATCAATCATGCTTAAAGCATTGATTATGAAACACTTTCCACCTTCAATGCAATTTTATTTAAACAAGTTTAAAATGCAATACATTCTCGGTAATATTTTGAAACTTATCACAATACTGCATTAATTTATTATATTTGAAAACTTAAACCTTCATCGAAAAAAATGAACTTCATTCAAATGACGGCATTGAAATATAAATTGCCTGGTTTAAACATCTCTAAAATGTTATACATTCCTCGTTAATAGTTTTAGAATTATCATAATACTACGATAATTTATTATATTTGAAAACTTCATCGAAAACAACTGAAATTAATTCAAATGACGTCATAGAAAAAATAACATGCCTGGATCTCTCTATAAAAACAGGATTTCATTCATAACTTTCTCCCATTCATTTCATTCATCACAATACTATAATAATTTATTTTATTTAAACATTTTGTTTAATACCATGGAGCTACAAAAAATTAAATTCTATGCTTGAAACTTCATCGAAAAAAATTGTCCTTCTCTTTATGAAATCAATTAATATTTCATTCATATCAGCCATGCAGACTCCATGGACTAAATTACTTTGTGTTAAAAAAATACAGGAATTCTAATACAACTCATTCTATATATTTTGCTGTTTACATTTTACATAGGTGAAAAATAGGCTTAGTTGTAGAAATAATCAAATTTAGATGAGCATTTAAACTCAAATATATTGTCATTGCGTTGTTTCAGTATGTAGATGCACAGAATTTAAGCAAAAATAAAGTAGTTTTAGGACGGATACAACACTCAATATGAATTAAAAAGAACTTAAAAAAATCACAATTTTGAAACAAGATGGATGCCATATATCATTTTGAAGTGGGTCATGTGATCGTTTCATATCATGGTCACGTGATCCTTTCATATAAGAGGCGTAATTATTATTTTAATTTTTATTTAAAAAACTACTGAATATATTTCGCTAAATTTTTTTTTATACATTTTATGGAACAATTTGAATATTACCTAAAATTTTCGAAGCAATTTGTGAATTTTAAATCCGCTTAAAAAATGTTTGAAAAATTAGGTCCCATAGGGCTCAATGTATTTCATTTTTTCGACCCGGGTTTAATCCAAAACTAATTGGGTAATATTATTCATTTATATTCCCATAGGTTCTACAGACCGTCTGAACAACATACTAAAACTTCATTTTGATTAAGTCATTTTTACGGCAGTTATCGTGCTAACGAACGGACAGACAGACAGATAGACAAACAGAATGAACAAAGTCATAAACACTTTTCAACTTTGTTGTAAAGTGTTAAAAAGCATTTCCAAGAATTTATTCCAAATAAAAGTTTTTAGAAACTGTTAAAACTTTTTTTTTTAATCCTGAAAATTGACAATCAGCCGTATACTAAACTTTCAATACCTGAATATTTTTACCCTGCATGTGGTAAGGTGAAAGTGAAAAAAATACATGCACAGAAAAGAGATACCAAATGCATTACGCATTTTGAGAAATTCTGAGGGTGGGTTCCAATTGGACCTTTAATTGCCCTTGAAATTTTATATTCTTTCGTGGTACAAATAAAGGATCCTTATGACCCAACAGTGAGCCATGGAACAAACTTAGTGAGACTGTCCTAAATAAGGGATAACACTAAATTTTTCATGTGGCCCAAACAGCATATGTCAGGAACTTGTGGCTCTCAGTATTCTCCTACTTTGCATGTCTAGGTGTAATCATAGTCTGATAGACTTTAAAGTTTGTTCAGGCTACAATAATTGTTTAACATATTTTTGTCTTTATATCAATATTGAATTGATTTTTAATACTACATATTACAATCTTTGGTAAATTAAGTACTAAAATATAACTTAAAAAAATTAATAAGCAAATTTCTACCCACAGTAGTGTTAATGATTAAAAAAATTTCCAGATTAAAGCTAAATATGCGAAAACATTTAACCCTTTACGGACGGCGGCATTCCGGAACAGCTGTGGCCCAAAGGACAGCGTGTTTCGCTTCCGAACTATTCCCAGAGGATAGCACATTTTTTGCACTAAGCCTCACTAGCAGACACTCCCAAGAAAAATTCACTAAAAATCACCTATTCAACACAGTATTCTATTTTTTTCAGAAATAAAGGAATACTTATTTTGCATTGGATGTATATGTTCCCTACAAATTATTATTATTTTTTAAATATTAAAAATTTAACTGATTAAAATTGAATAATTAACTTGATTAAAATAGTTATTTGTTGCGTATGAAAAATATCCGAATGATTGTACATAAAACATTATAGTTAATAGAGATTATGTATAATATTTAAGAAGTAAATAGCATTGTTATTTTCACTAATTAATATGACTTTTACACGTGATATATTTCAAAAGATGGATTCATGCACAGACCAACATTGCAACCTTTGCATTCATAAAAACTTTCCGTGCGCTCATCAGAATTATCAAAATTCCACGAAACTTCACTATCTGTATTACTTTTATAACTATCCAGTTCGATCACCATGCGAGTATATTCTTCCATACATAGAAAACGTCTTGATCCAACCAGTCTTTTATTCAAAATAACCTAATAAATTCACTACCTCACATTCCTCTAAAACCAAAACTTGAAAGGAAATACTCTTTTACATTCCAATAATTCACTAATGTAATCATTAAACTAAAATCAAAATGAAAACCAATACTCAATTATTATATAACAGAGTCTGCGAGAAATGAATTGTTTGTTTACAATACAAAACCACATTTTACCACTGTCAATGAAGTGATGATTTACTGGGACTCCCTAAAACAAGGTCAAGTATTAGCAAAATATGTTGTAAATGTTAGAATAGACATTTGGTGCCATATAGTAGTATTCTTTTACATTCAAATAAAAATGTTCCATATGAAAACGTGCATTGTTGTTAATCGTCCTTTAGCGTAAATATCTCCTCGACACAAATGTGTGAGTATCGTCTTTAACCCTTTCGGGACGGCGGCATTCCGAAACTGCCGTGGCCCAAAGGACGGAGCGCTTCGTTTCCGAACTTTTCCCAAAAGACGGCTAATTTTTTGCGCTATAAGCCTAACTCTCAAAAAAAATTCACTAAAAATCACCCGTTCAACACAGCATTCTACTTTTTTCAGGAAGAAAGGAAATACTTATTTTCTATTTGATGTATATTTTTCATACAAATTTTCTTTTATCAAAATATTAAAAATTTTAGTGTATATATGTTTTAGGTCCAGATGGATAATTCTTTGGCATGTCCTTCCGATTTTTTAAAACTGTACCACATATATGCGTATTCTTAGACAACAAATACTTTGCAAGTACAGGAGAGGTAAAAAATTTATCCAAATACAAAGCATATCATTTTCCTAAAAGTTCACTTAGAAGTGTTTTCACAACGCGTTCTCCATACCCACCATCAGAGCTTGATAATTCCGTGTCCTTTCCAGTATACACAAAGAAATTCCATATACAGCCTGATTTCGATTCTGACAATTTATATATTTTTATTCCACCCTTTTGAGGGGATATATTGACAAAATCCCAGCCTTCCTTACCATGAGAACAAAGATTCATCAATGAACATATTTCTTCTAGGAGTGTATATAGATTTAAATTTTGAAACTAATGCATCTAACACGGGTTTCAATTTACTTAGTTTTGGGGCATTACTATCAAGAGTAAAATGAAGATAACGTAATATTCCTATAAATCGATCGCAACTCATAACTGAATTGAAAAAAGGAGTACTGATATTTGGGTTCTTAGAAAAATACATTTTGAGATTTGGTTTTCTGACAATGCTCATCAAAATTACTAGTGCGAGAAACACACGAAATTCGTTTCCTGTCACAGGTGTAAATATATTTGAAACAGGTGGAGTCTTCGATGTGGAAGGAGAGAGGAGATTTTTCTCCCATTTTTTTTTTTGCAAACTCATTAGTTGCTTTTACGATAAATTCTACTAGTTCATCATCAAAAAATATACTAAAAAAATCAAGTTCTTAATCTAAATTAGGCGGCATGATATTGTGATTTATTCAAGGTATGTTCAAAAACTCCAAAGAATTCAGATCTTTCAAATCACATGTCCAAACATGATTCGAAAAAACAGCAACTGAAGCTGGAGGCGTTGTAATAATAGTACGCTCAGAATCTGAAGAATCAATTGCATTTTCAGATTCATCATCAGAAATAACACTGTTCCATGAATCTTTACAATCTACTTTGCTTTCATTACTGTCTGGTTCGTTTACCATACGCGTATATTCTTCCACAGAAAGGAAACATCTCAAACCAGCCATACTTTTATCCGAAATAGCCTAATCATTTCACTGTCGCACATTCCTTTAACCCCCCCCCCCCCCAAAAAAAAATACTCTCTTATATTCCTGTAATTCACCAACGAAATCATTAAAAGCTAAAATCAAAAGTAGACCCGGAACTCAATTATAAAATTGTTGATACTGCGAGAAGAGCTTTGTCTGTTTACTTTACAGAACCATATGTTTCAACACTCCAAATGGAGAAATAATTTATTGGATTCTGCTTGTGCCAAGGTCAAGCATCTGCAAAATACATTTAAGTTGCTTCCACGGGCATTTAATGCCATCTAGTAGACAAATAAATTCAAAGGAAAACGTTTCACGTAGAAACACCGATACTTGCCACTCGGCGTTTAGGGTAAAGTTCTCTCCCGCACGAGTGCGTGCCGTACGTCCTTGAATGCAAGCTCGCAGGCGGCACGCCGGCGTGCCAACCGTCGCGAAAGGGTTAAAAGTAGTTTCACAGTCAAAGCACAGACGCATCTGTCGTGTGCAAAGAGTTAATAGTTTTTAAAAGCTCAAACCAGACTTTTTGAAGTTATAAATTATTGTAATTTTAAAACTGAATTTTCTCATGCTTTTGATGAAAAAATGTGATTTTCCATGAGTTACCTTGAGATTTTCCTTATGAACTTATAAACCAAAGAACTGCAAGTTTTCTTTGTATACAAAACATGAATGTTTTGTACTTATAATATAACATCATATTTCATAACTCATATTTTAAATAGTTGCATCAAACATTCCCCCTCCCTCCCTTTAATTATGTTACATATATGGTAATATTTTTAAACAGTAACTAATATAAAATGAAAAAGGTAAGATACTGCAAATACAAAATTTGTGAAATTATTAAATTAATGCAAAATCGAAGGATACCCAAAAATTAAATAGAGAATAATAAAAATTAAATAAATAGATGTTTAAAAATTAAATAGAACAATTGAATGATGTATACAATGATGGCCTTAAAAGACAAAAATATATATACCTTTGTACCAGCAGAAACACAATCTTTAGCAGTTGGTAAATTAAGATTCAAACTGAGTTCAGTTGTCTTGCCTTCATTTGTTCCTCTCAACTCAATGTCAATACATTTCTGTTTTTTGCTTTTATTTGTAGTATTTGATTTTCTCTTTTTAATGAGTTTCTTGGTACATAAACTATTTTTTATTTCCTCTTCAGTTGATATTCTATTTGAAGTAGATATCTTTTCTTTTCTTTTTTCACTAATTTTAGGTTTTTGTGCAAATAGATCTTCTGCAAGGGACAGAACAGACTTTTTACTATTTAAATTTACAGGGGAGTCAATTCGATTTGGTAAAGAAGGTTTTTTAACTTTTTTTGCTGTAGAAGCCTGTGAATTATTTTGCTCAATATCAGAATTACTTTGTACTAACTTTGCTTTATTTGAAAATGGAGCAGTTGAAATATCATTAGACTCAGTAATAGAATGAACAATTTTATCTACTTCATCCAAAATCATATCAGTTTCATTTTCTTCATTTGCTTCAGTAGACCCTAAAGAATTAGATCGCAATTTTAATCTTGTAAGATTCTCTTTTCGCTTTGATTTAGAAAGGTTAGTAATTAAATGACTGACAGCAGCTTTATCTTTCTGATTTGATGGATGTATTAAACGAGATATTTGTCCATGATTGGTTTCAAGCAGAGTATTGGTCCAATCTTTTATCTTTTGTTGTTCAACAGTGCCATCTGAATCAGCTGATTGCATCTGACTTGAATCTTTCATTTTCTTTTCAGAACTAGATCTATTCTCAGTCGATCTTGATCGTATCTTCTTTGCCACAGAGCTCCTTTTACTATTATTCAAGCAAGGAGATGAAGAAGCAACATCAATTGAGGAAGAAACAGGTGTAAATTGAAGAACTGAAAAAGTAGAATTTGGTCTTTGATGAGTTAATGGAGAAGAGGAACTGGCATGATCTTTGGGGTTCAAATTAGAACTGGCATTTAAAATACCTGAATTTAATTCAGGTACTTCAGAATTTTTATTTACATTATCAGAAGTTTGGCCTAATGGAGAGTTTGTATTTAAGGCATCCGTAGCACAAGGAGCTGGTAATGGAAATAAGTGTTTCTTTGAACTATTACCAGATTGATTATCACAAGATTTTTTCTCCAATAAGTAATTATTATTAGGACTAAAATTATACCTTGATTGTAAAAAATTATTTTGCATATCATGATTTTTATAATCAGAATAATTTGCAACAAAAGCATTAGGGTATCGTGCAGAGTTCCAATGAGTTGAATAATTTGAAACCGATGGATGTAAATAATGTGGTTGACTGTTATAATTAGGATTCCGATAGTTTGTATTTAAATAACTTGAATAACTTGAAAAATTCCTATGTTGATAATTTGAGTTTTTATTAAAATGGACTTTTCTAGTGCTTGTTAAATTCGCATCAGAAGTTTCAATATGTCTTTGATTGTGATCAGAATGATGATCGATATAACGGTGATCAGAATGACGATCAAAATAATGATCAAAATGGCGATCAGTATTATGGTAATCAGAACATATATCCTTCAATTTATTCATTTCAGATCCTTCAGAGTTCTGTTCTGTAGGTACCTTTGTATTTAGCTTTTCACTAACTGTTCTTTGGCATGTCTTGTTGCTTTTTACATTTTTGCATCTTGTCACTGATTCCTGTTTTCTTCCAATGTTAGCCTCACTAGAAAGAAAAAGCACAAAAATAACAAGAAATATGAAAGTAAGAAAATTTTAAGATAAACATTTAAAAAAAATTATTAATTGCATAAAACTTATCCTGAACAAACAAATTAAGTTATATCCATTTAAGTACCCATTAAGTAAATTATACACATTGTAGTACTTTAATCTTTTATATAATCTTTGCCATTCTTTATAGGATATGATTCACTCTTATCTGGATTTGTCAAAAAATTATTTTTTTTACCACCATGACATGAATGATATTGGAAAACACAGGTAAAATGCAAAGGGAAAACTTTGAACAAATCTGAAGGTGTTTTAGTAACCAGTAATGCATAAAATATTTTATACATTTGCATATTTTAAAGTTTACACAAAAAATTCCCCCAATTAAAGAAATTAACGAAAGGAAAAAGAACCCTTCAATGTTTTATCAAATTCTAAAACATGAAAGTTTTATGTTTACAAAAACACCCCAGAAAGCTCTGGATACTTCAGTATTAAATTCAATCTGTGAGGCAGGCAGTTTTATTCTTTTTGCTCATAAATGAAACCTGTTTCTAAGCAATTATGAATGTGTAACAAACTAAGAATGTAGCAGCACCTAAAACTCTTGTAGTGAAGAAGCTTACCACAGTACTCTGTTGGTGTTGCTAAAAAGTGCTGATGGAATAAACTTGTAAGTGTTTTGCATGTAGCAACAACTGTAGATTTCTGGGTCTACTGCCATCAGTATTTCATTTAAAATATTATTCAGGAATTTCTTTAAAATTTAATGATGTTACTGACATGAAAAACTGATTTTATCATCCTGTAACTAATGATGTGCCATAATGATAAAAATTAATGAGTTCAACACCTGACTTTCCCAATAAACTAATATATTTCTATGATCTTGTAATGGAGAACAATATAAAACATTAAAGTTTTCTCATGATATGATATCTCTAAAAATCAATAGGCTAATCAGTAGTTACTGATTAAAATAAGTATGATTTCATTCTTTCAGCAGATATTGTGTTGTGCTTCCTGTGGGGAAAGTAAAATATCTAATATCTGAAAAATGGCTCAATATTCCTACAAATCGGTGTCAATTCATTTAATTAAAATACTTCTTTAAAACATTCACACATTTGAAAATAGTGAGAATGTTCAATTTTTTCTTATAATTTATTTTATTTTTAGATAAAAAATTATAATTTCGAGAATGAGCATCCTAGCCTTAGTGAATTGAATGGCATCCTATAAAAGATGTTATTTGCTTTTAAAAAGATAGTAAACTTTATTAAATATAGACAGTAAAAATAAAAAAAAAAGTCATAACGCTGCACAATAAAAGAACTCAAACATGTCTAGTTTAAATCCTCAGAACTTATTTCACAAACTGATGTGAAATAACAAGGTTAATTAAAGGAAAAAATGCAAAAAGCAGATAGTAGTTTGATTCTGTGGATTTTACTCTAGGCACCAGAAAACTTGCTATGTGCTAAAATTTTTGAAAAATTGTGACACATGCAAATCATCATTAATGTTAGAAATAATTTGCTCATGATAGATTTTCTAAAGGGAATCTTGCAGAAATACAGATTCACAGTAGCCAGGTGGGTCTCCATTGGCAACCAAAATTGCAGTCAGGGTGACCCAAATTATTGCAATTTCTGATGACCAAACTTTTTCTGGAATCCTTTTAATTTCATGACACTGGTTTGATTGCCTCACAACTGGTCAATAATGATTTCATCACACTGAGGGGGCAGGGCCGGCAGTCCCATTCCTGTAAACTAATTTAAGCTGACATTTCCATTGGCATAGCAGGAGAGAGAATGCACAGTCTCCGTTCTAATAACCTTCCTCTTTGTAGTTGCATTGTTCAGATGGCCTAGCCATGAACAAGTTATTAAATTAGTGAAATATTATTTTATAAGTGTATTGTAAGACCGAATTTCTTATAATTGCCAATTTTTAGGCTCTAAAAAATTCTTTTTTCAACTTTATAGAGTTTCTAAAAAAACATTCTTCGTAATGTTTTTTTAGAGCTGTTTAGCATGATTTAATGGAATTTTAATGCATATTTTGAATGTAACCTTGATAAAAAAAAACATCATTTCAGTGACACAGGATTATCTGTGTCTAAAATGTGCAAAATATCAAAAAACTAGATTTTCTTTTGCACATCAACTCAAATAAACAATGCAAGCATATAATTTCTAATGCATAATGTGTAAATATTGGGTAATTATTTTGCAAAAATTTAATTTTTTTAATGAAATTTCTCTTTAGGTGTAAAGTTTTAGAGATAACTTTATCATAACTTTTCTGTAAAAGGGGATTTCACTGGCCTCAATTTTACAAATAGATAACCTCATTCAAGGTTGATCTTTTCAGAGTTTCCTAAAATTTTAATTTATTTTTTTTTATGAGGTAAATATATTCATGTCACTTGAATGGCACAGCGTCACTAAAATGAGTGTGTATATAAAAAGGCTAATTAATCCAGAATTATTGTAATAATGCAAGATGCATTGAATCATTGAAAAATAACTTTTATTTTGTTATACCACAAATTAACTAAAATATTTTACAAGAAATGGTAAAAATTCTTTAACACAACATTACAGCATAAACACTAGAATATACGAAAATTAAACATTGCCACTATCGTTCCTGCAGAACTCCATTTAGAGATATATACATTGCACAGACACACACACACACACAGAGATATCACATTAAAATAGATTTTCATTTTCTAGAGGTTCCAAATCCAAATCGTGTAGATCCGTCGAAAACTGAAGTTGCTATTTTTGACACGATTTCAATACTTTCCCTATATGTTAGCATGTATTGTAGGAAAAGTAAAATTGTCTCCTAAACGTACATTACCTGAATGTATGTTAGTA
This sequence comes from Amaurobius ferox, assembly GCA_951213105.1. NCBI lineage: Eukaryota > Metazoa > Arthropoda > Arachnida > Araneae > Amaurobiidae > Amaurobius > Amaurobius ferox. The sequence goes on from OX578143.1 coordinate 19,113,276, forward strand.
CACTATATACTGTCGATAAATTGTCAAAAGTTTGAGAAAACGATGTGTTCGCAATATATTTAAATATTTGGGGAACGAACTATTGTAAAAATTGTTTTATATTACTTCTATCTGCAGCCGACTGACTCTGCTCCTACCAAAACATAGATTGAAAATGCTAGGAATCAGTACCCGAATTATAAACATCCATTTCTACATATCTAATGATAATTCAAATACATTTGACTTTTAGAGTAAACACTTGCTTATCCATATACAGTAAAAGCACGTTATGATGAAATCAAAGGTGCCTCGAAATTCCTTCTTTAGATGGTATTTTCAACGAAAGTATGTTATATAGATTCTCAGAAAATTTCGCTATCAGAATTATTATAATGTTATGTAACTAATTATTTCTTATGTAATTTTTCATTAGTAAACAGAAACAAATTTTAGAGCACTAGCATGAAACGTTCTTGAGATATTGTATTTCATTAAATTAAATGTACACATAATTGTAAATGTTATGTTTCTTTATATTATATATTTTTTATTATATATTCCCAGTACTAAAATTTTGTGCCCTGATATCAAAAAATGCCGCTCTTCTTTTAAAAATGACACTTCTTCATATATTCTCAAATTTTCTAAACATCAAGAAATATGTGATGTTTTTTCTCATTCATAATTTATTAAAGCCACACAAAAGTTACGGCAGTATTTTCAGCAAAGTAATTTTTTAAAATTTATAATTGGGGCCTTTTAAAAATATGTGCCCTTTTCAGTACGTAATATGCCCTTTTTTGGAAGGTAGCACCCTGCCTTTTTGAAATCCTCAAATGAAACCTGTACAATATACATGACAGAAATGATGGGTAATAAATATTCGCATAAAAAATGAATAATCAAATTGTGTTTTTCACTTGCCTATTAATCGCAATATTCTAAAATTTCAAACAGATATGGAATAAAATTCTAACTAATGTCTTTCATGTAATTTAAAATTGTAGCTGTTGCGATTTAATAGATTAAAATGATGATTTTTCAGATATCATCACACAATCGACGATTCTCAGGAACAAGCATGTAAACGCAACTTTACCAAAACATATAGTTAGAATTTTTAAGAAAAAGGAGTTTTTTGCAATTTGGAATTGAAATTTCTTAAACTTCATGCATTTATTTTCATTATTTATGCTTTTTACTGTTGTAATTAAGACATGAAAACTCAACTCTTTAGACAGTGACAGTGACAGAAATGACAAATTTGCAGTTTTATGAAGTTAAAACTATAGAATATTATTAAAAAATTGTTTTTTTTTTTTAAACTCTGTAGAACAGATATAATTCTAAACAAATAGTGCAAAGGATATCTATCTTATTTGTAATTTTTTTTTAAACTCAAGAGACACAAAATTGACAATCATCAGAAATTCAGCCGTAGACAAGTTATTTAAACCTATTTTGGTCAGTTCCATACATAGAAAGATTGATGTTACCAACAATATTAGAAATATATCATCTGTTATACTATAATGCTTTCATCTGTTTTGAGAAGGGAACTGTAACAGTACTAGATACAGGGATAGTACTGGCCGCAGATCAAAATACAGGACACCAATTTTACAAAATTTCAGACCATAAGATAATATATTATTGTATACCACATGCAATAAAATATTTGAATGGCATACTAGCAATACATTTCATTAAGTTCAAAAAGCATAAATAAAATTACTAAAACAGGACAATTACTTAATAAAATATAGAAGTTATTGTAAAAATGTTTAATAAACAATTTAAAATTCTAAAATAATGAGTTACTATAACTCATTATTTAATATTGGGATTTTTACTTTAATTTTAGATATACATGATTTTTTGTCTTCCAGAAAATATTTCAGTAACATGTTTCATATTTATCATTGGTTTTTATCAACAGCAACTGTGCACTTTTGCAGAAAGTGCTAAAATTCATGATGATAATTATGATATTTACTAACATTCACGATTTTATATATAAACTCTAATTTCAAGATTTTATTTAAAAGTGCTAAAATTCACTATTTTTATAAAAAATGATAAAGTGCAATTTGATTTAAAAGTGCTAAAATTTAAAATTTTCTATAAAGTACTCAAATTACTCAAATACATGATTCTATTTAAAAGCACAAAATCACAATTTTACTTAAAAGCAGATTTTTATGAAAAAGTGCTAAAGTTTGCAATTTTATGTAAAAGCACTTAAATTTGCAATTTTACTTGGCAAATTGCTAATGTTTAATAATGCAAAAATTTAAAATTTTTATGAAAAAGTGTAAAAATTAGCTATTTAATTTAAGTGCCTAAATTTGTGTTTTTCTTTTAAAAGTACTAAAATTCACAATTTTAAAGCTAAAAATTGCGATTTTATTTTTAAATGCCACAATTTGAGATTTCATACAAAAGTGCTAAAATTCATGATTTTATTATTCATGATGCAATTCATAGTTCTATTTCAAAGCACTAAAATACATGATTTTATTTTGAAATGCTACTATTCAATTTTATAAACATCTGATTTTACTCAAAAAGTCACAATTTTATTTTAAAGTGTCAAAATACTAAATTTTATTTAAAAGAACTAAAGTAAGCAAGATTATTTAAAAGTGCCAGAAATCTCAATTTTATTTAAAAGTATGAAAAGAGCATGACATCCAATAAAACTGTAAGGCTGTTGGACTGCTTGATGCATGTAAAAGAATTCAGGAATTTAAGGACACATACTAACCCTGCAGGTGAGATTTTATATTTTAATGTATTTCTGAAAATAGTTTTATTACACAAGTATGTACTATGAATTTAATTTATGAAAATTTCTTAGAGATAACTCTAAAATGTATTACCCTCACATGTACAGTTCACAAATGTCATCTGATAAAATTTGTTCAATACAATTTGTATCTCAAATAACATTAGAAGGGAAATTTTGTTAATTATTAATAGTAAGCATAAACTTCTTTTTCAGAAGAATATCGTATACATATTTGACAACAATATTATAAAAAAACTCAAGGCTGACGCGTTGACCAAAAAAAATCTGAAAAAGCTAAAATAATTTCAGAAATTTTAGCTGAAATGCTAAAGTATTTTATTTGCCAGTTTAAACCCTGTTTGGGAATGCCTCCTATTGGCAGGTTCTATTGGTATAGATTATTACATCCTCATTGTAGCATGAGTTAAATTTCGAAGGAATTTGAAGCTGGCTATGTGAAAGGACTGGAATTTGCCGATTCTACTAAAAGTTTCAAAGATTGTGGCATGTAGCAAGTTTTCTTGCTGCCATTGTGGGTTTTGGATACTCATTGCTGATGAGTGCACAATAAGCACAAAACCAGTTCAAGGAAGCTGGTATCTGAAATGGGAGTGTGATTTCTTTGTAATATAATTAATCTGATAAAAAGTTACTATCAATTATTAAAGAATTGTGGAAAGACTTTTGAAAAGATCTCATTTCTCAACTGCAAAAACGAACAGTATATTATATAATTTGTAAAGGTATATTTACAACTTTGGTAATATTTTTTTACAGGTAAATGATGTATAACCAACATGCAACTTTTGGTTTGAATAACCCTCCACCATAGATAATCATTTGCATTAGAAGATATGTTACTTAGAAAAACCAGGGAATCATGATACTACCTCACTTTCTTTAGATGTTTCCGACCATTCTTATGTTCCGCAAAATTTCTTTCAGCAGTGCACTGGACCTTACATACATAACAATAATTTCTGAAATAATGAGAAATTAAAGGCCAAATCTACATTAACAACAACAAAAAAAAAAAATACATATTCATAGAAAATGGAAGAAATTCTACCAAATCTATCACAAACAAAAATTTAGATCACAAAATGAATAAAATATGTATGAATTATGCATTAATATATCATATATTCGTAACAGAAAATAAAAAAATTCAGGAAATAGGCAAAAAATCACCAAAAAAAGTGAGTAAGCAAACAATGTTTATCCCAGTTTGTTCCTTCATTTTTGTGCTACTTATTTTCATAATTGTTAATAAACTGTCATTTTTAGATAATTTGAATGACTCATGCAACTTTCAAAACCAGTTTGTTACTTTTTTTTAATTTAGTAGGACACTTGTGTTCATAGATTTACTCACTGAACAAGTGCTTTGAATTATTTTGTTGCATGCTCACATTCCTCTTTGGCATTTTACCATTTCTCTTCACCCTACTAATTCCTTTAAAATTCTTAAATGGTGCTACAGTTTATGGCGCTGCTGCCTGGGGAGATCGAGGATCACCATTAAGAAAAATTAAACGCATCACTTCACTGATCCAGGTTTGGCTTTGTTGCTAACAAAAATAGCCCCCTCAACAAAATTTTATTACGGATTTTCATTGATCCTAGGAATGGTGGAATTCAGTGCCAAAAGAGTGGAAATTTAGGTTTCCACAGAATTGTACCACATCTGATTATAAACTTTCTTAGTGTTTGTGTGTTAGATTTGTTTTTAAATGATATCATACATAAATATTCCTACAAAACCCTTTATGAGAAATGCCATTTCGCTAAAGATGGCTGGCAGAAAAGCGTTTATTAAAATGCCATTAACCGAAAGGCCAGGTTCAATAAGTGAAGGAGAAAGGCAGAATTTTGAGGGTTCCATTCTAACTCACTTGTGCCTTGGACCTTGAAAAAAAACTATTCAATTCTGATTACTGCATGTTTAATAAGACTATTTTAAGTCGAGTACCTAACCTATTTTTAGTTAAAAATATAACATCAATATTAATACATAAAAAAATAACAAAATGAATGATGTCCAGGGATGTATCTACAGTGGTCGGTGGTGGTCGGGGTTTCTCTCTCTCTCTCCACCACACTCAGAATTTCCGACCACCACTCATCCAAAAAAATATACATTTTATAAATTACATTTAAAAAACGTTATATTCAATTTTATCAAATGTTTTTCTTTAATATAAAAATATACAATACTAATACTGTTTGTGTTTGCGAATTAACGTGAAGCTCGTTTCGAAATTTTATATTCTCAATTATAATTGTTCTGGAAAATCAACCACCACTCACATTTCTCTAGATACATCCCTAGATGTCAATAATTTTGCTCAGTTTTCTTAAATTATCTCTGATTAATCATATAAAATATCAATACTTACTTTTTTTCCTTCGTTTTAGCTTCATTCAAACTGTTATTTTGATTAATATTCTATTAAAAAAAAGACATTTTTTAAGATTATTTTATTTAAATTCAAAATATTTTAAAAACATGAATTATAATTAATGCAAAATCCTTTATCGGCATCAACTGCTACAATCACTAAAAATTTTCACAGAAAATTCAGGTTTAGAGCAACTGAAACCATGCCCCTGTAAGGATTTTCAGTTGCATGGAGAAAGTGATCTTGTTACGTGTGACATGCACAGATATAATTATAGCATATTCAGTGTCTGGGTGCCACAGGCGACCATTCCTAATAAACTGGGGAGATCACTGACCCCGTCCCTGTGTAGAACGACCTTTAGGTCGAACCCCTGCCACTACACGGACCACTGGTACATTCGTTCCACAGATTTCGACCTTTAGGTTGAACCCCTGCCCCTACACAGACCACTGGTACATTCATTCGACAGATTTTGACCGTTATGTCGAACCCCTGCCCTTGTACAGATCCTCGCTTTCATGGAGTAAGTGATCTTGCTACATGCAACATGCACAGATAAAATTGTAGCACACAGAATATATTTTGTGTCTGGGTGCCGCAGGCGACCGTTCCTAATAAACTGGAGATCACTGGGGGCCCCTTCCCGGTGCAGAACAACCTTTAGGTCAAACTCCTGCCCCTACAAGGATAACTGGTACATTCATTTCATAGATTTCGACCTTTAGATCGCACCCCTGCCCCTACACGGACTGCTGGTACATTCGTTCCACAGATTTTGACCTTTAGGTCAAACCCCTAGCCATGTACAGATAGATCCTCAGTTGCTTGCATAAAATAAAATTAAGAAAAATCTTATTTTGTAATGTTTTTATAAGTACTATTCACTGTTGTTCAAATTAAATTACACTATCATTTACATTAAAAACTCTTGTTCAGAAAACAGTAGTAAACGTCATTTGGTGGGAGGAGCCTATTTCTAAACATGAAATATGTTTAGAAATTTCCAATATCCCAAAATTAATGAAACAACAAATGTTAAGTCAAATATTTAAACGAAATGATAAAATGTAATTTTATCATTTCATTTCATTCATATATTCTAGATTATTAATGTGTATATTTTTTCTTTGAAATTTCTTTTGTCCCATTTTTTGTATATTAAATAATATGTTTTAATTGATTAACTTAACTTTTGTCATTATTTTTACTAAAAATAGTGCTTTATAGTGTATTCACTTAATATTAGGTTTATTCAAACTCTATAATCAAGAAAAATCGAAAATCCGGAATCGGCAAAGTCCGGATTTTCGAGGTTGTACTGTAATACTAAATTAATTAACAATTTCAGTGTTAATAATTTACACTGAAGCATAAAAAATATACAGAATCAATTCAATTCATTAAATTTTACTAGTTAATTCTAAGATCCAAATTGAAATGATAAAATGCATTTGGTCTGTCATCTTGGATAATGTTAAAGTATTATTTTTTTCAATAGTTGTTTATTCCATATTCTTTTAACTGTTAAACGCAAAACTATGCATACATTTTCATAGCATCATTAAGTAATATCATTCAATTAAGTAATAGTTTCTCCAGAACACTGCATTATACAAATGCAGTGGCCTAGCTTGCAAGCAAGTTCCAATAGTAATCGAAAACTCCAGGGTTAGCAGGTTCAAAACTTCTTGTTTTAGCCACACAATGGTAGTTCAAACTTTCTACAAAGCTTTATGCAATCCTTTTTTTTAGAGTGTCTCCCTGTTGTTGTTTTATGTGTGTGTACTTCCTCGTAATCATGACTATGCTTAATTTATATTCTTCGCTTAATTGGACAGCAATGTTTACTTTCCCAAGTGTAGCCAAATCAATGACATTTCTTATGGGTAATTCCACGAAACAGGAGACACTATATAATTTTTTTTTTTTTTCATTGCAGAAATAGTTTTTTTCTCTATAAGGTAAAAATAAGTGAATTTTTATAAAATTATGTTTTAAAAGTTGGCAACACCTTTTTGTAAGTTTTATAGGCAAGGTTTGCCAACATTACTCTTATCATCACATGTGTTGTATTTAGAGAGGTGCTGAAAGTTCATCATGTTTTGTAAACAAATTTAACAGGTATGTATAAAATCTTATTTTTTTATTGAAATTTAGTTTATATATGAAGAGGTTAGGCCAGTAAAGAAACTTTAAAGTGTTAATATTGTATTGAAAATAATTTTGATAAATCAGGTCTCATATTACTGTAATATCAGTCACAAAAATTTATAAAAGTTTTTATTACTTAATTTAAATTAGTCCTGTAAGAATATAAAAAGCAGTATTCTCTTCATTCATAATGATATCTTAAATATCCATTACTTAAATATTCAATAATAGTTAAATTTATGAGTTAAAAACCTCTTCAAAATATGGAACATCAGTCACATTGTAACATCAGTCACATTGTAATATCAGCCACTTTTTTCTTTCAATTAGGTACTTAAACATTGCACAAATGGCATTGACTGCTGCAGAAAGACAAAAAAGGAGGAGAGATAAATTAAAGAAGGAAGGAAAATATGAAGATTACAAAAAGAAAAATAAAGCAGAAGCTAAAAAGTGTAGAGATGAAAAAAGAAATGACCTAGCTAAGTTACCTAAGTCAGTTCAAAATAAAGTTAAAAGAGAAATTAGAGAAAATGTTAGAAAAATGTAGAGCATTAAAGTGCAAAGCTTCAAGTAGCAGTGTCATAACCATTTTCAAAAATAATAAAAGTTTAGGAAAAGCTGTATATCGTGCAAAGCGCTCCTTGCCTACATCTCCACAGAAGCAGAAAGCTGTTATCCAAAAATTATTTGACAATGAAATTGGTCAAACAGATGCTCCTGTTTCTCTGTGTATTACAGATGAATCAAAGCGCATACCAATGGAGACAGTGAACTTGGTTAAGCAATTTTATACCGGAGATAATATTTATATTAGCAGACAAGCTCCAGGCCGAAAAGATTTTATAACCCTTAGGAATGATGATGGATCTAAAGATAAGATACAAGCAAGGCATCTACAACACTCAATTAAAGAAGCCATGATTACACTCAATTAAAGAAGCCATGAGAAGCCACTCAATTAAAGAAGCCACCCATCTGGCATTGTTTGTTAAACAATATCCAGAATTAAAAATTGGCAAAAGCAAATTTGCAGAATTGCGACCCAAGTATGTCCTCTTGAGTAGCAAATTAGCTCATAATGTTTGCCTCTGCAAATATCATGAGAACTTCATAATGGCCTTAGAATCGTTACATAATCAAATTCCTCACATTCCTAAATATTCTGAGAACTTTACCTTGATGCTGGTATGTAATACTGATTCCGAAGATTGTTGGTATGTAATACTGATTCCGAAGATTGTTGGTATAACAAATGTGTTGGATGTAAAGAGGGGAAATTTTTCATGGACTTGTATGGAAAACACGTTGAAGATTTTGGAGACACAATCACTTGGTTTGTATGGAAAAAATGTGAGGATCGCTTATGTAAATCTGTAGAAGAAGGACTGATAGACCTTATGAAATATATATGTAAAATCATACCTGAATTTCTTGAGCATTGCTATGTAAAACGTTTTCAAGCAAGGGTTTATAAGCAACAAGATAAATTGGTCACCAGTACAATGTATCCTTCAAAGATGGCCATGATGCAGATAGATTTTGCTGAAAATTATGAATGCATTTCTCAGGATGAAATACAAAGTGCACACTGGCACAAGCCCAAGTAAGCCTTTTTACGGCAGCACTGTACCATTGGGGTAGAATGCATCCGCATGTGATAGCCTCAGATGAACTGTCTCATTCTAAAGAGATTGTGATCCCCCTAATAACAAGAATGCTGGAAGAGATTCCTCAAGAAATTGAAGTCTTACACATTTGGTCAGATGGGCCATCTTCCCAATTCAAAAACAAGTTCATTGCAGCCACAATACCCATGTTGCAGAAAAAATATAAGTTGTTCATTACATGGAATTTTTTTGCTACTTTACACGGGAAAGGCCCGGTGGATGGCATTGGCGGCTCTGTAAAGAGGCAAGTGTGGGAAGCTATAAAAAAAAGAAAGCACTTCGTGTACAGCGCAAAAGATTTTGTAAATGCTGCAGCTTCAAGCAGTGTGAAGATCTTTCAGATGTCATCATCCGATTTACAGTTGTGTTATAAAGAGTTAGATTTGAATAATATATTTTCTAATTCAGAAGCTATAGTAGGTATCAAGCAACAGCACTTTTTCGAGGTAGTAGAGGGAATCACCAAAACATCATTTACAAGTTCAAAACCAACAGAACAAGTTACAGAATTGGTGGCCAAAATTGGAGAGTGGGTTCTTGTAGAATATGATGACCAGTTCTATCCAGGTGAAGTTAGAGCCATTGAAAACTCTGAATACTTAGTCAGTGTTATGATTCCAGCAGGGAAACATTGGAAATGGCCTGACAATGTGGATGAAATTTACTATTCACAAGAAAAATTATTAAGAAAACTTAGTGCACCAGATGTAGTAAATGCAAGAGGACACTTTTCATTTTCTGAATTACACTAAAAACATCACTTGTATAACTATATGCATTTACTATTGTTTATTTTTTATCATTTAAGTAGATTTGTGTAATTTTGTAAAAAGAAAATGCTAATTTAACTTTTAGGGAGAAATAAATTAGAATGTGAACCAATCAATGTCAGTGTAACATCAGTCACGGAAATTAAAATTTTCCTACACTTTAAATTTTAATGTTTTTTTAATTAAACAAAGTGTTTTCATAAAGTTTGAAATCTATACTTGACTGTAAAAAAATAATTTTAGTCTTCGTGTTATTAATTTGAAGAGAATTTCAAATAATATAAACGTCATTTCTCTGAATGTCTCTTCTGTGTAGCATCAGTCACATTTTTGGATTTACCCTAATTTCACACACAAAAAAAATTCTTATGTCTAAAAACAAGGATGGGTAGCATTATTGTACTCTATCATGGTCCAAGCGGAATACCCATCGTAAAGCAAACAGAAACAAAACAGTGTATTTCTTGTGTCACAAATGCATTAGTTGTCGGATTTAGTATAAATTTCTCAATTAAATTTTATTTGGTACACACTCTCTCTGCTCAATGATGTTTGAATAATTTTTAAGTTTGGCAAAGGGCAACTGTTACTTTAAATACCATTTTTCTCGGCCAAATATGATCGTGAAAATAACAATTTTCTGCAACCACAACCACACTTATCGTTTAATTTGTAGCAGCTCGTCAGGTGATGCAGGTGAAGCAGGGACTGACAGAATCTCACTTTAAATTGCCAAAATTGAAGAGATTGTACTACATCTGTACCTAATTGAATTTTGGTTATCTTCCAAGTATATAGCAATTAAGTCAACTTTACTTTCAATATTTCATAATATTGACGTTTACTTTTGACACAGAAACACAGATTTTCCTTCAATTTAGCGTAATGAATATAAAAAAACGTTTACGAACTTGATAGTTAATAAATCAACAAATGTACAATAATTTTAAAACTATTTTATGAGAAGTTATTTATGATATATAATATCAAACTTAAAAAATCTTTAAGGGTGTCTACTCCTGACTCCATATCCTATGTTCATATAAAAATGAAAAAAAAAATTCCCTATCAGAAAAGCAAATTGCTGGCCAACAGAAGGAATCACTTTAAGAATGCCTGGCATACTGTACATTTCTCATCCCTAAATAAAGATGTTACAAATAATTACTTAGATGCTATCCTCTGGTAATTAATACTATGTAAAAGGTATAATTGAAATAATATTATTATTAGATGTATAATTGAAATAATATTACTACTTTTATAATAATCCAGCTGAACATTTCCTAGAATTGTACATCGATATCTTACAATTTCTGTAATTTATGTGCAAAAACGTGTTAAAACACGGAGTATATCATTATCTAATTATTTGGAAGTCATTTTATTTCTATTTTGAACGTTTAATAGGATAATACTGCACACATAGAAGGTTTAGAGATCATATTAAACTGAATACATTATTTAAGTAGACGCTATATATAAATAGTAACTTTAATAAAAAATAAAAAGTATATTTTTCAAAAACTTTCACCTACTTTTGAATCTTCGGAATTTAAATTTATATCTTTTGAATCCCCTGACATGTGATGGTTATTTAAAAATATGAAAAAAATTATCTACACGTGAATCCTACACTCAACACAGCTGTCATAAAAAATATTTATATTTAGCTTTATAGAAGTGTGTGTAAAAATAATTAACTTAAATTACTGATTACATCAATGTAAATTACACGTGATTCATTACATATTATATTCATAACAAAACAACAAATAAAGTTTAGATGTATGACAAAGTTACAGAAACAGAATGTTTTCTATCACGTGATCAGGGCTAAATCAAATACGAGCGGATAAATAGCACCGGACGCACTCCGACGTCATGATGTGACGTCACCCGACGTCAATACCGACGACCAATAGTAGCTTCAGAGAACTGCGCCTGTGCACGGAGATGGTAGTTTATAATACGAACTCATCATCACTCAGCTGTTAAATTTACTATCGTATACTAGTATTATCAGATAGTTTAGAATATTAAATTCTAAGTTATAGTTGATGCTTAAAATGAACTAAGCCTGTGCAAGGATTATTTTGTTTTAATGACGATCTCGGTATTATTCAAGGAGATTTAAATATATTTAAATCTCCTTCGTATTATTGGATATCATAGAATATTAAACTCTATAATTGATGGCTAGATGTGATATATAGATATAATTTAGTCATTTTGAGATCCATGTGTCAATGGCACCTAACCAATTTTCCCCATTTGAAAAATTGTTCTACATAAATGCAATTTAAACATTATTTGCTTTGTTTATATTATGCAACTCACAAAATTAATCTTCTTTTATTAGTCATGCATTAATTAGATTGTCAAAATGAAACATTATTCTTTGAAACATTTAAGTTGTCAAGTTCAATTCAAAATTCACAATCATGTGCAAATTCCTAATATATACTAAATGACATTGTTAATCAAAATATTCTATTAAAATATTTAATTTAATACTCCTAAAAAGAAGTTAAAGAATATCTGTTCTAGCTACACAAAATTATCTTCACGAGCAGATCTGAAGAATAAAATGTCCTGGTCTTGTTTGCAAACAAATTTACAAAATATATGAAGTTGAATAAATATATGCAAAATAAAAGAGCTAAAACTGTATAGGACCCATACTACAACTTATGAGTTTCTAAAATCTTTACCAAAATAAAACAGATGACGTAATAAATTGAAAATATTAATAATTCCGTAATCTTAAAACCTAAAAGGTCGTAATCGATTCCAATATATGCCAAAATATGTGCTAATATACTTGTACTGCTTATATTCTCATAGGGTAGAAGCAGCAGCGTATGCTTGAGGGGGGAGGGCAGGCCCCCTTACTTTTCAAGGCTTTTTATTGTTATGCGTATTTTTCATTTAAAATAACCCTGGCATAAGCAAATGCTAAACAATTGCCCCCCCCCCCACACACACACCTTTTAGAGTCAGGATAAGCCACTGAGTAGAAAATATACCCATGCATTTGTAGAAGATTACTCGGTACTACGTACAATATATGAGTTTCAAAAATTTTTGCAAAAATAAAACAGTGACATAATAAACTGAAAATATCAATAATAATAATGTTTAAATCTGAAGACTATGATATAATCCAGTCAAAAATGCAATATCGGTGAAATTTATTTTATATATATATCTTTATTATTTAAATCTGAAAGAATTTGATAAAAATCAGCTGCCGTATAAACAAATTGGATTTAAATTTGTTGCTAAACGACATGATAAAATATGAGTCTCAATTCACGAAACTTAAATTTGCCGCGAATGCTAAATAAAAGCTCCGCTAACCAGAATCAACGTGTACCCAACGTCATCGGCTACGTCAATCGCATCATCGTCAGTAGTGGCTCCTTGTTGGTCGAATCGGAGTGGATCCGGTGCTATTTATCCGCTCGGTGCTATTTATCCACCTTGACAGTAACTTTCCAATATGACGTCCAAGTTCTGTATCCTCTACTTGAAAAGGGTTTGTAGGACAACGCGTGCGACAATCTCTCTCATTTCTTTGATTTCATAAGAAAAACCTGAGATTTGACGGGTAAGTTTATAAATATGTCGAACTTTAGTACTATTTGGGATGTGGCTGGTAATCGAGTTGATAAAGATACTCTTTCATTTTTAGAATCCCCTGTATTCCCCAAATAGGAAAACCCAGTAATCTATCTATAATAATTGCTAAGTTTCCGTCTGTCTGTCTATACATCCGCCTGTCACGCTTGTTTTAGGTACTTCACGAATAAATAGAGACTTGCAATTCGGTACACGGCTCGATCGTTCGATAAAACCCACTGAAAAAATTGAATATTTCTCTGGAGGGAGTGCTCCACACCAAAACGTTCTAAAAGTGAAATGATAGGAAAGCATGCTTTGCGATAAGATAGAGACATAAAATTTGGTGTATGGGTAAATCGCTCGAAAGGAAGAAATTGTGCAATTTCAGATTTCCAATACTTTCTACTTAAGGGGGTGTCGCACACCAAAATGTTCGATTTACAGAACAAATGAGAAACGGTTCCTTTAAAATTTGATAAAGGCTTGAAATTTGGTATATGGGGGTAATCATTTGACATAAACACACAAGACGAATATAGTTTTTCAAAAATATTCGTTTTAGAGGGGTGCTCCAGAGAAAAACGTTCGAAAAGTGAATTGATGAAAAACCATATTTTGGGATGAGATAGAGATATCAAATTTGGTGTAAGGGTAGATAGTTTGGAAGGAAGAACGTGTACAATTTCAGTTCACCAATATTTTCTATTTTTTTTTGGGGGGGGGGGGGGGGTCGCACACCAAAATGTTCGATTTTCGGAATAAAGGTAAAATGCCCCATTTAAAACGTGATAGAGGCTTGATATTTAGTATATGGGCGAATCATCTGATAGAATTCATAAGAAGAATAGAGTTTTTCAAAAATGTATATTTAAGGGGGCAGAGTTAAAGGTAACTGGCCGACGACCCTGGGGGTTTGCGCCTTTTATGACCAGCACCGGGTTTCCGTTCCAGCGAAGCCGTAGCCAGTTCGCTGACTTGGCGAAATCATTCACCGGACGAGGTCTGAGAGAACACCCGCCAAGCCCGACACCAACCACCGGTCAGCCCTTGGCTCAGGCCATTAATAGGCGCAGTCCATGAGCACGACCACCTGGAAGAGTCGGGGCCCTAACAGTTCTGTGGTTCGTCGGCCACTTCATTACTGTCAGACAGCGGGATGGAGCGTCACCTCCGAAAGCAGAGGCCGGAGCACTAATTTTTGACGTCTTGGCTTGTAGGCCCACTGCGAGTAGGTCTTCCAGATCGCGATCGAAGCTTTTGCTATTTGTTTCCCTTTTAATTCTCTGTTCGATGTAAAGGAATCATAATTTATCAGTAAATCAAATAATATTCATGAAATTTGGAAGTATTTTCGATAATGTTCATTAAAATGGGTGATTTAAAATATTAATATTGCTGTACATTTCCTTAAAATAAAATATTTATAATGACTCATTCACTGTAGGAGCAAAGATGAAAGGATTCCATTCAGTTAGTGTTTTAATAAAAGTTTGAAAAAGAACCCTGTATATTTATTGCTTAATCAGGCATTTTATTTGAATAATTCTTCAGTATATTCAGCTAAAGTATGCGTGCTTACAGATAAAGTATGCAGAAACTAAAATGATTACTGAATACTATATCTTTAAATATCATAAGATAATCATTAAAAAGAAACTCAGAATTTAACTTTTAATATGCTTACGTGTTTATTTATTTTTATTTCATTTTATTTTGTTCATTTTTTGTTGTTATAAATTGTAAAATGATTTAGAATTAAGATAAAATACTAGTTGAATGTCATTCATTAACCTATGCACTATAAATTGTAGAAGTTCAGGTTTTCTAATATAGCACATCTTATATTCCCTTTTTTACTACCAGACATTAACAAATTGTAAACAATTTTGCTTAATTATAGAGTTTGAAATACCTCAGGGGCTTTGAAAATTTAATAAAGCTGTATAATAAAACTTTTTGGTATTAATATTTCATTTACAATTCCATTGAAGTGAAAATGTAAGAAAGATTAAATTAGCTTTGTATTATTAAAATAACATTAACTATAATATAATGAAATATACAATGGTAACTTGAAATTGTAAGTTAGTTACTTTGCTTTTTTCCAAGTTATTTTAACAATTTTCAATAACATAATAACTCGCTACATAAAAAATAAAATGTGCCCAACCTAAACACAAATGACTTCCTAACCTATTCTTCTAAAATTTCAGCATGCCATAACAAATAATAAAAAATATACGTGCAATATATTAAGATACTATATCTTTTATATGCAATTACTTACTTATCAAACAGTTAAAATATGTTATTTGATGTGTGAAATATTCCATTTTACATTATTTTACTTTCATAACTTTAGTGTAGCATTTTTATTGCTACGATTTCTTACTATTGACAATATCTTAAAAAGAGAATTACATTTTTTTATCTATATAAATAAAATTGAAAATACATGTATCTGTCTGTGTGTTTATCTATCTCATCATCACGGTAGAACTGCTGCATCGAATTTCATGGACATTCTGTGGGTAGCTTTGAAATAGCCCTACTTAAAATTTAGTCCATGTTTCGAGTTTCTAGGACCAGGGATTGTCGAGATATGAATAAAAATCCACAATTAAACCTTCCATAAAAATAGAATTATGCAGATGATATATTTTCCACAAATTTATTAAGAAAATTATATCATGATGCTTAGCAACGCAATTAAATCAAATGTGTTTATTAGGCAGACGATTATTAAATTTTTTAAGATTTAAATAATAAAGAAATCAATATAAAACAAAATTTTATAACCATTTTTATACAATTTTAGCGCTTTTGTTTTAGTTTATATTGATCCAATTTCATATATATTTTATAATTTGTTTTCAAACGAGAATGTTTTATTCAGATCTGCTTGAAGATAATTTTGTATAGAAAACACAGAAAGGAGAATTAAATGAAATATTTTAATAGAATGTTTTGAGTAAGAATGTCATTTAGAATACTGCAGGAATTTGCACATATATTAAATCATGGGCAATGTCGGGTATATCTGCTATTAACAGTATACATAAAATTGTATGTTGTACATCTATCTGTCTGTTTATTATCTCAGCACGGTAGAGATCACCTATTTTCATTTCATTAGAATTATTATAAAATTTCAAAAATTGAGACTCTAAATATTAAAACTTCACATCAAATTCTGAATTTTAGGTTTCTTGTATTATATGGTCAGTATGAAGAACGGACATGCTGCTAGTCTATTATAAAATATTACACAACTAACAACATTATTAAAGTAATTTTAAAATATTTGCAGGAGACTGTATAATTTATGTATAATGACACATGTATAATAGCTGTATAATGACACAAGCTAACTTGATAAAATATACATTTTAAACATTGAATGATTTTAAATACTTTACAATTACTTAGCAAAGCTTAATTTTACAAGTACCTGGGCAGTTCTTAATTAATATGACAACAATAAAATTTTAAAACAAACTAAGAAAACTCTAAAAGGTTTGTTGACGTTATAATTAGCAACAAAACAATTTAGAATCCAGTTAGCGTTAATTGAATAGCAATAATTTGATTGCCATATATTTAAAATTCTATATAATTTTAAATGACATGATAATAAGCAAAAAATGGTAAGCACTTACTTCTAAATAGCATTTTTCGTTTTTCTCATTACGGTAATAAGGTAATTAGTAATCCAATGTTATAAGGTATGTAGTCGAAGGTATGCTGGTTAAAATGTTTATTAAATGATGAACTAACATATAAGACATTCAAAAATACGATAAAAAGACCGTTATGCATCCACACGCGCGAGCCCACGTACTGCACTGCACATACGATACTTCTTTGTGTGGGCTACTCTACTAGGGAAGAACTTTCCAGAAAAGTTGAGACGGAGGAATTCGAATTCGAAGGCCAGAATTGGGCCTACAGCTAATACGTCACGAGGTACAGGGGGGGAAAGTAGTTCGGCCTTTTCTACCGGGGGTGACGGATGGAGACCTGTTCTGCCACACGGCTCCCAGGTTTGGAATCTCCACCGCTGAGAGTCGCCCGCAGACGACCCAGCTGAGGTCCAGAAGAGGAAGAGTGGTCAAAATGTGGACCGTAAAACCATGGCTAGACAAACGCCAAAACTGGGAAAGCTTCTTATGGACCCTTGACCACACACACCACCCCCAGAGAGCAGCCAAATCACATGAACATAGCCCTGGACGCCCCCGCCAGGGATTTCCTAGCTGAGGCGTCCCAGGCAAGCCTCCTACTCCAGGTGGAGAAAATGAGGCACTCGAGAGGTGCACGAACGACATAATTACGACTGCAGTGACCGCCCAAAGGTTCCGAAAAGAGCCATTCTTATGGCGACCAAGAAATTGAGACATGTTTTGCAGAGGATTCCAACTTTCTACCCCTCGGTAGTTATGCAGAGGCAGTATGCAACTTAAAGAGGCGCCGTCATAACCCGGACTTATACCCATACTGCCGGGTTAGCTTAACCTAGAAAAAGGGAGAGAAGGAAAGGGAGGCGGGGAGAATGGGCTAAAGCCAACGCCGGGAGGGACCCAAGAGAGGCCAGACCAAGGAAGAAGGAGTGGACAGAGGAGGAGTATAACTATGAGAGGAGGACCGGAAAAGCTATGGCTTAACGCCTAGGGATAAACAAATTACTATTCTATCAAATACCTAAAGAAACACAAGGAAAAAGCCTAAGGGATAGAGAGCTAAACTAGTCGAACCTAAAAGAAAAAGAAAAGAGATGGAGAAAGGGAAAAAAAAGGGAGACCCCAAAGCCAGAGGAAGAACACCAGGAGGATCCCTAGTGAAAAAGGGGGAGACCAATGAGGAGAGAAGTGGACCAGAGGAAATGAATTAGACGCAGGACCCAGAACAGAAGTGGAGGGATGGCGCTAATATCTAAGCTAAAACTAAAACTATAAACAAAACCTCTTACCCGGGAACAGGACCACCGGCTGCTGGATCTGAAAGGGAAAAGTTAGGGACTGCTGGGGACCCCCGGGGGGGCCGCAGCAGCCACACCACCTACCAAATACCACCTGTAGGCTGTCTCGTGCCAGGGAAGCAGCTGTCTTCGTCAGGGGGGAGAGGGGAGGACCTTAAAGCCTGGGGGGGAAGATATCCTAAAGGGGAAGCTGAAATATACAAGACATTAAATGCTGAAAGGGAAGAGCAGTTAGAGCTGAAAGGGAATAAAGGGATTAGTGCAACGTGGTAAAAAACTTCCTAGTGAGATTAAGCCAGTATAGGCTGACACCAAAGTAGAGAAGAGCGGGACAATACCCCGACTATACGTGAAGAAACCTCGTTGGTATATGCCAACAGCCACTGCTACGAGTGTAAAGCCAAACCAGACGCCAACCACAGCTAAAGTGGGGAGACTAAGCAAAACAAGTGAGATGGTGCGTTTTCCCCAACTAAGGAGGCGCGGCACCCGAGGAGAGCCTAGAGCTGAAAGAGAAAACTATGGAGAGTCACAACTATGGTGACCAGATACCAAAACTTACGGCTGGGACAGTCCCCCAGGGCGGAGACACAGGACCAAAAGACCTAAGAGAGAGAAGAGAGGTAAATCTTGTAGGCAGGGAAGGATGGGAAAGACAGGGGTGCCTGCGAGAAGGACGGAAAGAGGAGAGGAGGAAAGAAGGTCCTACAAGAGTAGGGGACACTGGGGGAATGACCTTCCAGTGTCGGAGTGCCATACAAGAGTAGAGGTCCTCTCCGAAAAATCAAGTGGGAACTTCCTTCCACCGATTCCCAACCACACCCTCCCCTACCACTTCATTACTGATAAGGTAACCCGATTAATTTTCCCCCAACAGACGAAGGACCAGAGGTACAGACCTAAGATTCCCACACCGCAATCATTGGCGGTGCGCCCCCTGGGGGGTATATTTAAGGGAACGGATACTCCACACAAAAACAAACACGAAAAAACACACAAAAACAAACACGGGCGGATACTCCACACAAAAATATTTAAGGGGGCGGATACTCCACACAAAAACATTCGAAAGGTGGAATGCATGCTTCGCGATGAGATACGGACTTCAAATTCGGTGTACGGGTAAAAAGTTCGAAAAGAAGAACGTGTGCAATTTCAGTTTTTTAGCATTTGCTATTGTAGGGGGTGCCGCTCACTAAAATGTTCGATTTGTTTTTTATTGTTCGATTTTCGAATAAATAAAAAACGCCGCCTTTACAGTGTAATAGAGGCTTGAAATTTAGTATATGGGCTAACTATTTGACAAAAAAAAACGAAGATGAATACGGTTTGACAAAAATGTTTATTAACGGGGTGCTACACAGAAAAACGTTCGAAAGGTGAAGTAACAGAAGAAACATGCTTCGTGATAGGATAGAGACTTCAAATTTGGTGCACATGTAAATAGTTTGAAAGGTAGAAAGTGCAAAATATCAGATTTCCAATCTTTGCTACTTTAACCCTTTGGCTACCGAAGCGGCTCAAACGGCCCTACAAGCAAAGTACCGCAGACTGCCCAGAGACATCCCGACCCCCATTTCAAGGTGGGAGGTTGGGCTTTAAAACGCCGACAAAGGGGAAGAGGCTATCTGTGATTCATTCTACTCCTAAGTACTTTGGCGACAGGTCTTAATTTTGGCTGATTACCTGGCGAAAACACGGGGACTGAAGTCAAGTGTCAGGTGTTGTAATATTTGAGTTCGATAGATTTTCTTAAGAACTGTGCTTCTACTTCTGCTTCTTAACTTTTAATCGTTTGTTTTTCGAATTAATCAAGGCAGATAAAAACAATCTTGAATGTTTAACACTTTACAACATAGTTGAAAAGTGTTTATGACTTTGTTCATTCTGTCTGTCTGTCTGCCCATCGCATGATAATTGCCGTATAAATGACTTTATCAAAATGAAATTTTAGTATGTTGTTTAGACGGTCTGTGGAATATATGGGAATGTAAATGAATAATATCACTCAATTAGTTTTGGATTGAACCCGGTTTGAAAAAATGAAATGCATTGAATCCTATGGGACCTAATTTTTCAAACATTTTTTAAGCGAATTCAAAATTCACAAATTGCTTTGAAAGTTTTAGGAAATATTCAAATTATCACATAAAATATATAAAATCTAGTGCATAAAAATGTATTCAGTAGTTTTTAAAATAAAAATTAAAATAATAATTACACCCATTATATGAAGAGATCACGTGCCAATTATATGAGAAAATCACGTGACCCACTTTAAAGTAAAATATGGTATCCATTTTGTGTCAAAATCGTGATTTTTAAAGTTCTTTTTAATTTATATTTGGTGTTGTATTCGTTCTAAAACCACTTTATTTTGCTTAATTCTTGTGCATCATTGTTCTGAAACAACGCAATTACAATATATTTGAGTTTAAATGATCTTCAAACTTTGATTATTTCTACAACGAAGTCTAACTTCCACTTATGGAGATTGTAAACACATCAAGCTGTAAGATGAGTTGTACAAGAATTCCTGAATTTCTTTAGCGCAAAATTAATTAGCGCTGTGGAGTCTGCAATATAATTGATATGAATGAAACAGTCATTGATTTTATAGAACAGACGATTTTATAGTAGACTTTTCCGGTGAAGTGTTAAACACAGAGTTAAATTACTTTTACCTCCATGGTTTTAAGATTTTATGTAAAATAAATTATTGTAGTATTGTGATGAATGAAAGGAACAGAATACATATTTATGAATGGAATTTTTACTGCTTTTTCATAGAGAGCCAGGCAATTTATATTTCAATGACGCCATTTGAATAAAGTTCATTTTTTTCAATGAAGTTTACAAATATAATAAATTATTGTAATATTGTGATAATTTTAAAAATATTATCGCTGAATGTATCGCATCTTAGAGATGTTTAAATAAAATTGAATTGCAGTTGGGAAGTGTTTCATAATCAATGATTTATGCATGATTGATCTTTTTGTTAAATAATGAATAAAGAGAAATTGAGACTGTTATGATGGATAAAAATGAAGAACTTAATTGAACAATGGATATAGATAATACAAAAATGTATTTGCTTGCAAATGCATTTCCTGCATTTGCTTGCTGTTCTGGACCTGTCCATAATTCACCACCTGGTGCTAGTCCATTGCAATTTTTAAAATTATTTTATTATTATTGTAGAAACAATTATTAATTATTGTAGAAACAATTCGGTTAAATACGAACAATTATGCATATTTTTGTGCAACAGAGCAAGGAAATGAAGATGTTTCAATTCAAAGTTCCTGACCAGAAATTTACTAAACTCTAATTTTATATATTGCCTGTTATATTTTATATCCACTCAAAATATATCAGGAAAGATAATGATCGCAGTAGCTCAAAGGATAAAGCGTTGTCAAGCGAGCCAAAATTTGATGTTTGGTTCTCACCTAAAACACGAGTTCTTTACAGAACACTATATAACATATAAAAAATAATTATTCACTTTAACCCACTAATTTTATCTGCAAGGTCGATTTTTACTGATGTAGGTAAATGGAATTTGGGTCATCCCCACCTTCCCCCATTTGGAGGAAAAGTTATGTCAATTGAAAAACAAAATTTAGTGATGTCATTCTTTTGATCGTAATCCCCCTTTTCGAAATCTGGGCTACATCTATAATTTTAATACCATTTATATATATAGCGCAGTTAACACAATTATTTTTCTGTATAGACCATATTATTATATGTTTGTTCCACTTTAGAACGATATACAGTAACACATTCTATATAGAAAGATAATTTCAAGAAAACCTTAAATTTTGGACTACTGTCATTATATATATATACCAATCCTTACATAACCTTAGCATATATAAAATTTTATGCTGGCACCAATATTTTGTTCTGATCATAAAACCTACTGTATATTCAGATAACTTAGTTATCTGAATTTTAATTATATTTATTTCAAGATAAGTTAGTTATATGAATGACAGATGCTGGTTGCTAGTGGGATAAGATTTTACTTAAAGTTTACCCTTCATATACCGTTTACACCTCATAGACATACAGATATGAACTGCTTTACAAAAGTGTTGAAATATGCTCTGGAAGTTTCTCCTTCAAAATCTAAAATTTAAAATGTTTTTTAAATAATTCTACAAGAACATACATTTTGAAGGAGACTTAAAAAAACCAAGACTTATTCCTCACTAAATCGTAGGTTTTCAGGCACTTTTAAGAGGGGGGGGGGGAGGGAGGATTTATTCCTTTATATTTGTACCCTGTAAATCAAACCACCGATTGAATCGTTTTATAATTTGGTTCCCTTCTTTTGCCAAAGTTCAGTGAATCCGTGAGAAAACTATTTTTACAGTCACGGACATCGCACAAGAGTATTATTATTCAGCCTCAGGTTTGGACCTCATTTTACAAGATGCCCCAAAATAAATGACTGCAGTCCATTTCCGACAAAGCATGACACCCTTTTGAAATATATAACAGACTCATAAAAGAAACTGACTCCTTGAAGCAACCTTGGGCTATATATTACTTCCATAGTCCCGGAAGCAACCTGCCTAGCCCGCATATATACAACAATGCATATTGTTCTCCAGATTTCTTTATTTAGCCACCATGTACAAAGACATACAGCAACTTATTCAGAGATAAATTACTGTTTTTAAGTCAGTCCAGCCGATATCTGGGATGTCTGGGGCCGATAATCAAGAATACTTTCTACATTTTTACTTTATAATATTACAAATATCTTGACTTTTGACAAGAAAGTATGTGTTAAAATCTTTCGCCCATATTTCCGATACTTTTGTTCCACCCTCAAATTCTCCCTCTCTATGTATGTGATGTGGACAAAATAATTCAAGGGAGAATGCCCGTATCGCTATGAAAAGTTTTGCATTCGTACGTTATGCAAAATAAAAAACAAAACAAAAAAAAACTGGAAATAAATATAATAATTCGCATTATTAAAAGAAGAATGCTTCGAAATTTATGAGTTTTTAGTTGTTATTATTCACACACAAAAAACAAATATGAATGCGTAATCCTTGGGGTTGCTCTATTGATGGGTTCACTATGAACTTAGCCGTTGCAGCCTCTGGGAGCCTGACCTAAATGCTGAAGAAACTGAAGATGATTACGTGGCAGAACAGAATTCGCAAATTCTGCGCATAATAAGTTTTTATTATTGTCATTGTAAATATCAGTTATTTCATGGGACGCGTAATAAATACGAAACTGGTTTATGGATGCTTTTATGTAATACAAACACTGTTGTTAAGATCATTCATAATCAGAATTTTTATACTATATTCTTTGATGTCCATGTGCTGTGATTGTATAGTGATGTTTACTTACAATTATGGAAGGAGTGTGGTGTCAATGCTATAGATTCAGAAATACACATTTTAATTTTCATAGAAAGATTTATTAATTTTTACTTTCCTTATATACATAATGTATAAGGAAAGTATTGTGACGGGGTCGAAAATTCGAATTCGAGTTTTCGACGGGAGAGCACGTTTCAAGCATCCCTGATCACGAATCAAACATTTTTGAAGTGATGTCTGTGTGTGTGTGTGTGTCAGTGAGTCTGTGGAGAAGATAACTGACGAACGAATGGACTGATTCGAACCAAATTTGGTACAAAAATCACAATCCATAAACACTGGAAGCCTATTGTTATACGCAATCGAATGTTCAGAACCCCCCTAAATTTTCGAATGAAATTTTGAAAAAATCGTCAAAAAATCAAAACCACTTAAAATTACGCAAATAGACATTTCTTTGTAATTTTTCATTAGAAAGCGATTGACATAAATTTTAGAACGCTAGCATGAACCGTTCTCGAAATATTGCACATTTTTAAAAAAAATTATCAAAGAGTCATACAAAATAAATAAACAATATTTCCTATTGAGAAACATGTTCACTTTTCATATGTAATACCATGCGATAAATTGGGTGACATCATTCTCGTGGATTTAGCTCGTTCCATTCATGAGAAAAAAAAAATACTTTGAGTAATACTTTTGTATTTGAACGCCAATAGTCATTTATCTGCTGTAGGAATAACCTATATCTTCGTCCATAACGCTTGGCGAGGTTTGGCGACGAAATTGGAGGAATGTCGCCAACTTGGCGACTTTTTGAAATGTTGCCAAATTAACGAAAATCTCGCCAAATGGATAAAAATGACGCTAAATCAATGAAATTGACGATCAATTGTCGAAAATTCAATATCTTGGAAAGAACATTAGTATCTAGTATAAGAAAAACCTATTTTTTTACTGAAAATGTAGTAAATTCTTTACATTACATAAAGAAAGTCATGTGTTGCCCACATCAGATTTTTTATCTAACATTTTACATTCCCATATTCCCATTTTTTGAAAATTTCACAAACCACCTGATCTTGTAATATCTCTATTTGCCTGTACTTACATGTTTATTTTCTCTGAACTTAGATTTTAAAGATGTTTTATTGATTCAAATTTTCAAATATTTATGCTTAAAATATGAATGCTTAAAATATAATCTTCGGGAAACTATAATCTTTGGAAATAAAGTAATAAACATTCGTATATATCGTTTCATATTTTTAAGAATTGTGAAAGGCGAAATTAATTGCGTTCTAAAGTCGTAACTTTCCTCAATAGGAAAACTTTCCATCAAAAGAACTGAAATTATAATCCCCTTTATCTCTATAGAGATAAAGGGGATGTAACACCGGGACTTGTGGAATTTTAGCAGACAACAGCATCTCTCCCCCTGCCAAACAAATAAATTCTAGACCTTCTGTGCCCTCAATGCTTTGACAAGCTTATTTTTAGAAAAATAAATTTGGCTATCTTTGCTTACCTGATTTACCGTGTCGGCAATTTAACTAACTGCATCCAGCAGCCCTGAAGACCAGAAATCGGCTGAACTGACTTAAAAATAGCGGTGTAATTTTTCTCTGAATAAGTTGCTGTATGTCTTTGTACATGATGGCTATATAAAGAAAGCTGGAGAACAATTATGCATTGTTGAATATCTGTGAGCTAGGCAGGTTGCTTCCGGGGCTATGAAAGTAATATATAGCCCAGAGTTGCTTCAAGGAGCCAGTTTCTTTTATGAGTCTGTTATATATTTCAAAAGGGTGTCATGCTTTGTCGGAAATGAACTGCAGTCATTTTTTTGGGGCATCTAGTAAAATGAGGTCCAAACCTGAGGCTGAATAATAATACACTTGTGCGATGTCTGTGACTGTAAAAATAGTTTTCTCACGGCTCCGCTGAACTTTGGCAAAGAAAGGGAACCAAATTATAAAACGGTTCAATCGGTGGTTTGCTTTACAGGGTATAAATATAAAGGAATTAATCCCCCCCCTCTTAAAAGTGTCTGAAAACTTACGATTTAGTGAGGAATAAGTCTTGGTTTTTTTAAGTCTCCTTCAAAATGTTTGCTCTTGAAGAATTTTTTAAAAAAAGTTTTAAATTTTAGATTTTGAAGGAGAAACTTCCAGAGCATATTTCAACACTTCTGTAAAGCAGTTCATATCTGTATGTCTATAAGGTGTAAACGGTATATAAAGGGTAAACTTTACGTAAAATCTTATCCCCACTAGAAACCAGCAACTGTTATTCATATAACTAACTTATCATGAAATAAATATAATTAAAATTCAGATAACTAAGTTATCTGAATATACAGTAGATTTTATGATTAGAACAAAATATTGGTGCCACCATGAAATTTTATATATGCTAAGGATATGTAAGGATTGGTATATATATACGAGTATAATACCCGTAGTCCAAAATTTAAGGTTTTCTTGAAATTATCTTTCTATATAGAATGTGTTACTGTATATCGTTCTAAAGTGGAACAAACATATAATAATATGGTCTATACAGACAAATAATTGTTTTAACTACGCTATACATATAAATGGTATTAAAGTTATAGATGTAGCCCAGATTTCGAAAAGGGGGATTACGATCGAAAGAATGACATCACTAAATCTTTTCAATTAACATAATTTTCCTCCAAATAGGGGGGGGGGGGACGGGTATGACCCAAATTCCATTTACCTACATCAGTAAAAATCGACCCGACCTTGCAGGTAAAATTAGTGGGTTAAAGTGGATAATTATTTTTATATGTTATATAGTGTTCTGTAAAGAGCTCGTGTTTTAGGTGAGAACCAAAGCATCAAATTTTGGCTCGATTGACAACGCTTTATCCTTTGAGCTACTGCGATCATTATATTTCCTTATATATTTTGAGTGCATATAAAATATAACAGGAAATATATAAAATTGGAGTTTAGTAAATTTCTGATCAGGGACTTTGAATTGAAACATCTTCATTTCCTTGCTCTGTTGCACAAAAATATGCATAATTTTTCGTATTTAACCGAATTGTTTCTACAACTTCGTCGGTGTAAAATACTTTAAAATATTGCAATGGACTAGCACCAGGTGGTAAATGATAAACAGGTCCAGAACGGCAAGCAAATGCAGGAAATGCATTTGCAAGTAAATACATTTTTGTATTATCTATATCCATTGTTCAATTAAGTTCTTCATTTTTATCCATCATAACAGTCTCAATTTCTCTTTATTCATTATTTAACAAATAAGATGAATCATGCATAAATCATTCATTGATTATGAAACTCTTCCCAACTGCAATTCAATTTTATTTAAACATCTCTAAGATGCGATACATTCAGCGATAATATTTTTAAAATTTTCACAATACTACAGTAATTTATTATATTTGTAAATTTCATCGAAAAAAATGAACTTTATTCAAATGACGTCATTGAAATATAAATTGCCTGGCTCCCTATGAAAAAGCAGTAAAAATTCCATTCATAAATATTTATTCTGTTCCTTTCATTCATCACAATACTACAATAATTTATTTTACATAAAATCCTAAAACCATGGAAGTAAAAGTAATTTAACTCTGTGTTTAAAACTTCACAGGAAAAGTCTACTATAAAATCGTCTGTTCTCTATGTAAAATCAATGACTGTTTCAGTCATATCAATTATATTGCAGACTCCAGCGCTAATTAATTTTACGCTAAAGAAATTCAGGAATTCTTGTACAACTCATCTTACAGCTTGATGTGTTTACAATCTCCATAAGTGGAAGTTAGACTTCGTTGTAGAAATAATAATTTATTTCTAATCACAAAACTATAATAATTTATTTTATTTAAAAACTTAAGACCATGGAGGTACAAGTAATTAAACTGTATGCTTAAAACTTCATCGAAAAAATTTTCCTTCTCTGTGTAAAATCAATGAATATTTCATTCATATCAGCTATATTGCAGACTCCCTGAGCTAAATAATTTTGCGCTAAAGAAATGCAGCAATTCGTATACAACTCATTCTAAATCTTTTGGTATTTACATTTTCCATAAGTGAAAATTAGGTTTCGTTGTAGAGATAATCAAAGTTGGATGATCATTTAAACTCAAATATATTGTAATTGCGTTGTTTCAGAACAACGATGCACAAGAATTAAGCAAAAATAAAGTGATTTTAGAACGGATACAACACCAAATATAAATTAAAAATAACTTCAAAAATCACGATTTTGACACAAGATGGATGCCATGTTTTATTTTGAAGTGGGTCACGTGATTTTTTTTCATATAATTACCGCGTGATCTCTTCATATAATGGGTGTAATTACTATCTTAATTTTTATTTAAGAAACTACTGAGTACATTTTTATGAAATAGTTTTTATATATTTTATGTGATAATTTGAATATTTCCTAAAACTTTCAAAGCAATTTGTGAATTTTAAATTCGCTTAAAAAATGGTTGAAAAATTAGGTCCCATAGGATTCAATTTATTTCATTTTTTCAAAACGGGTTCAATCCAAAACTAATTGAGTGCTATTATTCATTTACATTCCCATATGTTCCACAAACCGTCTAAACAACATACTAAAATTTTGTTTTGATAAAGTCATTTATACGGCAATTATCATGCGAATGGGCAGACAGACAGACAGACAGAATGAACAAAGTCATAAACACTTTTCAACTATGTTGTAAAGTGTTAAAAATTCAAGATTGTTTTTATCTGCCTTACTCTCATACCAGTCATCATCTTCCGATTCAGTGCAATCCGATTCATCAGTATCATTAAATAAGATTGCATCTAACTGATCCTGAGTTTTAAATTTTACAAAACGCTCATTTCAAACCGAATTCGAAAAACAAACGAATAAAAGTTAAGAAGCAGAAGTAGAAGCATAGTTCTTAAGAAAATCTATCGAACTCGTAAATATTACGACACCTGACACTTGACTTCAGTCCCCGTGTTTTCGCCAGGTAATCAGCCAAAAGTAAGACCTGTCACCAAAGTACTTCGGAGTAGAATGAATGACAGATAGCCTCTTTGCCTTTGTCGGCGTTTTGAAATCTCACCTCCCAACTTGAAAAGGTGATGTCCCATTTTATCCCTTCCCATTTTATCCTGCGTCTCTTGTTATTCCCATTTCGTCCTGTCTGCACCCCTCCTAATTACCTTGTGGTCCTCACCTGTTGGTAGAGGGGAAAACTGTGTGCGTCCCTTTGGAATGACTTTACTTTTTTTTAAAAATATACAGTAAAGATAATTTCCCTTTGAGAAGATCTATGTCCGTCTATATCTATTTTATACATAACTAGCAGTATTCCCGTTTTCGTATTGAAAATACATTATAAAGAAACTTAAAATTTACCATCAGGTGCAAATTCCTATAGTATTCTAAATGACATTGTTATTCAAAACATTCTATTACAATAATTAAATTAAAGCTCCATAAAGGAAGTTCTCTATTCTCGCTATACAAAACTCAATATTTAGTGTAGCAAAATGAAGGTCACGTATACTGCACCCTATTTAAAATGTCTGATGGGTAGGTCCCATAATTTTTTTTTTATTGTTAATATTGTTAATGAAGACAACATAGAATGAAAATCTCGAAAAATGAACAACCTGAAAATTTTTCTCACGAAGATGGTTAACAATCATTGACATATTTTTCGAATTGTCCGAACATACATTTTTCATTTCTATTTAGAATAATTTACTTGCAACTTCCCAATCTGCCTTCGATTCGACAATATCTTTGACATTTAGGTCATTTTTTCATTACAAGCAAATGTGCCTCTGTCTCAAAGAAACGTTAAGCGTTCTTTCAAAAATGCCATGAGTGACATATTATTTTAAAGTATTAGCTAATTGTCATAACATTAATAATTGATAAGTGATGAAAAAGCTCAAAATTATTTTCTTTGGACATTAAATTGTGCAGCTTTATTTTACGAGATTATATTACTCCAGAACAGTATTATTGATTTGGTTCACTTTGCTTATTTTCACTCGAAATATATTTGTAAATATAAGAGATAAATGTAAATAGTAAGCGACAAAATGTTCAATAGGAAATATAATTTCTAGATTTTTAATTTGTTTTTTTTTCAGTTTTTGAGTAATCGTCTTTTCAAATTGAAGAATATTAAAATTTTACCGTTTTCCAAGTTTGTAATGCTTATATATCTCAAAAACTAAAAATACTAGCTATAAACTATACAAAGTAATATTTAGCCCTTTGAAAATTCTAAATAGATATATAATAGGACCTGGGATCGAGTTCTTAATTAAAGAACTATAGGATTCTAATTTCGATATTTTATTATTTTGAACTGTTTTAAAAATGTTTAAAGAAGACAAACTACACACAAAGAAAGATGTTGCTCACGTGAAATCGTTTTGGCTCCATCGGAATGGAGCTACTGTCGATTTTTTTTAATAAAGTTTTGTATTTCAATAGCTTCTGAAAGGAATCAAATACAAAATTATTATTAATAAAATGAAAAAATTTGGCATTTGGTTGAATATTTAAGATTTTTAATGCTAAAAGAAACGTAGATTTGCTGCATATATCATGTTGGTAAAAATGCCCATAGTTGTAAACATCATGCATAATTTGATGGCTTGACAAGTTTTATATATCTGAATATGAATTATTATGTTTTCAATATCTGCAAACTGTCTGTGCATGTATAGACAAAACATCCTTCGAGAATCGGGATGATTTAGATAACAATAGAATGATTAATTTTATTTGAAAATCGAAGAATATCTTTCGCAAAAATCTCGAAAAAAGAATGAAATGATTTCCATGAATATTAGTATACTTTTTTATTCACTAATATCAACACTAAACCTGCCACGACGGATCAAATGCCCCTTTTTAAACATTCTAGCAAAATTTCTTACATACAACATTATCACATCGCCATTTGACTTTACGACTTCTATCGGGGGTGACGGACGGAGCTCCTCGGAACTCATCCCCTAGGGATCATTTGCACCCCTCTCAGTTGGGAGAAAGGGTGAGAAACAGGTGTACATTGGATAAGGGATGAAATGCTACTATTTTAAAAAAGGGTAGCGCAAGGGACGAAATGGGAAGGGATGAAGTGGGAATAAACCCTTGAAAATGGGGGCAGCGATATCTCTGGGCCGTTGGGCCATCTGCGGTACTTTGCTTATAGGGCCGTTTCGGGAGCCAAAGGATTAAAATTTGATAGAGGCTTGAAATTTGGTATATGGACTAATCATTTGATGAAGACACGCAAGACGAATATAGTTTTTCAAAAATGTTCGTTTAAGGAGTTGCTCTAGAGGAAAACGTTCGAAAGGTGAATTGATTAAAAAAGCATTCTTTTGGAATGAGATACAGACTTCTACTTCGGTGTACGGGTAGATAGTTCGAAAGGAAGAACATGTGCAATTTCAGTTTTCCGATATTTTCAACTTTTGGGGGTGCCTCAAAACCAAATGTTCGATTTTTCGAATAAATAAGAAACACGAATTATTTAAAAATTTGCCTTATTCGGTGGTTGCTTAATGTGGGACCGTTGATTTTCAACGGGTATTCCGCTAGTATATACTAATTGCCAAGTGTTCATCTGTCTGTCACGCCTTTTTAGGCACTTCCCGTATAGAGACTTGCAATTTGGTACACGGGTCGATCGTTCGATAAAACCTCCTGGAAAAATCGAATTTTTCGAATACGTTCTATAGAGGGGTGCTCCACACCAAAACGTTCCGGCCGTCCAACTAGTTGCTCAGTCCTAGGACGAGTCGGACGGTCTGGGTCTACAACACCAAAACGTTCGAAAAGTGAAATGATAGGAAAGTATCCTTAGCGAAAAGATAGAGACTAAAAATTTGGTGTATGGGTAAATCGTTCGAAGGGAAGAAAGTGTGAAATTTCAGAATTTCAATATTTTCTACTTGAGGGGTGCCGCACACCAAAATGTTCGATTTACCGAATAAATGAGAAACGGCTCTCTTAAAATTTGATAGAGGCTTGAAATTAGATATATGGACTAATCATTTGATGAAAACACCCAAGACGAATATAGTTTTGTACGCTAGAGGAAAACGTCCGAAAGCTGAATTGATAAGAAAACATACTTCGGTATGAGATAGAGATTTGAAATTTGGTGAACTGGTAGATAGTTTGGAAGGAAGAAAGTGTACAATTTCAGTTTTCCAATATTGTCTGCTTTAGGGGGTGTCGCACACAAAAATATTCTATTTTTGGAATGACCCTTTTAAAACGTGATAGACGCTTGATATTTGGTTTATGGGCGAATCATTTAATAGAAAACTCAAGAAGAATGGAGTTTTTTTAAAATGTATATTTAAGGGGGGTGGGTACTCCACAGAAAAATATTCGAATGATAGGAAAAACATTCTTCGTGTTGAGTTAGAGACTTCAAATTTGGTATACGGTTAGATAGTTGGAAAGGAAGAAAGTGTACAATTTCTGTTTTCCAACATTTGCTATTGTTGGGGGTGCCGCGCACTAAAATATTCGATTTCACGAACAACTGAAAAACGCCTCCTTTAGAGAGTGATAGAAGCTTGAAATTTTGTATATGGGCTAATCATTTGATTAAAAAAACTAATGATTGTTATGGTTTTTCAAAAATGATAATTTAAAGGGATGCAACACAGAAAACGTTCGAAATATGAAGTGATAGAAAAGCATGCTCCACAATAGGATAGAGACATCAAATGTGGTGTACTGGTAGATAGTTTGAAAGGAAGAAAGTGTGCTAATTTCAAATTTTCAATATTTGCTACTTTAGGAGGTGCCGAACGCCAATATGTTCTATTTTCGGAATAAATGAGACACGCTTCCCTTAAATGTAATAGCGAATTGATATTTGGTATATCGGCCAATCATCTGATAAAAAACCCAACACGAACAGCGTTTTCCAATAATGTTCATTTCGGTATGTGCTCCAAAGAAAAACGCTCGAAAGGGGAGATGATAAAATAGTATGCTTCGGGATGAGATAGAGACTTTAATTTAGTGTATTTTGAAAGGAAGACGTGCGGAATATAAATTTTCCAATATTTTCCTCTTTAGGGGATTCTGCACCTAAAAAATTCGATTTGACGAATAAATATGAAACGCGAATTATTAAAAAAACTGATAATATTCAGGGGGTGCTCATTGTGAGACCGTTGATTTTCAATGGATATTTGGCTAGTCTTATATACTAATTGCCAAGTGCCCGTCTGTCTGTCACGGTTTTTTAGGCACTTCCCAAATAGATAGAGACTTACAATTTGGTGCACGGGTCGATCGTTCGAAACCCCCCTCCCTGGAAAAATTAAATCTTTCGAAAATGTTCCATAGATGGGTAGCATTGACGTCACGTCGCTGTAGTAACGGCCAACGCGAGTTCAGCTTCTTGCAACTGGAGTCCAAACAATCCATACGGTGGCTTGAACTCTACGTTATAAAGTTGGTTTCAAGCTTTTGTGATCGGGAAGATATAAAGGAAG
This sequence comes from Amaurobius ferox, assembly GCA_951213105.1. NCBI lineage: Eukaryota > Metazoa > Arthropoda > Arachnida > Araneae > Amaurobiidae > Amaurobius > Amaurobius ferox. The sequence goes on from OX578143.1 coordinate 19,146,555, forward strand.
TACTGTAGTTTGTAGACCGGTTTATATCGTATTAGTGCAGAATATACTTTTCAATTAATTATTTTTAGTAGTTTTAGTTTATTTTTGAACGATTTTATTATATAATTATGGTACTACATTATAGTGGATATAGTAGTCTGCATTGTTTAATTTATAAACAAAACAAAAAATAGTTCAAACTTTAAACTAGCACTTATGATGGAATATATAAATAAAACCACCAAAACGACTTATTTTTCTCTATGTATACATTCTATTCTTAAAATACAGTTTTGAGTTCATGAAACAGTCTGTAAATTTTATTTCTGAAACAAAGTTATTCAAATATTAGATGTTAAGTTTTAAAATGTACTATATATATATAAATAAAACACTTGTAAAATTAAGTAACGCCTTACCTGTTATAAAGTGCTCGCTGCAAACTCGTGCATACTGATCATTTAAGGGGGTGGGTATTCCTGGGTACTGTTCATTTAAGGGGATGGGTATTTTAAAAATGTTAATTTAAGAGGGTGGGTATTTTAAAAATGTTCATTTAAGGGTGTTTCCACACAAAACATTTGAAAGGTGAAATGATAGAAAAAGAATGCTTCGTGATGAGATAGAGACTTCAAATTTGGTGTAAGGGTAGATTGTTGGAAAGGGAAAAAGCGTGCAATTTCAATGTTCCAACGTCTGCTATTATAGGGGGTGCCGCACACTAAAATATTCAATTTGACGAACAAATGAAAAACGCCTCTTTTACAATGTAATAGTGGCTTGAAATTTGGTATATGGGCTAATCATTTGATAAAAAACCCCAAGATGAATATAGGTTTTCAAAAATGTTCATATAAGTTGATGCTACACAGAAAAACGCCCGAAAGGTGAAATGATAATAAAAGCATGCTTCACGATAGGATAGAGACTTCAAATTTGGTGAACCAGTAGATTGTTTGAAAGGAAGAAAGTGTGCAATTTCCAATTTCCAATATTTGCTACTTTAGAGAGTGCCGCACACCAAAGTGTTCGAATTGTCGAATAAATGAGTAACGCCTTCTCTAAATTTTGATAGAGGATTGAAATTTGGTACATGAGCTAATCATTTAATGAAAACACCCAAGACAAATAAAGTTTTTCAAAAATATTCATTTATGAGTGTGCTCCACTGGAAAACGTCCAAAAGGGGATCTGATAAAATAGCATTTTCGGGATGAGATAGATACTTTAAATTAGTGTACGGGTAGATAGTTCGAAAGGCAGAAATGCGCAATTTAAGTTTTCCAACATTTTCTTCTTTAGGGGGTTCTGCACATCAAAATATTCGATTTGACGAATAAATGTGTAGCGCGAATTATTCAAAAATGTATTTAGCGGTTGTTTATTGTGCGAGACCGTTGATTTTCAACGGGTATTCGACTATATATACTAATTGCCAAGTGTCCGTCTGTTTGTCACGTATTTTTAGACACTTCCCGAATAGATAAAGACTTGCAATTTAATACACGGGACGATCGTTCGATAAAACCTCCTGAAAAAATCGAGTTTTTCGAATATTTTCTCTAGAAGAATTGCCCCATACCAAAACGTTCGAAAAATGAAATGATAGAAAAGCATGCTTTGCGATGAGATAGAGACTTTAAATTTGGTGTACTGGTAAATCGTTCGAAAGGAAGAAAGAGTGCAATTTCAGATTTCCAATATATTCTACTATAAGGGGTGCCGCACACCAAAATGTTCGATTTGCCGAATAAATGAGTTATGTCTCCTTTATGTTTTGATAGAGACTTGAAATTTGGTACATGGGTTAATTATTTAATGAAAACACGCAAGACGAATAGAATTTCTCAAAAATGCTCTATTAAGGGGGTGCTCCGCGCGGAGAAAAACGTTCGAAATGTGAAATGATAAAAAACATGCTTTCGAATGAGATAGAGATTCAAATTTGATGTACGGGTAGATAATATGGAAGGAAGAAAGTGTACAATTTCAGTTATCCTATATTTTTCACTTTAGCGGGGCCGCACACTAAAATGTTCGATTTTTGGAATAAAGGAGAATTGCCTCTACTAAAACGTGATAGAGGCTTGATATTCGGTATATGGGCGAATCATCTGATAGAAAACTGAGAAGAATGCAGTTTTTTGAAATGTTCATTTAAGGGGGTGGGTACTCCACACAAACGCATTCGAAAGAAAAATTGATAAAAACATGCTTTGCGATGAGTTAGAGATTTCAAATTTTGTGTACGGTTAGATTGTTGAAAAGGAAGAATGTGTGCAATTTCAGTGTTCCAACATTTGCTACTGTAGGGAGTGCCGAACACTAAAATATATGATTTGACAAACAAATGAAAAACGCTTCTCTTACAATGTGATAGTGGTTTGAAATTTGGTATATGGGCTAATCATTTAATATAAATCCCATGATGACTATAGTTATTTAAAAATGTTCATTTAAGTTGATGCTACACAGAAAAACGTTCGAAAAGTGAAATGATAATAAAAGCATACTTCGCGATAGGATAGAGACTTCAAATTTGGTGAACCAATAGATAGTTTGAGAGGAAGAAAGTGTGCAATTTCCAATTTCCAATATGTACTACTTTAGAGGGTGCAACACACCAAAATGTTCGAATTGCCGAATAAATGAATAACGCCTTCTTTAAATTTTGATAGAGGCTTGAAATTTCGTACATGGGCTAATCATTTAATGAAAATATTCAAGACAAATAAATTTTTTCAAAAATATTCATTTATGAGTGTGCTCCACAGGAAAAAGTTCGAAAAGGGATATGATAAAATAGCATTCTTCGGGATGAGATAGAGACTTTAAATAAGTGTACGGGTAGATAGTTCGAAAGGAAGGAATGTGCAATTTAAGTTTTCCGACATTTTCTTATTTATAGGGTTCTGCACACCAAAATATTCGATTTGCCGAATAAATGTGAAACGTGAATTATTAAAAAATTTACATTATTCAGGGGTTGTATATTGCGAGACCGTTGATTTTTAAAGGGTATTCGGCTAGTATATACTAATTGCCAAGTGTCCGTATGTCTGTCCGTCTCGCTTTTTTTAGGCACTCCCCGAATAGAAAGAGACGTGTAATTAAGTACACAGATCAATCATTCGATAAAATCCTTTGGAAAAATCGTATGTTTCGAAAGGGAGGGTGTTCGTTAGGGAGGGTGTTCCACACCGAAACGTTCGAAAAGGGAAATGATAGAAAAGCATGCTTTGCACTGAGATAGAGACTTAAAATCTAGTGTAGGGGTAAATAGTTTGAAAGGAAGAAAATATGCAATTTCAGATTTCCAATATTTTCTACTTAAAGGAGTGCCGCGCAACAAAATGTTCGATTTGCCGAATAAATGAGAAATGGCTCCTTTAACATTTGATAGAGGCTTGAAATTTGGTATATGAGATAATCATTTGATGAAAATACCCAAGAAGAATATAGTTCTTCAAAAATGTTCGTTTAAGGGAGTGCGCCAGAGAAAAACGTTCGAAAAGTGAATTGACAAAAACATACTTCGGAATGGGATAGAGATTTCAAATTTAGTGTACGAGTACGTAGTTTGGAACGAAGATAGTGTACAATTTCAGTTTTAGTTTTCCATTATTTTGTACTTTAGGGGGTGCCGCACAACAAAATGTTCGATTTTCGGAATAAAAGAAAAACGCCCCTTTTAAAAAGTTATAGAGGCTTGATATTTGGTATACGAGCGAATCATTTGATAGAAAACCCAAGAAGAATGGAGTGTTTCAAAAATGTATATTTAAGGGGATGTGTACTCAACACAAAATCATTCGAAAGGTGAAATGATAGAAAAAGCATGCTCTGCGATGAGATAGAGACTTCAAATTTGGTGAACGGGTAAATACTTGGAAAGGAGAGACGTGTGCAATTTCAGTTTTCCAACATTTCCTATTATAAGGGTGCTGCTCACTAAAATATTCGATTTGACGAACAAATGAAAAATGCTTCCTTTACAATGTGATAAAAGTTTGAAATTTAGGATATGGGCTGATCATTTGATAAAAAAAAAAACAAAGATGAATACGGTTTTTTAAAAATGTTCATTTAAGGGCGTGCTACCCAGGAAAGCGTTCGGAAGGTAAAGTGACGGAAAAACATGCTTCTTGATATATTAGAGACTTCAAATTTGGTGTACGGGTAGATAGTTTGAAAGGAAGAAAGTGTGCAATTTCAAATTTTCAATATTAGCTACTTTAGGGGGTGCCGCACACCAAAATGTTTGATTTTCTGAATAAATGAGACAAGCTTCCTTTAAATGTGATAAAGGCTTGATATGTGGCATGTCCAAAAGTTAAGCATTATTCGTAAAATGCGAAAAATTCGGAGTTAATATGGATATAATGGTTTACAATCAATTGTGGAGAAGCATGGGATGAAGGTAAAATCATTGAGCACAGGTAAAATAGTAAAACAGTTCAGTCGACGTCGACATGTTCAAGGCACCGTCGCACGTCGGAACGAGTATAAAACGGCCTCTAGAGGCATGGCCAGTTGAGGCAGAATTTTGAAGCTGCTGTGGTACGGAGCGTTGTTAAAAATAAAAAGCGACGAAATATGTCACAAAGATGCCAACTGGGTATGTTTTTGAAGGGACGAGCTATTGGAATGCTGGAATCCGGTCGATCCCAAACCGAAGCTTCTCGAATTCGGAATGTGCCTCAGTGTGTGATCTCCAGACTGTGGCAGAGGTTCCAAACCACTGGAGATGTTACCCGACGACCAGTACCAGGTCTGCCAAGGATAACAACCGCTCGGTAAGACCTATATGTGGTGATAACTGCGCGAAGTCAGAGAAGCCGTTCTGCCAGACAACAGTTCAGCCCTAACAGCCGCCACAGGAGTCACTGTGTCGAGACAAACTGTTTACAGGAGACTCAGACACGTTAGTCTCTATGCCAGACGACCATCAGTTTGTATTCCCCCTGACGTCTGCACAGAAGCGCTTACAGTGAAGTTGGAACATCGGCAGTGGAGTGGAGAAGAGTGGAGCAATGTCATGTTCAGTGACGAGTCCAGGTTTAGCCTGCAAACTGATTCCCGTTGTATCACGATCTGGAGAGAACGTGGAAAGCGCTTTCAGCCGGGAAACATCACGGAAATACATCGTTTTCCGTTTGGCGTAGTAATGGTCTAGGCAGGCATCATGATGGACGGCCGAACAGACCTCCAGATCTTTGACACAGGGTCGTTTACCGGTCAAAGATACAGAGACGAAATCCTTGAACCTACCGTTCGATTGTTTCGAGGAGCTGTTGGTCCAGATTTCATATTCATTGATTATAACGGGCTTCCTCATCGTGCGGCCTTGGTCGACGACTTCCTTCAATCTCAAGATATCCAGCCCATGCAGTGGCCTGCCAACTCCCCTGAGCTGAATCCAATGAGCATGTGTGGGACATGCTCGGGAGACATCTTGAAGCCCTCCGCTACCCACAAAGCTCAGTTCCGGGATTGAAATCTGCTCTCCGTGAGGCTTAAATCTCTTTGAGCACGCAACTCATCCAAACCCTCATCGAAAGTATGGGAAATCGTTGTGCAGCATCCGTCGCTACCCGAGGTTCTTACGCATCGTATTAAACTGCAGTATCACGTTATTTTAATTATTATGTTTAACTGAGGTTGACACTTGTATTGTGACCCCTTTTCTTTCAACTTTTTTCTTTGGATAATAAAAGTCGTTGTTATCCTTGTTTTCCATTGTTTTTTCCTTCTATAACACTATCACACCCGCATACCGAGTTTCCTTCCATTCCGATGTAGATTTCCTAAAATTTTCACATAAACAGCAACTATGTTTAAGTTTTGGACATGAGTGTATGGGCCAAATATCTGATAAAAAACCCAAGACGAACAGATTTTTTTTCAAAAATGTTCATTTATAGGTGTGCTCCACGGAAAAACGTTCAGAAGGGGAAATGATAAATTAGTATGACTCGGAATGAGATAGAGACTTGATATATGTGTAGATAGTTCGAAAGGAAGAAGTGTGCAATTTAAGTTTTACCATATTATTCTCTTTTTTCTGCACACCAAAATATTCCATTTGCCGAATAAATGTGAAGCGCGAATTATTCAAAAATTTACATTATTCATGGGTTGCTTATTGTGAGACCGTTGATTTTCAACGGATATTCGGCTAGTATATACTAATTGCCATGTGTCGATCTGTCTGTTTATCACGCTTTTTTAGGCACCTCAAAAGTAGATAGAGACTTGCAATGTGGCACACGAGTCGCTCGTTCGGTAAACCCCCCTGAAAAAATCAATCTTTTCAAAAATGTTCTGTAGAGGGGTGCTCCACACCAAAACGTTCGAAAAGTAAAATAACAGGAAAGCATATTTTGCGATGAGATATAGACTTCAAATTTAGAGTATGGGTAAAACGTTCGAAAAGAAGAAGTTAGTGTGTGGAAGAAATGTTCGAAAAGAAATGTGCGATTTCAGAATTTCAATATTTGCTACTCTAGGGGTGCCGCGCACCGAAATGTTCGATTTTTCGAATAAATGAGAAACGACTACTTTAAAATTTGATACAGGCCTGAAATTTGGCATAAACGCTAATTATTTAATGAAAACACCCAAGACAAAAGAATGTTACAAAAATGTTCGTTTAAAGGGATGTTTCAGAGAAAAACGCTCGAAAGGTGAAATGATGAAAAACTATGCTTCGAGATAAGATAGAGACTTCCAAATTTGTGTGCGAGTAGATAGTTCGAAAGGAAGAACATGTGCAATTTCAGTTTTCTGATATTGTCTGCTTTAGAGGATGTCGCAAACCAAAGTGTCCGATTTTCAGAAAAGATCAGAGACGCCTCTTTTTAAAATGGAATAGAGGTTTGATATTTGGTATATGGGGCATTCATCTGAAAAACACAAAAGAACAGAGTTTTTCAAAAATGTTCAATTAAAGGCGTGGGTACGCCACACGAAAACGTTCGAAAAGTGAAATAATAGAAAACATATGCTTCGTGATTGAATAGAAACTTCAAATTTGTATAGATCCAATATTTGTAATTTTTGGAGGAACGGCATACAAAAACGTTCGAAAAGTGAAATGACAAAAAAACATGCTTTGCGATAAAATAGAGACTTCAAATATTGTGCCTAGGTAAAGCGTTCGAAAGGAAGAAAGTGTGCAGTTTCAGATTTCCAATATTTTCTACTTAAGGATGTGTCTCACACCAAAATGTTCGACTTGCTTTATAAATGAGAAACGGCTCCTTTAAAATATGAGAGAGGCTTGAAATTTGGCGCATGGCCCATTCTTTTGATGAAAATACTCAAGACGCATATAGTTTTTCAAAAATGTTATTTTAAAGAGTTCTCCAGAGAAAAGTGAATTTATAAAAAAAAAAACATGCTTCGAGATGAGATAAAGATTTCAAATGTGCTGTACGGGTAGATAGTTTGGAAAGAAGAGAGTGTACAAGTTCAGTTTTCCAGTATTTTCTACTTTAAGGGCTGCCGCACATGAAAATGTTCGATTTTTAGAATAAATGAAAAACATCCCTTTTAAAATGTGATAGAGGCTTGATATTTGCTATATGGGCCAATCATCTGATAGAAAATCCAAGATAAACAGAGTTTTTAAAAGATGTTCGTATAAAGGTGTACGTACTCCACACGAAAACATTCGAAAGGTAAAATGATGAAAGAAAAAGCATGCTTCGCGATGAGATAGAGATTTCAAATTTAGTGTACAGATTGATAGTTGGAAAGGATGAAAGTGTGCAATTCAAGGAGGGTGTCGCATACTAAAATATTTGATTTGACAAACAAATGGAAAACGCCTCCTTTCCAACGTGATCGAGGCTTGAAATTTGGTATATTGGCTAATCATTTGATAAAAAAACACAAAATCAGGGAAAACAAGGGGGTTCTGGTTCATCCGGTGTTATTACTTTCCTTATATACATAATGTATAAGGAAAGTATTGTGACGGGGTCGAAAATTCGAAATCGAGTTTTCGACGGGAGAGCACGTTTCAAGCATCCCTGATCACGAATCAAATATTTTTGAAGTGATGTCTGTGTGTGTATGTGTGTGTGTGTGTGTGTGTGTGTGAAAGTATGTGTGTGTGTGTGTGTGTGTCAGTGAGTCTGTGGAGACGATAACTGACGAACGAATGGACCGATTTGAACCAAATTTGGCACAAAAATCACAATCCGTAAACACTGGAAGCCTATTGTTTTTATACGTAATCGAATGTTCAGAACCTCCCTAAATTTTCGAATAAAATATTGAAAAAATCGTCAAAAAATCAAAACCACTAATAAAGTTACGCAAATAGACATTTCTTATGTAATTTTTCATTAGAAAACGATTGACATAAATTTTAGAACGCTAACATGAACCATTCTCGAGATATTGCATATTTTTCAAAAAAATTATTAAAAAGTCATATAAAATGAAAAAAAAAATTTCCTATTGAGAAACATGTTCACTCTTCATATGTAATTCCAGGCAATAAATTGGGTGACATCATTTTCGTGGATCTAGCTCGTTCCATTCATGAAAAAAGGTACTTTGAGTAATACTTTTGTATTTGAATGCCAATAGTCATTTATCTGCTGTAAGAACAACTTATTTCTTCGTCCATAACGCCTGGCGAGATTTTGGCGACGAATTTGGCGGAATATCGCCAACTTGGCGGCTCTTTGAAATGTTGCCAAATTAACGAAACTCTCGCCAAATGGATAAAAATGACGCTAAATCAATGAAAATGACGACTAATTGTCGAAAATTCAATATCTTGGAAAGAATATTAGTATCTACTATAAGAAAAACCTATTTTTTTACTGTAAAAGTAGTAAATTCATTGCATTATATAAGGAAAGTCATGTGTTGCCCACATCAGATTTTTTTTTAACATGGACGAATTGCGGTGCTATACTGTCCCATGTTAAAGCATAGATACACCGGATGGGGAGGGATGGAGCTTCCAGCCGCACGCGACCTCCATGAAGAGATCATTTTATCAGTCAGGTTTTATTAATGAATGGGTTAGATGTTTTTTTTAATGAATGATCAGGATGTTTATAATGAATGAGTACATAAGAAGTAATGCTGAGGATTTTTTAGGGGTAATAATGAAATGTATAATATCAATTATTGTGTTTCATTCTTTTTACTTTCCCTATATACATAATGTATAAGGAAAGTATTGTGACAGGGTCGAAAATTCGAATTCGAGTTTTCGACGGGAGAGCACGTTTCAAGCATCCCTGATCACGAATCAAACATTTTTGAAGTTATGTCTGTGTGTGTGTGTGTGTGTGTGAAAGTACGTGTGTGTGTGTGTCAGTGAGTCTGTGAAGACGATAACTGACGAACGAATGGACCTATTCAAACCAAATTTGGTACAAAAATCACAATCCATAAACACTGGAAGCCTATTGTTTTTATACGTAATCGAATATTCAGAACCCCCCTAAATTTTCGAATAAAATTTTGAAAAAATCGTCAAAAAATCGAAACCACTAATAAAGTTACGCAAATAGACATTTCTTATGTAATTTTTCATTAGAAAACGATTGACATAAATTTTAGAACGCTAACATGAACCGTTCTCGAGATATTGCACATTTTTCAAAAAAATTATTAAAAAGTCATATAAAATGAAAAAAAAATATTTCCTATTGAGAAACATGTTCACTTTTCATATGTAATACCATGCGATAAATTGGATGACATCACTCTCGTGGATCTAGCTCGTTCCATTCATGAAAAAAGATACTTTGAGTAATACTTTTGTATTTGAACGCCAATAGTCATTTATCTGCTGTAAGAACAACTTATTTCTTCGTCTATAACGCTTGGCGAAATTTTGGCGACGAATTTGGCGGAATGTCGCCAACTTGGTGACTTTTTGAAATGTTGCCAAATTAACGAAAATCTCGCCAAATGGATTAAAATGACACTAAATCAATGAAAATGACGACTCATTGTCGAAAATTCAATATCTTGGATAGAATATTAGTATTTACTATAAGAAAAAAACCTATTTTTTTTACTGAAAAGTAGTAAATTCATTACATTATATAAGGAAAGTCATGTGTTGCCCACATCAGATTTTCTTCTTTTAGCCCCAGTTGCATGAAACTCTTAATCAAAAATGGTCATTTATAATTTAAAGCTTACACGTGGTTCGGTGATTCAGCAGGCAGCGTTCTATTCAGGGCTCAATGTCTGTGATTAAACTTATTTGCGACTGCTGCAAGTTCAGCAACCGTTTTAACTACTTTTACAACTATACTTTTACTACTATACTTTACAACTATACTTTTACAACTATACTTTACATCTATACTTTACAACTATACTTTCTATACTTTACAACTTTTTACAACTATACTTTAACTACTTTTACAACAATTATTGCATTCCGCCAGCTCTCAAAGAGAGAATACAAGTAATATCATTCCGAGGAAACAAGACGATGTATAACATACACCCAAGTAAATTTTCAAAGAGAAATTTATATGTCGGATTAGTAATGGTAAATTTATTTCCTGCGGAGTCACATGTACATGCCAAATTATCAGAACTGTATTCTAAATGGCTTACTCAAGAAAGAGAGACAGATTGCGAATGTTCAAAGCTTCCAGACCCATTTCTTGTATCGAAAAAATTGACAGACGAGGAGAGACAAGTACTCTTTTTGAAGGGCTCCCGGCTCTGCGGTTGCGTGTATTTAATATGGCTTCTTCATCATCTGATTTTCCGTGTGTTTTTTCACAAAAATCCCCGGATTACACCCCTGAATTGGATACACAATTACCGGATGAGTCTCGGGTTGTTTACACACTAGAAGAATCAAAAATAAATCTTAACAGACTGCTATGTGCTAATATTTCAGCAATGTTACCGTCCGATGTTCAAATTCTCGTCAAAAAAAGGCTCAAGATGTGGAACCCTGCAAAAATAAAATCCGAGAAGTATTCAGACAATTTTAAAGTCATTCTAAATTCATGGAATATCTTCAAAGAATCATGTGATATAGGAATTGACGATGATGAGAGCGATTTGGATACACCGTACAATTGTACGCCATTCGACGACATTTTCTTCAATGCCAGTCCAGAGACAAAATTGATTATTCCTAACTTGTTCACTAAATACACCAGAAGTTCGACAAACCGCAGAGCCGGTAAGTTCATTTTCTTTTTCACTAATGTAAAATTTTGTAATTCTCATGCTTTGGTTAAGAGTACTATATTTGAATTTGAATACCTTGCATTTTGGAACCTAGGGACACTCATGTTCGGTTTCGTAAAATTCGAAAACGCATGGAAAATGTTCATCATCCGTAAAGAATTAAAAGTGTGTGGCTTAGAACCATTAGAGACATTTTACGGTGTAAATTACAAGAAATGCTTCGATGAAATTGTGAAAGAGTACGGTGAGCCGATTCATAAATACGGCGCTTCACCTTCAGTAAATGAATATTCCAATGATGCCAAATTCAACCACGCACTAATATCTGAATTCGCTGAATGCCGAAAAATTACAGATGTACAAATTCTGATGTGGGAGTACGCCCATTTGGCACACAGAGACTGTGACCGGGCCAAAAAATCAAAAGAACACGAGGACGATCATGAGGAGCATTTGATTAATGCAAAAAAATTTATTGCTCTCCCTGACAGGAAAAAAACAGCCAAAAATGCTGTGGATGTTGTGAATGCATCCCTGTACAACCAAATTAGATTAATGTCAAACACGGAATTCGTTGAATTCCAATCGAAAAAAATAGGGAATAAAATTTGCGATATGAATCATGAACAGGGTATCAAATTGGTCGGAGAGTCTATGTTTTACATAAAACATGTCATAGGCCTTTCACGCTTTAAAGTTATCTCGCACATCATTTTAGACAGATTTGTTTTTTCAGACCCTAAGCGTCGGTACGTTTGTTTGAAAGGTGAATACAATACTGGAAAAACAACTTTCGCGTACGCTTGGTGCCAGTTATTTGAAGGAATTGTTCTGTCCGTTAATGGCGATAAAAATAGAATGAGCCGCCCAGGTGGTGAAGTGGATAGCGTCACCGACTGCTGTCTAGTGGGCTTGGGTTCGAATCCCGAGTAAGGCATGGTTGTTTTCCTGAGGATGAAGACAGTCTTCCGCCTTCTGGGTCCTCGTTAAATGAGAAGCTGCACCCTTCAGGCCTTAGTCAGTGATGCTTGCATGTATTAATAAACTTTGTATTCTTGTCTTGTGTGTCATTCTCTCTGTCCTTCTTCTGGTGTCACTGGACCTGTATTCGTGCTAATGCAGAAACAGGGGTCATAAGCAACAGCAACAACAAAATAGAATGAATTTTATGTTATTCGATTGGTACTATGGTATTGGCTATTTTTTTCGATTGGTACTGTAGTAACTCTTTTCTGTTACATGTACCGATATGTAGCTACTAAATCATTTTCTACTCACATCATCTTCTCGATGTTGTGTCTAGATTCCTTAGTGGCTATAACTTTCGCGTTTGACCTCAGATATTTGGCAAATCCGTATATATCATCAAACTTTAACTAATTTAAATAGAATGTTTTAAGTAATCTTTTCGCAGGAATTCATCGCCTTTTTATACTAGTTCATTCATGACTAGTTTAGTTATTTTCGAACGCCACGTATTTTCTTTATAGTAAGCACACTTTCGATGCCATTTAAAAATAAAGCTTTGTTACTTTCCTTATATACATAATGTATAAGGAAAGTATTGTGACGGGGTCGAAAATTCGAATTCGAGTTTTCGACGGGAGAGCACGTTTCAAGCATCCCTGATCACGAATTGAACATTTTTGAGGTGATGTCTGTGTGTGTGTGTGTCAGTGAGACTGTGGAGACGATATCTCACGAACGAATAGAAATTCGAATGAAATCTGGTATAAAAATCACAATTCGTGAATACTGGAAACCTATCTTTTTAAACGTAATCGAATGTTTAGACACCCCCACCCCCCTAATTTTCGAGTGAAATTTTGAAAAAATCATCAAAAAATCAAAACCTTTAATAAAGTTATGCAAATAGACATTTCTTATGTAATTGTTCCTTAGAGAACGATTGACATAAACTTTAGAACGCTAGTATGAACCGTTTTCGAGATATGGCACATTTTTCAAATAAATTTATCAAAAAATCCCATAAATAAAAAAGAAATATTAACTGTTGAGAAACATGTTCACTTTTCATATGTAATATCATGTAATAAATTTGGTGACATCATTCTCGTGGATCTACCTCGTTCCATTCATGAAAAAAAAAATACTTAGAGTAATACTTTTGTATTTGTTCGCCAATAGTCATTTATCTGCTATAAGAATAGCTTATTTCTCCGTCCATAACGCTTGGCGATATTTTGGCGATGAATTTGGCGGAATGTCGCCAACTTGGCGAATTTTTTAAATGTTGCCAAATGGATAAAAATGACGCTAAATCAATGAAAATGACAACTAATTGTTGAAAATTCAATATCTTATAAAGAATATAAGTATCTAAGTAAAACCTATTTTTTTTTTACTGTAAAAGTGGTAAATCCATTGCATTATATAAGGAAAGTCATGTGTTGGCCACATCAGATGTTTTTAAGTGTTAACGTTTAAAAAAACTAACGAATGTGAAATTTAAACTTTCAAAACAATCATATATATGTTTTTTTTTAACAAATTTAAACAACTGGTGTTTTAACGCGTTTCAAAAAACAACGTGCGTGCTATTTTTCCTATGGAATTTAACATGTATTTTCACACTTGTACAAATTTTAAGCAAAAATTAACAAAAACGTGTTTTAAAGTCTTTCAATTTCACAAATGCGTGTTTGCAACTTTCAAAATTTCACAAAAATGTATTTTAAAGTGCTTTAATTTCGCAAATGTAAGTTTTTTACTTGCAAAAACTAACAAATACACGTTTTGAACTAGTTGAATTTTGGGAATCTCGGGAATTTCGGCAATAGGTGTTTTCAACTACCTCAATGTGGTAATGTCTCTTTAATATATTAGGTGTTGTTGAAAAATATTATTCTTTTTTTAATTGTGGGCCCACCTCCACCCGGTACATAGGATACACCACCACAATTCAATCTAGCATGGTTTAGGCATTTAAATTTGATAATGACCATATGCCAGGCTCTTGATACCATCGTTTAATGTATAACGTTTATCATCATAAGGGGATAACCCCATTTCAATTTGCTTCACAGTATAAATCCGATGGTCCTTACTTGCAATTTCAAGTTATTCGACTCTATTATATCTTCGCTTTGTTAGACAGTTATAACAATCTTCATGATGGATGAACTTTTTTACGACATTCTTGACCTTTAGCAGTTTTCTTTTGAATCAGAGGTGTTTTTAGGCTATACATCTTTGATCTTAGGTCTACAAACTCCATTGCAGCAGTTCCATTCAATTCGTCTTTCATTTTTCCAATCATTTTTACTTTCCTTATGTACATAATGTATAAGGAAAGTATTGTGACGGGGTCGAAAATTCGAATTCGAGTTTTCGACGGGAGAGCACGTTTCAAGCATCCCTGATCACGAATCAAACATTTTTGAAGTGATATCTCTGTGTGTGTGTGTGTGAAAGTATGTGTGTGAGTGTGGAAGTATGTGTGTGTGTGTGTGTGTGTGTGTGTCAGTGAGACTCTGGAGACGATAACTGACGAACGAATGGACCGATTCAAACGAAATTTGGTACGAAAATCACAATCCGTAAACACTGGAAGTCTATTGTTTTTATATGCAATCGAATGTTCAGAACCCTCCTAAATTTTCGAGTGAAATTTTGAAAAAATCGTCAAAAAATCAAAGTCGCTAATAAAGTTATGAAAATAGACATTTCTTATGTAGTTTTTCATTAGAAAACGAATGACATAAATTTTAGAACGCTAACATGAACCGTTCTCGAGATATTGCACATTTTTAAAAAAAATTATCAAGTTATATAAAATAAAAAAACATATTTCCTATTGAGAAACATGTTCACTTTTCATATGTAATACCATGCAATAAATTAGGTGACATCATTCTCGTGGATTTAGTTCGTTCCATTCATGAAAAAAGATACTTTGAGTAACACTTTTGTATTTGAACGCTAATAGTCATTTATTTGCTGTAAGAATAACTTATTTCTCCGTCCATACCGCTTGGCGAGATTTTAGCGACGAATTTGGCGGAATGTTGCCAACTTGGCGACATTTTTAATTGTTGCCAAATTAATAAAAATCTCGCCAAATTTATAAAAATGACGACTAATTGAAGAAAATTCATTATCTTTGAAAGAATATAAGTATCTACTATAAGAATAACAATTTTTTTAACTGTAAAAGTAGTAAATTCATTCATTATATAAGGAAAGTCATGTGTTGCCCACATCAGATTTTTTTATTTTTATTGGAATAAAGTGGATGATCACATGGACCATCCGAAATGTAAAAATAGTCTTCTTAACTTTCAAAATCTTTGTAAATATCCTCTATTTCAATTTCATAGCACAGGGAATCTGTGTCTGTGAAAAGGAATTCGTCTCGACTTCCATACACCTTCTTAATAAAATCATAATGGAACTCATACATAAGTGTTTTACTCAAGGCCAGTACTGAAAAACCTGCATAGAGGGATCTTTTCTGTTTCAAATTAGTCTTATGCATATGAACTGCTACCAGATCTTCATTAAATATTTTGAAGAAGTGTAAGGCTGGTGATGCAAGTAATTTTTTCAATCTCTTCTCAGTCTGTACTTGCTTAATATCCATTCTTTTTCTCAAGTTTTCCATAGTTTTTCCGTACACTACGTTGCTCATAAGTTTGAACAGATCTTTTTCAATGGGATTTTTCGCTAGCATTCTCTTCTCAGTGTTAAATTGTACATAGGGCTTCAACCAGGGCTATTGCTTGAAAGTTAATACTCGACGGATTTTCACAAGTTTCATCCCTATCTTCATATACTGCTTTAAATTTCTAAAATGCAGAACATATTTAACCTTATGATTCAAATTAGGTGTTAATTTGATCTGATCCTTGCATATTTTCAAATTCATTTCTTCAGATATATTCCGGCAATACTCCGAAATCAGAGATGGGCGATATGAACCCTTTCTAATGCCAGAGGATAATCATTGTGTTTATCGTGCAAATTATGGGGATAGTCTATATCCTCCTCGATAATATATCCCACAGGTGAGTCATCTTCAACAGCAAGTGGATCAAAGTACTGATTTTTTTGAGAATCAAACCATCTAAAATCAGATACAGGGAGTGCTTGGCTTAGAGCCCATCCGTGCAGATTATTAGCATCCAGATACATTATGCATGTACTAGGTTTCGTAGAATCGAAATGTTCCAAATACTTGTTATTAGTCTGGCTAAGGCATTTACTAATAACACTAATACCACCTCTTATACTTTCTTCTGAAAAAAGGTACATATTAGGGTCTGTAATCAGTTCTAATGATATTACACTAGTCTTTAAGGTTGCATTCCAGGCAAGAGATGGTAATGTTAAACAGTGGGCAGCATCTATTCCATAATAATTCAATGACAAATCACGGAAATTCTCAAAAATGTTCGCTAACTGAAGAATATCAGTTTTTATGTACAAGTCATGAGTCTTCATCGGAGACTTCCTCTCAATTTAAATAATCGAAGAAGGCCTCTTTAGAGGGTAAGCTCGTTTCTTCAAACTTGGCGGCACAATCCATATAATAGGGGTAAACATCCTTTCTAGTCAGTAAATCCACTTGATCACTTGTAAAATGTTCTTGGGTGATACGAAACTGACTGGATTCCAAACTAGAACTTAGTTTCTCAATAGAGGCAGATAAAATTGAAGAGAATCTATAAACTGTAGACTTCCTAGGCTGAATGTAATATATTTCTGCATATTACTACCGATGCATTCAATCCTCTTTCTTTTAAAATCGTCGATTCCTTGCATAATTAAATGTCCATTATACCCTTTTAAATTGTGAAACACAACGGGTATGCGTCGTCTTATCTTGTAATTCAGATTACAATTAGGATGGGCTGCGCCTCTGAAATTCGAAGTTAAGTGGCAATGGTCTCTCACACGCTTTTCCTTAAAGACTTACTGCAAATATAACATATAGTAGCACTTTCAAAGTTTTCACGATCAGCGGCAGTAAAATTCATTTTCATATTTTCTTTTAATATTATGTGCATCTCCTCTTCTTCTTGAATAAGGGACTTAAAAAAATGGCTAATCACATCCTCACCCCTATATATAACAGGTCCTTTAAGGGTTTTTCCATCAGGTCCAATAATAATATAAGCAAAATCACAAGGAGCATGATGAGATAAGATGGTCTCATGTGAAACAGAAGGGGTATTATCACAGATATCCGCTTTCATTAGAAAAGACTCAAAGTTCGCGTATACCATAAATGGTACACGCATTTGCATGTAAATACTTTTAAATTTCCAAAATCTTGTTATCCTCACTGGGAAATTCTACTCTCTGTAGGCCATACTGACTACATAATTCAATATGCGTCTTTAAACGAGCTTCAGATGAAAACCGTTGTAAACAGTAGTCATAAAAATATTGCTTTTCCTTATGTTTTCTTATACTGTATAAAAGTCTGCTCATACTTCTAATACAGCAGTAATGATACTGCTCATCATTACTAATAAGCAGAAATTACAGTGGTGTTCCCGTCTATCGGATGACACATAGAGCGGAAACACCTTTTTATCCGCATATCCAAAAACATTCAGGCTCGCATTATTATTTCTCTCAAATAATTTAACCTGATGTAAAGGAGTAGGAAACTCGATTCCATCTAGATTCAACTCGCATTCATACTCGGTATATTTACTGACGCGATTCACATGATCAGGAGCCGGATAAAGTTCTGCTAAGATGGACCACATAAAACACTTCTGATCACTATTTTCCACATTGATAGCTTTTTTGGCTAATAGTTCTTTAGGTAGTGGTATATAGCTCGAGGCAGCCAGAGGCTCATACTCTCAATCGTTAATTCCTCGATCCTCTCCAAGACCCAACCGCTACCACGGCCTTCATAGGTTTCGAACGATGCAAAAGCAGCACCCATATTAGAATTCAAATCTTCTTTAGTTATGTCTTTCATACAAGAACTTCTGAAATAGTTTATACAGCATTCCTGTTCTCCTCCAGGTTGAAAACGAGTAAAACGGCAGCATACATTTATGTACCATATAATACTACGTTTCAAAGCAATTTCCTTTAGCACTACTTGTTTTATCTCAATGAGAATCCAAAAAGGTGAGTAGATCTTTTTCAGCATTACCAGTAATTTTATAAACAGCCACAGTACTGTTTAAAGCCTGTTTGTAGGGTTTTGGAGCCGCTTTCTTCTTTTCATTCATGCTAGGAGCATTTGCAGTATTTTATTTAACACCTTGCATAAGACAGGAATCAGAAGTTTTTCTTTTAATACCACGCATAGATTTATTACCATGAACTGTACGCTCATGATACAGCATATCGCTGATTCGAGTAAATGTAGCCGGGCATTGTAGACAAGGAACTTTACTCGAAGAGTTATGCATCTTCATATGCCGCACTAAACTTTGCTTCTTCGTGAAACTCTTCGCGCAAGTAAGACACATCTATGAAAGATAAAATACAAGACTTTAGGATAAGCACGTCAACTTCCCATAAGAATGTAATACACTTTAATCACTTAGTTAAAATAATCATGAAACCCTTATGCTAACCGATAGGAATTACCCCAAAATAATAAAACCATCAAGTTAAAGAATATATCCAGATACTAAAAGCTCAATTTCATTAAATTCATAAAAGTCTTAATTAAATAAAATAATTACGATCAGGAGTTACATACATTAAAAAGATTCAGATTAATTTCCAGAGTCCTTATGCACTTTTCCACGTCGTTTCAAATTAGATAGTCGATTAAACTCTTTTCCGCACACCTCACATGCATAAGATTTCCGAGCTAGATGGGTTCTTACATGCCGATATAGATTCTTCTTTAATGTAAAGTTTTCAAGCAGACAAGACAAGTCTGTACAAGATAAAAAATTTATACTTTAGTATAAACACGTTATTTCTTGTAGCAATATAATACATCTCTCAAGATTTATATAAACTAATAATAGATCCCCTATGCCACCCCCTTACACCATCCCGGTAGCAATCCCCCCAAAATAATAAAATCGCCAAGTTAAAGAATATATATAGATACTAAAACCTCAACAAATTACATTAGGTTCATAAAAATCTTAATTAAATAAAATAATTAAGCTGTTACACATCATAAAAATACAAAGTTTAATAAAATGGGAGAGTAAAATCATATTAAAACAAATACTTACATGTCCAATCCAGTTCAAAGATCTTACAAGAGACATGCTATTATCAGTAACGGCAGGGGTAGCACCTCCGATATTAGTAGCTAAAGCAGACATAGTAATAGGAGAGAGAGCACACACGCAAAGCACAACCTAGCGACACGAAGTCCTCGACAAGAATGACAAAATCACTGCTTGAAGGTCACCCATACCCCTTTCACGTCAAGGTCACGTCAAGGTTATATCACGGCTACCGTTAAAGTAAGTATAAGGTATAATCACACACACTAACTCGATAAAAATAGGCAAATCATTCATAATCGTAATCGATTATATCCTTTTATTAATCGTAATCGATACATTATAGAGATTCTCATACTACTTAAACTCATTTAGTTATATTAAAAACCCCATCACATCCTAAAAATAAAAAATTTAAATTTAATAATTCCCTCCCGACCTTTAAAATTAACTAAGCAGAAAATCCCTTTTACATGTAAATAACCACCATTCCCCCTTAATATAGGGAAAACACATATTAAATATTCCTACATATTCCCTGAAAACCAATGAAACTTGCATAAAATCCCCCTCAAAGCAAATCCCTGAGCATAAATGTTTATACTAAGTCCATGAAAGAAAATCCCTTTGTAGGGAAAAATTTCTTAGACCCTACAACGCTTACGCAATACACCTTAGAAAGTCACATATAATACAACACGCACTCCATCGCAAGCACTATAGAATTAAATTTAGCAGTCCTCCAAGCAGTACACACTCGCTTAAGTTCGTACCTTCCGTCCCACTCCTTACCCCCGAGAAACCGGTAATCACCATCACTTCTTCCCCCAATACACAACTCATACACACTAAACATACCCCCCTAACATCTAGAACCCGTAAAAAACATGCATCTCCATCTCAAAGTCCAAAATGCCCGTAATTCTACACGAAAACACACTTTACAGGGATTCTTAAAATGGGCATAAAAAATCACCGAATTTCCTCAGAAACTAGTTAAAACCCTCAAATTACTCAGAATTATCCTCTAGATATGCTATATATCCATTTATAGACATAAAAGAGTCAGGAGCTTAGTAGTCAAAATAGGGGTCATTAAATTATTATGGAATAGCTGCCCACTGTTTAACATTACCATCTCTTGCCTAGAATGCAGACTTGAAGACTTGTGGAGTATCATTAGAACTGATTACAGACACTGATATGTACCTATTTTTAGAAGAAGGTATAAAAGATGGTATTAGGGTTATTTGTAAACGCCTTAGCCAGGCTAATAACAAGTATTTGGAGTAATTCGATCTACGAAACCTAGTGCATATATAATGTATCTGGATGCTAATAATCTGTAAGGATGGCCTCTAAGCCAAGCACTCCCTGTATCGGATTTTAGATGGTTTGATTTTCAAGAAATTCAGAACTTTGATCCACTGGGTTGGTGTCGTGTCTATATGAAGTCAAATTGAACCATGTGCAGATATTACTGCCTTAGCGAGATCCACAATCTTCCCATTATAAAGTTCTCCCTGGAAAGGCAATTCCCCAATGCTTTCCAAAGCCACAAGTATTGCTGGACAGTCTATAAATATGTGTTCCAGTGTAAGTTCTTCACCTGGGCAGTTTCTACAGTATTTGCAGGATTTTTTTTCTTTGATCCACTTGCTGTTGAAGATGACTCACCTGTGGGATATATTATCGAGGCGGATATAGACCATCCCCATGATTTGCATGATAAACACAATGGTCATCCTCTGACACCTGAAAGGATTCATATCGCCCCATCTCTGATTTCGGAGTATAGCTGGAATTTATCTGAAGAAATGAATTTGAAAATATGCAAGGATCAGATCAAATTAACACCTAATTTGAATCATAAGGATAAATATGTTTTGCACTATAGAAATTTAAAGAAGTATATAAAGCTAGGGATGAAACTTGTGAAAATCCATCGAGTATTAACTTTCAAGCAAGAGCCCTGGTTGAAGCCCTATGTACAATTTAACACTGAGAAGAGAATGCTGGAGAAAAATTTTTTTGAAAAAGATCTGTTCAAACTTATGAACAACGTAGTGTTCGGAAAAACTATGGAAAACTTGAGAAAAAGAATGGATATTAAGCAAGTACAGACTGAGAAGAGATTGAAAAAATTACTTGCATCACCAGCCTTACACTTCTTCAAAATATTTAATGAAGATCTGGTAGCAGTTCATATGCATATGACTAATTTGAAACAGAATAGACCAATCTGTGCAGGTTTTTCAGTACTGGACTTGAGTAAAACACTTATATATGAGTTCCATTATGATTTTATTAAGAAGTTGTATGGAAGTCGAGCCGAATTCCTTTTCACAGATACAGATTCCCTGTGGTATGAAATTGAAACAGAGGATATTTACAAAGATTTTGAAAGTTAAGAAGACTATTTTGACTTTTCGAATTATCCATGTGATCATCCACTTCATTTCAATAAAAATAAAACATGATTGGAAAAATGAAAGACGAGTTGAATGGAACTCCTACCGTGGAATTTGTAGGCCTAAGATCAAAGATGTACAGCCTAAAAACACCTCTAATTGAAAAGTAATCTGCTAAAAGTGTTAATAAGAATGTAATAAAAAGTTCATCCATCATGAAGATTATTATAACTGTCTAACAAGGCGAAGATATAATAGAGTCGAACAATTTAAAATTGCAAGCAAAGACCATCGGATTTATACTGTGAAGCAAATTAAAATGGGGTTATCCCTTTATGATGATAAACGTGTACATTAAACGATGGTATCAAGAGCCTGGCATGTGGTCATTATCAAATTTAAATGCCTAAACTATGCTAGATTGAATTGTGGTCGTGTATCCTATGCACCGGTTGGAGGTGGGCCCACAATTTAAAAAAATAATATTTTTCTAACAACACCTAATTCATTAAAGAGTCATTACCACATTGAGATAGTTGAAAACACCTATTGCCGAAATTCCGGAGATTTCCAAAATTCAACTTGTTTAAAACACGCATTTGTTAGTTTTCAGAAAGTAAAAACTTGCATTTGCGAAATTAAAACACTTTAAAATTCATTTTTGTGAAATTTTGAAAGTTGAAAACACGGATTTGTGAACACTTAAAAACTCTTAAAAACACTTAAGTAACGTGCCGTTAACACTTAAAGAAAAAAAAAAGAAACACAATTATTGATATTATACATTTCAATATTACCCCTATAAAATCATAAGCATTACTTCTTATCTACTCATTCATTAAAAACATTCTGATCATTCATTAAAAAAACATCTAACCCATTCATTAATAAAACCTGACTGACAAAATCATCTCTTCATGGAAAGGTCACGTGCCGGTGGAAGTTCCATCCCTCCCCATCCGGTGTGCCTATGCTTTAACATGGGAAAGTATAGCACCGGATGAGCCAGAACCCCCTTGTTTTCCCTACTCACAAAATGAATACTATTTTTCAACAATATTCATTTAAGGGTGTGCTACACAGAAAAAAGTTTGAAAGGTGAAATGAAAGAAAAATCATGTTTCGTGATAGGATATAGAGTTGAAATTTGGTATACAGGTAGATAGTTAAAGAAAGGAAGTTGTTGTTGAGACCCAGACCGTCCGACCTACCAGAAAGGAAAGAAAGGAAGTGTACAATTTCAGACTTCCAATATTTGTTATACTTTAGGGGGGTACCGCACACCAAAACGTTCGATTTTCCGAATGAACGAAACACGCTTCCATTTAAATATGATAGAGGCTTGATATTTGGTATATGGGCCAAACATCTAATAAAAAGCCTAAGACGAATGAGTTTTCTAAAAAATGTTCATTTATGGATGTGCTTCACAGAAAAACGTTCGAAAGGTGAAATGATAAAATGGCATGCTTCGGAATGAGATAGAGACTTTAATTAGGTGTGCGAGTATATAGTTTGAAAGGTGTGCAATTTAATTTTTCCAACATTTTCTTCATTAGGTGGTTACCAAAATATTTGATATGCCGAATAAATGTGAAACGCCAATTAATCAAAAACTTACATTATTCGGGGATTGCTTATTGCGACACCGTTGATTTGCAACGGGTATTCGACTAGTATTAAATTAAAATCGGGAAGACGCAAAAAGAGATTAAAGATATGATAATATTGACAACTTGAAAGTTTAAGTTCTGACATCCTTGAAAATGTAATTTGTGATAAACATCGTATATCAGGTAAGTTTATTCTTTTTTATAAATGTAAAATAACTTATTTAATCATAAAATATTAAGTATGAAATGTTTCTAAGCCATATTGAGCGTAAGTATGATAGTTCTCGGCAATAATGTAGCTCAAGAATATGTTGATCCATTTTTAGAATCCAAAATATATGGATCAATACCATTTATGATGATAATTTTATTTTGATGACGCTTTGCTACTGCAAAATTCATGTTAATGCAATTAAGACTTAACTGTATATCCTACATTTACGGTTGCTATGCTGTTGCCAGGGCTGTGGCCACGTGATGTGGAATACTCTATTGTGATTGGACGTCGTGAACGATTTGCGGCGTAGGATATCATTCTTATTTTGGTGCTAATTTTGAATTTAAATGAAGCCGTATCTACTAAATATTAAATAGTATTTCATTAAAATACTTCTTCTGACTTTTGAAATAAGTGAAAATCGAAAATAAAGTATGAATCCTCATCCTTAAAAATTCAACGGGAATTTGACGTCCAGTGCTTCAAAATCATCTGAAACGGGACCACATATTTTCAACATTATCATAGCCATCCCGTTCTTTTTTACTTTCCTTATTATCTTTTTTATCTTTTTTACTTTCCTTACTCGTGTCACAATACTTTCCTTATACATTATGTATAAGGAAAGTATTGTGACGGGGTCGAAAATTCGAATTCGAGTTTTCGACGGGAGAACACGTTTCAAGCATCCCTGATCACGAATCAAACATTTTTGAAGTGATGTCTGTGTGTGTGTGTCTATGTGTGTCAGTGAGTCTGTGGAGACAATAACTGACGAACTAATGGACCGGTTCGAACGAAATTTGGTACAAAAATCACAATCCGTAAACACTGGAAGTCTATTGTTTTTATACGCAATCAAATGTTCAGAACCCCCCTAAATTTTCGAGGGAAATTTTGAAAAAATTGTCAAAAAATCAAAACCACTAATAAAGTTGCCAAATAGATATTTCTTATGTAATTTTTTATTAGAAAACGATTGACATAAATTTTAAAACGCTAACATGCCGTTTTCGAGATATTGCATATTTTTTAAAAAAATTATCAAAAAGTCATATAAAATAAAAAAAATATTTCCTATTGAGAAACATGTTCACTTTTCATATGTAATACCATGCGATAAA
Source organism: Amaurobius ferox (assembly GCA_951213105.1). Taxonomy (NCBI): domain Eukaryota; kingdom Metazoa; phylum Arthropoda; class Arachnida; order Araneae; family Amaurobiidae; genus Amaurobius; species Amaurobius ferox. The sequence continues at coordinate 19,171,287 of OX578143.1, forward strand.
TTTGGTGACATCATTTTCGTGGAACTAGCTCGTTCCATTCATGAAAAAGATACTTTGAATAATATTTTTGTATTTGAATGCCAGTAGTCATTTATCTGCTGTAAGAATAACTTATTTCTCCGTCCATAACGCTTGGCGATATTTTGGCGATGAATTTGGCGGAATGTCGCCAACTTGGTGACATTGTTAATTGTTGCCAAATTAACAAAAATCTCGCTGCAGCAGGTGCAATTTTTCTGTCGACGATTTCCCCAAATGTTGGCAGAATTTGATATTCGCACGTTGTTCTTCAAACGCCATTTCCGTTTTCGACTATCGCGAACGACTACAGTTCACAGACACGCATTGTCTGGGAAAACCGTCACATGTGCTTCTATCGGTAAAATAGTTCCCCTCTCCTCCAATCAGGGTTGGAGATATCAGCACAATCTTCGAACTTTTTGATCTTACCTTGTATATATGTCAACATGGAAAACAATTGCCCCTGACTATCTGAATTAGCAATGCAGCAGCTTAATCGTACTGGAGACGGAACTGAAGCGATTGTGTCAGAGGGTACTAATTTTACTCTAGGAATAAATAGCTCCTTTAAATGCTATCATTCAATGTGTCAATTGTGAACTAATCTTCCACTTTCAGCTCTTTTAAATGCCAAACCAATTCTTTCATCACATGCTACTTCTGAAGGCTGCGGTAATCCAAACTCAGGCGAGGCTTTCCCAAGCTCTTGCAACTAACTGAACATTGTCATGCAATGCTAAAGATAAAGTCGCTTGTTCAGAGTTTGATTGTAAAAAATCTTATATCATATGGTTTTTAACACTTTCCAACATAGTTGCAAAGTGTTTATGACTTTGTTCATTCTGTCTGTCCGTTTGCATGATAACTGCCGTAAAAATGACTTTATCAAAATGAAATTTTAGTATGTTATTGAGACGGTCTTTGGGACATATGTGAATGTAAATGCATAACATCGCCCAATTAATTTCGGATTGAAGAAATGAAATACATTGAACGCTATGGGACTTAATTTTTCAATCATTTTGAAGCCAAGTTAAAATTCACCAATTGCTCCGAAAATTTTCGAAAATATACAAATTATCACATAAAATGTATAAAAAAAATTTTCAGCAAAATATGCTAAGTAACTTTTTTAAATAAACTATAACTCACGTGACTTATTGCATGCGTCACGTGACTCACTGTAAAATGAAATATGGCATCCATTTTATTATAGCTGTGTAAAATTCTTGATATTTAGAGACCGTTTAAATTTATATTTAGTGTTGTATCCATTATAAAACCGCTTTATTTTTGTGTGTTATCTGTGTACCTAAATTCTGAGCCAACGTAATTACAATATTTTTTATTTTAAATGATCGCCAAACTTTGATTATTTCTACAACGAAGTCTAATTTTAACGTATGCAGAATGTAAACAAATCAGAATGTAAAAAAAAAATCATTGCAAGGTGAGGTGTATAAGAATTGTTGAATTTTTATCCCATAAATATATTTAGCTCTGGAGTCTGGAATATAAGTGATATGAATGAGATATTCATTGGTTTTACATAGAGAAGCAGAAGATTTTAAAGCACTGCCTTTTTTGATGAAGTTTGAAGTTTCCAAGTAAAATAAATTATTGTAGCACTGTGATAGTTTAAAAAAATCTGATGTCGGCAACACCTGACTTTCCTTATATAATGTAATGAATTTACTGCTTTTACAGTAAGAAAATATGTTTTTCTTATAGTAGATACTAATATTCTTTCCAAGATATTGAATTTTCGACAAATAGTAGTCATTTTCATTGATTTAGCGTCATTTTTATCCATTTGGCGAGATTTTCGTTAATTTGGCAGCATTTCAAAAAGTCGCCAAGTTGGCGACATTCCGCCAAATTTGTCGCCAAAATTTCGCCAAGCGTTATGGACGAAGAATTAAGTTGTTCTTACAACAGAAAAATGACTATTGACGTTCAAATACAAAAGTATTACTCAAAGTATCTTTTTTCATGACTGGAACGAGCTAGATCCACGAGAATGATGTCACCCAATTTATCCCATGGTATTACATATGAAAAGTGAACATGTTTCTCAATAGGAAATATTTTTTTTCATTTTATATGACTTTTTAATAATTTTTTGAAAAATGTGCAATATCTCGAGAACGGTTCATGTCAGCGTTCTTAAATTTATGTCAATCGTTTTCTAATGAAAAATTACATAAGAAATGTCTATTTGCATAACTTTACTAGTGGTTTTGATTTTTTGACGATTTTTGCAAAATTTTATTCGAAAATTTAGGGGGGTTCTGAACATTCGATTGCATTTAAAAACAATAGGCTTCCAGTATTTAGGGATGGTGATTTTTGTACCAAATTTGGTTCGAATCGGTCCATTCGTTCGTCAGTTATCGCCTCCACAGACTCATTGACACACACACACACAGACACACACACGCACACACACACACACACACACACACACACAGACATCACTTCAAAAATGTTTGATTCGTGATCAGGGATGTTTGAAACGCGCTCTACCGTCGAAAACTCGAATTCGAATTTTCGACCCCGTCACAATACTTTCCTTATACATTATGCATATAAGGAAATTAATATATCAGAGCTGAATGTATCGTATTTTAGAGACGTTTAATTACAGTTGTATTTTAGTTGGAAAGAGTTTCATAATTAATGATTTATGCATGATTGATCTTTCTTGTTATAATTTTAATTTTTACTATGAAGTTAAAGTGATGATTCACACCATACGCATATAGACACAAACTGTCGGGCTGGGGGCGTGACGCTGGGAATCGCGGTGGCGGTTTTGGACGCTTGCCGTCCGGGCTGAGCTGCCTTGCTGTCGCGACGACTTGATTCTTACCGTTTGCTTTCGCTTGGATCGGTGTTTGGATTTGATTACCGACCTTTATTCACTCAGTCGCGACCCGAAACTTATCCTGTTGCCAAACTAGGATCGTAGAATGTTACTTGGCTCGGTGATTGGTCTGTTTAACAGAACCAGCCAGAAGTTGCTAATCCCAAGTAAACGTAACGAAACTGAGGGGAAATAATAACCAAAGATTATTTAGACTTCACAATCTTAGTCACACCATCTCCGCACCGTGCTTTATTACTTTCCTTATATACATAATGTATAAGGAAAGTATTGTGACGGGGTCAAAAATTCGAATTCGAGTTTTCGATAGGAGAGCACGTTTCGAGCATCCCTGATCACGAATCAAACATTTTTGAAGTGATGTCTGTGTGTGTGTGTGTGTGTCAGTGAGTCTATGGAGACGATAACTGACGAATGAATGGTTCGATTCGAGCCAAATTTGGTACAAAAATCACAATCCGTAAACACTGGAAGCCTATTGTTTTTATACGAAACCGAATGTTCAGAACACCCCTAAATTTTCGAATGAAATTTTGAAAAAATCGTCAAGAAATCAAAACCACTAATAAAGTTACGCAAATAGACATTTCTTATGTAATTTTTCATTAGAAAACGATTGACATAAATTTTGGAACGATAACATGAACCGTTCTCGAGATATTGCACATTTTTCAAAAAAATTATCAAAAAGTTATATAAAATAAAATAAAATATTTCCTATTGAGAGACATGTTCACTTTTCATATGTAATACCATGCGATAAATTTGGTGACATCATTCTCGATCTAGCTCGTTCCATTCATGAAAAAAGATACTTTGAGAAATACTTTTGTATTTGAACGCCAATAGTCATTTATGTGCTATAAGAATAACTTATTTCTCCGTCCATAAATCTTGGCGAGATTTTGGCGACGAATTTGGAGGAATGACGCCAACGTGGCGACATTTTTAATTGTTGCCAAATTAACAAAAATCTCGTCAAATTGATAAAAATGACGCTAAATCAATGAAAATGACGACTAATTGAAAAAAATTCAATATCTTGGAAAGAATATAAGGATCTACTATAAGAATAAAATTTTTTTTAACTGTAAAAGTAGTAAATTCATTGCATTATATAAGGAAAGTCATGTGTTGCCCACATCAGATTTTTTTTATTTTCTACACAATGGCATTTTTACTCTTAGAATTAACAATTGGTAATTTTACTCTTAGAATTAACAATTGGTAATTTTACTTTAGAATTGCCAATTAACATGTTAACACCAAGGTTAAGAAAAACATTTATGCACCAGTGTGTAGACTTTTCAATCTAAGATCACAAGCAAGGCATTGTTTAATCTCGGATAATTTTTTGTAAATTAAATAAACATCTGTTAAAAGTTTAGGCGGTAAGAGGGCTTGAATTAACCACATTTTATAATTCGAAACCAGTGCTCAACTGACTGAGCTGTTTGGGCTGTCATAAAAAATAATAAAGAAACACTTTCAAAATAAGATATTGTACTGAATATTAAAATTCCATTATAGCTGAAGATTAAATATAGCGTTATTAGAAAAATGCTTTCTCTTTTACGTAAAAAAATCATTTTAAAGAGAAATTTAGAAAATAATATTATTGTAAATTATGCAAAGCAACAATAACTTGACATTTTGAAAATTATACAATAGAAATGTGAAGCATCGGCAATACATAGACAATACTATACTAGCAATTTGCTATGCATACAACAGAGATGTGGACTTGGTCGGTTGAAACTGACCATCACAGCGGGATGTCCAAGTTCTATTAAAATAAATATAGCCGCTTACTTCCGTTCACGGTTTTTCTAGTTTTTTCCAACCTTATATGGCTCACTGATCAGGAACATGAATCAGAATAATACATTTATTTACTCTTTTAATAAGGAACACTGGCACAATTCAAAAAGTGATGTTTTTCTTACAAAAACTGAAACTAACTATTTATACTTTCGGAAATGTTACAGTTTTGAACGGATAATTTTGTGCGCACTGTGAAACGTCTTCGAAACAACTGAAAATTTGATAGTGTTGCCTCAAAGGGTCGAAAAAGTTTATTTGTTTCAAAACTAACTCAACTACCTTCTGGCGGTCGGCCATACGAGTTACATTTATGACTTTCTTCCATATAAAAGTATACTCTTCTTGCATTATGTTTTGTCCAAAATATAAAAACCACAAATGTTTTAGTTGTGGCTTTACTTCCAAAGTAGCGATATAATTGCTCGTACAAAAAGTAACTGATTCTCAATTCTGAAGTTGAAAAATAGAAATTAAGTTCGACACAAGGAACATTTCAAAAATCAATTTTATTTAACGAACCAAATTATTTACAGAAATTATTAAATAATCTATGAAACGTAAGCATTTATACAAACGCAAAAGATATCTACAATAGAATAAGGTATGTACACAGTCTAATGAAAATATTATTACCTTAAGAGTTGCTTTATTTTAATTCTCTATGTACTGCAGAAATTAATTGTATCTTTTCCTCCTTTAAAAAGTTAAAGGTTTAAAAAATCGAAGGTAACATTACAATAGTGCAAATGATTTAAAAAGTGCGCACATACTTTAAAGTAAAATCTCGTATAGTTAATTCACATAGATTCACTGAGAGCTATATAGTCTAACTCTGTGAGCAACTGCCTTCTTTTTAGAATGAGAAACACAAACTCAATACACTTCCAAAAACATTTTTTCATCCGTATTTAATTGGAGTTCATCCCAATGTATGAGGACATTTAATCATTAGGTAGAAATTGAGCCAACAATGACTGTAAATGTTCATTCATACACGAGGATCCAAAAAATATCTTCTTACTTCAAATGCGTTTTTCTCGGAATTTGAGTGGGATAAAAAAATACATCGCAATTAAAATCGATAATTTATTTCAAACCTTATAAATCTTACTATTGTGCTAATTATCATGGTCTAGAATAGGTGTTCGAAAATTTTTTACCATTGAGGACCAACTGCGTACTTTAAATTCTTTCATGTAAAGGATGTACTACTGAAAATTACACTTTTCTTTAGAATTACAGAGAAAATTCTTATTAGTTTAATCTCGTGGAGTTATTCAGTACTTCAACCTCCAAAAATGCAAAAATAAATTAATACAAAAATAAAATTGCGTGTACTGAACATAGTTAAACTATGTGACATGACAATGTCTGTAAAATTTTATTTTCTTATAATCGTTCTCCATACAGTTTCAAATTTATAATTCCTGAATATATTTCCCTTTTCAATTTTTGTAGATATATTAAATGCTTTGACTCATTTCCCTTTATGATTTTCTGTTAATAACTTTCCTTGACAAATTTCTTTAAATGTATTTGGATTTTCCGTTATAATTTCTTTTAATATATTTAGTTCCTTAATATATTTTCCTTTAAAAATTTCCTTTCATCCTTCCTTTTGATAATCTACATTTCCACCTAGCAAATTCTACATAGCCATTCACGTAAAACGACCATGACCATGTAATCTGCAAATATAGAGAAAATACATACTGTAAGTATAGAGACCTTCAGAACCGAGGAATCTGCAGCTATAGTGACGTAGTTACTCACGTCACATCTGCCGTAAGATTTCATTCATACCGTGGTGTAAATGATTGAGTTTACACCCTATTTAAATTTAACACGTATGCGTAATAAATATTTTACATCAAGCTTTGATGTTTTCTGATAACTGCCTTCTCTTTTCATGTTTCATTGAGAATATCACCCTTTACTACTATCGTTATAAGAAACTTTTAAATGCTACCTTTCTTTAGATTAAGTTAAATCAAAAGGAATTCGCTGACGATTTTAGTTCATTTGTTAGGTAGTTCTAGTAATTCCTAACAGGGCCAGAGTGATATTGTAGGTAGTGTATGTGAGCGCAATCCAAGAGGGTTCGATTCCCGTTTTTGGCCGGTTGATTTTTTCAGTGGA